>OX384547.1:17138023-17836097 GCA_947538895.1 Neoitamus cyanurus
AATAAAAAAATGAACATCCAACTTTTGTCGTCCAGTTCTTAAATTGAAGTCTTTGTGATAAGATGCAATAAATTTCTTCCGCTTACAATCATCAATAACAGTTTCTTTTATTTATCATATAATAATTAGAACTCGGCAGCTAAGCGGCGACGCGTAACTTTCGTTCATTAAGGTATAGTTGGGCATTTTTCAATCTCTAATTCATTTGAGATTTCTACGTCCGAAAGTTCTCCCAGGACCACGATTTTATCAGTTCGTTAACTGGGTTATTGATACCTCCGACCTAGCGTGAGGCATCCCACAACCTATACTCTTAAAATAAGGAAATGCTTTAATATTGACGGCAGGTCGTGTTCGCGGGCCAATTCGAAAATTATTAACTTCAAAGGACTACTATGAAACCGAGCACTTTAATGTTTTCGGGATCGGTGATAGCGAGTCTGCTATCAAAAATTAAATTAAATATGGAAGAGCCAAAGTGACGATCATAAATACTCAACTTCAAAGAATTTCTATGAAAATGGAAATTAAACATGGCGGATACAACATGCCGACCAAAAATTCTGGAAAGGATTCCTATAAAAACGGGTCCCTTTATGTATTCGGGTCAGCATATCACGAAGAAGTTTTACTTCTCTTGTGTGTAGTACTAGTATAATATAATAATATAACACACGATATTTTGAAGTGAAACTTCCTTAGTGGCGGTAAATCGGTCTGGATCAAACGAATAAGTATAACGCTTCCCTTTCTCCAGTAAAAGTTCAATCGATTTTCGGGGTCTCTGATTTCAAATCTGCCATTAAAATTTCCAAATTTAAAAGAGCGGATCCAATGTGACCACCGAAAAAGTTATACTTCAAGGGTTTGGCCTGAAAATTCGAATTAGGGAGTTTTCGGGGTCACTAATTTCGAATCTGCAATTAAAATATCAAAATTTAAGATGGCGAATCCAAAATAGTTGTCAAAAATGTTAAACTTCAAGGAAATCCCTGAAAATCCGCACTAGAGAGTTTTCGGGGTCGCTGATTTCGAACATGCCATCAAATTTTCCAAATTCAAAAATAAATATTATACTTTTTTTCTTTGTTTTGTTTTGGTTCATGGCTTATTTATAATATCCCTATTCTATTTTCTCGGAAAATCGAGCTTCTCATGGACAATTAAGAGTTATTTAATGATAATAATATTCTCTTATCCCAGATATAGACGGACGATTTTTAGTGTACTTTTGCTGCAAAAAGAGGATCATGCACTACAGTTTAAAGTTGCCTTCTACCGAAAAGTATACTTAAAGTCGTCCATATGTGTCTAGTATGTACGCACATTTCGGCAATAAACGCATTATGGGCACATACAGAGTGATACAAACTTCCAGTTCTTTCTAGTTCTCCGTTTTCTTTCAATTGAATTGAATATAAGAATTTTGATCTCACATTAAGCTCCTGTTAATTTCTACACCACCAAAAACTTTGAGCAATCTCCCCGCTCTACAGGCGAAACAGTAATTCCATTCCGGGCGTCTAGGGCCTAAATTATTATTATTATGAAGAAAACAGCCCAGAAAGCTCATGTTAAAGTTTGGCCCAACATACCCTCGAAAGAGTTGCTCTTATCTCGCCCTCCCCGGTTCTCCCCCAAAATTCGTGCAAACTTTCCCAGTAATTTGAAGGTATCCTCCTAGGCACTGCCAAATTTGTAGATTATTTGAAATTTGCAAGCTGTTACGTATTTCCTAAGGCAGCCAGCACATTTATCACCTGAGTAAGTACCTGCTAACGACTGCTCTAAGCATCGACTAAACACTTTGGAAAGTTTGAAGGGATTAAGTGGAGCCGACTCCCCTTAACTGGCTGGAAGAAGGATGACATGCGCTTTTTCGACCACTGGAACCAGACTCATGGTCCTGGCAACATTTTCTGGACTCCCCTCCAGAAATTCCATTCACCCCCACAATGTTTACGTATCTTTTCTCTGCCTTGACACTCGTGGCAGTTTTAAGTAATTCCACGAATGAGGCATAGATGACTTTTGATGCTGCGACAGCGGGGCAGACAGCCCGGGGGATTTTAAAATTGGGGACGTACTTGGTGCCAATATTAAGGACATCTACATATTTGGGTCAATGGTAGCGCACTTATGGTACCATTGTGACAAGCAAAAGGCTGAAGGCGCAAAATGAGCAGAGCATGCCTTTTTAATTAGGAGGAGAGCCTGTTTCAATCTGTTATTACTTGTAAGTCTCCTTCTATTCCGGTGTAGGATTTCAGTCCTGCTTTCGTCCGCTTTGTGTGCTGAAAGCCTTGCGGTTTGGGTATCTTTGGTGATATGAGAGCTGTTTGAAAGGACGGCAGGGATTTGGTATTTTATTGAAAAGCAGTCGGATAAAAGCTCCTTGGATATTCGCAAGTCTCAGCAAATATTGCGATTCATCCTCTAAAGAGCCGGCAGCTCGGTTTTGGGGTTTTAATTGTGAATGCAAACAATTTTCATCCCAAAATAGCCACGGCCAAAGGGATACCCGATTCTATCGAGTCACTTCAACCACACAACAGGTACATTTGAATGTCCTTAAGGGATTTGTATCCAAGGGTTGTGGCAAAATTTCTGGGTATCTTCGTCCTTGCTGCATGAATTGTACTCTAAACCGAGTTTTTCAAGGGTTTTCAGTCATGATGTGCTCTGAATGCTCGCGTTATTCGCAAATGTACTCGTGCCTGTGTAGGACATTTGGACTGTTTATTTATTTACAAAAATTATTCTGAAATTACTATCACCCGGGCAGATATGTTACATTCGATTCAATAAAGTGTCAACGCCCTTAAATCGCTCGTTCACAATTTTTTAAGCAAACACGTTATCGTCTATGCAAAGAAGTGCACTCACAAATACCATTGTAGTAGCCACTGTCAGATGCCTGGTAATGTTCGAAAGTAGACATCGTGGACTTTTAACGTCATTTCATAATGCCCCAATTCGATTTGCAAATGTTTGCAGATGGAAAGATACATATGTCCTTTAAGGGGGTGTAAAATCGAATTAACGTGTTAGTGATTATTTATCTGTAATCTTTCTGGAACAAATCCCCATATCTTTTCAAAATTTCATATATTTCAAAAGTTATGGGGTTTATAAAGAGTCTTTCAATATGGGCGCTCGAAATTTTTCTGGTTATAGCGGCCATGTTGCTAAAGCAACATCTTCTAAATTTGTTGTGTATTGTTCAGTAAAGTGTGTGCCAAGCCAAATCACCGTGAAAGGTTGTGGCGTTAAAGAACGTGTGCAAATCATAAAATTTTATTATCAAAATCAGTGCTCCGTTCGAGAAACGTTCCTTGCATTACGTGATTATTATCCTCGCCACAACCGTCCTGCCGATTCGACTATTCGATGTTTGGTGGCGACACTGAAGTCAACCGGCTCGGTAAAATAATCAACCAACACCTGTACGTCACCGAAACACAAGATCTGCTGAAAACATCCCTTCTGTAAGTGAGAGTACCTATACGTGAAAGCCCGAGGCAGCCAATTTCTCAGCGTTCATAAGAACTTGGCCTTTCTGCCACTTAAAGTTGGCGAATTTTGCGTTGGGACTTGGGTCTGCACCCGTATAAAATCCAACTGACCCAGGCACACAAGGTAAACGACAATAAACAACGCCGTGTGTTCACTAATTGGCTTCTGAAGCAATTGAAAGTTGACCCAAATTGCGCAAAAAAAATCATCTTTAGCGACGAAGTCCATTTTTGGATGAATGGATATGTGAACATACAAAATTGTCGGATTTGGGACGACACTATTCCACACGAGATACACTACACCAGCACCAAATGCATCCCAAGAAAGTTACTGTTTGGTGCGGATTTTGGTCTGGCGGAATCATCGTTTCGTACTTCTTTCAAAATGAAACTGGCATTGCCATAACCGTAAACGACAAGCGCTACAGACCGATGGTAAGAAACTTTTTGTGCCTAAACTGTATGATATGTATACCGACGACATGTGGATCCAACAGAACGGCGCTACGTGCGTCACAGCGCATGCCAAGATGGACATTCTGCACGAGCGATTAGAGGGCATGGTAATCTAGCGCGGCGGCGACGTGAAGTGGCCACAGATATCGTGCGAAATAATGCCTTTAGACTTCTTCCTTTGGGGATATCTTAAATCACAGGTCTATGCGAATAAGCCGCAAACAATTGATAGCTTCAAAGTCATCATAACAAACGCCATCCAGAAAATTCAGTCAGATTTTTGCAACAAAGTCATGGGAAATTTGACCTCCCGAATACGTGCCACCAAACAAAGCCGCACCGGACATTTGAACGACATTATATTCCGTACTTAATGCCATAACATATTTTTTCAAACAAAATCAAAATGGAGTAGATGTCTCACACACAACTTGTTTTATTCACATTTAAAAATCTGGCGTCCTTATTGAAAGACCCTTTAGTTGAGGATGCAGGAGTCTAAGACTACCTTACGTGGTCGCAACTTTATTAAATTCCATTTTTCGCAACTTTATAGGGGCTTTCGACATTGTTAGACATTAATATAATTCCCCAAATGACCTTTCAAATATAAGTAGTAGTGCGAGTGGGATTCGAACCTGGGACTTTTGGATCGGCAGTCTAACACGCTTACCACTAGACTATTCGCGACTCCTCGTCCATTTGTACAAACTTAAGTATAAATTTAGTCTGTTGAAGTACCGGAAATATTCAGTGCTTCAGTCAATATGTCTCGAGCATCAGAATAGAAAAAATGTGTTTCTTGTGTGAAGTTTCTTAGTTTAAAAAAAAACTGAAAAAAACTCGAAAGCATCAGGTCTACGTCAAAAATGGTTCTGAAATAGCTGGCTAATTGTATTTAATAAATGGCTACAACAAATATCATAACAAAATGACTTAAAACTTTAATCATGTTTTCCTCAAAACCATGTTTTTCAAACTGGTACACCCTATACGTCTGGTCGCGTACCTTGGACTAACAACTGTTTTTGATAAAAACTTTATGCAGAGTAGGGCTAAAAAGCACCAAAAACAAACGAACGTTTTATTTACCAGGAATTTTCAACTTTTTGAGCTAGCCAAATTGAAAAAAGTGAAAAGTCTTTTATTTCAAGTGGGTTGAAGAAGTTTTATGTTCGATTAATAAATTTTAATATCCATAGTTTATGCGATTTCTTTACTAATTTTAAAGATGTTTGAATTTTTGATCCCAGATGGTTACGAGTGGAGATATACGTACCTACTAGCTGACGCCCAAGACTTCGTCTGCATGGTCTACATTAATATAAACTATAGCAGAACCAGCCCGACCCGCCTTTGCCAGGGCTTTTCATACAACTGTTGCAGAATGTATAAAATTGTTCAGAAGGTTTTTCATGTTTTCCACGGGAACCCAAAATAATAAATTATTATATAATATATAAAATTTTGATGGCAAATTTAAAATCATGGACACCAAAAACACCTGTTGAGAATTTTGGGTCACCATTTTAGATCACTTATCTTGAATTTCCTACTATGCGTAGTTACTAATTTACACGAATATCCTTTCAAGCTCCCATCGAAATACCTTTCAGTGTTTTCTGTTTTGGTGTTTAACGGCACCTATTGAACATTTCTCAAATTATTATCACAAAAATGGCCCCAAACATTTGTACTGTTGGGCCGTAGTTTTGATCAACCCGGCGTCTGGCACAACCAAAATTACGGCGATATTAAGTCAGTCGGGGTTCGCGTATCATCGGTGAAAACACGGGCCAAAGATTCTCTTTTGTAGTACATTAAAAAAAAATGAGCTAAATTGCGCTTTTCCATTTCTGCTGGGTTTTTGTGGATAACAGCGCGTTTGAGAAGAATTTTCTCTGCGGATGACCTTTCCGTGGAATATTTCTTCGTTCACAAGATTTCCAGCTAGCCGCTCGGTTGGCAAATTTTGCAACACTATATTCTAAACCTTTCTGATATCAAATCAAACATATCCTGTAAATTTGAGCTGAATCGGTTCAGAAGTTTGCGAGCTTATAAACCACATACAAACGAACATCCACTTTTATGTAGGTACCAATATACAGTCACTCACATATTTAATCAAATGATTCAACCGATTTCAATTACAGAACGTTTATTTCAAATATTATATGCTGGAAATAATAACCAATTCAATTTGAGTTCATTTCATCGGCGCAGACTGAAACAAAATTAATATTTAAAAAATTGTCACTTGCTCAAATTTGTGTCTTTACCTGAAAAGGCATTCCTATACTATTTCATATGTCAGTGCGGCCACCTCGGGCATCTAAAATAGCCTTGACTCTTCCCATTCTGTTGAAACTCTTGACCACAGTTCTTCTAATGTTTCCGCTGGTTCTAGGTAATGTCTAACATGTCTTTTTAGTTGGATTTCTTGCTCTAGGTTTATTTAAAAAACTCAAACAATTGTTGTAAAATTGCAAAACATTTTCTTGTATCACTATCAGCAGAAAACTGTGCAGGCAGCTTTGATCCAACACACATTTTTGTACTATGCACATTTCTTTTACTCAACGTTCTCTATGTGCAAATTTTCATTACCCTTTCCACAGCAGGTATGATGCCCTGTGTAATTTTTTTTGTGCATTTCCACATACTGCAATAAAGTTCGTTTAAGCAGGACCTGTTTTCACTTAGTCTGTACGCTTGGGAGCTTTAAAGAATTTGAGCCACTTGAGGCAAATCTCCGCGCTATCATGCTTCGGACAATGTATCAACTGAAAAAGGACAAAGTGGCCAAATTCAATAAGACATTGCATACACACGGGTAATTTTAATATTTCAGTCGCTCAGACGTCTTTTACTAGAGGCGCCTTGAAATCGTGCTTGCCTTTTTATCATTCCGCATGGGATGTCGACGAGACTATTTTTGTACGGATATGTACCCACCCCTGCCCAGTTCCTTATTCGAAAACATGCAGTCAAGCTCAGACTGTCGGAAGGTTACTTACATATTCTGCTCACAGAAAGGTTACACATCCTAGCCGGGGCACCGTACCATCCCATTTTTGGTTGTTCCCCGCATACACAGGGTTACACCGCCCCCCTTGCCATTGAGCCACCATCATCCAAACAACTTCAGCAAATTCTTAAGTGGTCTCCATTTGGAGCAGTCAGGGATTAACGTTGTAACTACCATGTGCAATTTACAAGCAATGGGTGGCATGGCGCAAAGACAAAACTCAGATAGTTCTTTATGAGGTCGGGCCTGCTCTCTACGGGCGGCGCGCCCGAGAGGGGGAGGCAAAAAAAATGCCTGAACAGGGTTTTAGGCGAAATGAACCACTTTGGACTGTAATATCCGCCTTTGTGGAGTGCAGCCTTAAAGGGCACAATGGAGCAAGCGAAGCAAGTCTGCCATGAAAACGCTGAAATGGAGATTTCCCTTATGTTTATGCAATAAAAGGAGTGCGCCTTTACAGGGTACCACTTTGTCCGTGCAATCTGTCCGGGAATGGCACCCAATTTGTTTAATTAACATCAGCATCCTCCGGGGGTACCAATTCCGCTGGATGCTAGGCACATTGTGTTGCTTACGATGTGACGAGACACCGCCGTCTAATCCTAAAACTTTGAATGTATGGAAAAAGCTGGTCCAGTGTCATGGGGCTGCATAACGCCTCCCCCTGGTTATGGATGTGTCATACCGAGCTGTTTGTAGAACGACAACTCCTCATGTCGCTGCGAGCTATAGGACAGCTCAGAGCCTTGAACGAAATTGATAACCTTAATTAACCAGAGGCCAAATATGCTCACAACTTTGTCGGGGTAATTGGCCTCCATTGCCGTCCAGCTCTACCCCTGTCCCAGCATTGCTGCAACTGCAATGCAACCCTCCTGCACGTGAGCGCCAACGTCATGCAACGTGCATTATGCTTTGACTATTTAAACACACAACAGGGCATACGATGCCTTGTCATTGCAACAAAAATGTTTTAATTTCCGTTGCAGCTATTCCTCTAATAGAGCCATTGTCGCTATAGAGGCAGCCCCTTACGTTGCGACTGCTCCTAATCCGAACTCAAATATTTCAAAGCCCTTTAAGTCTTATCCCTGCTTACAGCATGTTTGTGAGAGAATTTGCCGTTTTTGTGCTCGAAACACGCATAATCCCCAACTATCAACTATTTTTAATCCTTCTCTAGTTGTGCTCCTTTTTTCGGTTTGGCCTTGGATGGGAGTCGAACGAATTAATTCTGCGTAAAGGCGCTGCCAGAAAATAATTCCAGAACGGGAACTTTTTACAAGAGCAACTTTCGCCAGCAGCTTCTGCGGTAACCATTAATCAAAATGTTTTCAAGGAGAGCTCTCTCGATGCTCTGCGGCCACGAAGGAGTTTATCTCATTTCGGAAGGAATCGTACAAAACTTGCAGATAAAAATGTTTTCAATTTCTGGCAAAAACGGAGACAAATGTGTTTAGTTCTTACATTCTTTTATATACTACACGTGTCGTTAGAAGACATGCTTTTATCTACAGCAGGTACTTTTTTACCGCAATTTTTCGATCTTGATTTAATTCGAATACTGGATTAGATGTAATGTCGGTACCTAAATATATACTTGTTTAGGCGTACCAACGTATAGTCCAGGGAAATAAGCAACAACAAAAAAATACCCTGTTGTGTACTGTCAATAATCCAGGTGCCTGTTAATTTTTTATGGTGACATGGGCCTTTAAGATCAAAGCCTATGCTTTTCTTCAGAGGATTTGGTATGATTTTTTTTTATTATAATAATAACACAGGCCTGCAAATAATTGGTAAGCTGAGGGTCTTTTCCGAAATAAATTGTTGCATAGAATCCGAATCCGGTGTCGGAATTATCCCATCAATCTCTCTATCTCCAATTACATCATTTAGTATTACTGTTACTCTTCAATTTAAGAGTTTTAGTTTTTATCGATTTTCATTTTTTTTCTAAAAGTTACGGCTATTTAAAATTACAAAGTATATCCCTTTAACGTGATGAGTATTTCAATTTACCCTTTCACACAAAACTTTTTCACTGGTTTATTTTTCTTGAAAATTTTTGTTCGGGGGTTTTTGAGGACACTAAGTACAAATATTATGTAGGAAAAATGATATTCCTATTCCCAATATGGCGGATTCAAAATGGCGGATATACTTGAACCTTGTAGTATGTATGTACCTACTTAATATATGTATGGTAAACTTTTATTTTTAATTTTTATTTTATTTGTATTTATTTCAATTTAAACTCTACACAATTAAAATAATTTCTTATAACTATGTGCAGGAAACTTAAGAAGACGAGTTAGCAAAATTCATAAAAACAAAGTTAGGGTATTAATGTATGGTACTTCAGTAAATTTGATGGGAAAATGCATGCTTATCATATGAATTTAACAGGCTTTAAAGTCGTCGAAAAGTTGTTCAGGAAAATCATGAATGATACTACTGCACTACTCCTTCTCAGATCAATGGGTAGGTGATTTCAGAGTCTGATGGATTGTATGAAGAACTGTCATTCTGTAGAACGATATCGAAATATAGGAACAACCAGCGAAATAGTTCAAGAGGATCGGGATAAACTAAGTTATTCAAAAACATAACTAGGTTGTTTAGTGACAAGGAGATTGCGGAGAAAGAGGGTAGTCCGGAAGTTTAAGTAAGAAATCAAGCTAGATTCCAAGATTGATTTTACATGAGCCGAAGCATGATCAAAGCGTCTTTATCTAAAAACATACCGCGCGGATGAGTTAAAAGCGATATCAAGTTTATGCAAGGAAGCTGAATCAAGTTTGGTAGTGAATGAAGTTTGGTATTCCGAGGAGTAAAAGCTGCAGAAACGCTTAACTGCCGAAGGGACTTATTACATATAACACTGTTAATGTGATCAGACCAGTTAAGAGTGCACTTTAATATAATACCTAAATTTCTAACTGACTTACAGTAGGGTATGACGTTCGTTTTAAGACAAATAGTAGGAAGAAAGGACGAATCAAGCTGCCTTCGGTAAATACATATAGCATTAGATTTAGATGCGTTTAGGGTAAAGTAATTGTGTACGGCCCATTGAGAGATCCTGTCCAAATCTTCATTGATTCGAGCCGCAGTATCCGCCAGTAATTCGAGAGGACCAGCCAAATATAACAGAACGTCGTCAGCATACATATGAAATGAGCACTCATGTATCACTGATGGGAGGTTATTAATAAAAATTGAAAATAGCATGGGTCCCAAAATAGAGCCTTGAGGTACACCACTGGGGACCGGGAGAAAGTGGAAGTATTTTATGTTTAGGGAGACTTTCTGCTGTCGGTGGGAGAGATATGACCAAAAAAGTTTGCTGGCAGGGACAGACAAATTAAACTGTGTGTATGTATAGTTTATTACGAAGAGCTGTATGACAAACTTTATCGCAGCACTTGGAGAAGTCAAGTAAAACGAGTGTGGTCAGATTGTCGTTGCCTAGGGCATACCGGATGCCATCAGAAATTTTTAGGACGAAAGCCCGATTAAGATGAAATTAAAAAGTTATGATCATTAAGTAAAGTAAACAGCTGCTTATAAAGTAATTTCTCAAAGGTATTTGAGAGGAAAGGAAGGATAAATATACGACGACACTCGACGGCGTTGGTGGCCTTTTTAGGAATTGGAATGACCTTAGTCAATTTCCAAGAAAATGGGAAAGTGGAGGTCAGCAAACCGGTGTTGAAAAGATTCGTGAGAAAAGGTAAAATTATTGGTAGAAGGATTTTAATGAATTTAGGATGAAGATCATCAAGTCCACTAGCATTAGATTTCACAGCCATGATAGCAGTGTATACATCCATCTCATTTACTAGGGAAAAAGAAAAGCCGTTAAAATGGTTCAGTGCGTTAAAAATACCGGAGAATTGACTTTCGAATTCCAGAACGATTCATCAAATAGTTTTTGCAAAATTGTAATTTTTTGTCACAGAGGTGTTTTTTCTTTGTAATATCATTATACACACAATAATGAAAATAAAATGACTTTACGAGTATGTCATGAAAGGTCAAGAGTTGTTACATCAAAATAAGTTATTAGATCTAAAAACTAATAATTTTCATTACTGCAAAATCTCATTAAATAAATTTTAAATCATTTTTACCTTATAAATAATTGCCAGCTTTTTTTTCATGAAAAGAAAAACATTTTCCTACAAGTAATAGCAACTAAGTTATTCTATTTGTTTATAATGTAAAAATCTAAGGTAAAAACTAACTTAACCAATAAATGCATTTCACAAAATTATTTTGAATATAACGGAAAATGGAGTACTTTCATCTAATTTTCCCTGATGACTGAACTAAAATGTAGTATCTTTGTTACAATATTCCAATGGCCAATATTTTATCAATAATTCGCAAATGTCAATTAAAATAAATGTGAATTAACTTTTGTCATTTGGATAAGTTTAATGTTATCCTCATGGTATACACTCGACCTAATTATCATTAACATTTGGGCAATGTTACTGTGGCATGAATATCATATAATTTATTCGAGAATTTCAACGGAATAATAATTGCATTAAAGGTATGGGTAAATGCATTACATCTATATTAATGCTTATAAATATTTAAGTGTGCTTGTAACCATGCGATTCAAACGTAAAATATAAATTTTGGGCGACCAAAACAATCACATTTTCTTTCCGGAATGAATATGCAATTAAAAATCGTTCTAAATTGCAAGCTATTAGGAGAACCGGTAAAACCATTTAAATTTGCATTTTCCGGCCCAACAAGCGATTTAAACTAATCCAATGCTTTTTACCTCCGCGGCCTGATTGGTATCCAATAGCTGTGCAATGTGGAAAATTCGGAAAATGTAAAAATTGCCGGAAAACGGTAAAAATTGTGGAAATTGGCGTCCCCCCAGATTGTGTGTGTATTCAAACTGAAATTAAACGAAAATTAATTTTTTTTGGCCACAAATGCTGATTCGCCACGGAGACGACTGAAAGAGCTTCCAGGCCTTGCAACGATAAATCCCGTCTGCTCTTTGTCTGGAAACAAAAAATGAAAAGAGGAAAACAAGGAGAAAGCCTTCGAAAAACAAATAACTTGCTCCCGTCCGTCCGGGGGAATTCAGCCGTTTTTCTGGCCACGACAGCATCTTTCAACCGCGCGGATAAAATAGATCGGCGGGATAAAAGCAGCCAGAATTAATGCTGCCCGCGGATGAGATAAAAATTTATTTGAGCCTTCTCTGCCTAATTCGAGGGGAGGACGTCGCTCCGCGGAGGCACTGTTCGGTTCCGAACGCTCCGCATTCCCCGTTCGTAAGGCTCAGATTGTTCTATTCGGAAAATAATGACGCTCGTTAGGCTTTTCAATGAAATTTTTATGGGGAAAGTTATAATTCCGCGGCTTTTTCTTTCCATTACTCACCCGATCCCTATTGACTCTTTAAGGCCGCATGGGGTAGACGATTCAATTTTTCGCCGAACCCCCTAGACAATGGCAGCGCAGAGGAGGAACGGAAGCGCAACACAATTCGTTTTGCCGAGTAATCCCCCCAGAAATACTCGGAGGTTTTTTAAGTGCTCGACCAAATAAATTTCCCGACAAAGTTTGCCGAGCTTCTTAAATCATGCCCTTTTCCTTTCCAGCATGTATCAGCCATCCGGCAGGGGTAAGCACTCCCCCATTGAAGCCGACACTCCAGCCTAAAGAAGTTTCGCAAGGATGCGACAGCCGTTTGAGTTTCGTACGTGCACAAATCACCGAAACGACTTTGAATTTCGCGGCTGTACGAACTAACCAGGCGTCGCGGTTCGATGAAGCGTCGGCGGCGACGGGAACAAAACAACTCCCCGAGCCCAAGCAGCCAGCGGGTCCGCCGCGAATCCCTCCAAATAAAGTTTTATAGGCTGCTTAGCATCCTTCGGCTGGCGACGGTGCTGTGTGATAAATGTTTCGATTTCGTGCACCGACCGAAGCACCAAGGAAGCGAAATTAAACTGTTGACAGAATTTATGACATTCCACAGCGCGCCGGGGTGTAAATTTGCAAACGAGGCCGGGTAGTCTCCCTGGAGGAGCCACTGCGGGGTCTCCTTAAGGTGCATGTGGGTGCAGGCAGAAAAGTTGAAAACTGTTTTCAGAACAGTATTGGCAGTGAAGTATAGGACAAACTAAATAAAATAAAACATCGAACGTTTGTTGGACAAAAGAAAATTGCAGGGTTACCTGCTGATTGAAGATTTTCTTTTCTTATTGCAAGGAGAACGATGAAAGCAATGCGAGTATAATCTTGTCCAGAAGGTAACTTTTAAGCCTGTCGTGTATTAGGCTTCGCAAGTTACTAGGAACCCCTATGGCGCCATCATATCCTTCTATTCATCCCTGTCACAGCTCCGTAGTTCCTATGTACAATTTACCATCGTTTGTAATAAAATTTCACAAGGGGACGATTTCATCGAACCCACAAGCACAAATAAAGACATTGTAAAAAACTTTGTGGGGGATACCTATACATCACAGACATATTTTTAGTATACCTACTTAGAATATCAAGCTTACGATCAAAGTAAGATCTTGGTTTACTCAATAGACCATATCACATTGCTTTTCGATATGTAACTTCAAGGAAAATATTTGATTCGTCAGGTGTTCCACAGAGTAGGCATTTAGGTCCGCTTCTCTTTACTTTAGCCACGCACCTGCTTAAGTTCTACAAAGTTTAAGTTTACGCCTGAATTAAATAGTTCCATCATACGAAGAATATTAATGCCTATTCCTAGGTTCAAAGGGATCTAGGCACTTTCAATGCTCAGTGCGTTTACAACAACAGCAGTGTTTTTTTAATGTTCCATACAAAGGGTCTTTCAATAAGGACGCTTGACTTTTAAATGTAAATAAAACAGGTAGTGTGTGAGATATCCACTCCATTTTTATTTTATTTAAAAGAATGTTTAAAGGCATTATGTATAGAATATAACGTCGTTCAAATATCCGCTGCGGCTTTGCTTGGTGGCACGTATTCGGGAGGTCCAATTTTCGATGACTTTGTTGCATAAATCTGGCTGAACTTGCTGGATGACATTCGTTATGTTCCCTTTGAGGGCATCAATTGTTTGCGATTTATTCGCATAGACTTGTGATTTAAGATAGTTCCAAAGAAAGAAGTCTAAAGGCGTTAAATCGCACGAAGCCAGTTGTAGTCATCACCGCACGAGGTTACCATGCTCGGGCAGAATGTCCATCGTGGCATGCGCAATGTGGTACGTAGCGCCGTTTTGTTGGAATCACATGTTGCCGACATCCATATCTTCCAGTTTATGTTACAAGAGGTTGCTTATCCTCGATCTGTAGCGCTTGTCGTTGACGGTTATGGCAATGCTAGTTAATTTTTGAAAAAAAAACTACTGACCTATGATTCCGCAAGACCAAAATCCGCACAGTGACTTTCTCGGGATGCTTTTGATGATGGTGTATCTCGTATGGATCGGTACCGCGATAAATCCGACAGTTTTGTTTGTTTATATATCCATTCATCCAAAAATTGACTTCGTCCCTTAAGATGATTATTTTGGCGGAACATTTCTTGAATGGACCGTTTTTCAAGCTCCATGGTGATTTGCCAGACACTACTGAGAAATTTTAATATATGTTACAGTTGTTGAAATATCGGGCATCCACCGATTCAATAAATACTCTTTTTTTCACGTTCTTGTAATGTTTGGAAATACATCAATTTGCTTACTTACATGATAATTCAATACTTACTTTTACAAAACTTTGAAATCCAAACCAAACTAAGACAATTTTTACCAATTAAGACACCAAAAGAACACAATTAACCTGAAGCACATTGACTGGTATTTCTTATACATTTGATCCGCCTTTTTATATTTTGTTTACCTGGAAAAAGGTTCAAGGATTTTTTTATTACTGTGATCTAATTAGGTAATCCCGATCAATAAACATTAACAGGCTAAAAACGTATCCAAGAATACAAGCCGAAGGCAATTGTAGGTAATGATGAAATTTACAAGTGTTTTTTAAATTGTAAATTTTCGCCAGGAACTTTAAAGTAGCATGTTCCGAAACGTCGAGGGATTTGTAGGAAAAATAAAATTGTAGTGTAAATAACCCACCATGGTAAAGACTAATTATAATTTAAAAGCAGGTATTATATTGCAAGTAAATGTTTTAATGTTTTTTTTCAATGCCTCATTTAAAAACTGTTCACAATTATTCTACAGACGTACCTTTTATTTTCTCTGTGATTTAAGAAAAATATTCACTCCCCGTTAGCATTAACAAAAACATAAAACAAGTAAAAATATATTTACCATACCAAAGCGGATAAAAATACCTTTTAGGATGACTTATCTCAAAAATGGAATCATAAAAGCTCCTTTTGGACAAAAAAAAACACACATAAAAATCAGAGAGGAAACTTCTAACAAATCGTCCTTTTACTTAATTCCTTTTGGGAAAACAAATTTATATTTATTTTTATGTGCCCTAGGGTCTGGTTCGGTGGTTCGGATACATAACACTGCCAGAGCTCTCTTTCGGGCCGTCGCACTTCCAAAGGGGTTTTCAAAGTTACAAGTCATTTATTTGTGTTGATTTATGGAGTAGGCCCCGCTGGAAGATCCCGGCAAAATTTTCAGGGAAATAATTCGTCATGTCAGGGGTGGATACAACTCTAATAAAATAACTGAAGTGTAAATTTATAGGCTGTGTGTGGGAGGGGAATCAAATTTGGGCACTATCCAACCAAAGGGCGGTGTCCAGATTTATTTTATATGCGTGCAAGCGACACAGGGTGAACAAGTTTTATTTTTGGGGGAATTTCCATAAATAGATTAAAAAACGCACATCGATTGCTCGCGAGCCAGATTTATGGGATATTTGTGACCGGGACAAATGACACTAGAAATAATTAGTTCATTACAGGGAGTATTACATTAATTGCGATGCTAGCCGGGATAATACACAGTCATTACGTGGACGAGTCCGTCTGCGGCCGTAGACACGCTAACCCCGATGTTGGTAATAATTGCTGAATTACCCAACAGCGGTAAATCGAATTATGGTAATGTGTAGGACGGAGAACATGTAATTCATTTAGGCCCTAGGTGGACAGAGGACTGCACCCTTTTATTACTTCTCTTACAATCATAGTCCTATTCACGGCAGGGGAGTGTGCGACAAACCGCAAGGGTTGGAATAAAATCAAATTTACACAAATTGTCATATATAGGGTCATTTTCCGCCCCATCCATAAGTACAACATTTTATTTTTGAATTTAAAGTGGACAACTACAATTTAATGACGGCCTGAACGTCCCACAGTTAAGGACACCTTCTTAAAAGCCCATCAGACACTTTTAAAATTAATTACAGCGGATTCCGATCAAAATTAATTCAATTAAATTCAAATTTATCCCTGACATGACAGCGCTTTAATTAGTACTTCAGTTTCAATGGAGTCCCATCCCTTCGTTACCTCCCGCCGCCTTCCTTTATTTTGGATGCCGCAATTAAATTGTCTTGAGGATCTTGTGGATGACATGACTCCCCGAAAAATTAAGTGAATTTTCACCTCTTTGAAGTGACATAAATTCACCCCTATGGGAAATGGGTTAAAACCCCTCCGGGATCTGATAACGTCAAGAAAGAGTGTGCTCGCTTGCATCATCACAACCGCCCCGTTCGGCGAAAAGGGGTTCGGCTTTTGTTACTGGCAGAAGCTGAAGGGATGCCTAAGTGCTGAAACCCTTCTGGAGATGGATTATGATGTTCATTGCGAAAAAGGAAGGGTCGCAAATAGAATTGTGTGAAGGTCAAATCGATGTTATTTTTTCCAAAGAGCAATTCGCAATTGCGAGAATTGCTTAGAGGATTGCTTTTATTAAATTAAAAGACAAGGAAGGAAATGTGCTGCTAAGTGAAATATTTCTTGATTGGATTAGCAACGGATTAACTTTGGACACACCCAAAAAGGATATAAAAAAAGTTACACGCCTAAGGCCACCAAATGGAGAATAATTGATGAACAGCTTCTATATTTGTTTGCTTCCCAGTCCATTTTAGTGTTTTTGTCGAGAAAACGTACTCGTAGGTTAAAAGTTTCTGTATGCAAGGAGGGATAGACGTACAGATTATGCCACGGGATATTTTTTTCAGAAAACACAAATTGATTACAATCATTCTATTTTCTTATGTTGTTGGACCACTTGGAGTTTGTATATATGTAATCAATTCTTAACTTGTTTTCTAAAAAAATGGATCTATCCGGTTCCTGTCTTTTGTGTTCCCAGGAACACCAACAGTGAGATGGCAGTCAATCATTGTTTAAGACTAGAACTTTTTTATTTGATCTTATTGCAATTGGTTAAGCAAGTCTTTCCAGTTTATATTTTTTTAAAGTATAGTGCATTCATTTGTTAACAGATCTGCCAGCCTTTAATAGTTCGTCTGGATTATTTAGTATTGGATAAAAATCAGTCAGGTTTTCGCACCGAATAAAAAAAAATCTTAGGATTCAATGTTTAAAGTAGTAGCAGAAGATTTTCAAGTTAAATTATTAAAAACTTTTTAGGGCTTGAGATTTTCTAGATTCGCTTCTTATTTTTTTATTTTTTTTTATTTCAGTCTTTTCAGAGCAAGTTCTCTAATTTTCATGAAATTTTTTAAGTCGGTTAAGATCCTTCCTTTTATGAAGTGAATTTAAATTTCGTACTCCATACTGATTCCGGCATTTTGAATTTGCAGGTTTGATTTTTATGGCAATTCTTTAAAGTTTACAAATTCCAGTAGCCATGTTAGATCCGCCATTTTGATTTTTGACAGATTTGAAATCAGTGGCCCTGAAGTTTTTTTCGTATTTACTTTCATTGGAATTGCTTGAAGTTGGGGAATTTCGGCGTCATATTAAATCCGCTATATTGAATTTCAGAATTTCATATACTCATATACATACGAAGAAACAAAAAACCACCCTTCGTTTAAGTCGGTTAAAAATTCCGGTAACCATATCGGATCCGAGTTTCCAAACATTGATAGCAGATTCGAAATCAGCGACCCCCAAATCCCCTAAATATTTAATCTCATCACACTCACTCGACATATGAAAATTTTGGTCGTGAAATTATATTTGAATAAGAAGTTGAAAATAAAAATTATTATGAATACTTCCGTGTCGTGTGTATAGTGTTGGAAATATTACGATCCATAACAAGGCCTCGTAATTCATATTTTTACTATTATTTTTATATTGTTTTCCAGGTGTTCCGATGGAAATTTCATTACAAGTACCGCAAAAATCGATTCTCGGAGGAATTTTAATCCACTCCATGTGTGTCAAAAGTGTTTCTTAATATTTACAGCTAACCAATAAGCAAATTAAAAAGAAAATTATGGGATTTTACGATATGTTATTTTATTTTTTTATACTCTCGTCTATCACATGTGATATTTGGCCGACATGTGGTAATCACCAAACCGGGTATCGTGAAAACGACATTTACAGGTTGTCGAACTGAAAAAACGCAGCATGAAATTTGTCGGTCAATATGACCGATTGATAGTGCATATATGTATTTATTAAACAATTCCGGAAAATTCAGCCGTATGGTAAACACAAAACAATACCTCCTCATTTCGACATGTTGCATGCGGTAGACTCTTCGATCGTAGCGCTATTTTTGTAGGTCATACCTTGTTTCGTATTTGTTATCAAATCATCTTTCAATTTTACTGCAACAGAAGTATGTGGTCATTGCATTATATAACGTCATGAAATTGGTATGTATCGAAGCTGCGCATTGGCAAACGCAGAATTACCGAGAATTTTCGCGCATAAAAATTGTGGTGGACTCGTCAAAATAAAGCCGCTCAAGAAAGTTTCAAATAGGTGGTAAAACATTTCAAAAGGGGGTTAGGTACGTGCTGTGGACTAAAACGCAAAGAACACAAGAAATTTTCTTAAACCGTCATAATAGCGTTCTCTCTCTAAAAAAAATGGTGGACACCTTTTTCAATGAATAAATAACATCCCGATATTTTTATTAATTTTTAGCCCTACTCAACAAAAACAACACTTGTCCAAAGCTCAAAAGTGTACTTTTTGTTGGGAACCTGCCTTGACAAGTGTTTATTTTTTTTGTTTTTCAGGAAACTTTCTCGCGTAATAACATGGACATGTTTAGTTTTTCAGTGAATCGGTTTCAACGCGTTGGAGAATCTACCGAGAACTAAAAAATTGCGCGATTGCGCTGTTAATCTATTTGCGGAATTTTTGGACAAGAGTTGTTTTTGTTGGGGGCCCCTCAATTAATAAAAAGTTTGTTTTTTGACTCCTTTTCCTTAATAAAAACACCAAGAGTTTTCTTTAATATTTTCAATATATGTATTACAGTAATAGATGACTCTATTCAGTTGGTTATCATACGCAGTTCCTCAATGGAATTCGAAATGAAATTTATTAGAAACAAATACAGTAGCAATGAAAACTGTAGACCCCACTACAGAAAAATCCCGCCCTTTTGACGGGAGTCCCAAAAAAGCGGTAATACGATAATGGGTGCAAAAATAATAAAGCAGAAGTGTAACAGTTATCATCGGTGCTTAAACTTTGCTGGGGTCCTAAATATACATAAGCCTCTTAAGCAAAACAAAAAAAAATTTCTTCTTATTTCAGCCGAAAACTTCTCCAAAGTCTTTAGAGATCCCGACAAAGTAGCTCATCATTATTCTTCTTGAGAAGCTGCTTTTCATGGCACCATCTTGCTTTAAAGACGAAGAACTTTCTTGCAAGATTTCCGAGATATAAAACTTCTTTGTTTTCCCTTTTCTTGGCTTCTGTCCGGTGTTATTTTTTTTCATCATCATCACAACTTAAAGTCCATGGAAATTAAATACAAAGCGCGATTTAATCGCCTTTTGAAACGGTCGCATTTGCATTTAATTTCGGCGAAAATAAATTATAAAAATTAAATTGCTCACGCAATTGTGATGGACGGGGAGACGTCGCGAAATACCCGGGTGAAACGAAATCACAGTGGGGTAGGTGGGTGGGTCATTCGGTTTGTTTTGATAAGTGCCCATTTTGTACATAATTAACGATATTGTGCTATTATGGGCGAAATGTCGTTTTTCACGAATATGCGGGAAATTCATGGTGAATGACTAAGAGCGTGATACCGAAAAGCGGTGCCTTATATGTATGTATAGGCTCGCCCCTACCGTCGGCTGCGTCGGGCTAAGGCCGGTTTCTTTATTCTGGTCACGAAGCGGGCCTAATCTCGCCTTCAGTGGGAAAACAAGCGACTTCAAAAGGAGTTGAAGCACGGAATAGCCTCCTCAGAGATGCCATAATTGACATCCTGTCGTTCCATTAACAGGGAAATCCTCTCTTCCGTTCCGTGTAGGGTTAATATAGATTTTGGGCAACCCGGTGGGGGAAATGCGAAAAACACCGAACACGTGAAAGCCAAATCCGCATGGGGGTATCTGATCAATCGCAACGTGAGCACAATACTCGGTCGAGCAATGACAGAGGGAAGACCTGCGCCGCTAATCGACTAAATAATTAATCGATTGAAAAGTCATTCAACAAATTTTTCAGTCGACTTAAAAATCAATTACCTTGACCAATTAAAAATTAATCGATTGAAATTTGCAGTGCGGTTTTAAAATTTTGAAATTTAATCAACCAACTATGTTTGTCAGCAGAAAAAAATTAATTCAGCGCTAAAATAAACGTGTTTGATTGAATATCTAGTAAACTCAATATTTAATGGATGCTGTTATTGCTTTACTCGACCACGGGATGTACTCCAACTTTTTCAGGCGTGTTGGGGACATATCAAAGGGTCAATAAAATCTTTAAAAAAAAATAAAGAATACCCGACTTCAAAAATATGAAGTAAAGCACTAAGAAGTTTAAAATAATTAGTGGTAATCACGCTTTTGTGCAAAAGGGGACTAGCATCGTTGCAAACGGTGCAAAGTGCATAAAATAATCAGTTGCCATAGAAACAACTACGTACGAGTATATGAAATATGAAATTTTACACTCAATGCAAGATTGCAGAGCAGATTTGCACCAAAGCGTATCGAGCGCGAAGCAAACACTGCCGTACCATCCTTTACTGGAACCATTTCGCCGCATTTTCAGGCTCCTATTTGAGAACCTCTGGATAAGACCAGAACGTAGAAATTCGTCATCCAGTAAGCTATAATCACATACTTAAATCCAAAATTTCAAGTCTGTAGGTCATTTAGTTCCGAAGTTAAGTGAAAGCAAAGTTTCGCATTTATGACACTCACTCACTCACTCACTCATGATCATCAGAATAGAACTAGTACTTCCCATAAACTCAGAGAGCTGAAATTTGGTACAGAGTTAGGGTTTAATGGCCACATAAAGGGAAAACTATAAAAACTAGGATAGTCGAAGATCTGGAGTACCTGGTGACCCTGATTAGAAAACACAAGAGCCCAACAAAACTATTAGAGATCGACATACCGCCTTTACAAAAAATATTCAACTTGGTGGGCCGCTTCATTTGATGTCAAAAATCGAAGGTCTAAAGTATCTGATGAAGAACCCTCAGCTGGTCTCAGCTGTATTAGAGATATGGTAATGCCCCCTTCTACTATTGGTACATAAAAAAATCGACTGTCATTGCAAAAAACCAGCGTAGTGGGACACATCTTCTAATCTAATTTAATCTAGCCTATAGCGTCCCACTGCTGGGCGAATGCCTCCCCTTCTGCTTATAGCGTCCCACTGCTGGGCGAATGCCTCCCCTTCTGCTTTTAATCTGACTGTATTATAAATCAATATGCCCACGTTTCTACAAAAAGAAGTGAAATCCCACCAAAAACATTCTGTAAAAAACTAGCCAAGTCTCGATGGAGCTGCTTGTTTATCTCTAAAAAGTAATGAAATCTAGACAAAGTCGTGCCAAGTCTAAGATTCCTTACTGCGATTTCTTTATTATTATAGTTAATGTTGTGTGACTTGGCCGTTGAAGGGTACACAAGGTACAAAACCAGGTGCTCCATGACACCATTGCACCAATCTGTCGCCAGAACCGCTACCCATTGACGATATAACATTACGTGTAAACAAAATTGACTTGTACCCACTAACGTATAAAGAATGTTCAACGGCCAAGTCACACAACATTAACTATAATAATAAAGAAATCGCAGTAAGGAACCTTAGACTTGGCACGACTTTGTCTAGATTTCATTACTTTTTAGAGATAAACAAGCAGCTCCATCGAGACTTGGCTAGTTTTTTACAGAATGTTTTTGGTGGGTACCCATATTGTTTTTGGAGTCGGTGCCAAACCGTGTGATACGTGTCTGCGCTGTATCGAGTAGCTTGCGCGACGCGACGGACGAACGTAGTGGAGTGAGCAATCCGAACAGGCAGTGCCAGATCATCCTATACGCTAACTACGCTGAAGCGTAGGGCGGTACTACTCGGAGGCGCAGCACAGCATGGACTTAAAAAAAATGTAAAGCGGACAGAGTAAAAATCTGTCATGAAATGAACCTATGAACAAGCGGACTAACCGACCTACTCTAACGTGCACTTTCAATCCTGTGCATTGAATCGGAAAGGGCTGATTACATTATTTCCGATCCGCGCCGGTCCGACGAAATGTCAAAGTTGAGCTTACCAGAAGCAATGCAATTGGAAAGGACCGGATCGGAACGAAAAGTTGACCAACTTTTAACTTCGTCGGAATACAAAACCTCACAAAACTCTGATACTTGTCTTGTTAGGAAATGTCAGATCTTGCGCGCAAAACTCACCGCCAAATTCGTGTCGCGATAATTGTCTTGTCCTGTTGATTGAGCTGCGAAGAGAGACAACTGACATTTCCTGACAAATGACAACAGCGTTGTGAGGTTATGCGTTCCGACGTGTCGGGTCGGATCGGACACATTGTAATCAGCTCTACGTTCGGTCGGAACGGATTCGATTGGAGCGGATCGGAAACAATGTAATCAGCCCTTTAGACTGTGACGAGTTTATTACAAAATTTGCTGAACAAAAGTCTCGAAAAAAAATCACTTTAAGAAAAAATTCATTTAACTGGAAAGAAAACAGTTCCATCTATTTTTGCGATATACATACGTACGTGTAAAAAAATAAGACTTACATAAATATTGCTACGATCGAGGGTTTTAATCAGTCTACAAATTTCAGGGTGTGAAGCAAACCGGGAATAACTAGGAAAAACTAAAAAACACCTTGGTGTTATTAAAAAAAAAATTTACAATTTATTACAACAAACTGAGAAGGTGTTATAGTCATAGGACTTCTTTTATCGTATTATTTTATTTTCGTTGAAATTATTATTTCGAAATACCTTACTGACAATTAATTACACAAGCCTGCGTGGAAAACCTAGCTTAAATCAAAATGTTGAATCCCGGTACATTTACGAAAATAATATTCACCTACAGTTTTTTTTTCAAAAAATAACATTTTATACTGCGATCTTCCAGTTTATGGATTTTTTTTAAATCTCCTCCTGAGTTAATCTGACGAGTTAAATAAAAATGGTATATGTATATATCTGAAATCAGCACCCCACAAAAACCCCAACAGAACTTTCGGCTCTTATGCATTAACGGTAAAAATTATAGGAACCACTAATTCAGAAAGTCACGCATAATTATAATTCGCTGTTTTCCATGAATAGAACGTTCAATCTTGATAAAAATTTAACCAGAGCTACTCAATAGCTATCTATTGAACCTCTATGAACGGATTTTTTTTAAAGAATAAATGTTTCTAATTTATCAATATAAAGTTTTACACATAACATGTAACTTCAAAATAAAAACAAAAGTTATGTTTGTTTAGACAGATAGCTATTGATGTTGACTAACTTTGATAAAATTTTCATCAAAATTGAAAGCCCCGTTCATGAGAACAAGAGAATTATAATTATGCATCACTCTCTGAATCAGTGATTCCTTTATTTTGACCGTTAATATATAAGGTCCGAAAGCCCTGTTGGGGTTTCGCTAACTCATTCAAAAAGTTTTTAAGGCACTGATTATAGGTATAAACACCATTTTTATCTATCACGTAAGATTAAGTCAGTTCACCAAAAAGAATCCTAAAAACTGAAACATGTTTTTACTCAGGTGGAAATATCGGAATATCTATTATAACCTAAAAAATAAACTCGGGAAAACGTCAGCCTTATGTTAAGTGGACGGCAGGTCGATTTTAGCGTGCAGGCGTCACCAATTCATAATGTTGTTCGAAATGCTTAAAATTTACATAAGTATTTTCGAGGATGCTGATCTCGAATTCGTTATAAAAAATGTAAAATTAAAGATGGCGAATCCAACATGGCGGATGGAAAAAGTGAAACTTTGACGATTATAAGAAAAATCAGTATGTATGGGTTTTCGGGGCTGACGATTTCGAATTTATTGTCAAAAGTTTAAAATTGAAGATGGCGGATCCAATATGGCGGTTGAAAAAGAAAAACTTCATCGGTTATCACCAAAATAAGTATTATATTTAGAGGTTTTCGGGGCTGCTGATATGGGGCAAAAAGTGGCAAGAGATTTTCACACATTATGAATGTAGGTAGGTAGGAAAGTAGTAGTAACAATTTTCCAACATCATATCTAAAATTTTGCACGTTAATACAGTTGGAACGACTAGTCCAGCGCCCACCTTTGAATGTATTGGAATTTTAATCGAATAGATGAATCCTAATCGACCAAAAAGTGCATAGGTCGGGTAAGAGCAATGCAATAAAAGTCTCTCCGTAATTACGGGGATGAAAACAAAATTTACTTGGCCGAGCTGGCAGATCATTTATTTCTAATTAAAATTTTCCCAAAGTTCCGGAGTTGAATAAATCACTTAATCGCCACTTGATTGCTCACGTTCGTAGTTAAGCACATTAAATCGATTTACTCCACCGGGGAATGTGCTCTGGAGCAATAAATTCAATGCGTTCTTTGCACTTAGTAAAACCATTTATAAAATTTCCCCCTGCCACGGCCGGAACTCGAATTTTGCCCCCACCCAACTTCCTTGGCATGAGTCATCAGATACCCCTCAAAAATTTTCGGAAAGAAGCTCTATAGTGAGTCAGATCAAAGCACTGATAGGTCCAAAAAGAAAATTTTCGAAAGTCACTGGATAGCGGGAAATGATATCGGAAGGGAAATCAAGTTAGTTCCGGTGAGGGGATTTATTCGAGCGACGGCGTCCCACTCACCCGAAAATTATCTAAATTTATATCTCTTTGTGCGCCCTTGGAGTACGCCCTGTGTTGGAGGAAATCTTGAAATGTAGCAGGACCTCCACAAAAGGAATGATTCTAAGGTTACCTTGAAGTTTTTGTGTGTTAATACGTCATAGAGCGTTCCTCCTCCGCCATGCCCACGCAGGTGCACGTAAAAAATTTAGGGCTGCTGTAAAAGCACTTCCTTTCCGAAATTCTATGGGCGACAATGTCTCTGGGGGAGGATTTTAAATTTACCGTAAAAGGATAATCGGATTGTTTTAAGATGCTGCGGTGGAGAGTATATACATATGGCCGCAGACATCGAGTAAACTGGCACCCACACAAATAGGGGGAATATGCTCTGACGGGCAGATGAAAGGGTCCTGGTCTTAAGGCAGGTACACCGCTGCCGCTTAAAAGTTGCCTGCGAGGTTTTCAGCTAGGCAGCAGCTTTTCATGTCCCAACCCCTTTAATAAACACTCAAATTTCAAACATTCTAGACTACAGACCGGGCGGGCCGAGCTGCTCCATCGTCGCTCCCCCAGTTGTGTCCCCCTTGGTGCGCTGCCGAGTGAAGACAGAATTTATGGGGCGAAAGAGGGAAAATCGTATTTATTTATGACCATGAACCCCAGAGGATAATTCAGGCGTGAAATTACAATCCAAGTCAAAATTACAAGATAAGGAAGCGAGATATGCTCCCGTACGCCGCGCCGCGCTCACCCGACGGTCCCCTCCACCGAACACAGTTTTTCCTCAACGGTCACGACGAGACGTTCATGATTCATTTACTTTTGCGATGCAATTGTTGGCGAAAGTTTTCACCAGTTCCTTCTCGTTCGGCTTTGAGGGGTTTTTAAAATATTTGCCGAAAGGTAATTGTGGGACCAAATCTCATCCTCTGAGTTATTTTCATTCTGGGTAGATAAAGAGGATCCAATTCACCACTGGTGAGTTGCATTCATCTTGTGGATCAGGCTCATTACAATTCTTCTTTTCTCGAACGACGCTGGGAGAGAGGAAATTTCAGAAATCTCATCCAAATATTCAACTGCAAATTTTCTTTTTTTTCTTTTTTTTTTTTGGGTTAGTAAGGAGATACATGGTTGTAAACTCTTCCAAAGATCTCAGAAAAATTTAATATTCAGTTGAGTATCTTATCGGATTAACTTTTTAGTTGAATAGTATTTGATGGCATGAGTATCAGCTTTGGTACGAGACTTTAACTAACTTCTGTTTGTCTAAAAAAAAACCCCTTAGTATCCGCTGAATAAAAATCAGTACATGTATTGTTTTAAAAAAAAGAAAGCTTTCTCTTTACGGAAAAAGAATATATGCCAAATAAAGTCTTAGTCAAATGACCATCGCGGTTTCGTTGGCAGTTGCGTAACCTTTTGAGGAATTCTTCCTTGATTGTCTGAATCACCTCAAGATGGTTTACATAGATCTTATTTTTTTATTTATTTACAATTTTGAAGCAATAACCTACAAAAAACAGCGTCTTTCGATAAGGACGCTCGATTTTGAAATCTGAATAAAACAAGTTGCATGTGAGATATCCATTTTTATTTTATTTGAAAGAATATTTTATGGCATTAAAAATATAAAGTCGCTCAAATGTCCGGAGCGGCTTTGTTTGGTGGCTCGTAGCAGAGTCCAATTTTTGATGATTTTGTCGTATAAATCTGGATGAATTCGCCATTTTTCCAACATATGTTAGGTACAAGATTATTGGAGGCTCAGATTGAAAAGACGAACGGATTATCACCAACTATGAAAAATATATAATATAATAGTAACAGAAAACACCATGTTTATTGAACCGGTAAGTCGGGAAGAAGTCGAGCATACCATATTGGGATTAAAACCTGATGCTGCATCAGGAATGTATGGAATTACAGTGAAAGACTTAAGGAAGTTAAAAACCATAATAGCTAATCCACTGATGAACATCATAAATAATTGCATAGAAGTGGGTGTCTTTCCTGATTGCCTAAAAAGTGGATGCATTGTTCCGATATTTAAAGATGGTGATAGAACGCATCCAAATAATTACAAACTAATCTCTCTAATGAGTGTCTTCAGTAAAATTTTTGAAAAGAAAGACAAGCGACTAGTGGATTTTATAAAAAAAATAACAGTGAATTTGATACGAGACTGTATGGCTTTCAGAAAAATAGCAACACTACATCAGTCACGACAGATGTGCTGGAATATATCAACAAAGAGTTGAATTCTGGTAAGTATGTGGTAGGTTTATTTGTGGATTTGAAGAAGCTTTTAATGATGGGATATATAGTGAAACTATTATTATCAAAACAGGAGTTCCGCAGCGGTCTTTACTGGGACCTACACTTTACTCCTTCTATATTCAGAATAATAAAGAAGCTAAGTGAACGGCAAGCTACTATATATATGCGGATGATACTTTACTGCTATATTCGGGAAGTGATGCGGCCCAACTACATGACACGATAAAGGAGGATACAAAACACTACTTGGTTTGAATATATAGAAACAGACTGACAATAAACACAAACAAAACAAATTAATTGATATTTCGACAGAAAAATAAAGGACACTTGGAAATGGATCTAACACTGGAGGACTGCACTATCCGAAGAACTAGATAAATCTACAAAATATTTAGGAATCATCTTGGATCTGGAAAAACTGACGTGGAACGAACACGTTACTCACATAAGAAGGAAAATTATCCCACTCACACGACGATACTTTCGCTCAAATACGAGGAACTTAAGGGATCGTCTCAGTGTGACCCTCCGAAAAATCACTGATTTTCGCGATTTTTTTTTTTATGTTGTAATAAACTAATCAGTCCGGTTATTTTTTTTATAAATAAATACATTCATGAGGAATACAAAATGATTTTTTTATGTTTATTTATTAGGTGTATAATACTTGAAAAACTTGTTGAAATGACACGTAAAAAAAAAAGCACCTGTACGGTTGGCACGATTGCGGCCGCAATTTTGATCTGAAACAAAACTTTCAAAAAGATTATTAATCTGTAGGGAAGTCGCTATCGCGCTATGGAGAATTTTTTTGTTTTGTTTTAATTTGACAAAATGGCGGCGGTTTGAACAAAAAGTATCGAATTTGGCCCTTTTTTTCGACAGTTTTTCGTAACAAAAAATAGGAAGATTTCAAAAAAAAAAAAAAGCTTCCATAGCGCCATAAAGAATGACGTTAGAAATGTTCTCTCCAAATTGGAACTAGATATCTTCAAAACTCTTCCTTTGAGAGTGGCAACCGTTTTGGAAAACACCATTCTGAGAAAAACGCGTTTAAAGATTGAAGCGCCCGGGGATTCTCATCAGTTCCTTCCGTTCCCTTTCTACAAGAAACGCTGTAGCGACCGTAATAATTTATATTTCGATTTGAAAATTTGAGGGAATGTTTATTACATTGTATACTATCCGATAATGCAACAAAAAAAATCGATTTTTCGAAAATTTCACACTGTGACGATCCCTTAATATACAACGCTTTTATCTTACTTATAATATCGTATACTAACTAACTAACTGGTATTAATACAGTAATAACTTAATTAGAAATATACATCGTTTGAACAACAGGGCGATAAAAGCAATTCACAATATTCCAAGACTAACCCCAACAAATATACTTTATGAGACAACACAATTCCTGAGTACACGCCAACTAATAGAAAGCGAAGTTGATTTATAAACTGAAGCACAACGTTATCAAATCTAACATCAAGCTAAGAGAAAATATACGTAGGTTGCTACTAGGTTGAGATATAGCGATAACAGTGTGAATATTTCAAATCTGACATTGTCATTGTAAAGTTTGCCATTTTAACCACCACTTGTTTGCCAGAAGTGTTCGGAATAATAAGGGAAACCAATTGCAGAAGACGAATCATTCGCCACCACGACAATGCAAGCTGTCACACATCAGCTCAAACAAGTGAATTGTTGAGCATTCAAAACATCGAATTGATGGGTCATCCGCCGTACAGTCCTGATTTGGTACCCAATGATTTCTTCTTATTCCCGCATATCAAAAATAAATTGCGAGGTCAACATTTTTCGGCGCCTGAAGAAGCGGTTGATGCGTTCAAATCACATGTTTTGAAGGTACCTCAATCGGACTGGAAAAAGTGCTTCGAAAATTGGTTCAAACGCATGCAAAGGTGTATTGATCTTCAAGGAGAAAAACCATAAAGCCATTTTCGATTATAAATATTCGTTTTTACTTGTCTATCTCAAAACTTAAGTAGAAACCCTCGTAACAGTTCACACATATAAAACTAGGACTTGTCATCTTCTGTGATTGTCATCTGCGTGAACTAATAGGAAATTATAGGGACTCAAAATTACGGCCATACCATTCAATTCGCTACCAGCGGAAATTAAGGATATAAACAATAAGCAACTTTTGAAGAAGAGACAGAAGAAATATGCAATGAAGAAGAGATATTAATGAAGACGTTGCAATAGTCCAAAAAGATTTAGTTTATTGAAACAGACATTACCTACAGAACAAGAGAATAAAAATACAAAAATAGAGTGATGGTGAGAGTGAAGCAGAGAAGGAATAAAATCGGCAACAATTACCCAGCGGGAAATTTGGTCAGGCATTCCAACGGAAGCCTTGTGGAAGCAAAGAAAACTTTTCACTATCTATTCCAGATTAGTCGTGAATGCTGGTTGAAAATGATTCATTCCTGTTTGCACTTTGAGCGGAAGCAGAACGCTGATCGTTCAAGTCCAGTAACATGAATTTGGGCTAATTGAGTTCTTTCATTTATTTACTTTAAATTTCCGGAATTTAAAGTGAAATCTAACGCTATAGCAGGCGGTTACAAACCAATCCCAATTTGATTCCGATCCATGCCTCCTTGGATGCTTGTGGGGAAGCGGTAGAGCATATATGTACTTTGATTCCAAATAGATCTCATGTCCAGTCAATGTGATGCATTCCTTATTGCTTCCATGGAATCCTGAGGGAAGCGAAAGAAAAGCTTTTTTACTGCTTCCTCCTAATGGCATGCAATGCTGAAATGAAATGAAATGTCCAACAATGAGTCATGCATCCATGCCTCCTAAAGGATAGCTCCCGCTTGCATCTATGTAGCATTGCATCTTTTCCCGCTGACATATTGTCAGTCCGATGCACAACACTGTTGCACGGAACGGACAATCACTTAACAGCCTATATACATACGTCTATACTAACATATTATGAATAAATTTTACTTCCTGTAGAATTTATTAAAGAACCCTGAGTCGTCTAGAAAATGTCCAGGCATATAAGGGCAAGGATTTCAGCGATAAACCTCCTTACCCAGCATTAATTTTTTATTTGCGCATAAAATGAAGCTTTTAAAGCAGTTCCCTGAGGAAGTACTTTAGTATACTACGACAGTCTTTCACAGAATATTACAGGAAAATAGCCTTCTCTTTAAGGCGCTAAAAAATGGGTCGTCTGCGATGTACGACATTAAGCCTTTGCAATAAATTTTTATCCTAAGAATCCAGTAAATGACGTCCTTAACACATGCTTTCGATGAATTTTTCATGAGACCACAGGAAGCGGATGTCGGTGGCGTGCAAAGGGTGTAGGGTCGATCTACATACAGCAGAGCATAAAACTCGGCCAAATTTGTAGTATATTTTTTTATGAAACCATCTAGGATTTTTTATGAGGAGTTCGTCCCTGTCGACACCACCCAGCCGACACTTCATGAGTAAGGAAGACCGGCGGACGGTTTGATTGATATAGCAAAAGGGCAGTGTGTCGTGGGTGATGTGGGCCATGTGGGTGAATATAAAAACTGAAGGACTCCCCTCAGTTTCACCGCAAGAGGACAGAGCGTGTGGGGAGTTGTGCATTCGTAATGCCTCCAGACGGGATCATTTCCTCGAAATAAATCCCTTCGATGGTGTGCTGATGAGAACTTAAAACGTGGCAGGAATATAATTGGAGCAGTTCGGGAGCAACAAGGCCATTTTTCTAGAAATTGATGTGCTAGGCCCCTCCTGTCATGGAGATGATATTATGGGATGAATGAAATGAAGTTATGCATCACCAAAATATCTGGGAATCAAAACCGTTTGGGAGCAGGATACAATAAATAAAAGAAAACAGAAAACACCTTCGGGGAATTCCCAAATCCAAAAGGAATCCATTAATCTCCCTGCCAACAGGTCGAGATCCGAAAACAAAACAAACCTCAATTCGTCGCAATAAATAAAAAAAAAACAAAAACCGGCAAAACTGCGATTCAATTTCTGATATACTTTGCCGCAGGATTTATTTAAACGCGCACCCCCACTCACTTTTGCCCGTCTCCCCATATCTTGCTCTTCCCCCCTCAAGCTGTTTGTGCGGGAATGTCTGCTTATATTTATTTTCTCCCGAGATGTTTTGAAGAGTTTTTTTCGTATGACATTTCTGTGCACCGGTGTGGAAACCATATATGCTCACTTCACCCCTGCGGTGCGGACGTACCTTCGCAATTTCCTGCAAAAAAAAAAAAGAGAGACAAGGAATTTTATGCAACATGAATTTTTCATGAGTTTAACATGTCCTATGTTCCAATTTAGTAGAATATGCACTTATTCGGCATTCACGGGAGCACCCCTGCCAAAACGCACCCGCTGTGGACTCTATTCGCGCGTGGGGCGCTGCTCTGCTGTAACATGAGATGAATGAGAAATTGCTTTAATTAAAAATAATGAAGGAAATTACCCACAATGGGTTATGCCACCGGCTTTGCTCTCGCTCTTGTCTCACTTTAATAATAATGAGTTTCTTCGAAATAAATTAAACTGTAATTTGACTAAAAATATCTATCTATCTATGTACCTTCCTTTTTCGGGATTTAGTTATTTTTACGAGCTTTGAGGTGAAACGTTTATTTTTAGGGAAAACGATCAGAACAAGGGAAGATCTACTGAAACAGCTCTTCATGATGTAGTGCAGGCAATCCACGCTCTTTAGAATTTAAAGAATAAACGCTGGCAGCCTTCCTAGACCTGGAAGTCGCCTTCAATAATGTCCGCACTGAGTCAATCTACGAAGCTCTAACTGCATTAGGAACACACGAGAATCTTAGCCACTGGATAGTTCCCACTCATGCTAAGAGCTATGATAATATTTGTGAGTAGAGGAACTCCTCAGGGAGGAGTAATTTCACCCTTTCCTTTACGCCTGAATATTGGTAATGGACAAAACACGGTCCAATTTAATAAAAGACAAAATTAAGGTGGTCGCTTATGCAGACGTGAGACGACCTAGTTATAGTGATTTCTGGTATGGATCGCTCCGTGATTAGGATATTGTGTATCAGGAAAACCAGTATAATGCATAGCATTCTACATTTGGAAAAAAGCCTTCGGTAGAAGATGGGGGCTTCAACCAAAGATAGTGTGTTGGATGTATATAGTTGTGATATGTCCTATCCTCACCTACGGGTCGCTTAGCCTAGATAAAAAATGCAACGTAATAAAAGTGACCAGAGTATAAAGAACCGCGTGTCTAGGCATTTTGGGTGCCCTACGTTCCAGTCCGACAGAGGCGCGTAACGTACTCTTGCTCTTCCCTCCCATTGACCTTCACATAAAGTGTTGCGCGATCAGGCTTAAGGAATCAGGATGATGGATGGCTAGGGCATATGGTCACAGTAATATACTGAATTTTATACCGCGAATTAGCAATATGTTGAACGCAAATGAATCGGATAATACTCGATCATTCTGGGAAACTGTGCCTGTGGGCATATGCCACGTAAGGCGAAAAAAGATACACGCAATTTTGTGTGTGTATCTAAACTGTTAAGGTAATTCGGAAAACTAGAGTTAAAAAAATATTGTTAGTAGACATTTTGTAAAATATTTATAACATATTTCAATTATATATTTATGCAACTTGCAAGGCTTAAAATATTAGTTATCATTTTCCCCGCCCCTTTCCGAGTATTATCAATAATCTGAAGTATGAAACCGACGTGCTGCTATAACTCTAGTGTGCTTCAAAATCTTACAATAAAAAGACACCACCCCTTTCGCAACTATGGCCAAATTCTCATATTTTTTCCTTGGCTCTCCATCATCAGAAACATGTAATTACATGTGTCGTGATGACAATATTTCCCAACTGTCAAAAAATTTGAAGTTTTCCCCCACCAGGTCCGAGGACGAGGCGGAAAATGTCAGGTATTATTTTTCCTTCAAAAACAAGGAAACTGACGTGCCGCAATATCAAAAATATGAATCATTTGTTTTACATATCCGATAAATAAATTTACCCCAGAAATGTCAGTGGTAATGGTACGTTTTCTACAGGGAGATGATACGTAGAAACTTTTGGAAAATAATTGAAATTTTCATGCCGCAATGAGGTCGAAAATCCTGGTCCGTGGGCTCCCCTACTAAGAATTGAAGCATTCATTCAAGCTCTAGTCCGTCAAATGGAAATTTGACTAAACATTTTGGGTAGACAGTGATTTTTTTATTCAATCTGTTGTGGTTTTCAGTTCATCCATTCTAAATAATTGTTCACTAGTTGAGCTATATGAGGTCTCGCGTTGTCGTGCAAAAGTATTATCTTATCGTGTCGATTGTCTCATTCTGGTTGTATTTTTTCAATAGCTCGCTTTAAACGCATTAGTTGCCCCTGTAGACATCGCCAGTAATGATTTCAGAAGCTTCCAATTGTTCATCTTAAAACTTTTTCAGTCTTCCTTCACGTTCAGCGTCGTCAACATCGTATTCCAACTTTAAACTATCTAAACCATCTTTTGCACATACAATCCGAAAAAGCATGTTCACTGTATGCTTCTACTAGCAAACGATGACTTTCAACAGCGGATTTCTTTAAATTATAGAAGTATAACAATACTTCCCGCAAATGTCGATTATTCTGTACAAAGCTTTCCACGTTTATACAAAACAAACTTTGTTGTGAACACTTTAACTGATTGAGATACAATGGATTCTGACACTGACATTAGACCTGTCAAACACATGCCAAACCGGTTCAGACGTTATACATATAATAAGAATTCGTCATCTATTAGAAAACGGAACTTACTTTTTCTCGCACCTAATATAACAGAAGAAAGACTAATAAATTGCTATGTCACTGTCAGCTTAGTTAAATAGTATAGTAATAAGCCAATACCACGGGAGCCGTGTGCAGCACTCCGTATTATAGCAGCGCTACCGCGTAGCGGTAGTGCACTACACAGGTATAAAAAGACCAAATTTTAACAAATCTGCTCACAGATTCGTCAATTTGAAATTCCCATTTCCCATTTATTTGGAATCAAGCGTTTTTCCATATTGAACGTTCTAGATAGTTATTATATACACAAATTACATGTGTACATATGGATATTCCACAATCAAATTTTGTGTAAAGTCTTTGAAATTCCGAGCCCTCGGGGCTCACAAAAAAAAAGGGTGTGAACTAATTTTTGCGATACCCGCTTTAATTATGTTCAATAAATGCGATGAATTAAGCGCTCTAATCGATGAAACAGCTTGTCTACAAATATAATACTACCTATAGTTCTATGGTTTCGGTTACGACACAGTCGTGCCCAATAGTTTTCTTTTTCTTTTTTGGTTATTGGGTTGTTCGTTCGGCTCATCTGATAAAAGTTATTTGTCGAAGAAGAGAACTCTAGCCCCCCTCTTGATCCGGGACTGTTGAACTGAACCCAAGCCTGGTTTGCAATGAAAATTACATAAATAGATTTAAAAAACTTGCTTTTGAAAAAAATCCATTACGATTTCCAAAATTCTCCGAGTAGTTGCCACCTAACTTGTAAAAGACATTTAGTGGATAATGTATGAACTGGAATTACCAACATTAAAAATAAACACGACTATTAAAAATTGATTTTAGCACCGGAGTACAACGGAATTCAAGGTACAAGTAGTCCCCCTACTACACATGATGATACATGTAGGAGCTTTTATAATTTCCAGCTATTTTCATTAGCACTACACCTATGTGCCAAGTTTTATTAAAATCGGCTAACGGGAAATGGGTGAAATTCAATAAACGGGATTCATCCCCTAATTTTCCACCCTTAGAGGTAGAATATTTTCTTCAAATTTAAATGGGACCACCGTCCAGATACAGCCTATTCAATACAAAAGAATAATTAAAATCGGTTCACAATCGGCGAAGACATCACGTAACATACACACACAAAAAACACAGCAACTGAATTGAGAACCTTCTCCCTTTTCACCCTTATAGTTCTTATAGTTCTCATTGTTTCTCTCAACTGTTTAAGAAATCTCTTAAATTTCATTTCAGAAAAATTACAAAAAATAAAGCATAACGAAGAATTTCCTTACTTAACATAATAATGCCCTCTTAAAGTCAATTTCTTAGAACCGAAAAAGAAGGGAAATGCCTTTTTGGGGCACAGTCCCTCCTTAGTTGGAGCTGTGCCTCCCTGGCCGCTTTGTGCGAGATGAAATTTGCATGTGCAATTATTCAAAATGTTGCATTCATGCTTTTAAGGGGGGGTTATATTTGCTGGCTTGAAACACTCCCATCAGTCTCTGGGAGGGACAGGGTGCATTGTGTTGCAATTAGGACGGCATTCAGGTCCTTCACGGTAGCAGCACCCCCTTCCATAAGGCATTTCTGCTGGCCTGCATCCGTTGAGCGCGCTCTGCTTACTCCACGGAGCGAAACAGGCGCGTAATTTGCTGAAGCTATGCTGAAAAATGCTTCTCCGTACTTTATGCATGTTTTCCCGAATTAATTTGAAATTTTCCACTTTTAAACGGGCAAAAGTCGAGATCCAGCGAGGAAATGTGCTCGCTCTCAAAATGCATCTGCCCGAAGAAGAACTTCAGATGTCTGTTTTTCATAAATTTTCGAAGCTCTTCTTCGAGATGGTGCTTGGCACATTTTCCCAGCTCCGACAACTTAATTCGGGAGAAGTGTTAAGAAAGCAAACGACGACATACCCAGCAGCCACCCCCGCCATTTATTAAATATTTTTGCAGCCCGTCGAGTGCATGCATTACAGAATCAATCTTCTACAACAACGTAAACTGCACGTAGCCGTACAATTCACGTAATACTCCCCCGACATGGGCACGTCCCAAAGATTTTCCGGCACCGTCGGAGGTATAACGTCGGGAAAGTGCATGCAGGATGGTCTTGATCTCGACTATCGAAAAACTGGAGCGCGATACCAATTGGGTGGTACGTGGACGGTGGAATTTCATAAGATGTACAGACCCAAGCTGAGTAGACAGACAGTCAGACGTGATAATTTCGAGGTATGCCTTTAAAATTCCCGCACTCAACTGGTATCCGCTCAATTGCACCCAAATGTCACACGATATGCCACTAATTGTGGGTGGCAGTGAACGTCGAACTGCAGGACACTGTCCGGTGTTACGGTATCTTTTCGTAGGGTGCCGTCCCGTAATCACATATAAATTTCTGTTGCATATCACGTTCCCCCTGTTACGGACAGTCCTCACTGCATCCTAATTAATCGCCCGTAACTGTTCATTCGCGCAGGTACTAATTATCTGGAGCAATTTATCCGCTTCATCCCTCCCTGTTCCTGCTGGGATATAATTTGGTACACTGCGAGCATAACAGCAATCGCACCTGAATTTATGTGAAACATTTTCGAAGTTTGCTAGCTCATTGATAGCACTGGTCCTCGAGTCTCGAGTCAATAAGAAAAGTTCTGGTTGGAGTAACGGCCCTCGGGGATTTATACAACTTTCACAAGTTGATTATCCCCCCGTTTTGGGGACAAGTAATTCCATTTCTGGGACAAGCGGAAATGCTGTTTGGGTTAAAGGGCTACACACACACTCGTGGGCATGCAGAGAAGCATTGAAAGCGTAAAAAGAACAAAAAGTGCAAAAACTCTACGATTCCCATTTATGGGCCATTACCTAGTTTAGGGAACCCTACAGCCGAGCAGTAAGCCACTCCCGCATTGAATATTCATAAATCAGCTGCTTAGGTGTGGAAGAGGGGAAGAGGGCTATGCAGCAGTTACCAATATTGCTTGCGCCATTAAAAGTCAAGTACATCAAATTAGTTTCATGCACCTACCCCCGTTAAACATTTTGAGGCGTTGAGCATCTTGACGCGCACTGCTCCTCAATGTGTCACTGCTTATGAAAACAGCAAACATGGCGTTCCTGGCAGCGGTAATGGGACCATTTCCATATAACGTGGCAACGAAATGGGGGGATGGGAGCAGGATAGGGTGCTCGGGATGCTGTGAAAGTTTTACTATTTAATAAGAAGTTTGTCCTGCATTTGAGCACCCATAAAACGAGCACCCATAAAAATATGTGTCTATGGGTTCGCTCCTTTAGCCCGACGAGAGATCAAGTGGTGCAGGCGGGGACAAGAATGCCCTACTCCATCGAGTTTACTAAACTTGCAACACTTGTAGCGACATTTTGAATAGTGCTGCCGGCATTTTTCCCTTTGCAGGCACTGAAACCGGAAGAAGCTTTTGATGGTATTAAAATTTTGTAATTTTGCCTCTAAATCGATGCAAGGAAATCACGTTGCAGTTTCGATTGCATTCCTTCCCTGAGGCACTGTATGACCAATAAGCCAACAGCTGAAGTATGTAGAGAAAATATATATTTTAAGGATAACCAGCGTACAGCTTGTTATTTTGGTTTTTTTCTTCATGGTGAAGAAAAATAATTGATTGCAACTCACATAGCTTTCGCAACAACAACCGAAGGAAAACTTTACCTGTTGTTAAACTTTTGAAAAAGTTATACAAACTCGCGGTTTTGCAAAAGTTTTTGCGGTGACTTCTGGCGCTCCAAATTAGTGGTGCACCCGAAATCAAAACCATCAAAACATTTCATTATACATTAATATTTCTTTAACACCGCCTTCCTTAATAACAACTGTGATATTGATTTTAATGATTTTTCCCACTTGACGACGTTTCCACCGACTTCCTTGGAAACTAAAGACCTTTTAATTGATGACAACTAAGTCGTAAAACACATACCTACATAGCTTGGCAGATAGCTTTTCGTGTAATCCCGATGGTGTTCCTGTTTCCGTCTTAAAGAGTTGCTCTATTTCTCTTGTCTCTGTCCTGTGTTATTTATTTAACTTATCATTATCCTGTGGCGTCTTCCCTAAAATGTGGAAATTATCCACTATAATTCCCCTTCATAAAAAGGGTGATAGGTGTGATATATCGAACTACAGGCCAGTCGCAAAGTTGAGTTCAATCGCTAACATCTTTGAGACCCTAATAAGCCAAACTCTCGCTTTCCACTGCAGACCATTTTTGGCGAGTTCCCAGCACGGCTTTATAAAGAGAAGGTCAACCACGACCAACCTCTTAGAATTCTCTAATTTTTGTATTTTCGCAGTGGAAGCTGGTAAACAAGTCGACTGCATATTTACTGCTTGTCTTTCCAACTATATTCATCAATTGGTTGCGATCTTACTTGAAATTACGAACTCAGCGAGTATCATTTCGAGGATCGTTATCTTATGATAATAGTTCTGGTGTACCTCAAGGCAGCCATCTCGGCCCCATTTTGTTCAATATTTACGTCAATGACCTTTCCATGTTCCTAAATAATTCAAAAGTTTTATGTTATGCTGACGATGCCAAGATATTTCGTGTTATTTCGACTGATATGGATTGTCAATATTTAAATACGGACTTAGACGCCTTCTACAAATGATGCTCTATTACATTAGATAGCTCCACCTTGACAAGAGCGGTTAAAATCAAGGATTTGGGCCTTTGGCTAAATAGCCGTTTTAGTTTTGATGACCATATTGATGCGATAGTCAATAAAGCTAACTCCAAGTGTTTAAAAAGAGATGGTCCAAGGAATTCCAGGATCCTTATATCACGCGGATCCTCTACTGCACCTTTGTAAGACCAATTCTTGAGAACGCATCATGTATTTGGTCTCCTTTTTGCAGCACACACATCAATCGTGTCGAGGCCGTCCAAAAGCGTTTTGTCCGTTTTGCCCTTCGTGGACTCCCTTAGAGTGATCACATAATTTTGCCTCCTTATTTGGACCGGCTCAAACTTATTAAACTTGAGTCCCTCGAGCTCAGACATATGAACTCCAAAGCTGCTTTTGTTTTTGACTAACTGCAGGGTAGCATCGATTGTTCAGCTTTGTTAGCTTGCTTTAATCTTTCTGCTTTCTGCTCTTTTCTATTTAATCTGATCTAATTTATATTTAAGTTGATCTCCTTATCCTTAAAATTGTAAGTAATCAGTCTTTGATGAATCTATGAATTAATAAACAAATAAATTAATTAATTAGTAGGCATGTCAGTTTAAACGGTATTTTTCGTTTTATTCCTCTGGTCAAAAGGAAGGACTTGCAATAGACCACAGTGTGGTACGATACTAAATTAAGAGACCTAAGGAACTAAAGAAATACTGCATGGGTCAAATTTAATAGAACAAAAAATATGAATGACTACCTCCTCTAGTCTGACTTGCGGAGGCAATTTAACAATTACTCAAAAGCCCTATATCGCCAGTATTTCATACGTATGCGGGATAATATGAAACCCAAAACAGTTTTGGAATTTTGTTAAACGGAAGACTAATAACTACTCGTACACTGGCTGCGATCCAGTTTCTATTTCAGATCTTTTTGCTTAGCATTTTAGAAATGCACCTGTAATATAGATTTAGAATATTTCAACAGCCTGACTTGTCTTCCAACATAATCCACTAAAATTGTTCTAGACGTTTGCACCGTTTTCTGACCGCAAATGCTTCTACAAATTCATTGCCAATCTCTTTGCCAATTATTTCAGCCAATCTTTTTGTGAACATTCCTCTGAACTCAATTTTAATTACTTCCACTTTATGCAATCCCACCGTCCAACCTTCATGACTGCGACTAATATCGACTCCATGCAGGTCGCTACTTTTATCAGAGCACTGGATGACAACTTCAGCCCCGACCTTAACGGGATCTCTGCCAAAACTCTGAAAAAATTCGCACAAGACTTACCAAAACCTCTAACCTTTCTTTTTCACGGGCAGATCAACTTCGACTAACCTCACTCACTTTGTCTCCAGAACATTATGTATACTGGAAAATGGTGTTGAATTCGATGTTGTTATCAATGACTTCAGTAAAGCCCTTGATAAAATCTCACACCATATTATCCTTTTTAATCTACGTTCCCTTGGTTTCCAGCCGTGTTTTCTTTCTCGCATGGAATTTTACCTAACCAACGTCAGTATAGTGTTCTCTTCGACTTGGTAACCTCCAATCCTTTTATAGCCCGTTCAGGGGTCCGTCAAGGTAGCCATTTGGGTTCACTGATTTTTATTCAGTTCGTAAACGATGTTGAGTGGTCCATCAAACACTCTGACCTTTCAATTTACGCTGATGATATGAAAATCTCCAAACAAATTTCCTCCACGCTTGTCCCCTCCCTTTTACAAGCAGAGTTAGATTCTTTTTGCATTTGGTGCAGCAACAACTTGTTGGAGTTAAACGTCTCTAAATCTCAATCCATTACCTACTCGCGTAAATGTCTTCCCTATCCGAGCCTATCTATTGTCTGGCGAGCATATCTCATCAGTTGTCTCTGTTAATGATCTGAGCGTCACCACTGATAGGGAGCTTAACTCGTTCTCACATAGACAATACATGAAACGCTGGTCCATTGAATTTAAAAACCCATATGTTGCGAAATCCCTTTATGACTCTTTTGTCCGACCCTCCCTTGAATATGCCAGTCAAGTATAGCCTCCTACACAGTCGACGTACATCAACAGAATCGAATATGTCCAGCGCAGCTTCCTTCATTTTGCTCTACGAGATCACCCTTGGTCAGACCACCAGAATCTGCCCCCTTATGAGGATCGACTGAAATTGATCGACTTAGAACCGTTAGGTAAGCGACGCGGCTTTGTCGACATTATCTTTATTCACCAGCTCCTTTCTAGTGTCATTGACTGCCTCTGTGTGCTACAGCCGATATCCGTCCACCCCAACCCCATCGCCTGAGATCTGTATCTCACTTCCGTTCTTCCTCTCATCGCACCAATTATGGCTTTTCCGAACCAATTTCCAGGATAATCCGCAAAGCCAACTCCACGCCCTCGTTCGACTTTCACCTAACCATATCGTCCCTTACTTGCTTTTCCTGTTTAGTTCTTATGCTTGTTACACTGCCGCTCCAAAAGTTCCAGGTTCGAATTCCACTCGGACCCCACGCTGCGCTCCCAGAGTGCGCTTTTCCTAATAAGCGACCGACGGAAAGCCCTATCAATTACTTAGTATAGCTACTGCATACCCAGCATAGCGAACATGAAAACGATTAGAGACACAATATAATACAACTTGCTGTACTTTCTGGTACACTTGAAGGATTCCTTTAAAAATCAAACATACATATGTGTGTTAATTCGCGTGTGCTAGGTTCCCTTAACCTTTCCATAAAACTGGATAGATCTAAGGAGACAATATGGGCAGGATAAATTCATCATGCGACAACTAATTGATCCTTTTAAAATGAAATCACTTCGGACACATCATAAGTTATCCTTGAGCATCCTGACAGTGTTCGGTTGAAAGAACAACAAATCACCGAACGGTGATTTGTTAGGTGTCCTCCGTTCAAAGCTGAACGTGAGGGTGTAGCACGAAACGTGCAGATATTTGGAACTATGCGAATTTGTTATCCCATCCGACAAATACCTACCGGGCATAGCCGAGCGCCATCAGGACACCAAAGAGAGCACTCCTAGAAGCATCCCATGTTCGAGAATTTGTTCCCATGTAGCACTTTGGCAGGCCATTCTTTTCGCCATTTGTTGCAAGCAAACTTTTTACACTCGAGTAGGACAGCAGCAATATGCTTTCACATTTTTCGATGAAAAAATAAAAGTTGAAAATAAATCCAGAATGGGGTAAAAATAATAAACTCTCATTTTGGAGGTGTCTATAGCAGCAGAATTGGGTAAAGTCCTTTGCGGATTATCGGAGAGGGTGTGGGCCGATAATGAAATTAATTAAAACGCCCATCAGTTATTTCAGAGGATTACGCAGGATCGTATTTAACTGGCCGTTAATTCTCCCCTGCACTTTTCATGGAACACAAATCTCTTTTTTTTGTAATACCACCTGGACCGCCTCATGGATACGCAGCGGAAATATTTCCTTTATTTAATTTTAAATAAAACATCCGGTCAACTCTACCTGCAGTCATTCAAGGATAGTTTAGCACATCAGAGTATTAATTGCATGAATTTCGGTTAATATATACCTCAATTTAAAGCCCCAGCAGTTTCCAAGTAATTTGCATATAAATATGAGTCCTGACCGGTCGCCTCGAGAATCTGCACATCCCTAGCAGTTTCCTGCATCCCAATCGATAGGCTTCCTGATGTGCATTTTGTCAAACACCAGGTTTGTAAATAATTTAGCATTGCCTTCATCACATTTTTAACATCTCCGTATATGCACATGGAATGAGGTGAATAGTTTGTAAAAGCTTCCCTTACGTATACGTAAGCTTATGAGGCAATAAATTGAAACTTACCGGGTCATTCTGGGTTGGCGGACGAAGTTATTGACTGTTTATGTTACTTAAAAAAAAAATTATTAATTAATTACCATACACTGAGAGATATAACTGGGGCGTTTGGAAAGTTCGTAGCCTGACGTAGATCGGAAAGTCGTATATTTTTCAAGCTACCCTCATTTTAAAGCTTATTCAATAGTAACGGTATAAAATTTCTTTCGTTTAGATGCATTCGTTACGATTCCTCAAGAGATCCCGTCGAACAAGTAGTGACGATTTTTGAAAATGCAAAAAATAATAAAAGAAACTATAGATGAATCAACGCCTTCGTATGCTACCGTGAAAAAGTGGGTGGCGGAGTTCAAATGTGGTCGTGAAAGCATTGAAGATAGTCACCGACGATAGCATTGAAATAATTTGTGACATGATTTTATCTAATCGGAGATTAACTGTTAAAGAGATAGCTGACACTATTGGCATCTTAACTGAACGAACGCATCACATAATCACCAATGAATTACACTTTCCAAGGTGTCTGCGCGATGGGTTTCCTGGGAGTCAAAGGGTATAATTATGATGAATTACTAAAGAAAAGATGAAACTATAAACTCTGCTTACTACTACAATCTGCTGCGACGTTTGAGAGAAGAAATTAAAGAAAAACGGCCTGGTTTTCTAAGAAGAAAAGTTTCGTTTCATCAAGATAATCCGCGAGTTCACACATGAGTTGAAAGCATGACAGAAATCCATCAGTCTGGCTTTGAATTGTTACCTCATGCCCCGTATTCACCTGATGTAGCTCCATCAGACTATTATCTATTTCCAAAATTTAAAACCACCAAAATTTTCCACAAATGAAGAGGTCAAAGCTGCTGTCGATGCAGATTTTGAGGGCTTAAAGCGGATATAGAAGCGTTGCCAGGCCGTTGCAGTTCCTGCAAACAAAAACTTATCGTACCTGGTATGCGATGTTCGGTCCCAGAGAGTCTCTAAAGGCCTCATATAATAAATACTTTTAGTCCAGACAAAATAGACGAGAAAGAGCTGAAACTGCGGATAATACGCTTAGAGCTGAAAATTCGTACAGGTCTTAAATACACCATTACATTATTACAAATGAAATATCAACCATACCACCGATCCGACTTGAGGTAAATAGTTTTTTCAAGGTCAAAAGGCGACAACATCAGTTTTTCACACATATCTCGTAAACGGTATGTACTATCGTAAGAACAGTTCTTACAAAAGTTATAGATCTTGCAATTATCTACAACAATGATCCACAAACTTTTTTCCTAAGTCTCACCATTCCTGAGATATAGCGATTTCAAACATGGGCAAAAGTGCGAAAAAGCAAAATTGTTATGCTCGAAGCGCCCGTAGTAGCTTTAATATTATCGAAGATTAGAAATATTATCAAGGTAGTTGTAGTGGGTTTGGAGCTATTTTCGTCATATTGTGGTAATTTCGCTATTTTGGGGAATTTTCAATTCTTTTTTAGCTCTACGTGAAAAAGAAAAAAATGAAATTTAGACCAAAATCGGACGAAAATTTTGAAATGATTTTGGTGAAAATAGGGTAAAAATTTGTCACACAAACCTCGAATGCACGTGCTGTATATATGTATGTATAATTTGAAACCAAGTACATTCTTTAAACGGCCATATCAGCGGAGATACTTCCCACAGTGAAAAAGGTTATATGGAAGAGTTGAACGTTCTACCTCGAAAACTCAACCCGAAGCAAGATATGGGTATACGTTGGTACGGTTCAGTTTGAACTTATCTCGAAATTTTTTTTTAAAAATTCTTTCCAATATGACAACCGAATTTACTCAATTTTAAGCAACTTTGATGAAATTTGGAGATTTTGCTGTAGTTGATTTTCAATCTGTTATCAATATTTTGAACTTTAAGATGGCGGCCAAAAGTTACCAACATAAATGAATTTTCATGAAATTAGGTTCCTATGGTGTGTAGTTTCAAAATAACTGACTTTTACTAAGCTAATAAAACCCTAAAAAATGCTTATAAAATTTTTGTCTGTAGGTATATTTGTCCGGGCTAATCTTAAGAACGGTTGAACCCAATGTGATGAGATTTTCACTGAGCGTATTTATTTATGTTTAGCCTACGTTTCACCCCAGAAAAGATTTGGGTTCCCGCGGGAAAAATTAAATAGTGCCTACACGCATTAAGGGGTTAGGTGTAGTCAGAGAAATGAAAAAATGACAATTTAAAATAATTTTTTTGTTGCCAGTAAGTTATTTTATTTTATAAAAGTAAAAACGTAGCATTGTTAAGTAAGGTTTCGACTTGACTTGACAGAAATTTCAAAAAAAAAAATTAATAATTTTAAAAGTAATGGCTGTTTGTGTTGATCCAGTTCCAACCGACTGGTGACCACTGTAGCTCAAAAACCCCTCGGTAGATTTTAATGAAATTTATACAGCGGTTTGAAAACATGAAAGACTAGTGCCTGAGCGAAGGATTTTTTGTTAGTTTTTAATTTCGATTTTTTATAAACAATTAACTGTTGGTTTTTTTCCCGAAAATCTGGAAAAATTTTTCTTGAGGCCACCATTTTGTTAATTTAAAGAAAAAAAAAAAGCTTCGCTCAGGCACGAGATTATCTATTAATAAAACTAATTTTTTTTGTCCGATTGATTTTAGATGAATCTCCAAGGAGTAGTGATGGTCTCCGCAAGGAGCTTCGGTTGGAACTGGATCAACAAAAACAGACATTACTTTTAAAATTATTAATTTTTTTTTCTGAAATTTCTGTCAAGTCGAAACCTTATTTAACAATGCTACGTTTTTACTTTTATAAAATCAAATAATTTACTGGCAAAAAAAAATTATTTAAAATTGCCATTTTTTCATGTCTCTGACTACACCTAACCACTTAAACGGATTTATTCATTACATAAAAGTTTAATTTACTAGTACGGGAAACCGCAGGTAAGGCCGGGCAACTTAGCTAGTCATAATATAGATCGAACTGTTATGGATCATTGTAACCATCCGGCTGCCAGAAAAAAATACATCGAACAAGATGTTACAAGTGAACTGAGATGTTATAGATAAAGACAGAGTAGTGTGAAATAGTAAAGCAAAGTAGGTATAATTGCTGGCCCGACTGTTTTCGTCGTACGTGCAAAACCGTCCTAAAATAATGCCCTAGACAGATTATAAAAAGACGTGAAGTCAGTCCAATTTAAATTGCCATTGCTGAACTAAATACATAGTTCAAAGAAGTAATTTTTTAAGTCACAATATTTCGAGTTTATTGTCAGTAAGTATTGCTGGTTCTTTTATTTATAATATTCTCTGTACTCCGGTACGTTGTAGGTGTATAATATTCGTCTCCAGGCAAAATCTGCTTTACAGCACGATTCATCATCCACCTGAACAACGCGACGCACGTAATGATGGTAATTTTCATAAAGTTGTACCGGTCCTCTTGCTGTTTTCTGCTCTTCTTCTTACCTCAATGGTGACTTTTACACTTTTTAGGTCCATAATTCACAGATTTTTATATGCCTTCGTACTGTCGACGTCGTCTCTGATGTTCCTTTGAGGCTCCCTGTTTCTGAGGAAAAGTATCCTTAATTTGTTTATGACCTCAGGATGGGTTGGCCTGGTTTTTCGCCTGACCCAAGTTCCCTTTCAACTGACATGCCTCGTCTGTACTCATTTGCAGTCATCTTTGAAGTTGAATTACACTTGTACCAATGTACTTAGATCTTTTGGAATTATTTCAAATGATATTCTGGAATTTGCCATGTAATTAAACAAAATCGATTCACGCACATATTTTCCCCGCTGCACATGTTCACTTCCAACAGAAGTCTGATTCATATACAATACTGCCTATATACAAGTAGACAATGGAAAGCCAATATTTCATCGGCACTTGACATGAATAAGTAGGTTGATATTTCTAAGGCATTGAATAAAATCAATCATGATTTCCTCTGCAAAAAAATGTCTCAATTTGGCTTTCATTTAGGACTTCTTAAATTGTTTCCTTCTTATTTAACCAAGCGTTAACAATTTGCGACTCATGACAGCCATACTTCTTCATTTTATGTACCATCTGCAGGTGTACCCCAAGGAGCCATTTTGGGACCATTTATTTCCTTACTTTACATAAATCATCTTCCTGCACCTTCTTATCTATACAGAAGACAAAAAATTATACAGAACGATTTAACAAGTTCCAGACTGTAAATGATTACAAGCAGACATAGACGTACTGCTAAACTGGTGTAAGTATTAATAATAAGCTTACCCTGAACGTTGGCAAATTTAGTTGTGTGATTTACTTTTTACCAGAAAATTTGAACATTTTTTTAATTTTTAGTTATATCGTGGAGAGTGGGGCACTTACGACAATCAGCATGGAAAACTGGAAAACTGTAAAATGAATGTTCAATAATATTTTTTCTGCGATTTTCACATCTTGAAGTTCGAAATTTCAATACTAGGTTTAAGATCAGCGACCCGTATGCAGAAATCCGTTCAATTTGAGAATTTTGGATCGTCATATTTAATTTCCAATTTTCGATAGTACAGTCAAATTCATCGACCCCGCAAACATAAAAGGACCCGTTTTCATTGCAATCCTTTGAAGTTGAGGATAGTTAGTTAGAGTTAGTTCGCCATAGTGGATCTACCATCTTTAGTTTCATCAAGTTGGTTATTATTGGACACTGTTTAATAGGTGCGCATTCCAGAAGGCTTGGTATACCGTCCAATGACTTCTGCAGAAGTTGCCTGAATGAGGAGGAGGAGGAAAGCGTCACTCATCTCCTTTGCCGATCCCCTGCTCGTGCAATTCGAAGACGCTATCATGTTGGGCGCGTTCTTCTTTGATGATCCGTCTGATTCAGTAAACATTAGAGATCCTGAGCCTCAAAATGATACTCTGGTTAGACGTAAGGGTTAATCCAATGTGGTATCACAATGGAGCATTTTCTTGCCCTAAGTACGCCTTCAGGCAGACACGTCAACATAGCCTAAGTGAACTTAACCCCCAAACCTTCTTAATATCAGATTTCATGCAAATATTTACATATGTATATTTGCCTTCATCTATGTCCATATACGTTTTTGGCTCATAAGTCCAAACCATCCTTAACAAAATTTGTCTTTAGATACTTTGTCGTTAAGTAGGGAACTTTCAGCTGTCGGCCGAACCTGCCCAACTGTCTATGGCTGAAAGTACCCCAACTGCGTATTTGTGAAACAACTTATAATATAGATCAGATAGGATCTGTTGTGATAAATTACACAGGACCACACAAAAGATTGTACATCAGACTGGACTATACTCCCTCAAAGTATTTTGGGAAACTGAATCCGAACCTGTCTTCAAAATTAATCCAGCAGTTAGTTAGGTAGCTTAGTTTCTACAGTCACGACAACAACTGTAAGCCACATAATACTACATATGTTACTTTCTTAGGGTCTTACAGTTCAAATTGATATTCAGCAGTGGGATGGACGATTATCATTTTAAAAACAAGACTTCTTTCCATAGGTTGATATAGTTGTATGAAAAAATCATGAAGCTTGTTAGCCATTCGTAAGCTTTCACTCAGATTTTTAAGATTAATGTCTTATATTCCGTGGACTCGGGTCTTAGCATTTCCTCTAAGTTCATTTCAGTCATGTCTACATCTTTCAATTGCATGGCATTCAAATTTAACTATTCGTAAAGGACAAGGGCTTAAAGACTATTGAGACAGCCAAAGCGGCAATTAGTAAACGCCAATGCTATTGATTTTTGATATATAACATGGTAAATGGTTTCGGATGCGGGAATATTGAAATTCTCAGCCGCGAGTACAGAAAATAGTCATAATTTTGAATACTAAAAACGCGATTGACGAAACCATGAATAAGCAGCTTTGAATGTGATGCTAATACCTTACTTTATTCCCTGCTTAAGACACGTTTTTGTATGAGTTTTAGATTTCGGTTGCTTTCGACTTGAAAATGTATTCGGTGAGTGACAAACAGTGCTACCAATTTCTATATATGGCCACTGGTGTGGAAAGTTTGAAATTCAATCTTGAAGAGGTGAAGGCTTGCCCGAAGGTGCCCCATTTGCGAAAATTGCTTTTAAGTGAATATGTTATGAATTAATATAGCGGTTGTTTGAGCCATCGAACAGCTGTATTCAGTCTTAACGTCAAGAATCCAGATTTCAATTGTAAACAACTTCACATCGGTCCACTGTCATAAAATTTGTCAAGGCCTACTGACAAGCATGCGCAGAATAGTTCACCTATTCACCATAGCTGACATCCAAGTAGGCGGAATTGCCAGAAAAAGAGTATATAAGACCATGCAAATGCAAGGAATCTTCAGAACATTTAATGGTCTCACCCAGCAAAGAGCTAATTTGCAACCTCGCAGAGTGTTAATCTGTACCTCGCAGAGTGTTAATCTGCAACTCACAGAGTGTTAATTTGTATCTCGCAGAGCGTTAATCTGCAACTCCCAGAGTGTTAATCTGTATCTCGCAGAGTGTTAATCTGCAACTCCCAGAGTGTTAATCTGTACCTCGCAGAGTGTTAATCTGCAACGCGCAAATATATAATCTGCCCATCTACCAGAGGCACAACCCACTCATAACTAAGTTGATTGTCTTATCAGACGTCATATTTAGTAATCTAATAAGATTCTTAAATCTTATTAACAAATAAAACTAACAATTTCGCACCAGATTTAAACCATTAATATCAATCACAGATAGCACCACCTGAAGGCAGCACCAGAAGAGGAGCAGACACACCACCTACCAAAAAGGGACCTTAGAAGAAGAGGGACCCAAAGAAAAATAATGAATTATATACTACACATATCTTATACTAAGAATCTTTGAATTATATAAATATAAACCACAAAAGAAGATTTGAACTATTTATTATTCCGGCAATTATCTTTTGTTAGTGCATAGCTCGCACAGCGGTAACATGTGTGTAATAGGCCTTGTACTGTTGGTAATCGTTTAATATATAAACAAAATAAAAAATAAAAATTAAAAACATTTTTGAGTCAAGGCGTTCTCACCCTACGCATGTATGTGCGTATATATGTACATTCATATTCATACCGTTGAGAGTGCAAGCTAAATAGGGGTCAAATTGGACATACATTTAAAACTCGACCCAATTAAAAGTTTGTGAAATATTTAGTGCTATTAAGTGCGAAACGCGGATGAAAGCGCTAAAATTCGCTCAAATATTCGAAATTTGCAAATTGCAACCCGACAACTCAGTCCGGTGAATAACACTTTTCCTTTCCCTCCATCCATCGTCCGAAATACAGCTGTTGAACCAAACTAAATGTAAACGCTTATTAAGCGTCTATTATTCGTGTCAACAAATAAAGCACGCTGAAGCACAATGACAAACTCTCCGCTGAATAATTTGCAATCACCGCCCGTTCCCGAAAATGTAAATTTTCTGTAGTGGCGAATCCATTGTGTGAGTTAAACACCTCTACCCGGCTACCTGAAAATTTCACGGCTAGACCTAGGCACATAAAGTGTGCACAAAACGAAGGGATCCCATCAAAAGGATACAAATTTCGTCTCCCAAAAGCAGCGAACGAAGGAGTCGCAACGCAATGACAATTATTAAGTTTTGATAATTTTATTTCGTCTCGTAGAGAATAATGCATTTCCATAATAAACAAAATTTCGTAGCAAAGTGTTTTGCACAAATTCAATAACGTGGAGTACCTGGAGCAAAGCACGTTCCTTGCTCCGTGAGCGCCCCCCTTGCGGGGAAACTAACTAAAACTGGAAAATTCATAGGTTTCATGGAAGATACGGGAAATCAATTCGATAGTTGGTATTACCTCATTGTGAAATTGTCGAGGAAAATTCTCCACAGTCACAGAGTTCACATCACAATTCACAACTCGTGTTTCAGCCACAGGCGCGGGGTGGGCTAAAGTTTAACACAATGCTATTGTGTGTCGCCTCCCCCGAAACCGCTGAATTAAATTTGAAAGTTCATAAGCAGACGGGGAAAGGCATAAATATCAAATGCATCTCAAAATGCAGCAATGCATTTATGGCTTAGGGATAAAGCTATGGCAGGGGCTTTATCAACTGAATGGAAACTGTGGCCCAGCCCCAAAAGGTTCATGAACTTGTGGTATTTTTAATTTTGAAGTATGCTGACGTATGTGTTGTATGTAGCCACACCAACGGGTATGTCATTAGTTGTCAATCAAATTTGCCTAGGTATTCCCATCGCTACACATGCTCCCTCTGAATTTCGATCATTCTCGGAGAGCATATGGACGTCCTTCACTATTTCACCGGGCCGGGTAGCTGCTGTGATAAATTCGGCCCCAAACGCAGGCAGCCGATTCAGCAGAGGCCTACAACTACATGTTTGTAATTTATAACCTTAATGCCGGACATTGTTTTCCGCGCGTGGGCCCGGGCGGAATTCAATCCCTCAAAGGGAACAAACAGTTGCATGAAATTCCAATCTGCATTAGATAAAAAGCGTCGGACCGCCACCGTTGCCTTTCGCTTATCGAAAAGGAAATAGAAAAAAAAGAATTCGAAAAAAATGGAGAAAAACACGCAAATGCCTACCCAAAAAAGTATCCGAAGCTTAGCGATGACTGTCCGAACGGAAAAAGGATATGATTTATCGCCCAAAATGCGGCGTGCATGAGTTTGCAATTTATTGGCACCAAAGTCGGTCAAAGTCATAAACCCTTTCGCTATTAAATTTGTATTGGGATGTGTTCGCCCACTATCCCCGGGAGGACAGAGCTTTGGGCGCGACATTAATGTTTTTCCGATAAATAATGAATTTTCTAGTCGACAGCCACGACACTCGGGATTTGACAGCGTTTTCTTCTCAGGAGCCAGGGCGTGATAGTGTGGCTCGGTCGAGAATGTTATTTGGGCCCTTTCCAGACCATAAATGGCTTTAACGGTTAAAAGGACGTCCTAAGAAAGGATATCTGCTTCTCCTTGGAGCGTTTATTATGCTTTAGTGGATTACTTTATTCAGGTCATATGAGCGGATGCCATGGGGGGCGATAAACAGTTTGTAAATTATACCCTGTTTTGATAAACTCATACATGGAGCGCTCGGATCGCTTTTAAAAATATTGCATTTTCTTTCGTTTTTAGGTGTCTATTTTTGGAGTGGTTAATCTGTCACTCTTTAGATGGATTGGGTCAAGTATGAAGAGCAGCTTACAAGATCCGGATAAGGCTGTTGAATCACTAATTAGCAAAATTAAGAAATTAATATCGAATTTAACAATGATAATAAAAAAGATAGGAAATGATCATCACCTAGGAGTCAATGGCTAACTAAGGATATTATTTAGTTGTTTGAAAAACGAAAAATTGTATGAGAAAAAAACCTCAGGGTAGCCACTTAGGCCCGTTGCTTTTCATTCTTGCCATTAATGACGTCGATTATATTATTAAGCACTCTGACATTTCAATCTACGCTGATGATATGAAAATCTCCAAACTAATTTCCTCCTCCACGGACTCCCGACTGCTTCAAGACGATCTTGACAATTTTAGTTTATGGTGTCATGAAAACTCCCTCGAACTCAATGTCTCCAAATGCCAATCCATTACCTACTCCCGAAAACGCCCTTCCGCTTCCCTTAGGGTTTACCTGTTGTCTGATGAACCTATCCCAACTGTATCCTCTCTTCGCGATCTTGGTGTCATTTGTGACAGTTAACTAAACTTTCGTGATCAAATTGACAGCGTGGCTGCTAGAGCCATCTCTGCACTCGGCTTTCTGAAGCGTTGGTCTAAAAAGTTCCATAAACCCGTTGCCAACAAATCATTATACGTCTCGTTCATCCGGCCTCCCCTTGAATACGCTTGCCTAGTCTGGTCTCCCTCTCAATCTACCAACATCAACAGAATTGAAGCAGTCCAGCGAAGGTTCCTTCGATTTGCTTTACGAGAGCTTCCCTGGTCTGATCGTCTTATTCTTCCCCCCTATGAAAATCGCCTGATATGCTGAGCCCTTATGGAAGCGACGCGACTCTGCAGATATTACCTTCATCCACCATCTACTTTCTGGCGACATTGACTGCCCTTCCCTGGCTTCAGCGGATGTCTTTATATGTATACCAATCCCCGTAACTTTAGATCGGCTGCTCTTTTCCGCCCTGTTTACCACCGCACTAACTATGGCCTTTCTGAACCCCTCACCAGCATGCTTCAGAAGACCAACTCCCTCCCTTCCTTTGACTTCCACCTGAGAAAATCATCTCTTAGGAGTATCCTGCACAGCACCTCTTAAATTTTTCACGTACTATATGTTGCCCCCCTTTTGTGATGTTGGTTACATTAAGTTCAATAAATATTGCGTCCCTCCTGTTATCCCGAATTCTTAGGCTTCTTCCCCTTTACTTAGTTTGTAGTTTAACTTAAGTTATTTTTGTTTGTTTGTAGCTTGTAGTAAGCGAATGAATATATAAATAAATAAAAAACGACCCGAGAAACGAAGTATGAAATTTATGTTAAGAATTTAAATAAAGTTATTACAAGCTAAATCTACAAATATATTATATATAATATATTTATACAAAAAAGTAGTTGCAACTCAAATACAAACAACAAAATAAACTCAATAGGAATAAAGAGAAAAATAGTATCAAAATTAGCTTGTGTGACATCACATTTTAATAAATTAATTAATAATAATAATTTATAAAAATAATTCTAACTACGTCTAGCTTTCCTTGTATTTGGAAAACAGTTAAGGTGATTCCGTTACCCAAAACTAATCATGCTTCTTAACCATCAGATTATCGGCCTATCACCATTGCCGCATTTCTATCTAAAGTTCTGGAAAAGTTATTGGCACAACAAATAAACAAGTGCATATACCTCTACTTTCACTGTAAACCTTTCTCATCACCCTTTCTACTATGCGTTTATGAAGGAAAAGTCGACCACAACAAACCTGCTTGAATTTACAAATTACTTTTTATCCGTTATCGAATCCGGTAAGCAGGTTGACTGTATTTTCACAAAGTTCAGAAAGGCATTTCATAGGATTAATACATAATTTTGTAGACAAGTTGTCAATCTGGGCATTTCCTGCTAGTTTTGTTGACTAGATTGCATCATATTTGTCCGACTGTACCCAACGTGTTCATATTCGAGGTACACTCTCACAATCAATTAACAACACATCTGGGGTACCACAAGTTAGTCACTTTTGACCGTTACTATTTATTATTTTTATTAAAGCCCTTTTATCTCTTCACACTCGAGAATTCTTTGCTATGCTGACGATGCGAAAATATTTCGCATAATATCTGACGATCGTGACTGTGATGCTTTAAACTCCGACTCAGACGCCTTACATAAATGGTGTTCTACTAATTGTCTTCCACTAGATGTTAGTAAGTGGTGTAATGCCACCTTCTCCTCCCTGTGTAACGCAGCCAAAGCGCATGGGGTGGACAACGTACTAGTACGTTGGATACAATCCATGCTGACACAGAGACTACTAATTGCGGACGGTGCGGACGATACCAGGGCTGAGGTAGGCAGAGGATGTCCCCAGGGAGGCGAACTGTCGCCCCTGCTATGGTGCTTTCTAGTAGACTCGCTGTTGGATGAGTTACAGACTCACAACGTACACGCGCAGGCCTATGCCGATGACGTGAGTGCACTGGTTTGTGGCTACTCACTAAAGATAATTTGCCATAAAGTGCAGAAGACTTTGGATAGTATCCAGAACTGGTGCGAGAGGCACGGGTTATCAGTGAACCCTAGTAAAACGACACTTATATTGTTTACTAGGAAGAGAAAACTGAATAACCTTAAACTTCCAACACTAAAGGGTGTTACAATCCAACTCTCCACTGAGGTCAAGTATCTGGGAGTAATCCTAGACAGCAAGCTCACGTGGAGACCACATGTCGAACAAAAATCCGCCCGAGCATTAAATGCCTTCTGGCAATGCAGGCGGGCCTTTGGGAAGACATGGGGTCTGAGACCAGCGGTGGTCTACTGGCTATATACCGCTGTTATTAGGCCCATCATAACTTATGCGTCTGTGGTCTGGTGGATCAGAACAGGAAAAACATCTACCTGTACGATCCTAAACAGACTACAGAGAGAGGCATGCATAGGGATCACTGGGGCCTTCAGCTCCACGCCTGGTGCGGCTCTCAACGCAATGCTCAACTTGCGACCATTGGACATCACAATCCAGGAAGAAGCAATGAAGGCAGTCTGTCGTTTGAAGAGACAAGGACTCTGGCACGACAACCACAGAAGCGGCCATGGTGATCTATCACGAAGGCTCCAGGAAAACTGTGACTCGTACAGTATGCCAACGGATGACATGCCACCGGTAACACTGTTCGATAGGGGATATCACGTTGAAATCCCGAATAGAGAGGACTGGGAAAACCCACACCATCTACTGGAGAGTTTCTCCCATGTCTTCTACACAGACGGCTCGAAAACCTCTACCGGTACGGGCGCTGGATGGTGTTTGAGCAAAGAAATCAAACACTCATATCCTCTCGGAGATTTTGCGTCAGTTTTCCAAGCGGAAATCATCGCTATTCTGAGTGCGACAAACTGGATAATTGATCAGAGATGGCGTGAAAGGAAGATCGGTGTTTGCTGCGACAGCAAAGCTGCGCTCGCAGCACTACGAAATCCAATCACCCGCTCGAAAATTGTCCTGGAATGTAAGAGACGACTGCAGTCGGTAGCTCGCTACAATGAAGTCTCTCTTATATGGGTTCCTAGTCATCAAGGCATCGAGGGTAACGAAAACTCTGATAGCCTAGCAAAGGAAGGCGCGAAAAGCAGCCCCTTTGGACCGGAACCACAAATTGGCGTGAATTCTGCAATAGTGAAAGACTGGATAACTCGACACATGGAGAAAATCCATGCGCAGAGATGGTCCATGTTACAAACCTGCAGACACACCAAACTCTTTATAGGTCGTCCCGATAAGGGCACTGCAGAAACTCTCTTGAAACTAAACAGGAGAGAATGCAGGAATCTTGTAGGGATTGTAACAGGGCATAGTACATGTGGCAAACATCTACATACCCTGGGAATCGTCAGTGATCCTACATGCGCGTCGTGCGGGGAGGATGAGGACAGCGTAGAACACTTTCTCTGCGAGTGTCCCGCGTTCTCCCAAGCGCGGTGCGCTGTATTCGGCGCTGACGTATTGAGGATGGGAGAGATCTGTCCTCGACCCCTAGCCGAGGTTCTTCGGTTCATCAGAGCAACGAAGAAGTTCGGTTAGGGTGGGGGCAGAGTACAATGGACTGTTGGTCTGAGTGCTCGGGGCTTCGCTCCCCCCCTTTCTTACAATTATTACAATTATTATTAAGTGGTGCACGTGTATGTCTTTCTCCCGCAAAAAGAATGGGAAACTTGTTGACTACTCAATAAATGGAGAACATTCTAGACTGACTAAGGTGAAAGACTTGGGTGTTTTTCTTAACTCATTATTTTTCTTTTGAGGATCATATTGCATCAATTGCTATTAAAGCTAATGTAATCTTAGGTTTCGTCAAGAGGTGGTGCAAAGAGTTCGATGATCCCTACATCTCTCGTCTGTTGTATTGTAATTTCGTGAGACCCGGTTTGGAAAACGCCAGCCTGGTATGTTGTCCATTTTATGAGTACCATGCCATCGTTTTGAGATGAGAAATTCGTGGACTTACCTGGGAGAATAGTCTCGTAAATAGGCTTAAGAATATTTCACTTGACTCGTTGAGGAATAGAAGAAACATCTCCAGAACTGTCTTGGCTTTCGATTATTAGCAGGGTACTTTTAATTCTGCTGAATTGCTGGCTCTTTTTCAGATCTCGGTACCGGCGCGCACCTTGAGAAATGGTGACTTCCTCCACCTTTCTTGCCATCGTACTAATTATGGTTTTAATGAGCCTGTGATCTCAATATTCCCCTCGTTTAAATTATATTACTCTGACTTGCATTCATTTAAAGGCCACACTAATAGCCCGCTTCGTTAATGGTTCATCTAAGTAATAAGATTGCTGATGAAACTGTAGATAAATAAATAAATAATAATTTGCTAAAGTTGTGAGAGAAAGTAAGACAGTATATCGATTTGGGTTTTACTAGACTTTTTAATGGTGTTTGATTCTGTTCACCACAATATTTTGTTGTACAAGTTGGAGTCTCGTTTTGGTTTGTCATCAACTTCAGTAACGCTAGTAAGAAATTATTTAATGAATCGGTGGCAGCGAGTACAGATCTGCTTTCAGATAGCGCTGAGTTATCGTAAGGTGTTCCTCTGGGATCTATATTGGGTCCTCTCTTATATTTTTTGATGCCTTGGAGTCTCTGAATTTGAAGTGCAATACTATTAAATATATTGATACCATGGAATTGTATATACTAGTATCGTCCCGTGGTCGATATTCGACGTAGTTAGTAGTTAATAATGATGAAATTATAGTGACAATTGTAACATAGTTATAAAATTATTATAATTCTTGGTTTGGACATTAGTATTCAACAGCATTGCGCAAAGCAATAGTATTAAAATACAAGTGTATATCTCATTGTCCAGGGGAAACTTCAATGAAGTTGGCAACGATTGCTGCCAAAAATATTGAAAGAGTACCGAATGAATTGGAAAGGCCATTACAATTTAAAGTAATGCAAGATATTTTGTAGAAATTTGCCTGAAAGCGTGTGAAGGCATGTAGTTTAACATAATATAATCGGAAACTATGTTTCACACAATTTTTTTTTCCAGACGACGACCATGTTTCGTTACTTTTTGTTTGTTTTTGAAACGAAGCTTCTATCATCTCGTTATGATATTACTTGCGGTATGAAAAGAGAAAGACCGACACAGACACCGTGACATAACTTTTACCTACAGTCGTCACGTAGCCGTTACGCTAAAAAATAACCCAACGCCGGATCACCTCACCCTCCACCCAAGCGGCCTCTTTCACTTTCTCGTTTTGTATGAAAATAATGACATCACTGAAACACGTTTCGCATTTTCGTGAGCGTGATCTAGCCTTTTATTTGTGTAAGTGGTCACAAATATGAAAATATTAACATTGTCACTTATGGTGGGTGGAGCAATGAATTTCGTAGAAAAATTTTGTTTCACCCAACCTTGAAATTTAACTTTTTGGTAGCCATTTTGGGTCCGCCATTTTGAATTTTGGCAGATTTCAATTCTGTGATCCCAGAGACGCCCCCCCTCTGCTGTACGATTTTGTCTTCGTCTAGGTGAGATCTACCACCCCAATAATTTTGGCATGCGCTTACGATACACCCTGTATATAACAGAAGAACCATTATTACTCACATTATTCAAAATTGACACCAATCGAATTTCGTCATAATGTTAATTGGTCCCCTTTTAAGATTATTTATTGAATTAGGAAAAGGATGATCTTTTTATTGAACGCAAAACTGTTGAAAAAAATATGTTTACCCCATTGAGGTGCGCCTAACCCTTTAAGCAAACAATTAATTTTGAGACATTCGATTTTTTTATTAAATCAGGAAGAAAACCAAGTCTTATATTTTACATGATTGGATTCTCCAACTTCTTATAAATTCGTCTTACTTGCACTAGTCTAGACGAATTTCTCACGCTTTTGTCTTGAGTCCAAATCCCTCAAAATTGTTCTATATTTACAGCATCTCAAAATATACACTTTCGTCACCATCTGATCCGAGATATTACTTCGGTTCCAAGAAATCCCAGAGGTACACAAGCGTAACGAAATACTTTCATCAAATAAGTTTGAATTATTCAAAACCTACACCCCCAGAAACGCGACCGCAAAAATTACAGACATTTCATACGACCCTCTGAGGTGAAACGGGGGGAGGGTTTCAACATTTCTGGAGACGTGAACCCATCAAAATTTCAATGAATCGAATTTGAGCTGCCAGCACAAGGAGACAAATCTTAAAGATTTCGCATTTCTCACGTGGCGCCATGTGGTGAAAGTTTTCTTATCGCAAATACACCTGTCACGCCGACTGACATCTTAATGGAAGTTTAAATACCCTTCATTCTGCGGTGCCGGAAAGTGAATATTACCGTCTATGGTAAATGGCACTGGAAGCGAAGTATAAATTCAACCGCCCAGTCATTCAAGTGGCCTGTGTGCCACTCGAAAGTGATTTTTCAGGGAAACTTGCAAATTTGAAATCGTAGGAAGTCAGGGTATTTGCCGCTGGGGGAGGGTAGTGGACGAGATATTCGCAATTAACAACTGAGGTAATTGAGGAAACTTATCCGTAAAGTAGCTAAGTCTGATTTGGACTGAGTTGGGAATTCTGCAGAAAAAGTTAGCTTTCTTTGCGAAGTCCCTTGCAATTTCCGCAAACGCTTCTCCTCAAAGGGTTCTTGGAGTGGAAGATAAGCCAAATCGAGGTTCTGACTTGAACCAGCTAAGTAGGAGAAGGGCCTTCAAGATTGTATTCCTTTGATAAAGCGATTAAGCCAGCGGAAATGCAAATTGAGCGAACATAGTCGACCATTTGAAGTGCTCAGGAGTTTGGGGAAAAATTTGAAATTTTCTCAGAACTCCGAGCCGCCTGGAACATAATAATCATAAAAATTTCATCTTAATTGCTTTCTCCGCACCCGGGAACGCCACAACGTCCATTGAATTTGCGTCTCGAAGGGTCGATGGAATGAGCGCCCGGGGGAGACCCATTAACATTCCAGAATTGTGCTTTCAAACAAATCCAAAGAATTCAACCGACGACGGCAAGTGCTTGCTTTTTTGTAGAATCAAGTTTGATGCTTTGTACATTAGAATGCAATTAAGCGACAAAACAGCGTCCAACCCTACCATGAGCAGCACTGCGGGAACAGGGAATCGCTCCAGGCGGGCTGGCAAAAGTTTTAAATTTTCTGCTAAGGAACATGTTCCGGGGAGAGATTGCATCTGTTTTTGGGTGCCGGGTTATCAGGGAAATGTTCGAAGAATTCCCTCAGCGTCCAAACAACGAATTTCTGGAAATGTGTGAAAATTCAAATCTATTTAGCAGAAAAATGTAGGGAAGCATTTGTTCCCGAAATTCATTACAATTAACGGTATTTCCCGTAGAACACATTTTCGTCACGAGCTGTGGCGTGTAAGCACAGTGCTTGCATGAATAATATCAGCACAGCCATCGGATACTTATGTGTAAAATCACATTTGCCGGCGGCTCAAGTGCGCAGTCAGCCACATATTTCACTTAAACGGTGCAGGAACACGCAAACCCACTTAAATCATTAAAATAACCCCCGGCGCTTTCACGCATTAGGCCTAATCACAAATTAAGTCGGGAATTCTTCTCAACGAACGCTGCGGCGGCGGGCTATACCATGTTCAGCCCCAAACCTCGGCACTGTTCCCGCACTGCCGACGGCACTGCTGGCAGGAAATCTTTGCTCCTTTGGGGCTTTGTGTACTTTTCGAGTAAAGTATGGAAATTCTTTGTTTTGATTTACGGGGAGATGATTTTAAAGCGGAATTGCTGGCTGGAGGGTATTAGCCGCTAATGAATCGCATTCTTTTCCATTGAGTTAACGCGCTCGATATGTTGAACGTGTATGTGGTTGGTAAGTGAACATTGGCCTGCGGGGAGTTATGAGGAAAGATGTGAAAAACCCATAAAGTTCGACCATTTTACCCTTACCAAATCATTATTATTTAGCGTTTATTATTTTTAGTGTGTTGGCTTCAATTACATCCCAGCGAGAAATTTAAGAAGTGCTTCATGAAAAAGCATTAGATATCTATCACTTCCACGAGAAGGGACATGGAAGCATATCAGTCCGAGAATTTTTTCCGTAGAGTTTGTGAGTCCAGAGAAGTATAAGTTACCCTAGGGTACGCGCGTAAAAATAAACACAAAATGGTACCTGAACGCATTTCATTTTAGTTTCAGTGTACTTATACGCTTACAGTATGCTTCCAGCGAAGGCTTTTTAAAGCTATTTCTTTTTTGCTCGCATCAATGCTTCCTTCCAATGACATCCCAATGCACTATGGGGCCAAATCTCAAAAAGCTGGCCAAAACCTAAAAAAAAAAGTTTTCAAATTGGGATTTTTTAATCTCAAATTGGCTAAAGTACTTCCCAGTGCTATAGAATCAAGCGATAATAGGACCCCAACTGGACGCTCACCCGTAGAATGCCAGCGTGAAAGTGGCATCCAAGGGTAGCAGTGATTGTGTGTTTTGAAGAGAGAAAAAGTTCTCGTTTTCAAGAAGGCACAAAATATTCAAAATTTGACAGTTTTTAATAAAACCAAATGGAATCGTCAGTTAAAGATTAGTAGAATATTATAAAATTAATTTAGTTACTGTATTATTAAACACTAATTTTAGAGAGAGATAGACTTTTTTACATTTTATACTCAAAAACTATGTAAGATGCCATGTTAAAATGGAAATATAAAAAATGTTCCGCATTGTTCCGCTCTGAAACGATTGGAGGTGATAAATTAGATAAATAAGAAATAAAATTAAGAAAAATCAGCGCCGCATATCACCGACCGCCTTTTTTTCGAAAAATGTAAGCATAACCTGTTTCGCTGGACAAAAATCGAAAAAGTGATGAATCGTTTCAAAAGTCGGTATTATATGGTTCTCGGGGGCACTGATTTCGAATCTGATATCGGATTTACAAAATTCAAAATGGCGGACCGGAAGTGACGTAATATTTTACGAAAAAATTGAGTTAGCGCTCTGAAACTCGGTTTAATATTGTTTGTGGGGTCGCTGATTACGAATCTGATATGAGATACATAAAAATTCAAAATGGCGAACCGGAAGTGACTTAAATTTTTGCCATTTTTAATTTTATAAATCCGATATCAGATTCGTAATCAGCGCCCCCGGAAACCATACAATACCGAGTTTCAAAGCGCTAACTCTAGTTTTTCGTAAAAAATTACGTCACTTCCGGTCCGCCATTTTGAATTTTATAAATCTGATATCAGATTCGTAATCAGCGCCCAAGAAAACTATATTATACTGAGTTTCAGAGCGCTAGCTCAATTTTTTCGTAAAACATTACGTCACTTCCGGTCCGCCATTTTGATTTTTACAAATCCGATATCAGATTCGTAATCAGCGCCCCCAAAAACCCCAGAGTGAGAGATTTCAGATCGATAACTTGAATTTTTTAGTTTTGGCCAGCTTTTTGAGATTTGGCCCCACTGTGCAATGTTAAAAGAAGCTAAATTAGAAAGGAGAGTTCATGCATACATTGCATCGAAAGAAGCATTCGCAATTGAGTTCTAGAATAATTCCATTTCTCGCTGGGATATTTTGTTATAGCATTTCTCGATATTTTGAACCTTCAAGAATAAGACTATTTAAACCTTTTCATCATATCCGTCTAGCAAATGAGTTGTACCATAGACAAATAAATATAAAGATTACGCACTTCGAACAAGCAAAACGCGACAAAAATTTCTGAGAACTCCACAGCGATACCTCCACATGTGCGACGGCAACCGGCCAGATGGACGCACGGGAAGTCGCAGTTTTTCGACGATGCACCTTGCTTTCCGTGTGGCAGAGCAAATTCCGAGAAAGAAGACGAAAAAAACAAGTCAGCTGAGGGCTCGTACGAGTGCGGCGCTGCCTTGCTTGAGCATAATCCAGGCCAGGCCTCACACTGAAGTTCCATGAAGCATAAGTTTTGCAGATTATTTCCTAAGGCCTAGCGTATATAGCCCGTGAAACCAACATCTCACTTGCATTTCACTTACAATGAAAGCTCACTTCGCACACAGAATACGACTGCTACGGGCATGGCAGATGCTTCGTGAAACATTGAGTGAAAATTCCATGTGCGATGCATCTTCGGCGTTAGTATTGCCTTCGTTTTGTTTTCGGAGGTTTTCCATAAATTTATAAAATGAAAACAGAAAATCCCGTAGAAAACTTTGTATTAATTGAATTAGTGGAAAAACACCAGTGCTTGTGGAACTACAATTTATCATCATATAGCAAGAAGAATCTTACGGAAACTGCTTGGTCTGAAATTTCGAAAAACACACGTGAGATAGTCTTTAACACTTTATTGCTTTATTTTTTGTTTACATATTTACGCATACTTCTATTGTAATGGGATCACTCCTGATGGGTATAAAAGTAAATTAGCAAGATATTCTCGCAGGCGCATTGCTGGCGTCCTTGCAATATATACGTAATTGTATTGTCGGTCTTCTAGAAAGGGCACCTCAATTGGAGGTTCAAATATGTTTGGTTTTGTTTTGATTCCCCGCGAATACGAATGAAATTGTGGAGAACACAAGCAGCTTTTACTATACTAATTGCCATTTCCTCTCTTCAGCAATATGGCCTTCAAAAGCTCGAAATTTAGAAAATAGCATTCCAAAGGCTAATTTTACGGAAGTTCTGTAGTGGAGGTATCGCTGTGGAGCTCTCAGAAATTCTGGGTGCGTTTTGCTTGTTTGAAGTGGGTTTATATTTAATTGCCCATCGGCCATTCTCCGATACATATTCGTACTGAAATAAACACACACGGATGCTAATCGCGAGATTGTTTTACAGAACATCGGATTGTAACCCAGGGTCTTTCAACAAGACCGCTCGACTTCTAAATGTAAATAAAACACGTTGGGTGTGAGATATGCACTCTATTTTTATTTTGTTTAAAAGAATATTTTATCTCAAAACAATGAACATTTAATGAGGGAGTTTTGAAAGTGGGCACTTTACTTCTTTTTCTTTTTACAAAATCATGAAATTACTGTTTGCCTTATCGCACACCATTACTGGCACCAATTTTGAAATCCAGTTTAATACAAAACTATCGCAGCTAACTCAGCCACGGGGCATATTGAGTTCGCAATATGTCTGTTCGCTGTCTACTGCAGTGATTACGACCTGTTCTCATGTCAGCACTTCGACCGCATTAAATTTTCGGTCATAATGTATGCCCGTCCGGGAGTGCAGTACCAAGCACCTGCCCGAGGAAATTTTATCGGAAAATCAAATTGCCGCAAATTGATTCGTGCCTGCGGGGTGTTTCAAATTATTTCATATTATCGACAAACAAACATGAAAATGAGCCGGACCTACTAATGTGGGATAAGTTCCGCGACCAACTGCCCAAAATGGGCGAAAAAAAAGTAAATGTTGGAATTAATTAAAATTTCGTCATAGTTTCAAATTTCCGATTTCCCCACACAATTGGTATACGCGGTGCAGCCACCTTTGGAACAATGCTTCACAGCGGTGCTGGTGTGGTCCAGAGGTGCTCCAAAAAATTATTACTGTAGGTACCGCGCGAATAATTCAAATGCGCGGGTGGGTATAAACCCATCAAGTAGGACCCTAGGGATGCAGCGGAGACTCTCGGGTGAGAGAAATGAACTTTATGATGAATAAATTAAAAAAATTTATGCCAAGCGGCGCCACATAGGATTGGGGCTTTAGGCCTACATTATTCCGCTCCACTTCGAGAGCGAATGTCAACCCTCCCTGGATTAAGGGCATAACTTAGGGATTTCATTCTTTCAGGGATCTGCAAGTGTGCAAGAAAGCCTTCAACTTTATGTCGGGCATCGGGGCGCCGGGCATCCGGAGAATGAATTCAGAACTCACGTTGAATTGTGTTTTTGGTGATTTACTGCACAGAGCAGGTGCTTTCGAGGATCGTTCTGAACTCGAATTTATACCATGGTGCAGCAGCGTAGTGCAGCATGCAGGAACTGTATGTGGTCGGGTGGTAATCTGGAACGTTTGCAGCAATTCATGTTGGCACAGTCGTCGGAAATTTACATCGGTCTTGCACCACTTAAAGTAAACATTTTGCCGACACCTCCGGAAGGAAACAGCGAGATGAAAATGTTATGAAGTTTACGAGGACTTTCCGTAAGTGGAGACGTCCCTCTGAGCTGAAACCGCTCCCCCTCCCCTCTCTAGTATCTTCTGAGCCGATAAGGCGAAGAGTCAAGGGAACTTGAGTCTACCTAATTCTGGCATTTGAAATTGGCGAAAAATTTCATGTAACGCTTCTGACAACGTGACAGATACCATTAAAAAATGCTAATTTGCCTGATATCCCCCGGACTGAAGCTGTCAGACTTGCGATGTGTTTAAGGGGATGATTCTCCACTCTTGGTAGTCAGCTAGGGTCGGAAATAAAATAAAGTAAAATTCGTGAAACTGTTTTGATTAAAAACCACATCGAGACAGCATATCACCTCGGCAGCTCATTTACAACGATGAGCTGATGAAAAATGAAAAATGAAAATAAACATTTACTATTTTGTGGTTCCGGGTATAATTTGATGGATGACTGGCACAGCGGTCGGTTGGAAAATTCGTCATATCTACGCAGGTAATGGTCAGGCGTCGTAATGTTTTAGACAGCTGATTTAATAGATATGAATTACGCATCGCAAAATTCGAGGAGTTTTTAATTACATCTACAAATATTCGGTTCAAATTAATTAATTCGCGTTCATCGGATATTTCGAATAATCTGAAGGATTTCGAAGTAGTCTACTGGTAAGCGTAGTTGTTCCCTGGTTTGAATCCCACTCGGAGACCATACCTTCCTCCCAGAATGCGCTTTTCCTAATAACCGACAGATGGGAGCCCCATCGATTAGGATATATAGCTTTATTTTGATTCCTCCACACGAGTTTTTGAAATTAGACATCGTATTAAAAATCAACGACCCCAAAAACCCCCATGTTCCAGCTTTTATGAAATTGCAAAAATATTTTGATTCCTTCATGTTGGAGTTGCAATCTTTCCTTGGAAATTTTCCTCTAGAGATGACACCTACTTAGATCGATTTATCTGCCCCAAAAACCCCCGTCTACCACATTTTATCGAAATTGTTAGATCCGTTTTAGATACAACTGATGTACTTCAATTTCATCGAAATGGGGGGGGGGGGTCTTTACAGAAAATAACCTTATTTTGTTATATTGCATACTTGTTTTTGTTTTTCATATAATTATCTCCTTCAATATTTCATCTTGTATTCTTTTTCGTTTTCAGTTTCGTAGCTTCATTTATTGTTTTCATGCTATTTCGACAATTTGAACGGTGAATTCCAATACCCAGAATTATAAAACAGTTCAAACTATTTATACTACTTCAAAAAATTCAATTAATCGAATATTCTTCCAAATTTTGTATCGAACAGCTACTGCAGTAAAATAAGGAATCAGAAATAAAAAAAGTACTTATTGAAGACAAATACTTCACTTACTCGATCCATGTATTTAAATGATCAAAAACAAATGTCAACTATTATCTAAATAATAATTAGCATACAATCATTTATTTCTGTACCTCTTCTGTAAATTTAAAAACAAAAATTATTTTTATATAATATAATGGATTGCTTTCCTGAAATGGTTCTTATTAAGGGGGTCTACTAGTGTGACCGCCTCAAAAAAGGTGATATTTGGGAATTTTTTTAAAAGAAAACTACTGCATGGAATGTTTTAATGTTTTAAGGATAGTTTTGTGGATATATAGTAAATCCATGATAAAATTTTCGGACCAAAAAATCGAAAATTTAGCAAGTTATTTGCAATCTCCCAAGGCTCCAAAAAAAAAAGTCACTAAACGGCTGCAGTGATAGCGACCTTCACAGTGCCTGAAATCAAAAAAACAAAAAAGTTTATTAAACTTAAAGGTTTTTCCCGTACCATGACCCTCGGGCTAAGAAAAAAATTTAAATTTAACAAAATGGCGGAGTTTCTAAAAAAAATTGCAAATTTCGCGCGAAAATTTAATGATTTTTGGCCTGTCAAAATTACATTTTTGATTTGATCAAAAAACTGGAGGTTCATGGTACGTAGAAACATCTTTGAAAGAAGCTGCAATAAAAATCAAATCGATCGGATGATTTGTCTTCGAGTTATAACTGCAGCCAATTTGACAAATGTGGTTTCGAGAAAAACGCGTCTAAAGTTTAAGGGGCCTATATGGAAAATTTTCGATTTTTTTTTTATTTTGGTTTTTCATTTTGTTCAACTATTTCCGAGTAAAACGCTGCAAACTAAACTCAAATCCGTAAGAAAATAACGAAGTTATGCGTTTTTTTAACTTTTAGATGTGTCGTTAAAAAAAGTACTTCAAGTACTCTGTAATAACGGAAGCCTAATCGACGCGCTAAATCCGCGCTTTTTTTGGTTCACAGCAGAGCAACTACGTTCCCTGTGATTCTCTGTTGTGTTTGTTGTGCAAACAAACCTTAATCAGTGCGTTTCTAAGTAGCTTTTTCGTTGATAAACTTTATGTTTCTTCTGTAAAGTCAAACTTTAATTCGATTTTGCTCAGAATTCTGTTTTTTTACCGCAACTTTCGAACCGATGAACGGCTGCTCTTAATATGGCTGTAACTCAAAAACTATTTGAGACATGCACTTGAAATTTTAGTATGTTATTTTTAAAGGTATAGACTATCGAAATATGCAAAAAAAGAAAAATCGATTTTTGAAAAATGTCACACTAGTAGACCCCCTTAAGATGTTTGTATTGAAAAAAATTAAAACAATTTTCTCTTTTCAATATGCTTTTTTGATTTCACGAAGGTCAGGTAAACCAGCATTTCATGTTTGCCATGCATAATTTTAATCAATAGTAACAACAGGGGTAAAATACTTATTGACATTCAATGGGTCGTTAATGTACAGCTGAAAACCCATACTTCACGATAGAATAATTTTCTTTTTAAAATTACAAATTTTAATGATTTATTTATGAAATACTAACATCAGAATTACTATTCCTTGAAAATGTTGAATTTCTCAGTGCATAGAGGTTGTAGCTGAGATCTATATTTTTCAATTTGTGTTTTATATATTTTTTAAATAATTTGTTAACCAGCATAACTGCCTATTTATATAAATGGAATCGAATGGCGTTTTCACCGTTGGATAGCTTGGTTTTGCGACAAGGTTTTATGATATATATAATTGTAGGGTTTATGGCGACCCAAAAAGTTCAACTTCAAAGGATTGATATGAAAATGCGTCCTTTTATGTTTTCGATCTCTCTGATCTCGAATCCACTGTCAAAGTTCATCAAATAATCGAAAAAAGCACAAAGGGGTATAAGTGAATGCAATTTGATGATTCTTTCACAAAATTAATTATTTTTGCTAATTTTGCTGTTCTGTTTAAAAAAAACGCAGCTAGTACTACGGAATTTAATTTACATGTGAGTAATCATTTTCTAAAAATGTTTTATACAAGAGAAGGAAAAAAAATTAAATATAAAATGTTTTCTTTTCTTTTAGTATTTCAAAATGGAAGAGTTTGCGAAGGAAGTCTGAAGTACTCAAATACTCATTCGGTCGTTGCAGTCGTACCACTAAAGGTCTTAACAGTATCAAAGAAACATCATTGCAAAGAAACGGCCGATTCCACCAATTACTACAAAACAGAGATACATTGTCGGCCTATAATCGAGGTTACTGAGGAAATTGAAGAATGTAAATAATACTGTATTGTCACTATTTGATTTCACGTTCATTTTCCCCCATTCATATTATTAATTTCACAAAATACGTCATATTGAATCAGCCATTTTCAATTTTAAACAACATATTCGTAATCAGCGACCTCGAAAACCTTCTATCAGCAATTTTTCCGTATTCATTCTTTTGAATTATGCACACAATACAATCTATCATTTAATTTTGCAATAATTGTTTATAATTGCAACAATAAGAAAGTAGCGGCATTTTTTAATGGGTGGACTTTTATACATGGAGCATTTTGTAAAACTTTAAAAAAAGTTTGGAGACGAAACGACCTATTACACGGAATTCCGAAGTTAAGCCCGTTTAAGCATTATTCAATTCGATTCGCGTCACAAGAATATTTGATGCTTAAAACTAGGAAAAGACATGTCGTCCCCCTTATGCCAGGACAATGAATGTGACAATTTGAAACTTTTGGAAATGTATCACATTCGCGTCTCTGGCCCTCCTAAATGATAATGAATATTACATTCACCCTTTTGGCGCAGTTTGAAAATGCTGATTTCAAATATTGTTTGCACATTCATAGTTCTGGCACATCTTGGCATTTAGAAAGACTCATCACACCAGCTATTAAACCCAAAACCAAAAAATTTGCAATTTTGTGGTTCTGGCATAAGGGGGACAATGTGGGCAGAACACTTGCAATGTTGGCATACGTAATTTCAAAACGTGCCCAAGTCAAACAAAAGTAAAAATGTCATCCTCCAGGAAAATTTGTTTCCTCGGAATCCCATAACCAAGAATGTGTGACCAAGCAGGGTTTCGTGTATAAATTGGAAACGACAACACAAATGAAAATGAAAATTGAGATGTCCCTTCAAGAGCTGTTACAATAATTACAATGCAAGAAAAACCCTATGCGATGCTAAATCCTAGTTACGACCAGCTATTTATCCAGCGAAGCGAAACGTAACTCACTTTCGCTGGAGGGTATTATGACCTTAACAACATTTCTCTTGGTCGATTCCACCGGCAGAGAGGACAATTTAGTTACATAGTAATGACACATCCTGGAAATAAGTATATTGCCCTAGGATCGATTTCTTATTACTTTCCGTTCGTGTCCAAACCAGGGGAACAGACATATCAAATTACGCAGGTAAAAGCACCCGAAATCGGCTTAAATCGAATTAAATTTGGGACCGTGTCCCGCCGCCCCCATCCGCCACAGCAAAGCGGAGCACTGTTCCGCTCCAGTTCAAGTTAATTTAAAATGTTTCATACACACACGTCGAAGCACACGTCAGCCGAGGGAGTTTTCTCGGCTTTTATTCAAATATTTTGGGAAGAAATTTACGTGGAAATGATACACAGACGACTCCTTTCGTGCATAGCGCGGAGTATGGCAAAGCAGCCGCACCGCACAGCATACCTACCGCGTCAAACCCGTGGAATATTCGTCTACCACTCAACTCTATTGGGGGTTTTTGAAAAGGAAAAGAAACTTGGTGGGTGACGTAAATGAAGTTTCCGTGATAATGTCGCTTTGGGCAATGAAACCAAAAACGTTTTTTTATAAGCTAAGATAACTTTAAGTACACACGCTGCGCAATGTATGGAGTGGAGTTTATCGAGTTGGTAGACGACATTTTCAGGAAAGGTTTCTTATCCTCGGAGAAACTTAGATAGCATGGATTATCTCCCCTTTTAGGGATCCCTAATTTTTATTATTTTTTATTATTTTTAAATGAATAGTCTTCAGTCATTGAAGGCTGTAATATCCTGTGATATTTTCTAGTTTGGCGTATCAATCATCAATCAAATTTAATACCTTTAGCCCAGAAGTGCATACTGTAGCTGTAAAATTATTAAAACACATATATTTTTGCCTTGACAAAATTGTTGTTTGCTTTTACATTTTACGTACTCGATCTGATGGTATTTGATTCAAACACTGCAGCATTTTCGAATCAAATATATTTATTGCAGACGCAAAATAAAACATAAATATCTTTTCTTTGGCCCGCTTTTTTCTCAATTTGACGCATTTATTTCTCTGAGTACGGAAACCAAAATAGATGGCACACGTTGGCTGCAATACTTCGGAGAAACCAAGAACTCAGCGTTGGATCAATTTCAAATGTATGGTACCAAATAATAATGTTCGTAATTATGTTATGTGTCCTAAAAGTTTAATTCCTTTACAGCAAATATAAAAAGACTATATTTGTGCCGAATGCGCTGCGCTCTAAGCAGTATAGTCTAAGGAAGTCCATACCGGCGAGCAGTATTCCATAATACTATGCACAGTAGTGTGGAATAGAAGTTTAGAAGTAGTTATACTGCGGAAAAAAACCATGGTACGACAGTTCGTAAGATTTTTTGAACACATCATTAATGTACATATGGAAATTCAAATTGCAATCAAACATCACCCTCAAATCAGTAAAATGTGTAACCTCCAACAAATTCATGAAATTTAGACGATATTCACACACCACGGGAGATTTTATAGACGTAAACGTAATTTTAAAACATTTACTAACTTCAACCCTCAAGACCGATTAAATCATGTTTCAGAATATCATACTTATTGTTGCAACTATTATAATTGCAACATACGCTGTGTGGCACGCAGCGCTGTCCTGTTTGAACCACATGTCGTCAGTATCCATATCATCCAAGTTAGGCCACAGTTTCCAGTCCCAGTTATGGAAACGTAATTCCTACGATAAACCACAGAATATTTAAAAGCTGAATTTTGTCTTAAAAGCACTTTTTTTGAAAAACTAATAGTTTACGAAATATTTGCGAAACGTATTTCTGTGACCTTTGACCCTTTGTAAAAATTAAAGCAAAGAAGAAAGGAAGGAATGAAAAACTTCCGCGCTAAAGAAATGAAGCACTTAACAATTTGCCTCCTCTTCTTCTCATTTCCGTACCTTAAATCAGACGTGGCATCCAAAATGCACGATTCTTGAAATGATACGTGATACCTCCACCTTTTGGCACTTCATTAAGGAAGAACGAAATGAGTGACGACAAAAAAAAAGCGGAGAAAATAAAAAAATAAAGTCCGACAGAACGTGAAGCCCACAAGCAGTGAAACTAAATTCATTTGGGAAATCCAATTTGTTTCCATGAAGGAAGCTTAGATGAGCTAAAGCCCCAGTCCCTGTCTTCCCGGGAACGTGATATAAATAGGCAGAGCTGGGTTAGGGCACCGAGTTACTTTCGTGCATATTTAATGAGAGCATCTGGCTGGGCGGTCGGTCTTACAGCTGAGATTCGTTGCCGTTCATACCACATAACACAAAAACACTCCCGGCACAAAGGAGATGAACCCTTTCAAATAAAGGTAAAAAAGATCGCACTCAAGTCAACCGCTGATAATTCACCTTTCCTTCCGACGTGCTGTCAACGGGATTGTCAATAAGAGGTGAGGGCTTGGTGGGATTCAAAGTAATCCATCGCGTAGTAAGGGGATTTGCCGATTTACGGGTGCGGCTTGTAGCAAGGGAGGAGCATAATGTAAAGTTAATTGCAGATGACAGTGAAACTGACAAAAAAAATTAAATTTCGATGCCCCGGAAATTCATTCAAAAATTAACAAAATTTTCAAAAAAAGGAAGAAAAGGGAAATCCCTGCCTGCGTCCCCCACCGGAAGTGAAAGGAGCAAGCAAATAACCACCAAGGGGACCGTAATTACTTGATAGTACGTGAGCCGACTTCTTAACTTGTCGTTATTTTTTACCCTTCACATTTTGCGACAGACCACCTCCTCCACAACTTGGGGATAAATCAGAATTTGAGTCGTTTGAAAGGTGTATTTTTGCCAAGTTTTACGCACGTACAGGTTCGAATAGCACGCATTAAGGGTGGTTCGAGCTGATACAGGGCTGGACCGGATGGAGATGGAAAATCAGATGCATCAACTTCTACTCCCCCATGGGGCTCCTGTTATCTACAGAATAGGTGTGGCAAGTGCGCCAGTATGAAAGCGAATCATATCCAGTTAGTATCTACAACAATAAAAAGTATCTCTCGAAAATCCCAAGCAACCTGTCCGTGATTGAAAAATATCTGCAGAAATGTCTAGTAAGGATGCTACGTATCTTCATTCAGTGCACGCTTCAAAATTGGAAAATAATTTTCATCAGAACGCTTAAAGCACCCATTTCACCCATTCTCTAACCTTCCCGATCTCACAGATGAATTCCAGAAACCTAGAAACTTCGCAGGAATGAAACTTCACAATCCCATGAAGCTTATGAAGTTGAAAGTGGGAATGCGGTGTTCGTCTCGCAATAACTTGGAGTAAACTTTTTAAATGAAGTGCACATTTGGGCTGTTCTATGGCTTCCTAAGTTTTCATTACATTTTTCATTTTAATTCTGTTACTGTTGCTTTACCCCCTCTCCACCTTGTCAGCGAGTTTGCAAGAGTTTCACGGAATTCACGGAATGAAATGAATTCACGAAAGTCCTTACTGAAGGTGGTAGGTGGGGCGTGTTGGGTGTACTACTTTCAGTGCGAATACCATGGAAACTTTCTTTTGTGCTGAGCGCAAAGTGTTTTTAATTAGCAGGATGAGTCGATATATTGCAACTCAGAGACAATTTATATTCAGCGTTGCGAGTCTTAAGGTCTCCCCGCTTTCTGTGAATTAATTGCAAAAACTTTTAGATGAAGAGTAAATTAAGTAGGTGCACTCTTGTTTTCTTGTTCAGGCTAGGATATATACATATATTTAAAAAAATAAAAAATTTTAACCGGCCCCAAAAATGTCCGAAGTTCTAAAAATGATAATGTAAAACCATTCAGCGCAGACATAGCAGCTGGAGTGCCTTCAATGCCTGCCTTAAACCACCTACAGACGTCATTATTTAGTTATCCTGATCATATCATGTCTACAGTCAGGTGTCGCGTCCACACAACCTGATTTGTAATTTGATATTACATTCAGTAAGGAACACACGTTCATCATTGTAAATAAGCACGTACTCATAAGCCAAATAAGAACAAAGATCGCGCGATACAGAGTAACTGAACGGAGAAATCATCAGAGAGCCGCTCCACACGACATGATTTGGTCAGGGCCACACCGCCTGACGATTGCTAAGGTAGAAGTGTTAGTGGGTTCGCCTAGTCAGAAATGAACGACGCGTATGTAGTGGGTCACACCGCCGTAATTTTGGTCATACGTGGTCTGGATCGGTGTGACGAGAAGCGGGAGTTCTTCTTCTTTCTTGCGTTCTTTTTCCCAAAATTCCGGTTATATTGTTTGCCTTTGGTTGGGGAAGGTGCCTTTGTGATTTTTGTTTGTACAAACATTTATGTTCGAAATTCCTTTCCCCAAGGAAGACTAAAGTTACCCGAGAATGGATGAGTGTAGGCTGAGAGGGCGACCAGACCTGACAGGCATACTCAAGGGCCTGACAAAACAGAAGTAGAGAGCTTTAGTGACATAGGGGTTGGATAATTCCTTAGACCAACGATATCGCCCAGATCTCGTAAGGAACTGACAGATGGAATAGGTATACCAGTGAGAAAATAGATCTGATGAGTATTGGGGAGACGTCTGCAGTAATAAGGATTGATTGCCATTTAGAGATAATATAAGTTCCAGAAAGTTTTTCAAGCACCAGGTGGAAAATCTGAGTAAGTCTTCTTGAAGGGATATACCTAGGATCAGATCCACAGGAAATAGTTTAGACAATTTTCACATCATCAGCGTAAATTAATATCTCTGAGTGTTTAATCATCAGCTCAACATCGTTTATGGACAGATTGAAGATTAACGGACCAAGGTGGTTACCTTGAGGAACGCCAGAGTGAGAAGCAAAGGGGTTAGAAATCGCTTAGTCAAAGCGAGCCCTGTAATAACGATTATCGAGGTAAGATTTGATCCAGGAAATGAAAGAGGGCTGAGAGCCGAGGATACTAAATTTGGGAACAATGAGCTGATGGTAGACTTTGTCAAAGGCTTTACTAAAGTCGGTGGCATTAACGTCGATCGCCTCGCCATTTTCCATAGCTTGCAGTGGACGTAATACGAACACTGTCAGTTTAGTAGTCGATAAGTACATAATCCATTGTATACTGAGTACCTAATTTTTTTTTTTTTGTGAACGACCGTTCCCGGGTTAGGTACTATTAGGCTGGTGAAGTGTTTCGAGATCCGTAGTTGGCCATAGTATTACAAAAGAATTTAGAGATCAATTGCTTTCATTGGTTAAATACAAATACTGTGTTCGGAGACCTTCGTGATTTTCTTTTCTGTATAATTTAGAATACATAACATATAACATCGCGTGGCGCCCAAATAATATAATTTGGTATCACACTTTTAAATTAAACTATAATAATTTAAAAGAACCCATCAGCCCTTCTCCACCAGAGCTAGTACATATGCTCGAGGATTGATTCGATTCAAAACAAATATTTCATGACTTCAAGTTATTGGATGGATGGAAATATTTATAATTTTCTTACGATAACATGGGATCATTCCTTCAGCCACAAATCACTCAATTGAATGGGCCAAAGATCCTTGAGGATATTTATGCCCAACCACGGAGCTATAAATCAGCATGATACAGCGCTTTCAGCCCGGGAAAATCTTTTGACCCGATTCTGTCTGTTAGCGAGCCCGGAAAAATCTAATGGCAAATATCGAATAGCCCGGATATCTGCCAGAGTTCCGGAAACAGTCGAACCAGCAAAGTGTCGTTAAAGCGAACATTTCCAATTTCTCCCATCGATTGCCATAATCCCGTCAAGTTTGGAGTGGCTCTGAAGTGCTCGTAATTGGGACTGAGCTGAAAAAACGCCTCTTCGCTGAATTATGACGCGATGATCGTAGTGAAGCTGCCAAAACCGCCACAACCACCACACTCCGTCGTTTTTTGTGAATAAATTTTCGAAATTTTTATCGAATTCCCACCGTATCGAGTGCTCAGCACCAAACAGCCGCTTTTTTTTTATCGCTCGAAGGATTATTGAGCGCGCGAATGTTTCCATCAATTTTTAAGCTCCACCGCACTTGTCGCCATGGCCGTTTCCGCTTAATGGAGTCAGTTTTAAGCAATTTGCTGATACACCGAAGAGCCAACTTCAATTTAATTATTTGCCGCGAAATACCCCCACCATCCATCCGAGCCGGTGAAGCCAATGCATGGTGCTCAGGTGGAACATACAGTCCATCCGCTTTCACCTAGGGATGAATTATCATGTCCGGGCTTGACTGAAATTTATGCCGTATAACAAAACCTTTGCATTTCTTTTTTTTGTTTTTAAATCACAAAATGGCTTTTACCGTAAAAATTTGGTGCAGCTTTATTCCACCAGACCAGCGCCGCGCCAGTGGACAGAAAACAAAAGTGCTCACCATCCTTCGGTTGGCTAATGAATGGAAGCTCCCTTTGAAACATTAGACCGAGTTAATTACGCGCCAGAGCGGCCGGCCCTTAAACAACAATATATAGCAATCTTGTTGCTGGGCAAACCCGGACCGAATTCGGACCTTCAGCTCCAGGCAACAAAATGCCCTTAGGCACTCCGGAAATTTACGAATATTTAACTTAATAAAGCTGCCATTAGTCAGCCATGGCGGTGACATAAATTACCAGCATCGATGTGGGAGCCAAGTTATTCCCAGTGCTTACAGGTGAATTATGTCGGAGCGGCGGGAGTTAATCCTCAATAAATTGGACGTTGGTATTCAAGGTTTGCCCGACCGCATTCATCCACCTTAAGATGATTGATGGCGTAGCAAGGAGCCTTGTGGTGCCAATTGAATTTGTCACCACGAAAATTATTAACTCAGGAAAAATGTGGGGCATGCGTCGTGGATGAATGCGTGTGAGACGTGGAAATTCTTAGGTACATATAATATGGCTGCAATAACCATAGAGAAATAAGGGATTGCCCTGAGAGAAAAATATTTTAAATTCATTAAAAACCCATTATAATTTAGCTTTTTTTCGCTATGAAATCGCTCCATTGATGCTTCCTTTTAATTTAAAAAATGGCAATTTGAAATTAACAGTGCTAAATTATACATTGCTCATTGTAAAATTGTTATTGCATCAATTTTAATTCGACATTGAAATTTTTAGTTTTGAGATTGTAATTTTTTAAATTAACATTGTTAAATGATAATTTAATATTGAGTCAATTATAATTTGACGTTGATATTTCGTTGAATCCAAAGGCAAGATCCTAAAATTCCCTGCATTTCAGTTTTAAAAATGTGTTTTCGGTCTCGATTTGACTGAAAGACGATAATCGCAGTAGCTCCCTTCAGGGATGGACGCAGAAAAAAATTTTGGGGGGGGTCCGATCGAAAAGTTTGGAATAATTAAACAGTTCGGCTCTAACAAAACATAACGTTTTATTTGTGTTTGACAAACTTAATATTTATAACTTATGATTGTTCATTGGATCGCGTGTTGATTGGCGGTTTGCGAGTTTTATTATGCAAAAAATAAACACAAGACAAAAATCAATTTTTAGGTAAAAGTAGCTAAAAATTGTGATCATAATTTTAAAAAAAATTTATTTTCACTCAATTGGAATTTCATTTAACGTTATAATATTTTATAATATAAGAGAAGCATTAATGGACAGCACACGAATATAATGATGAAATTGCAATACATATGATCTACTGCCTTTAATATTAGGCAGACTATTTACAGAGTGATGTCAATTCTTCTTGTTCTTTTTGCGAGAATATCCAGAATTTGAGCACTGGTAACATTCACATCTCTGTGAATGTTAAGAAGCGCCAGTCCATTCAGCCGTTCCTCTCCAGTCCGGTTGCGCAAGTAAGTTTTTAACCTTCGCAAAGTGGAGAAGGACCGTTCACTAGAGGCAACTGTGACCGGTAGTGTCCCACAAATTTGAAGAAGCCTGTATATCTGGCTGTAAAATGTTCTATTGCAAACGTCCAGAGCTTCGATGAATGTTTTTGGCGTTCTTTTTCAGGAATGTTTGAACAGAACATGTTTGAACATTTTTTCTTAATATTCAAAGTAATTGCAAAGCTTTCAAGATGCATTCATGATTCGTGAATTCGATCGAATAGTTTCGACATATTCATCTTTCTCGCACTACAGTAGGTTGCGAGTCGTCTAACCATAGTACTATTAATACATGTGGCATGATAATAACACTCAATTACTACTGTGATCTTGACCAGAAAAGTTGTGAAAATAAACTGAAAATTACGAAATAAAGTGGAATGAATCATATTTGTAATGTACCAACTTGTGATGTGGACGATTTAGTTTATACGGTTGAAAGACCGTGTGCTGTAAGGGGTTTTGAAAAAGGCTGAGATTTCCGGGGAAGGGGGGGGTCCGGACCCCGGACCACCCCCCGGACCACCCCCCTGCGTCCGTCACTGCTCTCCCTTAATTGTGTGGTTATAATTTGATAAGGAACACCTATGGTTTTTAAAGAAGCTGTAAAATATTAAAAATTATAAATATTAAACGGTCATTTTTAGATGTAACATTCTTTATTGATCTTTTGGATACATTTAAGACTTAAAGAATTAAAGAAAACATGATTGTAATAAAAATAAGTAATTTTCGTTTCAGTAAAAGACTATTTTGTTAAACTAACTTATTCCTTATATATGTGTCCATCCATTGTTGGCGAGGTATATATGTAAAGGTGGACTTGTAAAGTTTTCTATCTTAAATAAGTAACTTCAAATGTTGCCGGTTACGGATGATTGAAAGTGAGGATCGAAGTGTTTAAATATAAACTCTCCACGCCAGCTGTTCACGACGGCTTTTATAGGGTACGAAAACTGCCTGTAAAAAATTTTCAATTCACGAGAACTCAGTACTAGCACGAAATACAAATAAGCAAACTCTCATGTAAAGAAAAAACTTAACTCAATTACCTTCAAGAAAAATTTAAGAGAGGATGGTCTTTCTTGGTCCAGGTGAAGTAGGGCAAGCAGCTGGCGAAAGTCCGAAAATAGAAAAATTAAAAACAGCAAAACTCCCAAGCAGCAAAAAGCTCCACAAATCATGAAAATGTGTTTGCAACGAAAATGCTAAAGATATTTAAATTAATATATTTAAAGGCTTAATTTGATTACTGATCCTTTCGGATTTTGATGAAATTTTGTAGGAGCTAAAAGTGACGAATATGAAAATATTTTTTTTCGTTGGGTTGTATTTCCTGAGATACATTCATATTTAACTTTCACGTGACACGTGCGTGCTCGTCACCCGTCGGTAAATCAAAAATACCGTTTCCTTAATTTCAAGGATTCTAGCGGTTTTTTGACAATACAAAGGTATAACCATTTTTAATTTAACGTATCTACACAATTTTTAACGGCACTTTTAGAGAATATGAATGTAGAAAATCGTAACGGACCGCGTCATCTTTCGAATTATTAAAAAAAAAAAATTTGGGAAGTACAAGCGACCGACAACAATTCTTAACATATTCGTCCCTTTTGACCTAAAATAAACGTTCCTACAAAGCTAGTGAAGTTGTAGGGCAAAAGTCCGTGAGTAAACCTCAAACTCAATCTATTCCCATTTGAATGAAAATTTATATTACCTTTCCGAAAAATGTGAGCCAGGGAAGACGAATTCTGCTGAAATACGGCAAGCGGTAAGCAAAATTCAAATCTGCAACACTCACTGGCACAAAATCAAACGACCGGCTAAAGAAAACTTTTTTATTCTATTCACTTTTCCAACAGCTCAACTCAAGCAAACGAATGTTTCTGTCATCTGTGGCAAGGCTGCTAGGATGATGGTCATGACACTATATGTAGTTGCCAAAGTAAGCACACGTTGGCGGTTTGCAGAGAAAAATTTTGAAATCAAAACTAAATCATGTTATTTTAAAAATGTTCGCTTTAAATTTAAAAGGCAATAAATTTAGAATAAAAATTGTTCCTTGACCTTTTTGCATTGCTCAATATAAAACTGAATGTTTACAGTGGTTCTAAATGTTCGGTTTAAATTTAAAAGGTAATGCATTTGGAATCAAAATTGGGTCGTTTTCGCTTTTACATTGCGCAATATAAAACTTTTTTAGATTTATAACGCACCATGTTATTTTATCATTAAAAGTGTTCTATGTTAAATGCACCTTGAGCAGTGCTAAATCAAAAAAGTTTGTTTTAATTATATATTTTAGTTATGAATGTAAAATGTTTCAATTTTAAATTTAAAACTTTAACAGCTACGGCGCATTTTTAAATTTAAAATTGTTATTTTTTAATTTCACATTGCAATTTTTCTCTCAGTGTGGGTAAGCCAAAAAGGCTCAAGGCGTTTTAGCATTTTTGTAACCATTTCAAAGGTGTGAACTAAATTAAACTTTTTTTCGTTGGTGCAGATTAATTTGCGTGGTATTTGTAATGAATCATTCAATTTATGATATAGGGTCTTTTAATAAGAACGCTCGACTTTTAAGGGGGTATCCTCATGTGAACGCATGAATTTTACCTCTTTTTAGGGAATTTTTTTTTATAAGACAATAATATTCAATCACTTTAATTTTTTTATATGTTGTTATTTGTATCTTAAACTGTATAAAGAAATTGTTGTTTTTGCTTATTTTACATTTGTTATATTTTTTTTTTTTAATTAAATTAGACACCAAAAAAAAAAGCAGGTCACTGGCGGGGATAATAGCGGCTGTTCATGTTGGCTGAAATGAAAAAGTCGAATAGATTATTGTTCAGTAGGCCTGTCGCTATCGTCCGAGCTAGGATTAACCAATTTCATTGAAAAACAAAAAAATGGCGGACTGTGGAAAAATAAGTTACGAAAATCTTGGTTTTTTTTGGTACAAATCGTTTAAAAAAAGTAAGTAAATATTTTCGAAAATTAACAATTCTAGTTCCGACGATAACTATTAATGAGTAGAAGAACATATATAAATTTCAAAGCAATCGGTTGATTAGTTTTTTTGTTAGAACCCCCGCCGCTTTAGAAAATGATGTTTCGAGTAAAATGCGTTCAAAGTTTCAAGAGCAGAATTTTGGTGGAAAAATTATACTTACACTAATCTGCTATGCCTGGGCCATACAATTTCACAATTCACGACAAAAATTTATACACACTATTCCACATATACACAGGTAGGTAATATACTAAAGTTGACCGTTAGAAACTCCGTACGCAGGTAAAAAAGACCGGTGAAAACCATAGAAATGTAGCAGCTGCAGACCTGGCGCGGCAGCAATAATGAGTTGTGACTTATTTAATACTAGGAATTTCGGTCTGAATTTTTCACAGCATATTTTCAATAGGTTTTACTATCGAAATATGACAACAACAAAAATCGATTTTTCAAAGTGGTCACATGAGGATACCCCCTTAAATGTAAAAAAATAAATGTGAGTTGTGTGTGAGATATCCACTCCATTTTTATTTTATTTGAAAGCACATTTTATGGCATTGAGTGTAGAATAATACGTTGTTCAAATATCCGTCGCGGCATTGCTCGATAGCATCGGAAATTGACCCAAATTTCCCCAAAAAAATCATCTTTAGTATCGTCAACAACGAGCGCTGCAGGGTGATGATAAGTAGCTTCTTGTAGCCTGAACTGGATGATATGGATACCAACGATATGTGATTCTTACAGGATGGCGCTACGTACCACACTGCGCATGCTACGATGGACATTCTGCAGCGATTTTAGACTGGCCACCGTGATTGTGCGATTTAACGCCTTTTGACTTCTTCCTTTTTGGATATCTTAAATCTATGTCTATGAGAGTCTATGAGAATAAGCAGCAAACAATTGACGCCCTCCAAGTCAACATAACGAACGCCATCCAGCAAATTCAGACAGATTTATACGACAAAGTCATCGAAAATTGGACCTTCCGAATACGTATCACCAAACAAAGCCGCGGCAGACATTTGAACGAAGTTATATTCCATAAAATGCCAAAAAATATTCTTTCAAATAAGTTAAAAATGGAGTGCATATCTCACACACAACTTGTTTTATTTACATTTAAAAGTCGAGCGTCCTTATTGAAAGACCCTGTGTCTTAACTGTCCGACAATTGGTTACTTACCCTATCGCTTCTTCCAATTCCAAAACAGTAGGTACTTGAATTGTCAAATGATAAAAAGGCACTCATTGTCAGAGTAAATAGTTTCTCGAATCTTGCAATTTTCACAACATGATTAAAGTGTCCTCAGCACTGAGCAATTACAGATTACAATTAAAACTGCTCGTCAAAATGACAGCATTATTCCACGAGAATTCAACGAACAATGAGGACGCGTCTTTTCGAAGAACTCCCAACGCGACGTCTTGATAAGCAGAATATGAACTGTACTGTCCACCCGTCGCCCACCTCCCCTAATGCAATGGTTTGGGGCCAGTGGGGAATAATAAAATCTCGCATTTGCATAATTCCCGGATTATACAGGGGCAACTACACACTGCATTGAAATGGTGGCCATACCAGGGCCAAGACGTTCTTGTTTTTTGCACAATTTATCTTTATGGGGAAAACCACTTGTAGATGTGGCTCATCTCTGTCGCGACAGCACGGCGCCCGCCGCCGGCTCCGCAGCTGGAATGATGCTACTATCGATTTTTGCTCCCCCTAACGCCTTCCAAAGTCAACAAAGCTGGGCGAATGTTCGGCGAGTGCGACGCAGACAATTAAAATGATGAAATTCGTTTTCCACTCAAATACGCTGTAACTCTGAGTCATGGGAGCGTTAGGGCAGCACTAGTTGTTGCTAGAGGACACAAGCGCAACTATGTTTTTCTAGGAAGCATTCCGAAAGTTAAATCGCACTTAAATCAAAATGAACATAACTCAATTTGTTGGGCCTTCCAGAGTACTATAATGCGAGCGAGCGCAGGACCACTTCAGTCCGGATGGGTGATTTAATAAAAACCAGGAGGAACCTACTGCTTCCGGTACTGCTGCCAGCATCTGGGAGGTATTGTGTTTTCTGCACAGTCTCCAGTCTCTACCTGCATTGCCTCCACCATCCACGATTCGCCGACAGTTCCTCTTATATTTCCTGCCTGAGGCAAGTACACTTAGGAACCGCTGAGGGAATCGGATTGCTCCCGAAGGAGTTGTACTACTCCAGTGGAGCGCAAGCTTTAATAATTTTCCGTTGATCTGGTTGGAAAGATGCTTGTTTGAACCTGCTACCACCATGATGTACCTACAGCGTACTTATTCTGGACTCATACGGTCTCATAGAGGAGCACATTGTGGTGGCACTTCAGTAAATTCAGTAAAAATCTTGGGAGGTTTGTATTATTGCAATCGTACTACGGCAGAGCGAGGCTAAAATTCTGGCGGAGTGAAAGTTCCACTTTAAATTCTTCAGTTGCAAAACGTACCTGAAAATATTAAGAGGGGATCGTGCACAATAGCATTTCATTCGAAATAGTATCATTGAATGTACAGTGCAGTACAGTCCGACTGAATCAGACTGGAACACAGTGAAGTCAGTGATTTACGAAGATAGTTCACACGGGCAATAAACTAAAGTCCAGGCAAAGACGGGATGTGCCCTCTCAAGTTACAACAGGGTATATCTCTAATTAGCAAATCTTCGACCATGTTGTGCAAGTTCCACCAGAGTTCCATCGAATACTTAGTAATGAAGACATTGAGTTTGTCTGTCAGGTTTTCGTACCGACTTCAAAAATTTAATAAAATCTTGAGATTCAATGTTGAAATTAGTAGCAGAAGATTTTTAAGTGAAATTATTTAAGGTTTTATGTTTTGGGCTGGAGATTTTTTGGAGTCGGTTCTATATGTTTATTTAAAAAACTTTTTGTTTCAGTCTTTTTTAGTGGCAGTTCTCTAATTTGTCGATTAGGAACTTTCCTTTTATGAAGTCGGTTTAAATTTCGTACACCATACTGGATCCGCCATTTCAAATTTCTAAAAATCGATCACACAAATCAACCCACTGAAATCAACGTATTATAAACCGATTTACATAAATATATATGGATAACGATTTTTTACAATAAGATTGATATTTATTAAAGACTATTATTCAAAATAAAATACCTTGCATTAATAAATACTTGCATTTATTTATTTCCACATTATTATATTACCATTTTGTGACTGATCACGACACAGTGCGAAATATTCGCACAGATCAGAATGCGTTCGTCACCGTTTTAGTGTCTTTCCTTTATGCGAATTTGAATCATTTTTTTTTTCATTACAAAGAAGAAGCGATGTTTATGTGCGCAACCAAAAAATCATCCAAATTTAAAATAGCAGTTCCAAGATGACGACTGAAAAGTTTAACTTCAATAGATTGCCCTGAAAATTTGCACTGGTAGTTTTTAAGGGTAGCTGATTTCGAATCTGCTATCACAATTTCCAAATTCAAAATGACGGATCCAATATGGCGACCGAAATTCCTCAATTTGAAGCATTTTTTATGGAATTTAATATGAGAACACTTTTGAGGTTGCAAAATTCAAAACTACTTTAAATTGTAAAAGCCTTGCCACTTCAAATTTCATTCGCTACTCTTTGAATACTTTTTGGCAGCAATCAATGCCAACTTCATTAAAGCTCCACCTAGACGGTGAGATATACCCTTTTATTTTAATAATTTTGCTTTGAAAGGTTTAATATTATTAATATGATTTTCACTATAATTTCATCATTATTACCTATTAAATAGGTCGAATTAGAACCACAAGGCGATACTAATTAATAATCAAAACACTAGAAACGCACCAAAGTAGCACGTGCCCATCGCGAAGGTAGCTTAAGTACATTATTCTTCAACGAATAAAACACCATTTTCGACTATAGGAATTTTTTCACTCAAACTATTCATTTTTCGACAGATTGACTGTACTATGAATACTGCTGCATTGAACTTTAATACATTCGAATTTCATTTTAGTACTCCTGGGTTACTTTGTAATAGATCTTGTGTTACATTTCGGTTAGATCTAAACACCACGGTAGTAATTTGTAATCCATCTTAAATTAAAACTTTTATTTAATACTGCCTGTGTTAGATTATAATATTTTGGATCATTTTTAATTAATTTAATGCCACGAATATTATAAAACAATACAAGAATATTTAAAACAAATTTTAAAACATGATGCATATTAAAATCTAATATTTCATGTAGGTATTGCATATGCTCTTAACACCAAAGTGGTATTAATATCTATCCTCATATTTTTAACCGTTTATCTACGAGTATAAGACAAAACAGGAAAAGCATCAAGTTCGTCTCTTCATTTTCCTCCACCTAAGTTACGTACATACATACATATATGCGTAAGTAAAAAGCTAACGAGGAGTTATTGCGTTCAAAACTGAAATGAATTTTAAATGATTATATAAATTATTATTCTCACGGAAAATGTATGCCAACAAGTCCACCCCAGGGAAATTAGCTTCAATTAATTATAACGTGCTCAGTTTTTACTTATGTCACAAAGCCACTACGACAACAGCGCACGGCATAGGTATGCTCAAACAGGAGATATTGTAATTTATATCTCATGAAAAGCGACTATGCGTTGTAGAAATTGTTGCGTGTTTGAAAAATCAGAGATATTCCCGGAATAAATCTGACATAATTAGCGACATAATTATGGCAATGTAAGGAGAAGCAGGAGATGGAGATAACGTAACATTAATTAGATGCGATTACGTGGGAGTACAAAGCGAGTAGTGCTCTCCTTTTTGTGTCGGTTCCTCCTATTCACAAGGAATCCATTCCATTCATTATATAAATAGGAACTTTATCCACGATATGAAAATTGATTTTCACTTTCTGTGACAATGCACCCATCCTGCCACATTCCGCGTCTCTTCCCACCCTGTGATCGTAATATGTTGGAGCGTGCTATATACGAGGATATGTAATGTACATAAGTAAACCAAACGCAGCCAAGGTGCAGTGGGTACCTGCCTCGTGCGCCCATTCACCCATAAGCTCATCCGTTGGGAGAGCTCGAGGAAGAGTCGCACAAAACTCGATTTTTGATGGAAGTAGACGTGTGGTGATGGCCCATATGAAATTATCGCTAAATTCCTCTAATTAACGGCAAATCCCCCGATAAGACTCTCGCTTTAATCAAAGTGTGGACCGACAGACAGACGGTGGCGGTCCTCTGCAAATCAGCTTACAACCGCACGTCCCACGGCAATTCAATCAAGGGTAAATTGAATGGCGAGAGGGTGCACATGTCATCCCTGATGGCAGCAAGGCTGCAGCACGGCACGACACAGCCCTCATCTTGCACCACCTCCATATGCTCGAGGTGACGGATTTAGCCAGCGGGGCTTACCCATGATGATGCGGCTGCCTAATCTTTAATTTTTGTGAGCAGAAAATTATTTTTTTCTTGTGTCAACAGGACACACCTTGGGGATGTGTTGCCTGCCCTCGGATAGTTGTGATGTTTTAATTAGAGTGAGGGTCGCACCCACACCGACCGTCAGGGCACGTGTCGCCTTATGTTTGTTAGAAAATTGAACGTGAAAACAATATGCGGGCGGGGTGTATATTTCATGGAGATATACCTCGGCGGTGGTGGTTAAAAAGGAGACATAATGTCACATCAATTGAACCCAATCTCCCACGTGCGCCAATAAGTATCTCTTTTGGTATTGTAGCGGACAATTTTTTACCGAGTCCTCTTGAGCAGCGGAAGTGGTTTTAAATCGGGAACCCTCTTTACATGCAACAAAATGGGCTAATTTGCGGAAAGGGGTGCCTAAAGGGGCAGAAATTAAAATTCAAATGGAAGCAAATGTGGAGATTAAATTGTCCCACATCCCCGGCGGCGACCCTTTGCTACTCTGGCAACGTAAATAAAATCAATTCGCTGATAAAATCAAAATTACAAAATAAGGGCCGGTAAGTAGATGACATTTTCAATTTCAAGCAAATAGAGCATGTTGGAATGACATGAGCATTTTAAGGGTTCTGAGCACTTTGGTGCGTTCGAAAAGTTTCCGTCGTTCATCGTTTTAAGTGATTTAAAGGGGTTCTCCGTTTCGCAACTTAAAATATAATTATTAACCCTTTCAGACTTTACACGACACTTCCAGAGAACTGATTTTTTCGACGTCTGCCTTCTTACCCAACTGTTGTGGGGCAGTAGGCAGGAGGGTAATGTTTTTTGGATGAATGTATGTCCATTTCTTTGGCGCACCCTGCAGCCTAAACGGCTTGATGGAATTTCATACATGAGGTATCGTTAGATTCGCTTTAATGGTGGAAGTGCTATAGGATATAAAATTTTTAAGAAGAATTAAAATGGCCGCAGTCAACCGCCATTTTGTTTTTTGTTTCTTCACAACTCAATTTGATATGGATATCAAATGAAAGGGTTTGGTGAATAGAATGTGATAAGCTATGTATGTGATGTAATTGTAAACCCAATATGGCGGACGCCCAAAGATGCCGGATTAACTTATTCTTCACAACCCCCTTGATATTGTTATGAAGTGAAAGGGTTTGATGAGTCAAATACGATAAGCTATATGACGCCATTCTAAATCTAATAAGACGGGCGCCCCAAGATTGCAGATCTTCTTATGTTTGCATGTTTGGTTATTTTTGTAGGGTTCGCTGAAGTGAGGTCTTAAAAACAGAAGAGCGAAACGGTTCCCATCACTGCTTTGCACCAAAATGTCCGAAATATAAAACTCAAATATATTATAATTTTGTTGCAAATTGTGCCCTTTTGTTTAATTGTAGAAATGGCATGCTTTTTCGTAAAAACCTTTGAAAATAAAAATGAAAAAAACAAATGGTCGCCTGTTTTTTCGGAATAACTGGACATGTCGCCACCGTTCCATTAGAGCAACGTAGAACGGTCAATTCTGAACGGTGCACCACCATTTGTTTGCCAGAATTGTTCGGTAAAATAAGGGAAACCAATTGGAGAAGACAAATCATTCTCCACCACGACAATGCAAGCTGTCACACATCAGCTCAAACAAGAGAATTTTTGAGCATTCGAAACGTCGAATTGATGGGTCATCCATACGGTCCTGATTTGGCACCCAATGATTTCTTCTTATTCCCGCATATCAAAAATAAATTGCGAGGTGAACATTTTCCGGCGCCTGAAGAAGCGGTTGAAGCGTTAAAATCAAATGTTTTGGAGGTACCTTAATCGGACTGGAAAAAGTGCTTCGAAAATTGGTTCAATCGTATGCAAAAGTGTATTGATCTTCAAAAAGAATATTTTGAAAAACAATAAAGCCATTTTCGATTTTAAATATTTGTTTTTACTTGTCTATCTTAAAACTTAAGAAGCTACCCTCGTACCTTTGTGTACCTTAAAGGGAAAACGATAAAAGTTTTTCTTAATTTAAATTCGAAGCTCATAATAGAGAACAATAAATAAATGATAAAAATATGTGCTTTGGGGGCGCGATGGCATAGTGCAGAGTCATCCTGGGAGATTGGATCGTAAACCACAGGGAACATTATTTCCACCTATGGGATTAAATGACTGCGTTCGATCCTCTTCTGTTAAAGACCTTTTGGCGTTACTTGGAGTAGCAAAGCGTCTTTTGGACAAAAAGACATCCAGACACCTAAGAGTCGCCCCAATCATTATAATATATATATTAATGTAATTTTTTAATTACTCCGAATCTACAAATAAAAAATGAATAGTTTGTTTACATGTTTGAATGTTTTTTTTTATATTGCATGCTTGATACATATATGTATATATTTTTGAGAGTGACGGCACAGTAAGCAGAAAGAGGCACAAATTGCAATACAAATGAAAGCAAATGTAGTGATTAAATTATTCCTCATTAAACCCACAAATGCACCCCTTCCCTGCTTATTCGTCCGCAAAATAAAATAAAATAATATAAACCTCGGTGTGAAATTGTGTGAGAGCACCCGCTTAATGTGTTTGCCATCGGCCCGGACGGGGGATGAGCTCATGTGTTGCCATAACAAGAGAATTTGAGCAATTTAATTTGTTCCGAAGTGCAAAAAATGCTTTTGTTTAGATTAACCAGTTCTATTTAAAGGCCTGACGCGGCCTGACTGCCCGCGGGATATATACGGAATAAAATGCCTTCAAAATATTTATGGAGTTCAGCTCAATTTCACACCCAAATGCACTTCTGGTTTTCACAAGCACATGAGGTCATCATCATAATCATCAGCGGCACCAGCAGCATCGCGGTCCACACTATCGCCAGACTCTTACTTCGTATTTAATGCTCTCGCTACTTTCGGCGTGTTACAATTTGAAAAGTAATTAAGGCCATAGACCGTGGCTCGTCCGATAGTTGTGAATGGCCTGATGTTTGGTTACAGTGCGTCTACTTTCCTCTATTAATAATTTTGAAATATGTACAAAGAGGCTAACGCGAAATATGAGAGATTTATTATGCTGCTTTCGTCGTATCTATTTAACGGGATTTAATGGGAGGTTAAATGATCACACCAATCTTTCCTTTCACAATTTCTGTGAAGCACACACAATTCGGTGTACTAGATACCTTAAAGATTGATTTAGCTTCGATACAACTTTTTACAAAAAAAGACAAGACTTTTTCGCCACAAGAAAGTTTCTAAGTCTTATATACATTACATTTCTTTGTATGAAATGTTAATTTCCATAGGGCTATTCCATTTATACACTAGTGAAAATTAAAATTAGTTTTAAAATTGCAACTGAGATGGGTTTCCTACTTTGTTTAGCCTATGTACTTAATTTCATTTTGTGATGGTTTATTGCGGTAGAAGAAAAGTGGCAAAATAAAACGTTTGAATGTAAAGCTCGACTTACAAACTGTATTTATTAATTGGCAGTCTCTCCTGAAGTCACTAATACTACGATTAACATTCCGCGGATCGGTATACCACATATCGTTCCGGCGTGCCTAAAGGCTGCCATCTCAGCCCTATTCTAATAAATATTTCCTGTGAAATAATCAGTTGAAAGATTTAGACTGGAAATATTTAAAATCTGGCTTAGATGCTTCCACAAATGGTGATCTAGTAATTATCTCCCTCTTAAGGCAAGGAATCACTCATTCGTGTTGTTCTCGCAAAAAAAACCCTTTATTTTATGTTTACCTACATATTGGATGCCTCCACCTTGACAAGATTGAATAAAATCAAGGATATGGGTATTTGACTGAATATTCGTTTTACTTTCGACAACTACATTGATGCGAGAGTTAATCAAGTTAAGTCCTCGCTAGGCTTTATAAGGAGATTGTCTAAGGAATTCCAGGATCCTTATATCACATCCATCCTATGGGCATGGACCCATCATCCTGTCTTCCTATTTGAAATGACTCAAATTTATCAAACTTGAGTTCCGACTGCTTCGCACATTTCTTAAAAAATCCCTTAACATCGAACTAACTGTGGTTTTCAAGATCCTGCCACATCCATGTCTCGATGACAAATTTGATTGTGTGGATGTTAATTTATCCAGAAAATTTATAAAGTTCAATATGACCTAACTTTATTTGTTTGAACTTTTTTGTCTCTAGACAACTAATCAGTCTTTAATGTTTTTTTATATTAAATTAATTATTCCTATAATATTTTAAGGCAGTGTTTATTTGCACACGATTTTCCCGTGTAAACTTTTTCTTACACGGGTGCACGGGCACACGTGTTGCTCGGCAAACTTCAGATTTTTTGTAATCAGTATGAACTTTTGTTTACATGGGTACACGGGTACACGGTTTTCTCGGCAAACTTCGGAATCGCCTGTCCGTGTCCGAGTTTCTCGAGTAAATAAAGAAAATGTGGTCCGTTTTGGCGCAACGAAATTGCTTAAATTTTCGCTGAAATTAGGGATGCTCGATGTTACGAAATATTAGCATCGATATATCGATCTGTAGCTACGTATCGATGCTCGATTATCATCGAACTTGTAACATCGAAGTTATACTGCAAAAGTACTAAATACATACTTTATTAAATATCTCGAAAACGGGACGAGCACGAATTTTTTCAATAATTTTCCGTCGATTCGCTTTCAAATTTAGGGGCATCGGTGAGAGCCCGAATAGACCTGCATACAGAGATAAGTAAAAGAATCGCAAAGCCAAGTTTAATGTCACGTAAGTGTTAGTATGAGTTAATGTAAGGGCACTCCTTTCAATAAGGTGTTGCGCAATATGATTAAGCTTGCGCAATGGCACAGAATACAGGCAGTATAGTGCGGTTTTCTAAGAATTTTTGATGGATCGCTTCAGCAGAATTTGTGGCCTATTCTGAGAATTTTCGATGGTGGGCTCAATTGCGTACGGTTTAGCCCAGAATGCGCCTGTTAAAGTTTACACGGGAAAATCGGGTGCAAATAAGACACTCACATATTTTAATTACCAGATCCAGCATCATTCCCATTCGGCTCTAATTTCCCTTGAATTTAGTACGTCAATTAGATTATGAGCATTTTTCAGCGCACAAGAGTCAGCAGTAATTTTAAGCAGGCATTACACAAATTAAATCCCACAATTTTCTTCTGATCTCTTCTTTCTCTTTGTTTTCTTTGTATATTTATTGTTTTTGTTTTTATATATAACTTAACTACTAATATTTCAATTCTCTTGGTTGGAATGAATTGTTTGTAAATATCTAAATATATTTTAGTTAGCTTCCTTATAAATTTTGGTCTTTTAAAGATTTTGTGCTCTTTGCACTTTATTCCCTATTTATCATATCATTAATATTAACTACTCACACCTCACACCTAACGATTTACAAACTGCAGTCAACCTCAATAACAGAAGTGTTCTGTGAATATATTAATGTTGCATGAAAAATACTAATTTTGGGGTCATTTTGTTAACTTTTCTTAATATAGCAATGTCGTCAACAAAATTGTGATATATCCAAATATAATTAGAAAAGAGTTTTGCAAAACCCTGGACTACTTAATGCAATAAGGTAGTTATCATTAATAACTTTTGTGAACTTAGGGCGGAAATACCAATTAGAGAAACAATTTACAACAGACCACTCTGCATTACCGCCCATTCGCAGATTTTTAAAGTGAATTACCCGAAAATTTCGAGAAGAGCGATTTTTAATTGCCTCCCAAATTAAAGCGGGAATTCGTCTAAATTACCCCAGAGAATTGCGAGATTTATCACCCTTAACTAAGCTGAAAGTTGCGAATTGTTAACAAATGGAGAAATAATGGCCAGGGCGACCCGTTATCTGTCCCCTTCGCATTTAAAACGATCTTTAAGATAAAAGTAGGCAAAGTACAGTGGAGTGGATGATAAAAAGAAACTTTTTGAGTACTTTTTGGTGTTTAAGGAAAGTAGCTTGAAGTTATTCGGCGCCGCTTTGTTCCTAAAGAAAAGCAAAAAAAACATTATGAGGGTTTTGTTATTGATGGAGGGAATAATATTAAAATATTTCAAGCGCAATTTTTAGATCCGCTTCAATTTTCGCTTTTAAGAAGCTCTCAGACCAGTGGACCATGCAAAATTTGTGGTATGAAGTGACCGAAAAGATGGGAAGGAAAGTAAGAAGACCTCCCTGAAACTTAAGACTGCATACATCCGGCTTTGGAATTGTTCTGGGCAGGAATGATGAATTGCCCAAATCAATTAAGCAAAATGACTGCCCTGCCGCCTTAAAGAAATCTTCTTCTACTGCTTTTTTTCGCTTCCAGAAGCGGATGTTCGAATTACTGTATGCCCCCACAGTCCCAAAATTCTCCAAGAAAAACTTGTTGACAGAATTTTGGTGTCATACACTATCATACACGTATTTTATTCTAGTGATGCTCCCAGATCTAGTAGGATGGTTGAGTATTATTTTACACCTGGCATAGAGTTAGCATGGTACGAGTACAAATAACAATTTGTTCCGTAATGACCCCCGGAGCCATGTGGTTGTTTATAGGTATTCACAATTCTACAAAGTTCTCCCCCTAATAAAGCGTTTGTATTAATTGGACCTGAAATTGATAAATTGGTGTCTCAACAAAAAATTCACATATAAGATTGTTACATGCTCCCCGCGAGCATATATACATAGATTGAGCTTAATGAAGATGGGAGGGGTTGGCCTTTCAGCTTTGCGAATAATACATGCTAAGAGAAGTAATAATATATGTATGTTGGATAATATGGGCGCCACGCGGTGTACATACAAATCCAGGTTCTCAACAAAAATAAGGAAACAAGGATCACCAAAAAAAAGTTACTATTTATATTTTCAATTGACAACTCCCTTCCTTTTCCCTTTCTTCTATGTCTTTTCCTTCCCCTATGTTCTTCCTATGTATTCCGCCTGCCATCCAATTTTCAAAGAATCAACTTCTGCGATCTTAACTCGGAAACATTTTACTCCTGACTGGTTACTTAACGCAGGAATATAAATATTTAAATTAAATGCATGGTATGCACCTCCGTGAATTTTAAAGCCGTGCAGGCCAGCATTGGAAGTTGATGTCGACGATCGCGACAATTTTACCAGGTAAGCGATAAATTTAGCTGGTAAATCAAAAATTTGTATTTTTTTAATTCACGCATTTGTGGGAAAGATACACACTGTGCCACTGGGAGAGGAAAAGCACACCACGTGGGAAAATATTCGAAATGTGGCTAATATTAAATACAATTAATTAATTTTACTACATTTAACATGTAGTTCAGAAATAGAATGAATAGAAGAAAAATTAAATTATTTATTCATTCGCCCGCCATCTATCCAAATCAGCAAAATGATTAGCCAGGGGAAACTTTTAATGTTATTTAGCATTTTATATGTGGAACCTGGAAAGCGATCAGCTGTGTTTTGGGTGTATAAACCGTCGATTTTCATTCAATCGCTCTCTTACAGTGTGTTTTTAAAGAGAAAAAATGTAATTTCAAGCGAAAACAACTTGCATGAAAACGAAATTCCACATTAAAACTATGTATGTTCTGATATGCTCAAAGTAGTGAGTCATTGTATTGGGAAGTGTTGTTCTGTTGGTGTTTTATTTATAGAGGGGAACAGGGATAATTCATCAAGATATTTCGAGATTGGGAAATTTGATCAGTTATAATCCAAGCCAAGATATTACGTGATAAAAACCCAGAAAATGTGTATTCAGTGTTACAGGATTTAAATAATAAAAAGTGAATAAAAGCCTACACACATTTCTATAAATTTTCCGCTACAGAAATCAAATCCTCGAACACGAACATATGTACATATGCGGTACATTTTTTGGTGGTTCCATCAGAAACCTCCTGCCTGCGGTAGAGGTCGCGAAACCCGTTTTTTCCAAATATCTAATAAACTATTAGTTTTACGCGAATTTTACTTGTTATGTAATTTGTTTTTTATCTAATTTTAAACAAAAAAGGTCTAATACAAAATATCCGTAGGACCAATAATTCTCGAGATATACGGCTGAGAAAAGTTGAGTATTATGATGGAAAACGCCTCGAGAACGAGATATCGGGTCAATAAAATTTAGAATATATTTGGGTATTTCTCATCAAATTCCGAAATTTAAATCCCGAGCTATTAGTCCTGAGTCACGTGCATTAATTATCAATGTAATATTTTTATATATTATAAATGCAAGACGTGGTTCAATAAAAAAAATATGTACAATTTAATGTCATGAAAATCATTCCCTCACGTTGTCCCCTAGTCCGAGATAATTGATAGAAAAGCAGCCTTTCTAAAAATAAATTATGTTCTTATAAATTAAATATTGCTAAAATATTCGAAAGATCGTGTGTATATTGTATATATATAATATTAGGGTGGTCCTTATTTTTCGACTTTTGAATTATCCCCGGGACATTTTTTCATTTGATTATATACATCTAAATATGAAAAACGTGTTTTTTGTTTTTTTGTTTTTTAGTTAAGATTTAAAGGTCGCTACCAGCTGGCAAAGTAAAAAAAAAGTAGGTGGTTGGCCCCCCCTGATTGCTCCTTTTGTAATCATCTGAAATCAATATTCGAAAAAGATTATTATTCAGTAGAGTTGTCATTCTGTTCCGTAGCAGATTTAAAAGATTTGAGTGAAAAATAACAAAATGGCGGCCTTGTAAAAAAAAATTTCAAAAATCGATTGTGTTTTTCGGTTTAAAATCGAGATAAAAAAAAGTGAGTGTATAAAAAAATCTAATTCTGGTACCGGACATAACCATTCATGAAATAAAGTAAGGTTTGGCTTGTCGGTCAATTATTATCAAAAAAAAATACGGATTTTGAGTTTTTATTTAAAATTCAAACCTTGGTAGCGACCCCTAGATGTAGATGTAGATTTTCATGAGGCGGGTATGAAAACCCTGCACTTTGCCTAAAGGTCCATTGTACAAACCTCGAGAAGAGAAGCTGACATCTGAGTTAATCTCGGAGCCCAGATTGAGCCGTTAGACGACCAGTTCTTCTAACAAAGCTCAAGATAGTGGGCAGCGTCAGTTTATGTAGATTATTAGGATCTACACGAGGGTTCCCGAATAAAGCGGTTCTGGCACTGTTGTAGAAAGGACATGCACAAAAAAGGTGAGCAATTGTCTCTTCCTCCAACTCGCATCCGCAAAGAGGCGAATCCGCTATTCGTATTGTGTGAAGATGCTTGTTCAGCCTGTAATGGCCTGTAATAATGGCCATTGCTTGGCTCAACTGGCATCTACTGAGGTTGAGTAGATGTCTGCCGAGGCCTGGATCGACCCTATGCAAGAACATCTTAGACTGTCTACAATCCAGTCTAGCGGCCCACCTCTGATTGTGCTCGGAGCGGACCCAGTCCTCCACCGAGCGACTGATGAGAGATGGTGCAACACCCACGTAGTCATTTAAAATATTCAAAAAAAAGATTGAAATAGTTTCTTATGGTATATAATCAAATTACGTGGTGTCCCGCGAAATTAAAGAAAAAAACTTTTTTCTTAGGAATAAGGACCACCCTAATATATATACTTTTTTACTCTACAGAAAATATATAAATCATAAAAGAATTTTAAATATCCGTCCCTTAAAATAAAATCATTCCCTCACCGTGTTACGAATATTCGATTAATAATCGTACCGAACGACATCTGTGAACGCAACCTTAAGTTTTTAAAACCTGGCAACACTGTTATTATGTCAATGTGGCGATTTTTTTTCAACTCCACCGCTAGTTTGTGGAAGAATGCATTTGGCTCAAATTATTCAAAAATTACATTTCTCTGTATCATTACCTCACTGAACGTATATTAAAAATAAAGTTAGTATAAATGAACATTTTAATTATTTTCAATACGTTTTGGGGAATAAAATGCATAGTTCAAAATGCTGAATCAAATTGAGGTTATGTGTGTGTATTTTCTTAGCTTTTGTCTGAATTCGTCATTCCCTCACCGTCATTCCCTCACTGCCATACAGTATCATAATAACTACCTATAGTATATAGAAAATGAACAAAAATATAGAAGACCATTACTCTGAAATAGACCTCACATAATCAAACTTTGGATTTCTGCTGTAATAAATGATTTGCCTAACACAAAAAATTTAGATGTGATCCAAACTGAAATTTTGTGATTTGATGAGAAATACCCATTTATCTAAATTCATTTTACGATTTTGCATAATATAAAAGCGATATTGGGCGATGCTTCTTTAATCTGAAGTTATTGAATGTGAAAATATTTTAGTATGAATGCCGCCTTACCCCTCCTCCGCCTCTCCAATTTGATTGGCTCAAGCGTAGAGCAGATAACTGCCGGCTGCCGATGCGTCACAGACAATTGGAATATTGTGAGGCAGCATGTGCTGACAATTACGCAGCAACTATTACATATTTCCGGCATGCATAAATCTTTCCTTATCGGAGGCTGGGTGTGTTGTTGTGACAACTTGAATCGATTTTAAATTAACCGTGGCACGGGGTACAGCGAAATTTGATTTCAATCGAGAAAACACATCGAATCCATGCACAGAGCACAGTACCGCACTATGCAATGGCAGAACACTGTACCGCATATGGCAATAGTTCAAAAACATTCATTTTATCTAAATCGCAACATACTCGCCAATGCGTGGCGGCGCGGCGCGGCGGCGGGCACGAGGTGTGAAATTCTATACAACCGAGCAGAGGACCCAATTTGGGGTATATTCCCAAAAGAATGGTGTGCTTCTCACCCTCGGCGTGATTGTTATGTCCGTCAGCCGTCAATTCTTTATATTGGCTTCATGCCAGAATGCAGCAACGGGACGGTGCACGTTTTTGTCCATAATTGGGGTTCTAAGGAACGGAGGGTCCTGGCAGCATCAGCATCGCAACACCACTCTCGGTATCGGTGTCATTTACCCAGCGCAAATAGTGTTCACTGTACCCGGACACGCCAGGCACAAAAGAACACAACACAAAACAATCGGGTCGCCTATACTATGCCATACATCCTGGCGAGATTTTCATTCCCCTACACATGAGTGACGTACATTAAGTCCGGACTGCCGGACAATGGCAGTCTCATCACAAAAGGACGAAGCGAGGGAGATTCAAAAATTTTTAGGTAATGAAGCACGGTGGCGTCAAGGGACCGCATCACACCGGCATTAGTCTGGAATTCAAATACCCCGAGGCACTTCATTAAATCGTGTTTTAATCGTATTCATTAAATAGCGATGACGGTGACCACCACCGCCGTACGGTTTTTGGCTAATTTATGTGTAGAGTGAATTAGACCGACAATGGAAGGAAATGACACCTCGACGCGTTAATTACAGTCCAAACCTGCCGTTCTACCTACCTAAACCAATTTCGAGGCATAATTCAACGGCTGCTAAACAAGTTGTCATCGATACGCCACTTAGCCGGGAGTGTCTGAGCTAATTAGGGCCGTCTGTCTGGACCTTTCGATATTTACATCGACAAATGAGAGCCTCAGGAATTCCCATCAGGAGCGCCAAAGCGGAAGCTACTTAAATGGGCATGTCCGGTAGCGTTCAGGTGATTGCCAAATTGATCGCAAATATATCGGTTATTTCCGGTCATCAATCGAACTGAGATGAGGTGTTTGTCCCTGTCTTGTCGAACCGGACCAGCAACTTGGCAATATGCTTTTGTGCTGCACATTAACTAGAATTGCCCAATAAGTCATGTGCCTAATGAGCAAACTCTTAATGAGTTCAAGGGCACTACAATTTTCGGAGGTGCAGTGTTTTTGCATTTATGTAGGCATGTGATTTATTGCAACGGAACAAATCTGTAATGGATGTACTCATGATGCAACTGATATCGATGAAAATCGTCTTATTTAAAAACGTTTAGTCAAAACGATTTATGTGCATGGAACTAACTAGATGTCGTTTTGCATTCCCTAAAAGGCCGATTCACACAGGCGCGTTCGCGGTTGCGTTTGCGTGCACGTGTCGATCGCGATTAGACCGTTTCATACAGCCGCGCACATGAAAAGATAATTTTATTTTATGTTCTACGAGTATTAAGCCCAGTAAAATTAGAGTTATCCTAAGAAAAAAGTCCGAACTCGATTTTTGTGGAGACCTTTACTTCGATGTCCTAAGCATATCCTGAAAAGTTGCCGAAATTTGAGCAGGGGGTTTTTATTTTTCGAGGGGTTATACGCAGTTAGAATTTGCAAAAAATCGATTTCACACAGAAAATTTCAAGTCAATCCGGCAATTATTTTTAAAGTTACACACATATTTGTAAAGACGTGTCAGAGCGTTTGAAAATAGGAGGGCGGAGCGGCATGCAGCGCTTACCTAGAACGCTGTCCCTTTTATTCACCTGCCTATTGTAAATTTTGCCTTCTAATGTATTCAGATGTGTAAAGTGACATTGTATTATATGGCCCTGGAATAGACAATGTAAGTTGAAAAATAACATTTTTTTCTCTATGCAAAGTGCTTTTGAAACTTTAAACGCGTTTTTCTCAAAACGGTATTTTCAAAGTCGGTGAACTCGATTTCTCAGAAATGGCTCAACCGATCGGTCTCAAATTTTTACACAATCTTCTTATATATATTCCTCAGGTATTGAACGATGGAATAAGATTTTAAAAAATTATTACTATTTTTTTTAACAATTTGGAGCGAAAATTTCAGTAAAAAACGAACATATTTTTTCAATTAGACGCCATTTTGTCAAAAATCAAAATTTTTATTATTCCTTCGTTTAATACCAGGAATATATCTAAGAAGATTGTGTAAAAGTTTGAAACCGATCGGTTGAGCCATTACTGAGAAAGCGAGATCACCGCCAAGCGCCTTTTTTAGAGGTCGTTCGGGACATCATCTACAGGAGCGGTGCACATTAATATTTTTACATGATCGACGCGCTATTGTATTCTTAAAAGTAGGCTCTATTTGAATTACCATCACTTGTAATTGATAAATAAAAACTGTTTCTATAAAAAATAAATCGTCTTTTTTTAGCCTCGCAACTGCGTATAGCCTTAAGGGAGATTTATTTTAGTTTTTTTTTGCAAATGTCTCGTAAAATATAAATTTGTCAAGGAAATTACTCATGAGAATATTAAAGCCTACGAAGTTCTGCATAAAAAAGGGTCTTACACCTTTTCCCGTAGAATCAATCGTTTTTATCTAAAACGTGCGGTTTGCAATATCCGTTGTTTTTTTTTTCGAGTAAATACTTCTTTCCACACCACCTTGGGGGTAGAGTATTAGATGCGTTTTTTAAAAGTGGTATCCTTAGCAGGCCAAAAATAAATCTTTATTTATAAAATATATCTTTTCTGAACATCATTGAAAGTATGCTACGGAAGCTACAACGTTTGCCCATATTTCTGGCTACTTGCGGATTGCATCTCTAAGGAACTGCTCGTCCTTCGAGGTGATCCAATTATTGAGCCAAATTTGGATACTTTAAAAAGAATGAAACCGTTCTCCACTAAGGGCTGACTGCATGCACCGGAACAAATAGTAATTGGACTGTGCAATGTCCGGTGAGTACGGCGGGTATTATAACACTTCCCAGCTCAGCCTTTCTAAATAGTTTTCCACTGGTTGAGCTATATGAGGTCTCGCTTTGTCGTGTAAAATATTATATTATCGTGTCTGGCCGTTTTTCTACAATACCTCGCTTTAAACGCATTAGTTGCCGCCTGTAAACATTGCCAGCGCTTTCAGCAACTCATGATAAATAACGCCTTTCATATCCCACCATAAGCAGAGCATCGAAAATGCCATCTTTAAAATGTCTAAACCATTTTCTGCACATACAATCCGAAAAAGCATGTTCACCGTATACTTCTACTAGCAAACGATGACTTTTAGTAGCGGATTTCTCTAAATTATAAAAGTAGTATAACAATATTTCCCGCAAATGTCAATTATTTGGTACAAAAATTTCCAGGTTCAATCGCGAAAGAAACTCTGTTGTAAACACCTTAACTGATCGAGATACAATGGATTCTGACACTAACATTAGACCTATCAAATACATGTTGTGGCGGACTATCTAAATTACTCTAGAACCTGGCAGAGATAAGATGTCTATCTCAAAATTATAATTGTGAATTTCATGTTTTAAAGGATATGCGCAAAAGTAACGTGAGACACCTCGGCCACACACCAATAGTAAATTCAAATAAAGTTTAATTATGTGAACATGTTTGCTTTAGGATTCATAGAAGGTCGCTATGGCTACGGTAAAATTATACTCGAAATTCACTGTAAAATAACGAGAGAGAGAAGTAGGATTTTGATTGAAAATTTTTGATACGAGTAGGTTTGAGGTGAGAAAATAAAATTTAAAAAAGAAAAAGGCAGTTCACAATAAATAGCCATTGAGACAAGGTCGGACAATAAAGTCTAATTCTAAAGTAGTGAGTTTTCTTTCATTTTTATATTAGAGCTTACAGATTCAGGACTACAGCAATCAACAATTGTGGGAAATTAAGAAGAACCATCCTATCGCACATCAAATCCCATCCCACAATGTCAAACCGGTTCAGACGTGATGCATACAACAAGAGATACGCCATCTATTAGATAACGGAACTTACTTTTTCTCATACCTAATAGAAATATAATAACAATATCAATGTAAATAATTCGGTCTCGTTGAATCTATCATTTATTGAACCATTGGATCAATTGCTTCATCGATATCTCCATTAATTTCTATTTTCTGACTCTCGGCGTTTAAACATGATTGTCCACGGCAATGTCCACATACTGAATGACGAACACCGGAGACCTATTTTTCTACAAGTGTATAAATAATTACAGATGCTTGATTTAGTTGTTTTTCTCATTCCTATGTCATCGAAAAGAGCCACTGGATAAGGAGCCAGTTCATATTGAAGAAATTGTCCAAGTTGGTCGTCAAATTTGTTTGTCACACTAATACGTTGAAAAGTAATAGAGGATCAACTATCACTTTAAAATCGTTAATTTTAATAGAACTATGTTAGTCATCGTGGAAAAATAAAGAACTCTGTTTGTGTGTTTTAATTTGATACTGTCAAACTTTTCTCCAATAATTTTTGCATGATATTTATATCAACATCATAAGCATTGAAGCAATTAATTTTCTTATCACCGACAATATCATTAGCTATAGACATTATTTATGGAATCTGTAGAAAGCTATCATGATTTGTAGCATCTGATCTACTATCTAATGAAATATTGCAAAGTTTTTCAATGCCATCATATAACATATAATATTGGTCGCGTGCATTCCAAATATCCATTTACTGAGTACACTTTCCTCGGTGCTTCTCGCTCTTGATATACCTATCTGCTAAAGACTTGCAACAAACGAAGCACTTTCCTTACATTTTTGCATTATTTTTATAAAATCAGTTTTCGGTGTGGAAGGGTGATTCGACGTTTTAAGTATTGCATATGCCGGCCGGTGTGGATTTTTACATTTTAAATATAAAATTGCACTTATAAAATAAATGTCGCGGGAAGGAAACTGTCAGGGAAGAGAGGCATCTCTTTGTCTGGGTTCAAGGCCAATCTTGAGTTTACCAATTCACTCTGTAAAGCAAAATAGTGCACCCAAGCCTAGGAGCTGTAAATTCATATGTTGGAAGGTATACACGTACATATGTGAAAAGGTGAAGGACATTAATGGATCCCATTGAAATACTTCAGTAGCTCAGTGGTTAATGCACTACTGCATACCATTTCAGTTCGGACGATTCAGAAGCCGTGGGCTCCATTCTCATCTTGCGCTCTCCCGACGTAATCAAAAAATTCACTTCTTAAAAATTATTATCAGTCTGCACCGCCACCCACTGAAGTACGAAGATCCCAATCTACCAGCAGTTGATCATTTCTCAATGAGTAGCTCAGAACAACGGACCGACCGACCACAGTACAGTACCAGCGTAGCTAGTGAGACTAATTGCATTTAGTATCTACCCGGAAAGAGTATCTACAACGACTCTCAGCTACCGCGAGATTTCTAGTATACATATATAATACTTTCCTGAGCCACCCACTTCAGTTGATCTCACTATGCCCGCCCATACGGCCGGTCGGTCGGTTGATCCATCACTGCACTGCGGTCCACCTGATGGAGCTCCTTCAAGATTTTATGTACCCAATGATTACTCAATGCTGCCTGAAATTTTAGGGTGACTTATTGAAATTGTCAACTGTACCGAAATTTTGCTTTAGCTGGCCTGAAATATAAGCGCAACTAGTACAGTGGGTGGCGGAGTACAATTGCCGGGAATTTTAAAATCAATAAAATTACATTTGGGAATTCAATATGATTAAACAAATTTCACTCAACTTTGCTGAGGAGTGTGACATATTCGAGTATTTTGAGTGCAGTGAATGAATGTTCTAGTTTTTAATCAACAACTTTATTTTTAATTTTTTACTGAACACATATTGAAGGAACGGTAAGTCATTTCATAGTTTTTTTTCTGCTTCTAAATCTTTCAATTCTTGGATGTGCTGGCTGTGTGTTTTTAATTTTTTTCCACTCCTAACTAGTGGTTCAGTTTTTAAAATTTTCTGTTTGTTTGGATTTTTGGATATAGTTCTCAGTTGCGTTTTTCTGCTCCTAGTGTTTGAGTTGCTTAATTGTTTTGTTGTGTGGATTTTTTGATTTTGATGTCAGGGGTTTTGTTTTTCTGCTTCTTATGTTTGGCATCTTACATCTTCTTTTCAACTTAATGTTTTTTGTTTCACAGCAGGCATTGGATGTATCGGTAAGTACCTTTATTTTTTTATTTTTTTTCTGCCGCTTATTTTCTGGGTTCGTAGTGTTGCTGGTTTGTATTTTGCTTTGATTGTTTTCCGCTCCTAGTGGTTCATTTTTAAAATGTTCTGCTTGTTTGGATTTTTGGATATAGTTCTCATCTACGTTTTTCTGCTCCTATTGTTTGAGTTGCTTAATTTTTTTATTGTGTGGATTTTTGGATTTTGATGTCAGGGGTTTAGTTTTTCTGCTTCTTGTGTTTGGCATCTTACATCTTCTTGTAAACTTCATGTTTTTTTGTTTTACAGCAGCCATTGGATGTATCGGTAAGTACCTTTATTTTTTTATTTTTTCTGCCGCTTATTTTCTGGGTTCGTAGTGTTGCTTGTTTGTGTTTTGCTTTCATTGTTTTCCGCTCCTAGTGGTTCAGTTTTTAAAATGTTCTGCTTGTTTGGATTTTTGGATATAGTTCTCAGTTGCGTTTTTCTGCTTCTAGTGTTTGAGTTGCTTAATTGTTTTGTTGTGTGGATTTTTTGATTTTGATGTCAGGGGTTTTGTTTTTCTGCATCTTATGTTTGGCATCTTCCATCTTCTTGTCAACTTAATGTTTTTTGTTTCACAGCAGCCATTGGATGTATCGGTAAGTACCTTTATTTTTTTATTTTTTCTGCCGCTTATTTTCTGGGTTCGTAGTGTTGCTTGTTTGTGTTTTGCTTTCATTGTTTTCCGCTCCTAGTGGTTCAGTTTTTAAAATGTTCTGCTTGTTTGGATTTTTGGATATAGTTCTCAATTGCTTTTTTCTGCTCCTAGTGTTTGAGTTGCTTAATTGTTTTGTTGTGTGGATTTTTTGATTTTGATGTCAGGGGTTTTGTTTTTCTGCATCTTATGTTTGGCATCTTCCATCTTCTTGTCAACTTAATGTTTTTTATTTCACAGCAGCCAATGGATGTATCGGTAAGTACCTTTATTTTTTTATTTTTCTCTGCCGCTTATTTTCTGGGTTCGTAGTGTGGCTTGTTTGTGTTTTGCTTTGATTGTTTTTCGCTCCTAGTGGTTCAGTTTCTAAAATTTTCTGTTTGTTTGGATTTTTGGATATAGTTCTCAGTTGCTTTTTTCTGCTCCTAGTGTTTGAGTTGCTTAATTTTTTTATTGCGTGGATTTTTGGATTTTGATGTCAGGGGTTTTGTTTTTCTGCTTCTTGTGTTTGGCATCTTACATCTTCTTGTCAACTTAATGTTTTTTGTTTCACAGCAGCCATTGGATGTATCGGTAAGTACCTTTATTTTTTTATTTTTCTCTGCCGCTTATTTTCTGGGTTCGAAGTGTGGCTTGTTTGTGTTTTGCTTTGATTATTTTTCGCTCCTAGTGGTTCAGTTTCTAAAATTTTCTGCTTGTTTGGATTTTTGGATATAGTTCTCAGTTGCTTTTTTCTGCTCCTAGTGTTTGAGTTGCTTAATTTTTTTATTGCGTGGATTTTTGGATTTTGATGTCAGGGGTTTTGTTTTTCTGCTGCTTGTGTTTGGCATCTTACATCTTCTTGTCAACTTAATGTTTTTTGTTTCACAGCAGCCATTGGATGTATCGGTAAGTACCTTTATTTTTTTATTTTTCTCTGCCGCTTATTTTCTGGGTTCGTAGTGTGGCTTGTTTGTGTTTTGCTTTGATTGTTTTTCGCTCCTAGTGGTTCAGTTTCTAAAATTTTCTGCTTGTTTGGATTTTTGGATATAGTTCTCAGTTGCTTTTTTCTGGTCCTAGTGTTTGAGTTGCTTAATTTTTTTATTGCGTGGATTTTTGGATTTTGATGTCAGGGGTTTTGTTTTTCTGCTTCTTGTGTTTGGCATCTTCCATCTTCTTGTCAACTTAATGTTTTTTATTTCACAGCAGCCATTGGATGTATCGGTAAGTACCTTTATTTTTTTATTTTTCTCTGCCGCTTATTTTCTGGGTTCGTAGTGTGGCTTGTTTGTGTTTTGCTCTGATTGTTTTTCGCTCCTAGTGGTTCAGTTTCTAAAATTTTCTGTTTGTTTGGATTTTTGGATATAGTTCTCAGTTGCTTTTTTCTGCTCCTAGTGTTTGAGTTGCTTAATTTTTTTATTGCGTGGATTTTTGGATTTTGATGTCAGGGGTTTTGATTTTCTGCTTCTTGTGTTTGGCATCTTACATCTTCTTGTCAACTTAATGTTTTTTGTTTCACAGCAGCCATTGGATGTATCGGTAAGTACCTTTATTTTTTTATTTTTCTCTGCCGCTTATTTTCTGGGTTCGAAGTGTGGCTTGTTTGTGTTTTGCTTTGATTATTTTTCGCTCCTAGTGGTTCAGTTTCTAAAATTTTCTGCTTGTTTGGATTTTTGGATATAGTTCTCAGTTGCTTTTTTCTGGTCCTAGTGTTTGAGTTGCTTAATTTTTTTATTGCGTGGATTTTTGGATTTTGATGTCAGGGGTTTTGTTTTTCTGCTGCTTGTGTTTGGCATCTTACATCTTCTTGTCAACTTAATGTTTTTTGTTTCACAGCAGCCATTGGATGTATCGGTAAGTACCTTTATTTTTTTATTTTTCTCTGCCGCTTATTTTCTGGGTTCGTAGTGTGGCTTGTTTGTGTTTTGCTTTGATTGTTTTTCGCTCCTAGTGGTTCAGTTTCTAAAATTTTCTGCTTGTTTGGATTTTTGGATATAGTTCTCAGTTGCTTTTTTCTGGTCCTAGTGTTTGAGTTGCTTAATTTTTTTATTGCGTGGATTTTTGGATTTTGATGTCAGGGGTTTTGTTTTTCTGCTTCTTGTGTTTGGCATCTTACATCTTCTTGTCAACTTAATGTTTTTTGTTTCACAGCAGCCATTGGATGTATCGGTAAGTACCTTTATTTTTTTATTTTTCTCTGCAGCTTATTTTCTGGGTTCGTAGTGTGGCTTGTTTGTGTTTTGCTCTGATTGTTTTTCGCTCCTAGTGGTTCAGTTTCTAAAATTTTCTGTTTGTTTGGATTTTTGGATATAGTTCTCAGTTGCTTTTTTCTGGTCCTAGTGTTTGAGTTGCTTAATTTTTTTATTGCGTGGATTTTTGGATTTTGATGTCAGGGGTTTTGTTTTTCTGCTTCTTGTGTTTGGCATCTTCCATCTTCTTGTCAACTTAATGTTTTTTGTTTCACAGCAGCCATTGGATGTATCGGTAAGTACCTTTATTTTTTTATTTTTCTCTGCCGCTTATTTTCTGGGTTCGTAGTGTGGCTTGTTTGTGTTTTGCTTTGATTGTTTTTCGCTCCTAGTGGTTCAGTTTCTAAAATTTTCTGTTTGTTTGGATTTTTGGATATAGTTCTCAGTTGCTTTTTTCTGGTCCTAGTGTTTGAGTTGCTTAATTTTTTTATTGCGTGGATTTTTGGATTTTGATGTCAGGGGTTTTGTTTTTCTGCTTCTTGTGTTTGGCATCTTCCATCTTCTTGTCAACTTAATGTTTTTTGTTTCACAGCAGCCATTGGATGTATCGGTAAGTACCTTTATTTTTTTATTTTTCTCTGCAGCTTATTTTCTGGGTTCGTAGTGTGGCTTGTTTGTGTTTTGCTCTGATTGTTTTTCGCTCCTAGTGGTTCAGTTTCTAAAATTTTCTGCTTGTTTGGATTTTTGGATATAGTTCTCAGTTGCTTTTTTCTGGTCCTAGTGTTTGAGTTGCTTAATTTTTTTATTGCGTGGATTTTTGGATTTTGATGTCAGGGGTTTTGTTTTTCTGCTTCTTGTGTTTGGCATCTTCCATCTTCTTGTCAACTTAATGTTTTTTGTTTCACAGCAGCCATTGGATGTATCGGTAAGTACCTTTATTTTTTTATTTTTTCTGCCGCTTATTTTCTGGGTTCGTAGTGTTGCTTGTTTGTGTTTTGCTTTCATTGTTTTCCGCTCCTAGTGGTTCAGTTTTTAAAATTTTCTGCTTGTTTGGATTTTTGGATATAGTTCTCAGTTGCTTTTTTCTGGTCCTAGTGTTTGAGTTGCTTAATTTTTTTATTGCGTGGATTTTTGGATTTTGATGTCAGGGGTTTTGTTTTTCTGCTTCTTGTGTTTGGCATCTTCCATCTTCTTGTCAACTTAATGTTTTTTGTTTCACAGCAGCCATTGGATGTATCGGTAAGTACCTTTATTTTTTTATTTTTCTCTGCAGCTTATTTTCTGGGTTCGTAGTGTGGCTTGTTTGTGTTTTGCTCTGATTGTTTTTCGCTCCTAGTGGTTCAGTTTCTAAAATTTTCTGCTTGTTTGGATTTTTGGATATAGTTCTCAGTTGCTTTTTTCTGGTCCTAGTGTTTGAGTTGCTTAATTTTTTTATTGCGTGGATTTTTGGATTTTGATGTCAGGGGTTTTGTTTTTCTGCTTCTTGTGTTTGGCATCTTCCATCTTCTTGTCAACTTAATGTTTTTTGTTTCACAGCAGCCATTGGATGTATCGGTAAGTACCTTTATTTTTTTATTTTTCTCTGCCGCTTATTTTCTGGGTTCGTAGTGTGGCTTGTTTGTGTTTTGCTTTGATTGTTTTTCGCTCCTAGTGGTTCAGTTTCTAAAATTTTCTGTTTGTTTGGATTTTTGGATATAGTTCTCAGTTGCTTTTTTCTGGTCCTAGTGTTTGAGTTGCTTAATTTTTTTATTGCGTGGATTTTTGGATTTTGATGTCAGGGGTTTTGTTTTTCTGCTTCTTGTGTTTGGCATCTTCCATCTTCTTGTCAACTTAATGTTTTTTGTTTCACAGCAGCCATTGGATGTATCGGTAAGTACCTTTATTTTTTTATTTTTTCTGCCGCTTATTTTCTGGGTTCGTAGTGTGGCTTGTTTGTGTTTTGCTTTGATTGTTTTTCGCTCCTAGTGGTTCAGTTTCTAAAATTTTCTGTTTGTTTGGATTTTTGGATATAGTTCTCAGTTGCTTTTTTCTGGTCCTAGTGTTTGAGTTGCTTAATTTTTTTATTGCGTGGATTTTTGGATTTTGATGTCAGGGGTTTTGTTTTTCTGCTTCTTGTGTTTGGCATCTTCCATCTTCTTGTCAACTTAATGTTTTTTGTTTCACAGCAGCCATTGGATGTATCGGTAAGTACCTTTATTTTTTTATTTTTTCTGCCGCTTATTTTCTGGGTTCGTAGTGTTGCTTGTTTGTGTTTTGCTTTCATTGTTTTCCGCTCCTAGTGGTTCAGTTTTTAAAATTTTCTGCTTGTTTGGATTTTTGGATATAGTTCTCAGTTGCTTTTTTCTGGTCCTAGTGTTTGAGTTGCTTAATTTTTTTATTGCGTGGATTTTTGGATTTTGATGTCAGGGGTTTTGTTTTTCTGCTTCTTGTGTTTGGCATCTTCCATCTTCTTGTCAACTTAATGTTTTTTGTTTCACAGCAGCCATTGGATGTATCGGTAAGTACCTTTATTTTTTTATTTTTTCTGCCGCTTATTTTCTGGGTTCGTAGTGTGGCTTGTTTGTGTTTTGCTTTGATTGTTTTTCGCTCCTAGTGGTTCAGTTTCTAAAATTTTCTGTTTGTTTGGATTTTTGGATATAGTTCTCAGTTGCTTTTTTCTGGTCCTAGTGTTTGAGTTGCTTAATTTTTTTATTGCGTGGATTTTTGGATTTTGATGTCAGGGGTTTTGTTTTTCTGCTTCTTGTGTTTGGCATCTTCCATCTTCTTGTCAACTTAATGTTTTTTGTTTCACAGCAGCCATTGGATGTATCGGTAAGTACCTTTATTTTTTTATTTTTCTCTGCCGCTTATTTTCTGGGTTCGTAGTGTGGCTTGTTTGTGTTTTGCTTTGATTGTTTTTCGCTCCTAGTGGTTCAGTTTCTAAAATTTTCTGTTTGTTTGGATTTTTGGATATAGTTCTCAGTTGCTTTTTTCTGGTCCTAGTGTTTGAGTTGCTTAATTTTTTTATTGCGTGGATTTTTGGATTTTGATGTCAGGGGTTTTGTTTTTCTGCTTCTTGTGTTTGGCATCTTCCATCTTCTTGTCAACTTAATGTTTTTTGTTTCACAGCAGCCATTGGATGTATCGGTAAGTACCTTTATTTTTTTATTTTTCTCTGCAGCTTATTTTCTGGGTTCGTAGTGTGGCTTGTTTGTGTTTTGCTCTGATTGTTTTTCGCTCCTAGTGGTTCAGTTTCTAAAATTTTCTGCTTGTTTGGATTTTTGGATATAGTTCTCAGTTGCTTTTTTCTGGTCCTAGTGTTTGAGTTGCTTAATTTTTTTATTGCGTGGATTTTTGGATTTTGATGTCAGGGGTTTTGTTTTTCTGCTTCTTGTGTTTGGCATCTTCCATCTTCTTGTCAACTTAATGTTTTTTGTTTCACAGCAGCCATTGGATGTATCGGTAAGTACCTTTATTTTTTTATTTTTTCTGCCGCTTATTTTCTGGGTTCGTAGTGTTGCTTGTTTGTGTTTTGCTTTCATTGTTTTCCGCTCCTAGTGGTTCAGTTTTTAAAATTTTCTGCTTGTTTGGATTTTTGGATATAGTTCTCAGTTGCTTTTTTCTGGTCCTAGTGTTTGAGTTGCTTAATTTTTTTATTGCGTGGATTTTTGGATTTTGATGTCAGGGGTTTTGTTTTTCTGCTTCTTGTGTTTGGCATCTTCCATCTTCTTGTCAACATAATGTTTTTTGTTTCACAGCAGCCATTGGATGGATCGGTAAGTACCTTTATTTTTTTATTTTTCTCTGCCGCTTATTTTCTGGGTTCGTAGTGTGGCTTGTTTGTGTTTTGCTTTGATTGTTTTTCGCTCCTAGTGGTTCAGTTTCTAAAATTTTCTGTTTGTTTGGATTTTTGGATATAGTTCTCAGTTGCTTTTTTCTGGTCCTAGTGTTTGAGTTGCTTAATTTTTTTATTGCGTGGATTTTTGGATTTTGATGTCAGGGGTTTTGTTTTTCTGCTTCTTGTGTTTGGCATCTTCCATCTTCTTGTCAACTTAATGTTTTTTGTTTCACAGCAGCCATTGGATGGATCGGTAAGTACCTTTATTTTTTTATTTTTTCTGCCGCTTATTTTCTGGGTTCGTAGTGTTGCTTGTTTGTGTTTTGCTTTCATTGTTTTCCGCTCCTAGTGGTTCAGTTTTTAAAATGTTCTGCTTGTTTGGATTTTTGGATATAGTTCTCAGTTGCGTTTTTCTGCTCCTAGTGTTTGAGTTGCTTAATTGTTTTGTTGTGTGGATTTTTTGATTTCGATGTCAGGGGTTTTGTTTTTCTGCTTCTTATGTTTGGCATCTTACATCTTCTTTTCAACTTAATGTTTTTTGTTTCACAGCAGGCATTGGATGTATCGGTAAGTACCTTTATTTTTTTATTTTTCTCTGCCGCTTATTTTCTGGGTTCGTAGTGTTGCTTGTTTGTGTTTTGCTTTCATTGTTTTCCGCTCCTAGTGGTTCAGTTTTTAAAATGTTCTGCTTGTTTGGATTTTTGGATATAGTTCTCAATTGCTTTTTTCTGCTCCTAGTGTTTGAGTTGCTTAATTGTTTTGTTGCGTGGATTTTTGGATTTTGATGTCAGGGGTTTTGTTTTTCTGCTTCTTGTGTTTGGCATCTTCCATCTTCTTGTCAACTTAATGCTTTTTGTTTCACAGCAGCAGCCATTGGATGTATCGGTAAGTACCTTTATTTTTTTATTTTTCTCTGCAGCTTATTTTCTGGGTTCGTAGTGTGGCTTGTTTGTGTTTTGCTCTGATTGTTTTTCGCTCCTAGTGGTTCAGTTTCTAAAATTGTCTGTTTGTTTGGATTTTTGGATATAGTTCTCAGTTGCTTTTTTCTGCTCCTAGTGTTTGAGTTGCTTAATTTTTTTATTGCGTGGATTTTTGGATTTTGATGTCAGGGGTTTTGTTTTTCTGCTTCTTGTGTTTGGCATCTTCCATCTTCTTGTCAACTTAATGCTTTTTGTTTCACAGCAGCCATTGGATGTATCGGTAAGTACCTTTATTTTTTTATTTTTCTCTGCAGCTTATTTTCTGGGTTCGTAGTGTGGCTTGTTTGTGTTTTGCTCTGATTGTTTTTCGCTCCTAGTGGTTCAGTTTCTAAAATTTTCTGTTTGTTTGGATTTTTGGATATAGTTCTCAGTTGCTTTTTTCTGCTCCTAGTGTTTGAGTTGCTTAATTTTTTTATTGCGTGGATTTTTGGATTTTGATGTCAGGGGTTTTGTTTTTCTGCTTCTTGTGTTTGGCATCTTCCATCTTCTTGTCAACTTAATGCTTTTTGTTTCACAGCAGCCATTGGATGTATCGGTAAGTACCTTTATTTTTTTATTTTTCTCTGCAGCTTATTTTCTGGGTTCGTAGTGTGGCTTGTTTGTGTTTTGCTCTGATTGTTTTTCGCTCCTAGTGGTTCAGTTTCTAAAATATTCTGTTTGTTTGGATTTTTGGATATAGTTCTCAGTTGCTTTTTTCTGCTCCTAGTGTTTGAGTTGCTTAATTTTTTTATTGCGTGGATTTTTGGATTTTGATGTCAGGGGTTTTGTTTTTCTGCTTCTTGTGTTTGGCATCTTACATCTTCTTGTCAACTTAATGTTTTTTGTTTCACAGCAGCCATTGGATGTATCGGTAAGTACCTTTATTTTTTTATTTTTCTCTGCCGCTTATTTTCTGGGTTCGTAGTGTTGCTTTTTTGTGTTTTGCTTTCATTGTTTTTCGCTCCTAGTGGTTCAGTTTTTAAAATGTTCTGCTTGTTTGGATTTTTGGAAATAGTTCTCAGTTGCTTTTTTCTGCTCCTAGTGTTTGAGTTGTGTAATTTTTTTATTGTGTGGATATTTTGATTTTGATATCAGGGGTTTAATTTTTCTGCTTCTTGATTGGTGGCACGTATTCGGTAGGCCCAATGTTCGATCCCCTTGTCGCATAAATCTGGCTGAATATCCTGGATGGCGTTCGTTATGTTGACTTTGATGGCATCAATTGTTTGCGGTTTATTCGCGTAAATCTCTAATTTAAGATAGCTACAAAGGAAGACGTCTACGGGCGTAAAATCGCACGATCTCGGTCTCCCTCAAATCACTGTGTGGCACGTAGCGCCGTCTTAGAACCACATTTCGTCGGTATCCATATCATCCAGTTTAGGCCACAAGATGTTACTTCTCATCGATCTGTAGCGCTCGCCGTTTGCGACACTAAAGATGATTTTTTTTTACGAAATTTGGGTCAACTTTAAGTTAAAAGTTGAATGTCCTTATTGAAAGACTCGTTTATGATATGCGTAACAAAAATTCAAATGCTCTTCCTTCATACCCTCCTGTTTTCGAGATAACGGGAAATATTTGAGGTAAGTGTCTGTAACTTATTTATTTATTCTTGGATCAACAGGTACAAAATCATCTCACATTTACAGGATTTAGGAGACGAAAAGTTAATATAAAGTTGTTTGTCATTTTGAAAAGCCGTAACACGATACGAATTTGGTTCTTACCAAATTCAGAATAAAGCAATATTTACACCTTGGACATAACGACACTCTTGATAACTCTAAAGTATATTTAGTACCTACGATTTTTTAAGAACGACTATTGTGCGATCTGACATCTCTCGCTGTCTGAGTTGGTTCTTCTTATCATCCTTCCTGCTTTCTATATGACAACAATAAAATATCTCACCATCTGCGCCTTCTTCTAAATTCACACCCTTTTTTCGTAAGGGCCAAAAATCAAGCCCTACAACTGTTTCAATTACGATAAAAAAAAGGAAAAAACTCATCCACCGATCGCTGAGTGTTTTTCTTTTTCCGTACCTTTTCCGTCTCGATGGCCATGACGAAGACGTCGGAATTTCTGGTGATTCCAACAAAGCGTTCGCTTACTCCAACAATGGTGGAAAAATCAAATAACGAACAATTACCTCCCATGCCCTGTGACCCAGCAGTTTTATTGACAACGAAAGTGCTCTTGAGTCCTCGCTCTCTCAACACGACCAATTGTGTCTAATGTTTTTCTTTCCAGCGGAAAGAAATCGATGAGTCGGTCCCTTTCGAGTGCGGAGTTGTGCCTGTGCAGTGTGGCTGTGCCCGGGCTGTAATTTAACGCCTCTTTGAGTCAGGTAAAAGGACCATTAAATCTCCACAAATGTGGCAGGCGTGAAGAATTGAATTCGCTTAGAGATAATGAATTCCCCCGGGAACCAGCCCAGGAGATTTATCGGGGCCCCTGAAAGGTGCGTTACGTGCTCCTCCGCTATAAAATCGAGTATCGTGTTAACATGTTAATGAAACTCGCTCATTTCACGCCGCTCAAGCCTGCTTTAGCGCTTAAACTACCACAGCGGGCCCAAACCCAAATGCGCCTGGACGTCTTAAATCATCCGAGGATCCTCACTTAATTTTTTTAGGGGAAGTTTTTAAGCGGCCAATTACGACTGTGGCGTGTGTACATTGTCGAGCCGGAAAAAATGCCATTTGTTTCCTCATTGGGGCCGCAGTGCATCCAAACAAATAATAAAGTGGATTGCTGCTAGACATGCTAAGCAGGTGTTGCGGCTGGGCCTATAAGAAGCCAGATAGGCACTTTTAATGACAAGGAAGCAATCTGGAATTTCAATACGTAAAACATAATACTTCGAGATTTTTATAATTGCTGCAATACGTGGAACATTTCCTTTGATTTGATTATTAGATAGCTGTAGAGGGGCGTGAATAGTTTTATAATTGTAAAGTAGAATGCTGTTCAGTTGGGGAATCAATCCCAAATTTAATTAATCAAATTATTTAAAACAAGTACGGATAGTTCGTACTGTCCGTTTAATTGGAGTTATTAGAAAGAGTGACATTAGCTTTACGATTTTTCACGATCTCACTTGGAATTTGGAATTGAATTGAATTTGTTTAACTGTTTAACCTACAGCTATAGCAAACATTTTAAATTATTAGATTAATTTTTTGATGCAAAGTGGGTAAACCAGAGAACATTTACAGAGAAAAAAAAAATCATTTCATACAATGAATGATACAAATATTGTATGGCAGGTTGGGTCGTTCGGGATCACTGGATAGTGCATACGGAGGTGAGGAGTGTTCCGCATAGAACCCTTCACTCCAGGGAGTTTCAGACTTTTATGAAATTTGCAATGATTGCTTGTCAAAGATTCAAAGAGTTAACAACTGTATAATTTACCTTCCACTGCCTTTTACAAAATTTCTACAAACTGAATATTTTCCTTTCGCCAAGAATTGCAAGATTCTGACTCCTAAACTCCTAAATTTATCAATCGTCGTCAACTTCACTGGCCCATGTTTTGCCGACACGCCTATCTATAACTCCCTGGGACAACGGCTTCTATATGATACACGGCGGAACATTGGGAAAACGGTTTATGAACTATCCAGTGTATTATATATGTATATATATCAGGGTTCGTGATTAGATCTCCACAAGAAGACTAGAGAACAGGACATCGAGCTCGAGTGGTGGGGGTGTGACGAAAAGCGTCCTCCTCGTTTTTCCATCATGGCGGCAGTCGAGTGATACGGTTGAGGTTATGTTGATGCTTTGTTGTCATTCGAGCGTTTCCAGCAGTTTCAATGGGATTGTGAAAAATACTAAAAGTGGCGAAATATTGTTCTGTTCCGAATTGTGGAAGCAAAAACTCCGACTTTGGTCCAAATAAACGAACACAATACGCGCAGATACTACGCGCATCCACACGACAACGCAATATTGGAAAAGATGAGGATGTCTCGCGGCCCACCCCCACCACTGATTTTTCGGGGAGTTCGGACTCCTGTTCTCTAGTCTTCTTGGATCTTCAGATGTTTTGTCTGTTCTTTTTCTTCTCCAAAACAGAACAGAGCAGCTAAATGTGCGAATTCAATTCAAGACTAAATTTATTGCTAAACTTGATCCGTATCAAATTGTGAACAGAGCATAGCTAAAAAAAAAAACCTTACTGACAATTTATTACTGGAATGATAAATTTAATTAGAGCATGTATAATATAGGCATGAATAGGTACATAATACATTTTTTTATAATCGTTTTTATAATTCCTCCCTTTTTTGTAAGATTAGGTGAAACCCCCTCCTTGTTCGTCGGGTTCTTGAAGCCAGAACCAGAATGCAGCGTCGCGTTTGGCGTCAGCGTTCAACGAAACGCCGTTCTCATAACGCAGCGTCCTTACTGAACCAGCTACAGCTGACATTGAACAGCACGGGAAAAGCACTGGGTGGCGTAAGGTAAAAATCTGGTGCCTACTCTGGCCTAGCCAAACAGCCTATGTCATTTAGCAGGCAGCCAAGTGACAAGAGCAAACAGTAAAATTTCTTTGTCAAGTTTATAATGGTTGATGACAATGCTCTGGCGTCCGGCGTCCAAATTAGAATAGATTTTATTGTGACGTCGACGCCGTCTTATTAGTTTGTGTGTTCACATGCAGCTGCCAGACCAGACCAGACGGTGTCGATGGTCAATAGGATGTATTCTTGTTCTGACGCCGGTATTTTTTCGCCATGCATTTGAACATTTATTTCGGAAAACTGCCCGAAAATTCCGTTACGACAACGTAAAGCTGACAACATACTACATTTACTCGAGACGTAATACATATTACAATATACAAAAACGTAACGAAATGAGGGAAGAGGGTATTTTATGAGCAAACCTCTAATAAGAATCAAGTGTACGCGACAAAAGATCTTGCGGGATGTTAGCACTCGACATAGAAAAAGCCTTTGACTCCGTCTGGCATGATGGTCTCATCCACTAATTGTTTTTGTACGCAGCTTTCTCCAGGATAGGTCATTCTATGTGAATATTAATGGAACAACATCTGACATCTATCCTATCATAGCTGGAGTACCTCAAGGATCCCCCATCAGTCCCGTGCTATATAGAACCTTTACTAGCGACATTTCAAAATTCAGAGATTGCGAAATCGGACTATTTGCTGACGCCACAGCAGTTCTATCCACTACAGCAGAGCCAAACGAAATATTAAACAATCTAGAAGCAGCTTTGTAAATTTTAAACCTCTACTTTCGAAAATGGAAAACAGTATCAAATATCTGGGTCTAAATCTGGACACGAAACTAACCTATAAAACAAACACAGCTATGACGATCAAGAAAACTGATACTTTAATCAAAGCTGTTTACCCATTAATACACAGGGAGTTGCTACTTTCTGTAGATAATAAAACTATGTATAATATTCAAAAGTATTTTTCAAGGCACTCTTCTTTTTGACTACTCGTGCTGGGGACATTGCGCAAAAGCCCACATCAAGAACATCCAAATTAAACAAAACAAAATTTTAAAATTAATGCTTAAGCGTCCTTTCTATTTCTCAATGGAAAAACTCCACACCATAGTCAACACAATGAGGATTAGCGACAAAATCGAATTAATCAGAGACAAATTTTCTAACTCCTGCAGACAGACGGTCAGACAATCCAAGGATCAGGCAACTAGTCTACTAGAGTTTCAGTGCCAGCGATTCAGCTTTGAAATTTTGGCTTAGTGTAGATTAGGTTTTAGTTACTTAAAAATAAAAGTCGCATAAGGCTTTTTAGGTTTCCATTTTCCTTAAATTAATGTTATGTACTATATGTTTGTTACTTCGGGTCCTCCCGGCTTGTGGCTTGTTGTTGACTAATAATAATAATTGAGAGGCAATGTGCTTCAACTACAGTTGGGGAGGTTCAATAGCGTACAAATAGGGTAAATTTTTATTTTGAAAATAGGGAGCTAAATTTACAACTTCAGTCATGCCCTCCGAGAAGGGATTGCAGACAGTGGTTATGTCTTACTTCTGTACCACTGCCGTAACCGCAACGAGAACGAGAGTACATTCTTTAAGGGAAGTTCGAATGGGGGATGCAAAAGTAAATAAGGAAATGCATGGCTTGCAGAAATCGATGCCTCAAAGAACGAACAGCACACTCCACTCCCACCAAATTAGCTAAAGCTGGTACAAATAATTAGTAAGTCCCCGGAGAAATACGAAGATAGAGCTAGGCGGGCGTCCTGCCCACTGTGAAAGCAATAGCAGCTAATTCCAAGAAGACGTCCCCGAACTTATATGCGGTGTCTAGCAGCTAAGGAATGCTCGAATTATTGCCCATAAATCCTTTCGAGATTACCCGTCGTGCCTAATCTACTTCGGCGAGTAGAAACCTTAAATTACGTTGCTTCCCCCGAATTATTGGGGATAATTATTGTTTGGGGAGCTACCGAGCAGCAGGAAGTTAATTAGAAGCCAATGTGTATACATGATGATAACGGAACGTGATGCTCGCCTTCCTCCGCCCACCTGACCCGTGCGACCGCACACCGTGTTCGGTTACCGGGTTTTCGCATTTTCCGAGAGCTATGCTCGTTATTAAAATGTTTACATTTTCCAAGTTCCTCCCGGGCGTTGAGCATTTCAATGAAAGTATTTCCGGTGAAAGGTAATTTGTTGGAGCCTGTAACCTGAACCTAACGCCGGCAGCGCGTGCTTTAAACCTTAAAGGCTCGCACCATTGAAAGGTTCGGACCTTTCCGTTAATGGTTTGAGTTAAGATTGTTTTTCCCTGGGCAAGAACGTTACGGGTCAGTTATTCTTCGGAAACCAAAGTGAAAATCCTCAAGGGTTTGACAGACTGCTTGACAGGCTTATAAATCCCCATCCCAAAACCTGAGAAATTTTGTCTGAAAAGAAGGTCGGCCAGATGGGATATCCCTGAGCGGGTCCATTGTAATTTTACTAAACTGTAAAGCAAAGTGGTCACACACTGCACCAATAGAAGGCAATAGGCCTTTTGGGCAAAATTGAATTTCCCAGTTCCATCAATTATCCCTCGACACAGGGACGCAACAGGGGCAGAGAGGGCAGCGGCAAGGAAAACTTTAATCCATTGACGAAGTTACTGGGAAGCTGGGACAAAACTTTAAAGCCCTTTTTACGCCATAAACTGACATGTTCTCGTCCAGCCTGCACTGGGAGTAATTAGCAGAGAGCCCGAATCGGGGGCACTTACATCGGTCGCATTATCCCGACTATAAATTAAAAAGGACTCCCAGCGAACATTTCGCAGATTTCGGGCTTATTACTCCGTCGAGGGATGTTTGTCATCCACTCCCAAGGCCTCTGCACATGTTCCCTCTGCAAGTAACGGGCTTCTAATTTGGATCGGAGTAATTTAGATGTTCCTCGAAATGACCGACTAATAGTCAAGGCGACTGTGTAGATCAATGGCCCTATCAAATTCCGTGTCGCTGCACATGCAGCACACACAGCATAGTCGAAATTGCTTTCAAGTCGGGCTCCCCCGGGTGACGGCAATATGCGCCCTCCTTGCCAAAACCATGAAGGGTCTCTGAAGCGATTTTGATTGACACCAGATAGACCGAATGGCGCTTTATTGGCACTCGTGGCATGGAAACAATACACAATGGCTTCAATCAATATTAAAACAGCATTTTTGCGCGCATTGTGCAAGCTCATCGCGAGCGACATTTTGTCAGTACACAAAAGTGACACGTCCCCTCGCACAGACCCGGACATCAACCTCCCCCACAGATCTTCAGGAAACCCCTAACATGTCACTCCCTTAGAAATGTAATGGCAATTCATTGGCATCCCAACCCTCTTGTTTTTCTTATGTGTGAATACCCTCCGGGAGTCGGAGGGGGGGGAGGTACTGTTCTGGTACTGTCAAAATAATCCTCTCGCACATACGGTGGAGGCAGTTTTTCAACACTGCCACACTCCCACCGCAGCCCTCACACTCGGCACTTTATCGGAATTCTAGCGGCAAAGGGTGAAGACGAACTCGACAGGAATATTAAATTTAATGGAGTTCATCTAGAGATGCAGGGAAATTAACTCATTCCATCTGGGGCCGATGACTTAACAGGGAGGCTCTCGCACATATTGATGAGCCTGCCGCCGCCGCCACCAACCGCCGCTGTCGGGCCTTTGTTCCATCGAAGGGATAGTCTCGGAGTGGCGGCTTCATTTGCGAAAGATTGATTTGCCCATGAAGAGTTTATTTAAGCGAATTTCGCAGTTTTAAGAAGGGAAGACGAACCAGGGAGTTTGGGCGGGGGGTATGAGAAAAGATAGGTCACAAAATTTGAATGTAAATTGAAAATTTTGTGAGATCTGCCTGGCTCAAGTATTGTGAAAGAATACAAAATCATTGCTTCATCTGGGTCTGGAAATCAAGGCTGACAAAATGAAATGATGAAGTGCCAGGATAAAATCAGAATTTACTTTAGAAATTTTGGCAAATACTTTCTTGGGTCCTCAAAATGGTAGTTTTTCGCAATACATTATATGAGAGTTGCACCGAACTCCACGCACAAAAATGCAAATTTGCGGATCTTCAGATTTATGAGCACTTAATTGCTCACCTAAAAAAGATTCAAATTAAAGCAAAAAAAAAACCGAGGTTTAAACTTGGGTGCTTTGTACTCTGGGTTTTCTACTTAAGCCACTCGATCTATCAGAGATTGTACCAATTCAGGTTTTGTAAATGACTTAAAACACACTTCAAATTGTTGATAAATTTTCTATTTCACAATTTGCTAATTAATTTTAGGTCTACCATTCACGCAAATAGAAATATAGATTTCGATCAAAGCAACGACCGTGTCGGTAATCGGGACTGATTTCTACTGTTCGCTAAAAGCCTGCATTTTCCCCTAAATATTAACCCGTGTTGAAATATATTCGTATATTCAATTCATACTTCGCGTCTTAACGCCTTGGCAACATTTGTAATCTTATTTTAATACAGTACACACAGTACTTATGCGGCTTAGTAGCACTTGTAATTTTGTTTTAGTGCAGTGCACACACTCCTGTTTGTTATATCTAAGTTGTCACGGTGTAAGGACTGACGTACAATTGTTCAACAACCCGTTTCACATTTTCCATTTTCGCTGGATATAGGACATAGGATGCTGAATTTAACTAATATATACAAATGATTTTCAATCTGATCGCTCCCTTTCTAATGCTTTGGGACTATCTTACTGCTTGCCGCTTGTTTGTAACTAATCCGAAAAAAATTCTGACAACTGTTGTCCGAAAAGTTATTGTGACAGGTAAATGTAAAAATTGAAGTGATGTGTTTGAAGTAAAATTAAAATCTACACGGCAAGTAATTTATAATTTAGTTTAGAGCCTAGTCGTCACGATTTTTCATTGTCATTTGATATCGACGTATATTTTGATAGTTGTGCCATTTGTTGCCAATTCTATGACCGCCCGATTAAAACCGAGCCCGAAAGAATTTAATGTGCGCCTTTTCACGCTGAAAACGAAACAAAAAGTAATTTACTTGCACCTCTCGTCATCAACAAAACAGGCATGAATCCATAAATTGAAATTCTCCGGACAATAAGGCTGCAAGCTGAGTTACCCGGCTTCACACGGCGGCGTGTGAAACCTTGCACATTGTCAAAATAACAAATAACCTATGTATCAATTTGGACTATTTACTACCTTCTGTCGAAATATGAAGTCTATCCAAGCAACCGTTTAGGCGTTATTGAGTAACAAACAAACAAAAAACACACAAAACAATTTAATTTTTTATGATATATAGATTTGTTATTTTGATAAAGTGCAAGGTTTCAAAATGGCGGCTCCAAGATGGCTACCGGTTAGTTATATTATTAAATTAGTTAAACTTCAAATAATTGCCGTGAAAGTACGCATTAGGGGTTTTCGGGGTCACTGATTTTGAATCTGCTATCAAAATTTCCAGATTCAAAATGGTGGATTCAATGGCTATCGAAAATCCTTCACTTTAAGCAATGTTATTGAAAATGAATATAAAACAAACTGAGGGGATATGAGTTTCAAACTTACTAAAATTTACGATAACGGACCCATAATGACAACCAAAGTTCTTAAACGTCAACGGATTGCCATGCAATTCAAAGCAAGGGGGTCTTGGTAATTAAACTTCGAGGAATTTGAATGAAAATGAATACACAGAAAACTTTAGGGTCACTGATTTCAAAACTCAAGATGGTGGACCAATTATGGTAACCCAACATTTTTAACTTAAAAAAAATAACACTAATGGTCTCGTAAGGTGCAGATATTGACTTTTTATAGCAGAAATAGCTAATTTAAAATGGCGGATTCAAATAGGCAATCGAGCTTTTTAAATATCAAGAGTTCTCCGTTTTCAAATTTGCTTTTGTATTTTAATAGATTTCCACTAAAAAAAAGAAATGGGGGCTTACCACAATTTCTGAATATGGTATGAATGACCTAGAAGAGCGAGCGAAACTCTTCGATTTAAGTGAAAAATAACATACATATGTATGTATGTACATATATAATTTTCTTGGATCAGCTAGTGAGTCCACAAGAATGGCATTGCGTGCTGTACGTTTGCTGGCTGGTACCGCATCGCAAGGTGAAGGAAGGCATCAGCAATTTTTGGTCACACTTCCGTTGTAAAAAGCATCTGAATATGAACGTTTGCTTGTATTAATTGTACTACTTACTATGCAACCATTTATGCTGATGATATCCAATTATATTTGCCTGCTCCCAATAACAAGATCTGTGATGCTATCTGTGATATAAATGTTGACCTTGAGCGTCTGCGTCAATGGGCCTTGTCCAATAATTTAATTTTACTGTCATTGAAAAGAAAAACATGGGGATGTGGTGATCCCTTTCTCGAGCAAGGTTAAAAGCTTGTAATATTTGTATAACAACTTGTCGTGGCCGGATCATGTCAGTGTTCTTTCGGGTAAGATTTTCGGAATCATGGTGGTGGATCACCTGTAGGGATTTGTGTGTGGCTATCAGAAAACATCTCGTGATAAGCAAAATTATGTCACTGATTGACTATTGCGACTGCTTGTACTCTTGCATGGATGTCACGACCTTCAATACACAAAGGCTTTCAATGCCTGCGTTCGTTTTGTCTATCGATTGCGTAAATTTGATCATGTCTCATCACATACTAGAAGTGAAAAGATTTTAGTTTAGACTGATCGGACGAGTCGTGTGAGTGGCAGTTGGCTTCGCGTTGAACTTTGGGTTTTGATTTTATTGAATGAAAAAAATAATATACTTTTAAATTCTAATCACATTTCAAGAATCACCGTTAAACTCACATCTCAAAAAAAATTTTAAATTAGACAATGTCGATCGAAACAAGGCACACCAAAGAGTTCATTAAATTTTCTATGACCTGTAACTCAGTAACCAGACTTTACACAGTAAAAATATTTTGCATCTGTATCAAGGACATGTACAGCTATAACATAAGTATGTATAAACAAACTCGGAAACTTGAACTTTTTTGGTTGTTCGCTTCACGTGAAATAGCCCTAATTGTAAAGTACATTTAAGGCTATTTAAGGTATTAGCTTTTGAATTAATAAGTCTAAATCTAAAATCTAGTACAGTACCTCTCTAGTACCCGAGAGCATTTTTTGCGATTCAAGTTATTTGTTCCGACTGCAAGTTCTTTATTGCTTTATGCTCTTTGATATTATAGATTGCGAGCAAAACTACATTTGTCTGTGAATTTCATTGTTCCGGCCACTTATACCTACACACAAATAAAAAAGATATTACTTGCACTTGTGCTGGTATAAGGTTTTGACAGAACGCTATTAGCTCCATTAGAGTTATTGCTTAGAGTTTTTATGTGGGCAAACTTCTGAGTGGCACGATTTCTGAAATTGTGATCAAACGAATTACCAAGTGCTCAGATTCAGAAAGAGCATAATCGTAGTTTTGTAATTCTTTCTGTGGACCCAGAAACCTCTTAAGAACAAAAGTTGTCTTTAACTTTGAAGCAACAAAGGCTCATCGTATCGACGACGGGAGAAGCCCTCGAGCAGCAATGAATGCTACGCTTTTGCCTTTGAGTGCTTATAAAACTAACGCGAGCGTTCAATTTTATTCGAGGGACGGATTATCCTTCAAAGTTGTTTAAGGAGCTCTTCAAGTTTTCGTCATAAATTTCTAGAAGGAAACTTCCAAGAGTGTCCAGCCTTTTGCTGAGAATAAAAGGCAACACAGGCAATTGGGGGTGTAACAATATTACTCTTTTTTCCATCGCTGCGAACAATGGAAAGCTCCTTTCAAACTCCGCCCGTTGTTTTCCGATAAAATGTTTATAATTCACCCCTTTCTTACCCGCGCCCAGATTTACAATTTATGGGGCTAATTTAATACCACTTCCAGCCACTTTGGGGAACACTTACTAGAAACAACAAATTACAATTTTGCGAGCGAGCTTGTACATCCAAAGGAACTGTGCTGCACTCAGGGAAAAATTAAGTTAAATTCTGCATAATTTTAGCTTTAGTCAAATTTCTGCACTTTCGATAAATATCATAAAAAAATTGTTTTGATGTTCCAAATTGTTTTTTCAGTTGGAACTAATAAATGAAAACTCGATGCAGCCACAAAGAAAAATTTGCGAAACTTAAAACTTTTGCTTAATTTTTAAGTGAAGCTTATTTCGACACGGTAGTAAAATGCGTCTGACGAAAAGTAATTTTTATAAAATGTGGTGGGTGGGTGATTTCGAATATTAGCCCAGGCCAAATAGAGTTGAACTTCGGACAAAACTCTGCCTCTCGCTGCACTACCGAAGCTTTCGAGCAAGGGCTCGATAGAAAGGAGTAAAACTTGCTAAAGGGCCGTAGTTCCGGGCACATTAAATGAAAACACACTGGGTTCGAGTACCTGAGTTCAATTTTATTAAGCCGGAATCCAAAATCAAAAAGCAGCCGTCAGCGTTGTCGCCCGCACACACTCGGTAGAACTGGTCCATCGCACTTCTCTGAAGATCCAATCTCATGCCGTTTTCGGAAAAGCAGGAGAGTTAGTCCAGATGTTGAGGACTGGCTTATAGCTAAGCCCACAAATGTTTTCGACGAACAAGCGATTTTTGTAACATTATTATAAAATGTGTTCCCCATACAAATCTACATAATATAAACGGTCTTATACAAAATACACGTACATAAGTGCGACTAATAGTCCTCTTAATATCAGGCTGAGAATAGGTGGAGCAAGGCGCATACTCCACTGTACAATTACGTATATGCATATGCAGGGTGTTTCATAAAACGCATGCACACATGAGGGGGGTGATAGATCTCATATAGCCAAACAGATAATTATATGGCGGGGAGGGGTGATCTATACCATTTTCGAGTTACAGGGTGATTAATAAATTCGGGAAGCACATTATTATTTTAGTTGCATGTTCTGATCTCCTCAACGCAGCCACGCCAAACTTACAGAAAACAACTACTATCTTAATGTGCTTTCTTAATCTGCCACCAACGTTGACCTACCTCTACCACTGCAAGTGCAATCACCTGCGAAAGTGAAAACATGCTCGAAAATCTCCTAAAACTCACGTTTCCCCCACCATTGGTTTTACGTGAATTTTTGTTATAACACAATTTGTTTCACATCAAACTCTGCGTAAAATTAGTCACGCAAAATTTACGTAGGACTTTTGGTTCTCAAGATTTTCGTGCCTATGACAACGCTGTGTAAACAGAATCAGTGTTTCACGTAGAAGGGAATGAGAATGAAAACAATTCACGAGTATTTGAGTTCGAAGTAGGACCCGTAATTATTACCGAATAGATGGCACAACCGCTTACTGTAGCTTCCGCAGTTTCTTTTCTAATTCTAATCCAGAATCCAGACAAACTGAATGTCTACATTACTAAGTATTGGATTAATACCAGTCAGGTTTTCCCACCGACTTCAAAAATCTAGTTAAACCTTAGGATTCAATGCTGAAAGTAGTAGCAGAGGATTCTTAAGTAAAATTATTTAAACAATGTTAGGGCATGAGATTTTTTGGTGTCGGTTCCATTTTTTTTTAATTTACGGTATTTAGTATGAAACATCACGTCGTCGTCCAAATGTCCGCCGCGGCTTTGCTTGGTGGCACGTATTCGGAAGTTGACCCAAACAAGTTTCGAAAAAAAACATCTTTAGCGACACCAGCGGGCAGCGCTACATAACGATGATAAGCAACTTCTTGTGATCTAAACTGGATGATATGGATACTGACGACATTTGGTTCCAACAGGACGGTGGTACGTGCTACACAGGCACAAATTTGGGACTGGCCTCCGAGATTGTGCGATTCAACGCCTTTAGACTTCTTCCTTTAGGGCTATCACAGGTCTATGCGAATTACCCGCAAACAATTTATGTCCTTAAAGTCAACATAACGAACGCCATCCAGCAAATTCAGGCGGATTTTTGCGACAATGTCATCGAAAATTAGACCTCCCGAATACCAGTAAAGCCACGCATATTTGAACAACGTTATATTCCATACTTAGTGGCATGAAATATCCTTTCAAATAAAATAAAATTAGAGTGGATATTTCACACACACAACTTGTTTTATTTCAATTTAAAAGTCGAGCGCCCTTATTGAAAGACCCCTTACGTAATTATGAGAGGACGTTGAATCGTGCACATCACCCCCAAATTCGGATCTGAAGGCACTATAGAACGGACAATAAGCAAGTTAATGTTCGACAGTATCTTCGGGATTCAAGTGGCAAAGATATATAAATAGAACTGACAAAAGCTGTGGACCATGAAATTACCTACAAAAGTTGTCCTTATAGTTTTTTTTTCTAAGAATCACCATTCCTGAGATATTGCGATTCTAAAAGTTGAAGAAGTCGTATATTACATAAAATGCACACATTTCCTTTTTGCAATTACAAAAGATGGTTTCCGAAGCAGGTGGGAGTAAAGTTTGAATTGGCTCCAAAGTATTATCTATTAATTTTCAACCCCAGTCTTCTGGGCCCAGTTAATTGCCTAACCATACTTGAACTTGATAGTATACTCGACATAAGTGTTGACTAGCAGAAGCAGATGATGGAGGAAGACAAGATAATTGAATTCTTTTATTGTTCCGTGTATTTTTTACAAAACCCAAATATCTATACTTGTCTAAACAATCAATTTTTTTTAAATTCCATATAGAGCAAGAAGGAAGCAAATCCCGTTTGTGATGACGTCTTGTGGAGAACAGTCGATCTTTTGAAATACTTCTGCGCAATTAATTAAATCATCTTTTTCAAATAATTTAAAAGCCTTTGTTTTACCCCTTTTGAAAAATGCTGATATAGTATTGCAGCCAGTTATTGTATGTAAAAATACGTTATGATTTCGACATTTTGGATAAGCAGATAAACTTTTCGGTGAATATATTTCTGTTGGTTGTTGAGCTTTCCCGGGTTTCAAAAAGTAGATAATCTTATTAATTGGAGTTCGTGCCGTCAGTAGTACTAATAAGTCAGCATCTTCACCGACAACGATAGTTGTATTTGTTGTATTGGATTGTTCTATGGCTGTTTCAATTATGAGGATATCGGCGTCATTATCAGCATGTTTCACTAAAATATTTGCAGCTGTAAATTTTTCGCATTACATTAAAATGAAGCGAGACTTGTTGTAAGTATTTGCAAGGAATTGTTGTTGGTTTGTTGGAACTGCCATAAATTGATCAAAAATGACATCAGAAGATGAAGATGTTTTTGTGTTTCGACGATGCTGTTCTGCAGCTTTAATGTTTTTCTTACAATCAGTATAATCATCAAATACTACATACACTCTATTACCAAATGTCTATGTACATACTGAACGTATTTTCCAAAAATAACGTTGAACGTTTCTTCTCGATCTTCTCTCGATAATAAATATCCTCCATCGATGATGTAACTAGCTATTTAATGCAACACTCTTCATTGCAAATACGATCACCCATGACCCATGGCCACGGGAAGACAACAAGGCTAATGAAGAATATATGGATTGTAACCAGGACGGGCTTTTGCCTTGATCGCTATTATACAATATTATATTTTTACTCATATTAAACATCCGATGGTGTGCATAGGCGGCTCAGCATACATATTATTGTTTTCAGTGATTTAGAATCGCAATATCTCAGGAATGGTGATTCTTAGAAAAAAATGTATGACGACAATTTTTGTAGGTAATTTCATGGTCTACAACTTTTGTCTAATCTATTTTAATGACAAAAATTACCGTTTACCAGAAAAATTGGAAAAACCATCTTGTTTTACCTTTGACCTTGAAAAATTTTGTTTGCAGATGCGGGATCGATGGGGACTTTTAGTATTTTATTTGTGATAATGTCCTCAAGGTCTGTACCAATTTTCAGCTCTATAGGAATTATTGCAAACCTATCACTATGTTCCGTCGTCACCAACCGTGGACCTGAATATCAATAGTTTCATAATATAATCATATGGCAACTTATCTGATATACGAGTAGGGTACATCGAGTCCAGCATCCAGGCATCAGGGGCCGAGAATACAACTGAAAGCATAAATTTCTAAACTATAAGCATTCATTGTAGGAAAATAATGTAACCCACTACACAACAAAACATAAATACTTTAAACACTTACTTACCGGGATTAGCAGGTACCACATATAAAACAATACAATTCTCATCACCAAACATAGATAGACAATATCACAACACTTTACAACGAAACGTATAACTTATGATACATAAATTTGTAAAATATAAAATAATTCGGACTTACCTGCTATTGTCTACATTTGTCTTGACAAATGTCATTTCTATCGAAACAGACGGCCATCATTACTCGAGACTCGGCGTAGTGAAGCAAAATGTAATAGATGTAAAATAGTAAATTAGTGAAAGAGATAATGCTAATTAGGGGCAAGTACCGATGTTTCATATTGCTATGTGTTAGGGAAAGCAGTTATGATGCATGAAATCATATATGGAAATCAATCTAAATGATTCTTGAAGGGGAATTTGGGCCTAATGAGCTTACGGCTAATCGAGTCACTTCGAAATTGGCGATCGGAAGCGAACGTTTACTTAGTAGAAAATCTGTTGAAAATTGTGATTAGAAAATCTGTTGGAAGTGGGAGTTTTTATTGAACATTGAAATCAAAGACTTTGAATTTGTAAAATCGAAAATTTGTGAATTACAAGTGAAGTGAATAAACCAAACCGAACTGTTAAAAGCTTAAAGTAGACTCTTTTATTTCATACTATTGTTAATCTATCCATTTGTGAACTGGCTAGGCAATTAGAGCAAATTTTCTAATTGAACGCGTTTTACACTATTTATTTGACTATTTTGACTGGACTAATAAGAAAAGTTTTAGTTTATAAAATTCTGCAGAAAACGATCCCATGTTTCTTTTTCGAATCATCAGTTTTGTTTCTAACCTAAAGACCTTCTTTTTTAAAACATTACTATTTTTTATTATATAGCCTGATTTTTTGCATATTTTTGTTACTTAGTTTTTTGTATTATTTGCATTGAAAGTCTTGAGTCTTAGTTTATTATATAAAAAATTATAAGCCTGCACTGAATTTTTAAGAGCATGTCCTGTGGGGTACACAACCGGCCTACGGCCCTGATGCCACCCCCGCCCATAAAAAGGTTATTTTGTACTGAAGCATCGCTACCTCTTCTCGCTTCAAAAAATAATTTACAGAAAACTGCGCTTTCCCACAAACTTTGGCTCCTTATTTTGAACAGCAAATAACAGTTTATTGGCTGTCACTCTGACTTGAATACATGGCGCAGTAAAACAGATCTCATCATTTGACGAAACGACTTTCGAAACGCTTAGTTCCAGGGCTATTACAATATTATCAAACTCGCGTGACATGTCCCGTAGCCACTTGTCTCATGCATCTTTTATACTCCACCGCATAAACTTCAAAGTCTTCGTCTATGGTACCTTAGCCTTAGAATCGAAATGTTCGCAATGAGTCTTTCCCCTGCCTCCACCACCAACCGTCAAGGTAGGATTGGCAGGTATATCTGCAATTGTTTCCCCTCTAATTTATTTATTGCGAATTCCTTATTGCCCTGATCGAATTTCGCGCTCTGGGACCCACTTGGGGTGGTGACTGGTGCACCCCATCAGCCGTGGTCGTGTCGCACCCGAGCATTAATAAATAATCACGCCGCCGCCGCCGCACCGGGGCTGCTACCGACGACGACGACGGCTACGGTGGCGGGCTCCTCTGACAAATTGCACCGAGGAGTCGGGGCCTGCTTTCATCCGTGTCGGAATTTTCCATTTTTCATTGTTTTCGAGGGCACCCCTCCCTACGCCTAATCACCGATCGGAAAGGAAACGTGAGCTAACCTTCCGCCTTTGAATGGCTTCGATCCGTCAACGGCGCGGCGGCGGCACAAGAAACAAATGAACCGGATTTCGGGGGATGAAATCAATTCGTTAAGGATTTTCTCGTCAATGGGGGGCAATTAGGGCGTCACCTGAGCCGATGGTCGGGGCTGCCCGCTACAAAGGTCGAATGAGTGTGCAAAGAGCAAACAATCAGCTGAATGGAGGCGCATCTCCGCCAGGCCGCGACTGCACCGCTTAATTAGTTTGGGGAATCAAAAAACTGAGGACGCTAATGATATGCATGAAACCGATCTAAATTAAACGGAATGCGTAATTCAGGCGCGAAGTCGGTTGCGGCGGTGGCGAAGGCGGCGGTTGCGGCTTGTAATTGAGAATCATGCAGAACCGTGGAAACTAGATCAGATCGCGACAGCGACGAGGACCCCTGACTACCATGAAGTCAGTCACTAGATCTTTGGAAATTTTCCGCACACTTAATTAGCGGAGAGACCGTTTTTGCGATGATGGTGAAAAGTGGAAGGAAGCATCACCGGCGCTCTTTGGTGAACCTTTGAGAAACCAACGATTAGCCCTCGTCGCCGCCCACTTGTCTCCACCTAGGACAGCTGAACAGTGTGCCAGGTGGAAGAAGAAAACCTGTGCAAGTCATCGGTACCGGGGTCTTGAGTGGATTCCCATGAATCCCGGGGACTAGAGCCCACTAATTGGGCTCACTTACTGCACTCCTCGAGGAAAATTCCCTTGAACAAAAGCGACTGCGGTGGCAGGCGGTGCCTGCTGGTGTGTTCACGAGAGCATTCCGTGCAGGGGACACTCAACTCCAATTCTGCCGCCCCAATTCGGTTTCCATTAGCCGCAAATCAGAACTGACAGCCACGATTGTCCTTAAAAGCTTTCATCCTCCCATGTAACTTAAGGACATTTGCAAAGGATGGAGAGGCTCCTTTTAGTAGGTGCCGCAGCATCACACCTCCCCCACCACACCGCGAAGGTATACTGTGCCGTCGTACATGCAGAAGAAGGGATAATACCACGGTGTGAAGGAATTCCCATTTTTTTTTTATCATCCGAACGGGAAAAATCGTGATGTGGTTGATATTCACCAAACTGGTTAAGTGTCGGTAATGCAGTGAGAATCATTCAAATCTTTTAATACTTCCCTACCCTGCCAACTACGAGGTAATCGTAGGATTAGGAATTTGGTTTGTGTCCATTTTCTGGCGACACGCTCGCCAATTTTTGGGTGTTCAAATGGCACAGGGTGTAGAGCAAATTAAAAATCGTATGATAACAACTTTTTAAGGACTGTGAAAACAAGCTATGTTGGGGCTTTTAGTAAATTAGGGTGTTTCATCCATCGCGAACCCAAATAAATGGGTTGGTAGATCTCACCTAGAAAAAAATTTGAGGGAGCGGGAGGGGGGCATTCGCAACAGTTTTGGAGTTACAGGGTAACTAAGAAATTCGATATGCACATTGTTATTTTATTTTGATCTTTTAACCCACTCAACGCAGAGACATTAAGCTCAAGCCAGGCAACTACTATCCTATTGTGCTTTCCAAAATTCTCCCAATGCTGATCTACCTCTTCCACTGCAGATCGTTCGATTTAACGCCTTCAGACTTCCTCCTTTGGGGCTATCTTAAATCTCAGGTCTATGTGAATAAACCGCAAACAATTGATGCCCTGAAAGTCAACATAACGAATAAAGTTGGATCTCGCGAATACGTGCCACCAAGCAAAGCCGCGGCGAACATTTGAACAAAGTTATTGGAGTCAATATCTCACACAGAACTTGTTTTATTTACATTTAAAAGTTGAGCGTCCTTATTGAAAGTCCCTGTATTGTGAATTTCGGAAGAGGGCTCTTATTGATTTGCTTTCATTTTACAGGCTTTTATTTTTAACTTGCTTTCCTGTTTGTGGAGGACAAATCTGGCGATCAGATTCACACACCTTTGGTTCTGAAGACAATACAATATAGTATTATCCAATTTTATGGTTCATCAGGGTATGACGAGTAGAACACAACACGCAGTGTGACGTCATTGTAAATCCAATATAGCGGTCACCACAATATTGTGGATTATCTTTATCTTTACATCACCCTTGATATGAGTATAAATAAATAAATAAAGTAACTTTAAAAAACCAAAAAACCCGACTGACTACTAACTAATTGGAGGCCGGAGGCTACGCATATTTTTTTTTATCTGTGTAGGTAGGTAGCCTCCGACTGCCAATTAGTTAGTAGTCCGTCGGGTTTTTTGGTTTTTTAAAACAACTTTTTTATTTCTATCTTTTCAGTTCATTTTTTAAGTAAGTTTGAAAATTCTAAGTTTACAATTTTTCACGCAGTCGGGTTTTTTGTTTTTTTTTTCAATAATTTTTTTTAGCATTTCTCATTCCAATAAAATTTGTAAGTATTTTTGTAAGTCATTTAAAAAACCCGTTATATTGATAACCCACTCGATAGGTTTTGAGGGGAAAAAAATGTTTGAAGACATGTAATATGGCGCCAAAGATCGGCCATTTTAATTTTTATAATTTTGATATATCCAGTGTCACTCTTGCAATTAAGACGAATCTAGCGACACCTCTGAAGTTAAAATCCATCAAGTCGTTTAGGCTACAGAGCGTTTCAAAGAAATCTACATACATATGTACATACACACACTAGAAAAACATAATCCTCCTTCTGGCACAGTCGGGTAATAATATGAGAGTTACCTGACGTCATTCTAAGTGAAAAATGGTGGACGCTCCAAGATAGCGAATTACCATAATGATTACAACTCCCTGGGATGGGTTTCATGAGCAGAACATAGTTAGCTACGAGTATGTATTTTACATCGATCGCATATCAACCTCCTAAAGTTGGGCATCAAATCAAGAGCTTGAATAAGACATTTGATAGACTAAAAAGTAGAAAATAAATGTTTGCTCTATGCCACCTGTATGTGACTATAAGTAAAAGCTTGGGGCGCAAATAAATTGGTTGAAAACTATAGATTAGTTCAGTCGTGACAACACTTATAAAATTAGCTACAACACATTATTAATAAATAATTATACGAAAACCTGTCAAACCGATGTGGATGAATTTTGGTGTGTTGTTTCATAGCATTATGAAGTATTCTGTACTTCAATTTCTAGAACGTACGTACAATCTAAAATTTTTTAACAGCCACAACAACAATGCATATTGGTATTTCTAAGTTACTCTATCTATTGTAAAATTTTATTGTTAACTTTCATTCCATTCTCAAGTTTTCCCTATAATCAATAGTCCTCGAGAAAAGAAAGTTAAAAAAACGAAATATTTTTTTGGATTTTTACACATTTTAATTTTTAATTTTTTTTTTTCCATTTAAGGGGTCTTAAGGGCACGGTGGTCTAGAATTTTCGAAAAATCGATTTTTTGTTATTTTACAATTTCGAAAGTAGATATGGTCTTTCGAGAATATACTGTTAAATTTTTGTGATTATATTGACGGAATTTTAGGTTCCACAGCCTTTTTAGCAGGTAGCGAACGGTTGGTCCATGGAACGGTTGGTAATGGATACATACTTAAATCTTGAAACTCATTTATCTCGAAACTACCTTTTTCTGCACGGCGGCGCGGCGGGAGACAAAACAAAAAAACTATTCATCCGAATCATCTCAAATTTTAATATGTCGTTCAGCACACCAGTAACTATGGCCGGGACCACCACACCTTATGAAAAATAGTCAGTTTTGGGTATTAAAATATCAAGAACGCGCTATTTCTGGTTCCGGCGATAGCTACACTCATGTAGATTGATAATTATGTATTTAATTTTTTTATTTTTCCGATAAGTGAAAGAGCTAAAACCTCACCCGCAGCTCAGGTCCCTTTTTTTGTGGGGGTCATCTTCTGCGCCATTTTTTAAATAACTAAATTTTTTTTGGTTATTTTAAAAATGTTTTTGTATGCTTTTTAAGTTTTATAAATACCTTCAAAAAAAATCCTAAAAATGCCTAAAATTCACGAGTGCTAGACCACCGGGTCCCCTTAAACCCTTTCGGAGGCTTTAAAAAGAAACATCCAAACCAAAATAGATACCGCCTGGACTATTAAGTTTTCATAAAAATTGACACATGAAGATTTTTGGGTTCCCGATCAATTTCCAGACAAACAATTGTCCCGACAACTCCTTTCCCGACCACACTTTTCCCGATAGACTGAAATTTGTCTTTTACAAAATGTCTACTGACTGAATATTGAATAATAGATTGCCGGAAAAGTACCTGTTCGGGAAAGAGTTTGCCGAGAAATTGCTGTCGAGAAACTGGACGGCAATCAAATTTTTGAGGTGTCTGATTTAAAATATAATTCAACGAGACGGACTGAAAATACCAAATGTCTATGTGTTTGGTAGTGGCCATTCCATCCACTTTGCAAGTTATTTGAAATTTACACGAAATTTACCACAAAAAGGTTTTCCCTCGTTTTCAGGATTACGATATATGGCATGTAAACTGCATAGCCCTCTGAACTGCACGTAATTTTAATCTATGAATTCAAACTGTGTGCTCACCTGGGAGTCGGGACTGACAATATTTGAGAATATCAGGCACAACAGACTCTGAAAGTTCTCACAGTTATCTTGGACACCTCGTCTTTTCTGTAGCTGAAATTTTCAACAAAACTGGATTCCTGAAGGTTCGTACCTTCCCTGTGTTTCCCATAAACTTCAGATAAAGACATCTGCCCCCGCCTTTTACAACGAAATAATTGGATAACTCTCCTCGATGGTTCGTGTCTTGTTCAACGTTTCGGCCAGATGGCGTCGCCAATCTCGACCGGAATTCGTGCACGGCCGAATTGAATTTGAATATCCTTGTGTGCATCCCGGCCGAAACAGACGAACCCTTTTCCCATTTTCTTTTGCAGGTGTCATCACCTTCGCCACAGGGACATTTCCGTGTTCCCGTTTTGTAATTTTGCGCTTGACTTATCTCCTAAGACCAGAACGACGATCCGCTTCCGCGCGAGGGTGAATATATTTTCCCAGCCCCCACCACCACCGCAACGCCTAAATAATTTGTTTTTCGGTGAAATTTGAATACACACCTCGCCCCCGCCCTAGATGTGCCCGACAAGTGCATGTCATTTGCACGTAAATGGGTTTCTGAGTCGTTGAGTGCGGGGGAGGTATGGGCGGTTGGCTAGACGGGCCGGATTTAATTGGGGGTTGGGCGTTGGGGTTAGCCTTGCGCTTATTTTTCGCACCTCGACCATTTGACTGAGGGGGAGTTATCGCGAGAATGTCTTGGCCAGCTGGTTGCTACCTTTTGGGCGGGAGAAAACATAAATTTCGCATTTGCCGGGAATGTTCAGGCTGTACGGGGATTCCCCCTTTTTGCGGAGTAACAGCATTCTGCACGCAGTTTTATTACGACCGGCAACAGATGAAATTCCTATGTCGTTGCAGACAGGGTGGCTTAGGGCAGAGGCACTTCGTAAATATTGCATTACGTCAAAGTCCCGAATGCTGTGAGGGCGGAAGAGATGTTGCACTTAATGGACTCCCTTCCCAGGGAAGTGGGCGTCCAATTGAGTTACCTACAATGGAAAAGCTTTTTGCCCATCAACGACCGGTTAAGCGGGGACGGGCGCTCCCTCTCCCACCAAGAGGATGAGCTGAGATAATTAGAAATGAAGAACTTGAGGGCCAATTTGAAAAAAATGCTCATTTACGGGGGAATCGGCGAAACTACTAGGGAAATGCCCTCTTCCCGGTGTGGGCGCCGTCGACTTCAAAAGTCCATTGAGTTTTACGTCCATTTCCGCTTTAGTGCTACTCCTCGACTTGATGCAGGTACCCACGTTTGATAACTAGATTCTCTAGGCCGGGTCTGGGCGGATGGATGAAAACCGGGACGCTCAAGGCGCTGGATAAGCAGCAGCAGACGGCAAAGCAACAGAGTCTAATCGCTCCCACGGGAGCATTTAGCTGAAATAGTATGCAAAGAGAAGAAATGGATCAAGAGGACGCTTACGTTCGCATTGTCTTCCGGCTGCTGGCATGCTAAAGGAACTCCAAGTGCTCACCATTGACACAATTCAATCCCCGGCTTCGTAAAGATGCCGCGGGACCGGGAACATCTTAGCGAAATGGATCATGATGGAGGAGCAGGAGGGCGGAAGGAGTTTTCCCAGCGAATTTAATCGGAAAACGTTTTTCTCGCAGTTCTAATCTCACTGCCGATTTTGTAGACGTTAGGGGCATTGGGCCCTAGAGCTTTTACGGATTTTGGCTTTGTTCCGAGCTAAATGCGCGCAAGAAGGACGCTATTTGCGATGATGGCGGAAGTGACCTTAGTGGGTCACAGTACTCTTGGGAGATTTTTAATGTTTTGTAAGACTACATTTTTTACTGATTTCCGCTAAGCCTTCGATAAATTTAACCATAAATTTACAAATTATCCTCTATCGGTTTTTCCGCTGTTTTTGTCAGCCTGCGTCATTCTTATTTAACGGATCGGACGCAGCGAGTGCAATTTCACGAAGCTCTTTCTGACGAAATAAGTTGACATATCAGGCGATCCTCAGTGCAGCCATCTCGGTCCTCTTCTTTTTATGATTTACATTAATGATGTATCTTTGATTTTAAGAGACTCAAGAATCCTCTGTTGATGACGGCTCGTCTTCAATGAACGGGTTTGTGCACTTTTCAAATTCTTACTTACACATTTTTTACAATTGGTGTTTTATAAATTTTTTACCGCTTAATATAAGTAAGTGCACTTTCATGTCCTTTTCTCGGAAAAAGTCTCCGATGCACTTTTCATATATCCTCAATGGAAGCTCATTAGTTCGACTTGACAAAACCAAAGATTTAGATGTACGAGTATATACAAGGTTTCCCAATAGAGATGACCTGCTTTTGATAGCTCATGGCGGCTATACTTGTTTATGGTTTTTTGACAGGTCTGTGCAGTTATGTTCAGTATGGTTTGCGATTTCATGATTACACATTCGCATTCTCTTGTCGGTACTCTGAGAGCAAAATACGGTCGTCATAATACTCCTTCTGAGCGCGCTATAAGACGCATAATAAAAACGTTTTAAAGTGAATTCACTCTTCACGATACAAAGGTGCCTGTAAGACAAAGAAATGCCCGAAGTGAACAAAATATTGCCGCCGTTCAAGCCAGTGTTCGTGAAAACTCAAATGCGTCTGTTCCGCGCCGTTCTCTTATAAGATGATATTGGCACAAGCCCTCAAGCCAACCGACCATCACATTCGTCGTCAGTTCGCTGATTGGTCACTGGAAATATTGGAAGCCGATGACGATTTTCATCGCAAAATCATCTTCTCAGATGAGGCTCATTTCTGGCTCAATGGATTCGTCACCAAGCAAAATTGCCGCTACTGGAGTGAGTCAAATCCACGAGTGGTTCATGAATCTCCATTGCATCCACACAAATTGACCGTTTTGTGTGGATTATGGTTTGGCGGAATTTTTTTCCCGGAATTTGATGGAATTGATGCGGACGACCTTTATTTCCAACAAGACGGTACACCGCCTCACACTTTCCGACTTAACATGGACTTATTGCGCGGTAAGTTCGGTGAGTCGTAAATTTCCAGAAATGGTCCCATCGCTTGGCCGCCTAGATCGTGTGATCTAACGCCTTTGGATTATTTCCTTTGGGGCCACATTAAGTCGAAGGTTTACAGCAACCATCCTAGAATTCTTGAGGCATTGGAAGCCAATATTCGTCAGGCCATAGCTGAGACACCGGCCGAAATGTTGCACAGAGTCATTGAAAATTGGCGTGAGCTGATGAACGTGTGCAAGAAGAGCCGCGGTGGCCATTTGACCGATATTTTATTAAAATCATAAATCGCATAAAATTATCTTTCAAATAAAGCAATCAGAACCATTTTTGCTCGAAAATTGTGTGTTTTATTCAAATTTAAATTTCGGACATTCTTATTGGGAAACCCTATAAATCACTTCATTGAAAAAGGGTGAATCTCCCCCAACTGTACTTTGCTCCGAAAAAGTGTGCCCCCCCCCCCCAATCGCTAATCGTCGCAATTACGACACAAAAGCCATAAGCCTTAAAAAAAATAGATTTTAGTGCTTTTGGGACACTAAGAGGGTGCTTAGAGCGTTTGCAAAAAATCAAACTGAAGTCCCTCGAGCTCCAAAAAGAAGATAAGACGAGTAAGGACTCCAAAGCTGCTTTTGTTTTTGACTTCTTGCCAGGGTAGCATTGATTGTTCAGCTTTGTTAGCTTGTTTTAATTTATTTGTTACCTCTCGCTCGTTAAGGAGGCGGAATGGCAAGCCCTCTCGTAAAATATTGGAAATTATTTCTTTCGCAGCGTTTTCCTCAAAGCTGCCAGCCTGAAGTTCCCACCTTTAAGTCAACGGCCCAAAAACTCAAATTTGTTATTTCAGAATATTCTCCAATAAATGAGATATTCCAACCACTAGCCGGCGTTGAACCCTTTCTGACCGCCTTGAACCACATACGAGTATTTGCTTTAGTTCGTTCACAGCTCAAAGGATTGAGTGGTTAGAGAAATTTCCTACTCAATGGTTCTCGTTCAAGGACATAACGGTGAAAGTCTCCGATGAAACATCTCCCCTCACTTCTATGGAAAATTGCTGGCCCAAAATGTGTGCCAGGGCCAGCAGAATATAATATTCGCGAAAATTCGCAATCGTCCTTGAGCGTCGCCGTCGCCAGCACCCACTTCCACTCAAGTCAACTGCCAAATTCCGAGACTCGATGTGCCCGCACTCCGCAGAATCGCTGCCACGCAACCGGAAGTCAGTGTAACTGTTGCCAGCCACATTAACTGGGCTCCCCTCTTGGAATGATTAGCAACATGAGAAGCCCCACCTGGAAATTGCATAGATACATTTATTCGAGCCGAGTCCGGGCGCATCAACGTTTCCAGAGATTTCCCTTCGCAGCATGTTCCCACCCATAATTCCATCATTTCCAAGCGACATACTTCCCGCATCTGCCTGGCCCCCTTGCAACATTCGCTGCCGTTGCCTGAATCGTCGAGCGCGGCGTGTGGCTGACTCAGTAGTGCTTGGAATTTGGTCGTGTTTCGTCTACTTCCGAGTCTCAGGGGTGGAGAGTGACAAGTGTGAAACCCAACTAGGCTGTACTGAGTGCCATTTCCCTAGTGCTCCAAATTGGATTATCCCGGCGAGGACATTACACCAGGCAGGACCGGGCCGACCGCTCCCCAAAACAAATTTCGCAAGAAGGTCGCACAGCACCTGGAGGAGTTTGTGATTGCAAAGAGTGAGAACTCGCGGAGTTACTTGTTGCTGACTTCGTGCGGTGGTGGATGGCTTTCTCTGCAACGATCGCGAGTCTTAACGGTTTCACAATAGACGCAGGAACTCGGCTGAAGTTGGCAAATGGTCGTAGCGGAAATTAAACCTCGGCCAGTGCGTCTTTTGTGCAAAGAAAATTTTTGACAGTTAGCCATTATCTCTCGCAAGGTGTGATCGCTCTGTTTAGACGGTGTAGAGGTGTGCGATCAGCGGCGATCGCGACCCGTTCACGTCGTGTTTGTGCACTGTACGGACGAGTGCTGGTGTCTCAGCGTGCTCCAGGTATAACAGTTTGGGAGGTGTGCCAGTGGATGTGTGCGACGATCGGTGGACGCTACATGTACACCTGATCGAGCCGCCGTTCTACCTGTCTGCCAGTTTTTTGGACGACGCGCTTTCATTCGTCTTTTTCCTTTTGCGGTGGCCGCTCTCTTGACTCCAGTGATTCTCTTCGACGGGTCTACCGCCAGGGAATAGTTCGGTTTTTTTTTTCTTTTTCCTTTGGTCTGGATGATCCCGCCTGATTGACTTCCATTCACCTGAAAGTCCGCAATTAACCGAACGGAAACACCTGGCCGGTCAGCGCATAAGGTGCTCCTTCCGAGGTGTTTTGTTCACAAATTGTGAGTTTCCGCAGTTGCACTAGGATGCTGTGGAATACGCCGAGGCCGAGTTTTGTGTGAAGAAGTTCTCGCGAGAAGAAATTAAGTGACCTACCTATTTACCTTTAGAATACTGCAAATAGTGTGAACGCCCCCGCGGCGCATTCCGCATAGTGTGAAACTCAGTGGGACTCTGATCCGACAAAGCCATTCCAGGAGATTTCAAGGATTTTTGCGCCCACAATGGACGGCCGAAGACTTAATATGCCAAGGACTGTCTTTGTCCTCTATCTGCTCAGCTGCTTCACAGGTACGTACCCGCTGGTGGATCTACTTTTCCTCAGCTTGATTTCAGTGCATGTGACCAAAGCGGATTATTTGGGATTTTAAAGGAAATCAATTTCGGCAAAGTGAATTTAGAGATCAACCCTCATTTGCTCGGCTTGAGCGCTTGTGACTTTTTTTCGGTGTCCCAATTCGACTTCTGGTATGTTGGAGCTTCTTCGACTTATCTTTAGAATTTTGCTGTAAAGTCTTGGCCTTTGATATTCACATATTTCGTATGCAATTGATAACGGAATTTTCCCGGTTTTTGTATTTTCGTAAATTTTATTTTGCGACTGATGAGTCGTTTTTTTTTTGGGAGATTACGTTAACCCTTGACAATTTTTTCGATATAAAGGTCGAGGAGATTTGACTGTACATGCGTAGGCAAAATGCGGGCCAAAAGAGTATCGAAAATTCCAGGAGACGCGGTCCATATGGGTATCGCAAATTATGTCTAGAAATATTCCAAAAAAATAAAAAAACCGTCAAATGCGTGCGGTAGACACAAGACTAGAGCTCTGCACTCTGTAGGGCTTTTGTTTTTCCGAATTTGCAAATCCTCCACCATAAAGAATAGTTTTAGCTATAAAAATGTACTCTTTAAAATTTTTCCTAGCTTCAATAAATTCAAAGTTACAACGGTTACAAAAGTGCCTGAGGTCCTTTTGACCCCATCTGCGTTAGTATGTTCTATAGAGGGGTTTGCGTTCGGTTAATTAAACAGCAAAAATACACTTTGGTGTCTGCGTGTTGGTCACACTATCTCTGGATATACTGAACCGATTTCGATGCTACTTAAGTACTAACGCAGAAACCCTCAACTGTAAGTGCATGGTCTTCTAAATGGAAGATAGATAATTATTAGGTACAAGAAATTATTTTGATTCCACCTATATTTCATTATAAATGTCGAAATACTTCATATATTGTACGGGCTTAATTAATATTCGAACCAATGTATTCAAAATTTTTGAAAAAAATTTAACGAATTGTACAAAATGTTATCAACGTGGTCATCGATAGAGTGCTTTCTAAGAAATAACTATATTTTAGTCCGAACATTATTCTTTGCACGCAATGGAAAGAAATAAAAAAAAGAAGGGTTCTAATTTTGGGCGTCGCGATCAATGATGAAAAATTGGGGTCTATTCTGAGATCCGGTTCACGTGAAAAATATTTTCACGGAACTTTCACTTCGCTCATACTGAAAATATTCACTTCAAGCAAGAATATAAGAATAGATTCTACCGACAGTTTCGCATAAGAAACCGAACATGTAGAACATTCACACTAAATGATGTTGGAATAGGAGAATAGGATAATTGCAATGTGAACAGCTTTTCACGTGAAGCGGATCTCAGAATAGCCCCCTTTGCTTATATGAAAGTTCGTGTCGAAATTAGGTAATTCTATCAAAATCAAGACTCTCAAGTAGGGGGGAGAGGAGATATGTACCACGTTTACATGCAGGTTTCAAAAGATGAGGTGAAATTCACAGTTATGAGCAAAAAATATTAGGAACGACAATACATATAAACAAGTTTTAATATAATGTTGAAGTGAAACCAGCGATCACTTCATATTAATTTTTTTAGATTATTATTTTCTCTTGTTTCAACTTGAAATGTGTGCAGAACTTTTTTAAATAACTGAGCAACTTGTTCGCAAAAATGAAACATTTCAAAATAAAGTCCAAAGAGCAATAATATGTCAGGTGTTGTCCATTGACAAATTTTTTTTTAGTGTATATTATGCCCCCCTCTAAAAATTATTATTGTAAATGCAGGGTCCATATCAATCCTGGTGGCCAGGAGAGCGCGTCTGAATTGGAAACTTACAAAAAAGCTGTACAAAATCCTAAAATCCAGATTTCATTTTGGCATTCAAACCTGAAATAAGTCGTCTTACTAATTATTTTATTGAAATCTCAAAGTTAAAGCGTGGAAGAGTTTGGATATAACATATGTATGTATGTATACAAGCTCCAAACCATCTCAATCAGAAAATTGATATGAGGAGGTTTATTTAGAAACGAAAAAGTCAGTTATAGTCTTTGTAACTAACACAAGGGCTCAAACAAACTATAAAGTAATAAAAAATGAATTATTGTCTTTAGTGGAGAATACCCACATCCAATCACACAAAGCTTTTAAAGAGTACTCAAAACTTTAAAGCACTTTCCTGAACATTTTGTTTATGTGTGACCCTATAGCAGTGGGAGTGTGGTAGGTAATTATATTCATTAGCACATTTAAGGGTGTTACAACATTATTACTTGATTACTACAAATTAATAATTAAAATGTTGGCGCACCACAACTTAACGAACAAACATGAATTCGTCAAAGGGAATTGTCCAATGTGAACATTTCGGATCTAGCATTTATAATGAAATTATATATAAATAAATAAATTACGTTGAATTTAAATTAACCATACACGAGTCGAATTTCTAAATGACAAAAAAACAATTTCCTAATTGAAGAAAACAAAGAAAGTGAAGTTCTCTCATTGGGATTTTTTGCTCCTATTACTTTGTCCAAATGTTTCCATCATTACGGCATTTACTCAGGGTCATCTGGGAATCGAACTTGGCTCTCTTGACTATGTTGGTAGAATAACTCGCTTGCCGCTGAGCTATGGTGACCAATTAGGCTTACCTGTTGAAGTTTCTTTATCTACGTGTGAGCAATTTCGTTCTTCTCCGCCTTCTAATTACATTTGTTCTCTGAAATTAATTAAAGTAATTTGGCTTTATTTGAATTTTTCTTGCCTTAGATTAAGAATAAAAGAGTCTGAATTGAGGGTTCACTGTTTCTTTTGACCCAAATTAGAATCTAAATTTCAAATCGCAAAAATTACTGGTGCAGTCAAGTTAATTTTGTTTTTTTTATCGTTCATTATTTGACCACTTTATTCCAGTTTTGAGTGATGAGAAATATGTTTTTAGATTTAAGAAAAAAATACATCGACTTTACGTTATGAACCTTTGGTTTTCTCGTCTTTTAATTTGCTTCAATTCATTTAAGAGGAAGTGAAATTGTGTGCAGTTGAAAATAATTGTTTTTTTGTGTATATATAAGTTCAAAATACGCAAACTAAACATTATGTTGCAATCTCCAGAAGCGACAAAGCTATAGCATGAGCGGATAGAGTAAATTTACATATATGACCCAAAATATGCATGTATGTGCATTGCTATGTATTCAAACTTTTAATCGCAAATTTCTCGAAATGTCTTCTCCCAAACTAGTCCAAGGGCAAACCCGAACACTAATGGACAGATTTCAAATTTTATACAACAAACATTTTCGTAATCGCAGGGGATAAGCCTAACGTAGACCTTTATTAAAATGTTCAAAAAAATTATTTTTAAGGTATCTTGCGTAAAAAAATGAAATTGTGTGGGGAAAAAGTGCTGCCATTTGCTCAAAAAGAGAGAGATATCGATGGATTACGCGGGCTGACTTTTTTATGAATTAGGTCTGTCTGGTAACTTTTGAGTAAAATTTTCTTGAGTGAAACTCTGATGAAATATTTCATATGGTAGTGGGGATATTTATCAAAAGTTACCAGACGACTTCGAAAATAAATTTGCTGAACTCTGAAAATCTTGTTTGTGTGTTTAAACTTTAAACATCTTATGACAAATTAAAGGCATGACAATCTGTCTGTTTTTTTTTACTTAAACTTACTGGTACTCTGCGGCATGATAAAAACCTGGTAAAATTGGGTAAAATGAGAAGTACCTTTAAGTAAAAACTTCTTACCTTTTTTGCCGATGACTAAAACACTTTAATTACAAGACAGTCCTATTTTGTTATATTATAAATGTATGTTTTGAATTTTTTTTTAATAAAAGTTTTGGTGAAAATAATTCAAAGTATGCTAACGAATAACGAAACTTTTTCCTCAACCCTAAATTAATTAATTAAAAAAAAAGGTGACAATTCGGAAAAATCAGCAACTTTCTGTTGGTAACGGAATAACCAACGAATTTTGTGGTGCGTACATATTAGGTCAAGTACATTAAGGTAAAAAGAAATTATATCCTGCTATTCGCATTTTTGTCTAAACTTGCTTTTTTTATTTCTCATGGCTAATTACATATATAATTCCTGCTAAATATAAAAACTAAATTTGAATTATCACCTGCCACAACAAGAACAATGATTTCACCAGTTTTGCTTGTTAGTGTAGAAGCTGCCATGTCGCCTACACTAATAACAAGTGCTATATAACCATGAAAGAGTCGTGTGTCTTCGATGCGAAAAATACTCGATTAGTTATTAAATATATTACCTTAAGATGATTTACTAAAATAAGTTTTTCGCGCCTTTACTATACACACGGAGATACAGTAGCGTAATTTTTATTCAAAATAATTGCATTGCATCTAGGCGTAATTAATTTAGCTCGTTGCACATAGTTGCACATATCCGTATCAATACTACAATGCATTCGTTTATTAGATATTACGCTCCATAAAGAAGACTTCTCACTGCAGCTCAGTTTATATTCTAACTAGCGCTCTAATTGCTTAAGCAGTATGTAGGTATATGTTTTACAATTTTTACCGTTGGACTACAAGTCAAGTTTTTGAAGTTACGCAAATGAAATAAAATTATGTCTTCTTTAATTGCTGCGTTGCTTTGGTGAAACAACAGCATTTTTATTCCTCGTCATGTGTAATCGTTTTTTTATAGTTGCTTTAATACTCGTACTTTATAAAGCATGCATCGTATGAATGGTTACCATTCTTGTTTTTATGTACTGAACTAGTTTTTTAGGAAATGTACATTTTAGTTTTCAATGTTAGCTTTACTCACCCAAACTACGCATCACTATCCTGCGTTTTCAGTTTAATATGTTTTCTTCAATTCCCCTTTAACTACTTTTTTTAATTATACTTTTATGGCCTCGAAGAAAAATTAGGTCATAACTAATGTTGTTCTGGACAATGTAGTTATTCTACTATAAACTAGGGGTGCTACATGTTAATTTTTTAGAGAGTTTACGTTCCGCATGTTTGTAGGTAAAAGTCAGATGATAGTTGTCAGCCTTGTTGTGCTTGGGGAATTGCACGATTTTTCGGTAGGAGAGTAGTTAATGGCGTATTTACATTACCGATACTCAACAATTTTCATTATTCATATTTGGTACCTTACCTTGTTTAAGGTTAATAATAAAATTGTATAGTTGATTGGAAAACACGACTTCCTTGTTCTGCTTTGGATAGCGGCCAGAAAAGAACACGGCTGATACATCACACTATATGGGTTAGAGTGACCTTATATTTTTTTCGAAATGCCATTTTCCTTAAAAATTTTGTGTTTCACAATTTACCTATTTTTTAGCCCACCATTGTCATAAAATAGTCCAGTACATGACCTATATATATATTTTTATTTTACAAGTTTCGGGCAGACAGATGGCGGCGATGATTAGGGTTGTTTTTTTCCATTTTAGGGTACGTGACACTCAAAAATGAGATAAATATCGAATTCATGTTTTTATGAATACGATCCCTTGTGAAGCTCTGCAGTTCGTGATGTGACGTTTTATTGGTAATAAAATATGAGACCGTTGTAAAATTCTCGCACTTGTTGAGTTTATTAAACACGATCCTAAAGTGAAAAGCTCAACTGAATTTCATGCAGAGATGATTCATTTCTCACCATAGGAAGATAGTTTATATATCTGCAAAAGTTTAAAACTTTCGGTCCCTTTTATCAAGTTAAAACCTCTTTTCAACCACTTCAAGCCTCTGAGCAAGGAATTTTGGTTATTATAACCGGTCACAGAGAGGTCCATTGTGCTGTGAGCAATTTACTTTCGAAATCTGTATATCATAAAATCAAATTTATGAGAATCGTTCGACTTCACTGCGCTGCTGCCGCACATGGAGAAATTTCATTGCGTAAAAATTACCCGAACGGATATACCAATTAAAAGCACTCCACGGCACTGAGCCAAAGGTCATGCCAGCGGCAGCGAGCGCAGGCCTGGAACACTACTACCACCAACTTCTGGGCAGCCGAGCTCCCAGCCTCTGCAGGGCAGCCCCAAAGTGGCTGGCCGTGCCGGCCGAATCTAATTTCATGATTAATTAGTAAATTTGAAAAAGTGCCACCCTCCCCATTAATATTAATGAGGAGACCTCGGGCTCGGGTTGCCTTCTGTGCAGATGCACTTGAGGAGGAATTTTTCGTGTAATTCATTTAACAGCTGGATGATGCTGCCGGCTCTGCTGGCTGGTGGTCAGTGGCGGTGCATCTTGCCAGACGATGCGATGCGATGGATGAATGGCTCCAATTAACTTCGGGATCACTCGCAGCTAATTTACATATTTCTGTGTGCCCACTGTATGCCCACTGTGTGATACATCTTCCTGCAGTGGATTAATTCCGAAAGTCAGTGACCGTTTGTCATCCGTCCGTTCGACGGTCAGGACGCTCTTCTGACTCATGCCCACAAAAATGTTTATTAAAAACAAATTAACGCCTGACCCGACCCCAGCGGGGGCAGAAACGGGGGGTAACGCACTCTCTATAGCGCGTAAGTCTTGGCTGATATCACTAAGCCAATTTACGCCGCCCTCGGAGGCGAGGTATGGTGTGGGTTTGTTCACCTACCACCTCATCGCCTGGATGGACATCCGAAAATGTTGCCGACGTGACGGCACGCTGACGGGGGATGATGGAGTAGCGGAGGAATGCTGTGTTCCGCGTCCACGTTTATCAGACTCACAGAGCTGAGAGCCACTTGCGAACTAATAAAACTTTAGTGCAACTTCCTGCTGGTGATGGGGCCTCATGAATATGCAGATGGCGCGCAAAATTTATTAGCATCAAGGACATGCAGCGAAGCCCCGTCCAGGGCTGGTCTCGTCGTGATAAAACTGTAAACACATCTCATCCCCATCAAAATCCTCACGCCCGCTATGAAACTTAAGACTCGTAAGGCAAACAAAAGTGGAGTAACATAGTTCCGAGGAAATGACTTTGTTTTTACCTACTCTGCGTCCAGCCCCGGTCCAGTATTAGCGGAGGTGTTAGGTTCCTTGGGATAATCTTAATCTCAATCGCACAACTCAGAACCGTTGCGCAATTCGGCGAATTGTGGAATTTTTTAGAGCGAAGCAACGCTTGATACATTATAGCGCTCTGCTCCGCACAAGATGAGATGCTGCTGACTCGGTGGAAAACAATGAGGAGCCCCACATGACTGACGGGCGAGCATTGCGGGCGTAACCCACTCCAGCTTAAGGGCGTCCAAGCGAACGGATCGGCCAATTTTTCTTGGTTTGTCGTAACCCGAGATGTTTTTTCCTCTCCTCGTTAAAATCTTTCGACGGTCGCCACCCTGCAACCACCGCCACCGTCGCGATGCGTCTTCCAAGAACCGCGGCCACGTCTGCTGGGCTTCTTAACTGTTTCCCTCTGATGGATTATGCCGTGACGGGCTCTAGCCCAAGCCCTCAGAGAATTACAAATGAGCTCAAGTGAGTGCTTCATTTGAATGGTAAAGTTAAGTCCCACAAAGCCCCCCATTTCCTAAGATGAAAAAGAGGAAGAAATTGACTGGCCCGTAATAGCTCCAGCCCTTTGATGCAACTCCCGTCGTCATCGTTGCCATCGTCGTCTTATCGCCGTCGTCGATGGGGCAGCCTTTGTGCTCCGAGTCGGGACTAACGCTGATTTGCATCGCTTTGGCGCAATCGACCAGAATCGGAGCACCCGCCGCCAGCGATTCAGACTTTTCTAAGTGAATAATTTATTGATAATTGCCAGAGTCCTTCCGCGCGACGGACAACAAAAACATAAAAATATAAAAAAAAGGGGAAAAAGTGAAAAGTGAAGAAGAGAAGCGGCCGCGAGAAGGCGACCATGTGTTTCACGGCCCTCAACTGGCCACATGTTGTATAAGATGTTCTCGGGCGCGAGCTTCTTCGTACACATAATGAGCATCCCAGGGGCATAATCAAGCAGTCATGATCATATTATACAAATTATGCAGCACAAGAGCCCCTCGGTCATGAGAATCATGTCTTATGAGACTCTACAGCAGCGCACCGACATATGGCGGGACTCTCAAGATGCCTCAAGAAGAAGCCCACACAAATCAGCCCTTGATATTATAAGCGACTGCTGCTACTGCTGCCGCTGATCAGATACGCAACCGACAAGTGCACTCGCTGTAAGCCAACCGTACGTCATGAAAGAGGTGGAAAACATGTGACTGTCGACTATCACTCACTTTCCCCGTCTCCTTGGACAACCTCCACATGCCTATGTATGCCGTCACCGGATACAGCTTCTTGCTGCTTTTTAAGAACAAGAACCCCCTTGCGATCTTCCGGATCGGATTTCGGTGCTGGATGAGATCACAGTGGAAATTGATCATCGATTAAAAATAATGGCTCCTACTGTGCTGGCGTGGAATCGATTTCCACTTGCCTTTTTTGTTTTCAAATTCAAGGCGGCAGAAGCAAACTTCTTCATTTCAGGAGGGCTGTGAAGGTATTGATAAAAATAAACCGATCGAGCATTTAAGGACAAAGGGTTACCACAAAATCATGGGCAGCCAAGTATTATAAGGGTTCCGAGGGTACAGTCGTGATTCCTTTAAAAGGTTTGTGGCTATAAGGCACGCATACGAGTACCTTTCTTCCACAATAGATTTTATGCGAGTAGCATAAAAGGACACTATCAAGCATGCCTCTCAACATCTGTAATTTGTCTACCCTCGGCCTAAATTTAGAGGGTATTCCTTTTTTTTTTTAAAGGTAAACTGATTGACTACACAAGGAGTGGTAATGTGTAATTCGTTTGTTTGTTTCTTCCCATGCACGGCTTTAACTACTGAGCCGATTTCAATAAGCTAAGTGTCCATATACGCGAATACCATAGAGTAAGACAATTTAAATATTCAAAATGGTGGCAATATATTAAAAAAATCAGGTCTTAATCGATCGCAATCACGCCGGAAAACATGTATCTTCGAACAACACACTTTTCACACTTTTTTTTTTAAGTCGGATCAATTGGAGAATCAAATTAAGGAAGATGAAGAGATGACTCCAACAGTAACAATTTCTTGTGGTCTACACATAAGGGTACATATTATTAGTGAAATATATGGGTTGGTTGCATATGAAACCGCCTGGTGGCGTTAGGTACACTATTTCTTCGAATTGAATACTCTCTCAATATACTAAATCTTACTAATATTATAAACGCGAAAGTTTATGTGCTTGGTTGTTTGTTACTCAATCACTACATTTTTCATACAAGGTAGTACATATTGCGACTTAACATATAGGTAAGGTTATTTAGATAAAGTGCAAGGTTTCAAAATTGCGGGCCTAAGAAGGCTACATCTACCGCAAAACTTTAACTGATTAGGATTTCCCTGGAAATTCATACTAGGAGGTTTTCTGGTTCGCTGATTTGAAATCTGCAATCAAAATTTCCCAATTCGAAATGGCACACCCAATATGACGACCGAAATCCCTGAATTTTAAGCAGCTTTAATGAAATTTAATATGAGAACGTCTTTAAAGTTACGGGTTGCCATGAAAATCTACACTACGGCATTTTTATGGATGCCGATTTCGAATCTGTTGCCAAAATGTCCGAATTCAAGTCAAATCCAAATCCAATATGGTGATCGGAACTCCTCCACTATAATCCATTTTCATGAAATTGAATATAAAGAAGACTAAGGGGATATGGATTTTAATTTAACCAAAATTCAAGATGGCGGGGTTATAATGGCTACCTTCAACGCATTGCCATGAAAATCAAAGCTATTTGAGGATGCTGGCTTCGAATCTGTTATCGAAAAATTCATTGACGAATTAAGCGACCGAAATAATTCAACTTCAAAGAATAAAAATTAATGGAAAAAAAACTTAAGAGCAATTATTTCCCAATCCACGAAAATTTCAAAATTCAAGATGGGGGACCACATGATGGCAACCTAAATTTTTAAACTTCGACGACTACCTAGATGGTTAGGGTGGAGGTTTTGAATTTTTATAGCAGAAAAAGCTAATTAAAAATGGCGGATCAAAAATGTCAATCAAACTTTTTTAGTTTAAAGAGTTCTCCGTTTTCGCATCTACTATTTCTAATTTAATAGATTTCCATTAAATAAAAGAAATGCGAGCTTATCACAATTTCTGAATATGGTATGAAAGACCGAACATTATCAACTTCAAAGGATTTCCTTTTATATGAATATATGTACAGAGATTTTGGGGGTCGCTGATTTTAACCCTTATGTCAATACCCGGGTACCCGGGTACCCTTTTGCGTGTTCTTAATTGAATATCTTTTGTATTTAACAAAAAATTATCAAATCCTTTTGGATCCTCGTTATTTGAATCTATTAACATCGATTCATATACGTTAAATCGTCTATCAAAATCTTATCCCGGGAAGATTTTGGGTTCCCGCGAGATAAATGAAAACCGTCTCCGCGCATGAAGCACTTTTATGCTATCTGTAACAGCTTTAATTTACAAGTATAGAAAAGCCCGGACAAAGCCCGAACGGATCTGCTAGTTTTTCATAAAAGTTGGCATGGAGGTGTTTTTAGGAGGTCTCAATTATAGTACCTACGTGAGTGCCAAGTTTTGAAAATTCAAGATTGTAGACCTTAAATAAAATTGTCATTCGATTTTCGCGATAGTTGGTACATTTGGGCTTTAGGGCTTCGTTTGTTTAAAAAATAATGCTTCATTGCAAAAAATCAAGATGGCCGATCCACAATTCTCATACTATAAAAGTGTTCGCAAAAATAAACGCATAGCACGCATTGTTTTTAAAATTTCAACAACGTCAATTCCATTGTAGTCTAATTTCCTTCTCTGCTTCGCAGCTTTTATTAGTCTTATGGAAATCTTAATTTCAGTTTTGTATCTCGTCTGTTTAATTTTAACTTCAAAAGTGAGCTGTTTATGTAACGACAAGCAGTACTCGTTCTCGTATAACGACAAGTTTTAATTCAAAGTGCTAGCAAGTGTTTCTAGAAAGTACCTTCCCACCCTCACGAAAGTAAGATGATAACCAGAATAACTGCAATTGTTTTCCTTTTAATGCCTCGAATTCCGAAAATAATCAAAGCATCACGATGCCATCAGTGCGGGCGGCGCGGCGTCACCCTCAAAGCAAACAACATTTTCGTCTTAAGTGCCTCCGTCATGCGCATCGTGACCTTTGAATTTGAAACAACCACCAGACAGGCGAAGGTATACTAGAGCTTCTGTTTTCTGTTCGTCCACTCCTCGGAGGCATCTGGTTTTCTTTCTTGACAGTGTTTTGTTTACCTCCGCCCCGAAGAGCGCTCATTTGGGATCATTACATCCACGCGACAGATAATCCCTTCCGAAATGTGGCCCAAACAGGATTAACTTTAAAGTCAGTGCCGCGCGGAAGGCAACGACCCCGGATACTCTGTTTCTTGTCTTGTCTGCTATTTTAAGGACGGCAAAGTGCAAACAAATTGTCGGGGACTTTTTTTTCGACAATTCAGGAAAGGAGATGGTACGGGGGCTCCTCCGGAGGAAGCTGCAGGCCATAATTCAGAGGTGACTGTAGGACTGTTCGTCGCCGTCGGTAGGCGGCACTCTATTGTAAGCGCGTGATAAAGCACTTATACGTACAACCTGGAAACATCGATAGCGCAATATTGTGCGCGGGGGGAGCACTCTATATAGGGCCATAAATCCAGTGAGTCTTTTTCTGTTTTTCCAGAATCGTAATGAATAGCGCATCCCCTTCCGGTCGCTGGTGCTCGTATCAATTTACTATCGAACCCAGACGGGGTGACAATGTTTCGTAATTTCAGCAAAATCAATGGGTTGTGCGGCCCGGGTGGTGAGGGTGCGTGAAAGTGAGTAGGCCGTTGATTTATCGGTTGTTGCTGGAGTTGTGTACAAAAATACCATCCAAGCCCAAACGAATAGGGCCGACTCCCACTCTGGGGCGCATCTAATTTCGATGGAGTTCTAAATTAAGAAGTTCCCGGACAGGGGTTGCACTAATAACGCTAATGGATCGTATCGGATCGCTGGTTGACTTTTTATGGTTTATTTGAGGCTCGCCGGCTGGAGATGACTCCTCGATATGTTGGTTCAGCTGGTCCTCGTCCGAATTGGGGGAGTATTTTGTGCCCTATCATTGCGCTCGCTAGTAATGAACGAGAGCCATTTGTGTGTTATTAGTTTCCCCCGGACCTGATGATTCATGCGGCGGGATGGCGCGGCTATATGGCGGCCAGCCCGCTCTTAGCAGATTAATTGATTCCGGCCATGTTTGCGCTGGTCGCTGTCATCGTGAAATCAAACGCCGGCTGGCGAGCATCGTCCTGCTTCCCATCGCTGCTTCCCGAGTGATTGATGGGACACTTTTTCCGTGCGGCTGCGAAACTTATTAAATTTTTGTCCAAACAGGCCCGGCCTGTCGCATCTCTTTGCGGGTATGATTGATGCGGGAGACTACATACCCCCGAAATCGGTCTTAAACTGTCCCATTCCAATAGCATGGCTCATTGTCTGTCAGCCGCAAGGAACAACTTAAGCCACAGGCTCAACCCCCTTCCCCTCAGCAGGAGTTTCTTTATCGCCTTTTGTCTGATGGCCCTTCACTGTGGCAATGGGGGGCGGCGGGCACAATAGGTGGAATTTTTACAGGCACGTCTATTCTCCGTGTCCGACGACACTCGCTTTGTTCCTCCAAGTCCTGATCCGTTCCGACATGCATGTAAGTTGAGTCTACAGGAATTTCCAGAGGCTCGCCGCAGTGGTAGTTTGCGCACAGCCCTTTCTTCAGAGCATCCGGGGATGTTTTATTGTTTCACAAAACTCGTTGAATCGCTTTCAATTGTCCCGCATAATTGAACAGACACGAACTTCCGATGACTCTCGAGGCCGCACGAGGGGATGAATTGCAACTCTTTGTCTAACCCCACCTCGCGGCCGACCAAACCACATCGCGTCCGAGAAGCCCCCCAAGAGAATCAGTTTTTTGTGTTGTTTTTTTTATTCTTCTATAAAGCAAAAGAATCGCCCCGATCTGATAAGAGCCTTTAACCCGCTGAGTTTGGGCCCTCTTATCCGCAAGAGGCATCGGAGTGGCGCCTCCATTGAAACCTCCGGGCGAATCCCATTATCATTCAAATTGAGTGTGCGCAAGCTGATTAACGGCCTGATTGAGTCGTCGAGGAGTTAGTCCATGCAAAATGCGACACACGTCGACGGGGTCTCATTATATAATCAGGGCGAGATTGTGGCCTTTCCTCCTTCGGAGAAATGTGCAGCACAGTGAAGGGGCAAGGCAACTGATCTCATTATTGTCCCGCGAATGACCCGCCAGTTGCAAAAAGCCATTTCCGAGTTGCTACTGCGGCGCCTTTTAAAATGGATTTTCGACAATAATGGCGCGGGCGAGAAATGTCTTTTTAATGAACCCTCCATCTCCTTGCAGGGGATGTCAGAGGCGGGTCGGTGGGGCAACTTTGCAACTTCTTTCAACTGATGCGGAATGCAGTCAATTACTCGATGTGCAATGGAAACTCGAAATGACACGGCGGCGGGTAATTGAAAATCGATTCAGTGCACCCAGCCAAGTATTCCCATCGAGTTAATTGCAAAAAAGCATTTTGCTCAGTTCGCGGCGAATTTCTTCGCCTTGGCCTCCATCACCGCTGTTTTCTTAACGAATTTTATAGGGGAGTGCTCTTTGAACGGACGGGAGCTGCAAATACAATTTATGCAGATAAGTGCACTTTTGTTCTTTTGTGTCGCCGCTCTGCTCCGAATTGGGCGTCGAATTAAAGAAGTTTCTCACCGTTACTTTCCTCTATTCGGACATCCGTATCCGAGGGACTATGGCCGTTTTATTGCAAAAAAACTGTCGACCATCCATTTCAGGTCGATGCACATTTCCTTCCTACTTGCCAGTTTTGGGTGGCAAGATAATTGACAGATACCTTCCCAGGAGACAGCTGTCAATGTATAGACGGATTCGGAGAGCAACTATCCTGCACCCATCTTGGCCGATCTATTTTTATGGCCACATGCCACATCTTCAATATAATCCGTTAATGCAATGCAGTATCAGGGCAGTGGTGTGCTTGTGCAAAACCTGTTGTGCCGGAAGCATTGGGCAGCACTAATTGCTTCCACTTGCTTTGTCTGCGCGAGATTCGCCAGGTATTTCCGCACTTTCGATCAAATTAAAAATATTTATCGTTCCGTTATTAGGTGGAGAGTTATTGCATTCCTGTGGCTCGTTTATAAATGGATTGTGTGCTGTTTGCTCGAGAAATTTGCATTTTTAGCTGTGACAGGACAAGCATTTTCCTTCGTTATAATTCACCCTTGGAATTTGATCTGATTGTGTGTAAAAAGAAGGTTCTAGATGTTTTGTCACACCACATCTGACGGTTTTTTAACAACATATAAGAGGCATGTAGACGGTCGGGCTGCATCGATGATTGATTCAGCACAGTACTATGGCAGTTTTGATGTATTTTAGATATGTTTCGACCTCTGATTCAAAAACCACATATTTTTTTATGATAAACATATATTGGCAGTTTTGTGACGTCATTATTCAGATTCACGGCACGAGTTGCACGTCCAATCGGTGTGTAAGATATTATCTCTCATGGCTTTCAGAAATAAATAAAATAAAGAAATTTAAGTATGCATGGTGGGCCAAAAAGTATCATCCTTTTTGTTTTGGTTAAATGTTTCTATCCAAAATAAAATACGGTAATTTTATGTTTTGTTATTTTCATTTGGGCCCTTCAATTTTTTTTCTTTATGCGCTGAATATCACTCACTTCCAGACTCCAAATTTAAGATGGCGGATCGAATATGGCGACCGAAAAAGTGAAACTTCAAACGATTACCATGAAAATCCGTAATAGGAGGTTTCTGGGGTCACTGATTTCGAATCAGCCATCAAAATTGACCCCCCCCTCCGCTGGGACATAGAGGAGAGCTAGCTAGCAGTAAAAGTAAAGTTATTATAAAAATGTAGAAAGCACCCCAGGCTTTTTTTACTTTTCTCAAAACTTCCGGCGTTATGATCTCTATTTTTCGTTGAATGTTGCCTTACAGGACTGCGAGAGTCTGCGACTTGTTTACATAAACAAATGACTTGAAATGGCGGCAAATAATACGCCAAATACGTTAAAATACGCCGCAGATACTGTCCCTAAATGGCTAATTGTGTGACCCGTCATAGTGTTAATGTCCCTAGGCTCTCTTCCACATCATGGCACACAGCATCGATTTCTCGGGCGTACGGGTCCTACGTTGCCTTCGAGAGCTGCAATACGGTTCCGTGTGGTGCCTGTATCCTCGAGATTTGCAGTCAGGCCCAGTTAGTGGGTACAGTGGTCCATTGTTTAATGTCATACATTTTGCGTCTGTGCGTCTACACCCATGTGACTGAAGTACCAACTTTAAGAGGAACATTTCTATTTGGAACAGCAATGGTATCTTTCTATCAAGACATTTGTAGATCTAGAGATATATTTCATACGTGGGTCTCCATAGTTGAGTTGTTAATGCGACGCGTGGCGGCGTGATAGTTGGACGCTAGAGGTTGTTGGTTCGATTTCCACCAGACGCCATGATAAAAATATTGGTACCACAAAGTGCCAAAACTGGACTAAATCTGTGTGTCTTTCGATGCCCATTCCATATGATGCGATGTGTTTGTATATTGCTATATACTAATCAATTGTTTACTATTGGACCGACTCTATTCAAGGACATTTGGGCCCAAGTCATTATGCTGCCCTACCATGCTTAACCGTAACAGAAAGGAAAGCTTGATGCGCAGATCTACCACCATAACATTTGTCATTTGATCCAAACCTACTGAAATTAGATTCGTCGCAAAAATACAGACCAGTCCGAATATAAATTTCCAAGAAGAAGAATCCTGCAGACATTATAATTTTTGTTGTCTGGTTGTCCTGGCAAATTATGTATACCATCAGGCTTTGTAAGAACATGCCTAATAAATTCTGTTGCTCAATCTGAAAAGTCCCAAAAGGCAGTCATTTTGGGCCCACACTTTTAATTATCCGTTTTAAAATTTATTTCTCATCATTAAGAAATATATGGTAATCAGTAACGCTTAAGACATAAAATTTTCCAAGCCATCTATTTTTGAATTTTAGGCCCTAATTATACCAAATCATTTTAATTATGTAGGAAGCCTGGAATAATAAATTCTCTCATCCCCTGTACAAATAGGTTCCGGTCACTGAGTTTTCTCCACATAAAACAGAAACCGCTGCCGATTACTGTTCATTTCGAAAATTTCCATATCCCATCGCTTTGCCGAGGGGCTGTAAATATTAACGGCCATTATTTTAGCTCAAGAATTTTTACATCACGTCCTAAGCAAGCAATACCTCTCCCCCTTGGACAAGGATTTGGAAGTGTGAAGTAATGAAAACGCAGTGAAATACTAACAATAAGTATTCGTAGTCGTGCGCCTTCTTCCATAATTCTTTTCGAAGATTGCCATAAATTCCGTCGCCGCTCCAGCAACAGCAGCAGCCTTGTTTTGGACCTCTTTATGGCCCCAAACTGTATCGCCATAAATCGCTAGAGCCATCTGTCCCCTACGTGCCTGCCATCGGCTCCAATTAACTTTAAAACAAAAAAGGAGTACGCTGGCCGAGTTGTGATTTGAGCCATTTATTTCGGTTTCGTGTTACTCAAAAGTCGGTCCGCCACGTCCGGGCAATTAGTTAGCTCCGAAAACATCACTCCGCCACCGCCACCGCGCCACACACACGCCACAGCCGGGCCGAGGGAGGAGCCCTTGTTTTGTTCATCGACATTATTAGGGCTCAGTATAGTTTTACGGGCCGATGTTAGTAGTAGGTTGCACTGTGCACTACCCACCAGGATCAATTCTCCAATTCTTCAGGGTCGATTGCACCGTGGCAATAAACAGGAGGAACTCTGGCCAGGAAATTCGGTTCGGGAATGCGAACATTTTTATTGTTCCTTTCCCTGCTGGGAACACCGAAAATATTTTAAAATCCTCCGTAACGGTTATTGTTATGTTCGCAATATTTGCATGCAGTTTGCGTACATTTTGCTCGGCAAATGAAAACCTCCGGCTGGGCTTAGCATCCGGCTAGAATAGGCGGGCGCCCCAGCCAGGCCGTACAGCTATTAAGAGCACTTCTCCGATTCCTGTGCTGGGTAACGCGCTGCTCCTGCTTAATGCCCCAGCGGTAGGGCAGACCCCGACGTACTAGGTAGTTTGTAATGCTCCTACCACAGTGGGGGATTTATGAAAAACAAACTTCGGGAGACTTCAAATTATATATATTAAGGGAAACATGAAAAGAACAATGCGGGAGCGCAGTGGTAATGTAAATTTCCTGTTCCAACGAGGACGCCAATGACCCTCTGGGGACCTGACTTGAAGCCTCAAGTAGCTCCAGCCTTCTGTACGGACCTATCCCGAGTGCGGATAATGATGTCGATTTTTCCTGTATTAAATTCAATTCGTGTGGCGGCTCATCGCCCAGCCACCACCCAACAGCGGCCGGAGCGGTCCCAATTCGGAAGGGGGCAAGTATTTTGTCCCATAAGTTAAGCCTAATGGAAATGGATGTGTAAGTTTCATTAAACCCGGAATGTCGAAATCCGTGACGCTTCGACCACTTTTTCAACGGCTTTATTTCATTTTGGTTTCTCTGAGGCGTACACAACAGCAAAAAAATAAAACCCCTGCATTATTAAAAGGTCGACTTACAGTGGGGGATTTGAATTACCAGAAAAGGATGTGGTTTACGGCGAAATTTATACGTTTCCTTGTTCGTAAGGGATTTGCGGCTAAAGGATAAGAGATACTCGCTTTTTTCGCGTTTTATTATTTTTGATTGAATTGAGCCTCTGACCGGGGGTAATCCGTGGTATCAGCCCAACAAGGATTTGTCAGGGTTGCAGCTTTTATTCTTCTTTACGTTTTTAATTCCCTCAATATTTAACGTTGTACGCAGGGGTTTAGTTGTGGACTTCCGCAAGGACAGCTGTTTCAGAATGTCGATAAATTTTACTTATAACAAGCCTTTGGTTCGATTTGTGTTCGAATCTGATCGAATCGGCTTCGAAAATCGTGTTAAATTGTCGATTTAACCGAATTAGTAAAAGTATGTAGTTTGAGCTATTCGAATAACTGAAAATATTGGGTTGTCCAAAAAGTTCTGAGTTCTGAGGCCGCGCGTTGTCGTGATGAAACGTAACGTAACGTCAATTTTCATGCAAGTTCTCCAACTGGCTGCAGTACCTATATGTCTGAATTGATCGTCTAATTTTTTGAGACAAGCTAATACAAAGTAAAGCATACCCTTGAAATTCCACCAGATGCAAAATACGAGTATGACCTTTTTGAATGAATATTCGGCTTCGGTGTTTTACTGGTTCGCCGACCTTACCCCATGCGATCGTTTTCACACAGCATTGTCGTACTGGATCCACTTCTCATAGCCAGTAACCATTCGTTTAAAAAAAAAAGTCACTTTCGTTCCGTTTGGCAGCATATCACAGATGGAATAACAATTCAAGCAATTTCTTTGCAACAGTTGGTGAGAGACCAAAATTTGTGCGTGTATACGTATACCAACTTCACCAAATGATCATAAAGTGTACTTTTAGGTATATTACTGCTAAGTTTTGAATTTGACAAACCACCTTTTGACTGAACTAACGGCTTATTTTACAAATGATCGTGCTTTTTGAAAAAATCTGGAGCTCGATTTCGCGATATTGTATTTGACTATCGTTTAAGAGGTATTACCATAGGTTCCTGATCTTACTCTTCAGCCACAAGAAGAAAATCGAAAGGCTTTAGATCGCAGGATCTATAGAACCACTTGATGTTACCTCATCAAAGACATTGTGCGTCCAGGAAACGTTTCTGCTTCACGGTTTGTGTGGCACAAAGCGCCATCTTGCTGAAAATTAATGTCCAGGTTAAAATATTCCCCTTTAGGTAGCTACAAAATTTTACTGAAACGGTGACACCGGCACCATTAAAACAAAAATTGGACCTATACACACTACCAGTGACTGACTATTTCTGCATGAAGATGTTCTTTGACGATGACATTTGATTGTTTGTTACAGTTTGCGACAGTTTTGTTTATTTACGCAACTTTGATAGGTGGGAATGGGCCTCGTCGTTCAATATAAAAATATGTGTGAGCAGAATGGGGTCAACCTCTAGTATTTCCTAATTTCAACTCTGAACGTACAGTAGAGTGCATACTTAGTTTTCAGTTTTTTATCATCTCGACTTTGTAAAATTTCAGACCAAAATTATTATGCAAAATAGAAGCTAGTTTACCAAATTACTGTGAATGTTTTCGAATAGACAAGCCTAGATTTGCAACACCATTTTCAATGCAATGATTTATGTTATAATTGAATTGACCGACGACAAATTGGAGTTACTTTACATCACTAATTTGATCACAATTGCTGAACGAGACATCTCCTTAAAATTCCTTGTACCTATATATGCCCAGCAAAAGATGTTAAATGTTAAAAATAAAATCAGGTGTGTGATTTCAGTGCCATTTCTTATCATATTCATGGACTTATCAAACACCTACCTTATATGTATCTGTGGCCTACGGAGACACCATCATATCTGTCATGACAGTATCTATGTTCTATTTTTAATTTTTCCGTCGACACCTACCTGCGCTATCAGATGTTCTGTTGCTTAAATGATCTACTTGTTACTCCGCGTAATCCAACCAAATCATATTTATAACAAAATTGCAATTTTTCTATTGTCTAGAAATCCATTAACAACTTCTTTGTAATTTTGTGATTCAACATCCGAAAGGCAATTCCTTATCTGTAACTTAAGAGTGTAGAACGGAATTAACAACTCCATAAAAAAACATAAACAAGTTTTAATTATTTACATTCGCGATGAGAAGTGTTGCGAATTGATTAGATTTCTAAATACCATAATATGTTGTTATTATTAGTCGCGGTAATCAGATATGCTTTGTTGTGTTTATACTCGTGCCTTAGAAATTAGGGTCATTAAGAATAATGTTTATGAAGTTCAAATTTTATCAATATTTTGTTATTTTAAAACAAATAATCATATTTTTTCGTCCGTTGGTACTTGGTGGAATTCCATCGTAATTAGGATTATTTAGTTTTATTAAATTTTATCTTTAGTGTTTTTAGATTGCCTAGTTTCTGACCTTTGTTTTGTACAAACGTGAAAGTTATGTCAAACCACAGTAATAATGATTGTTTTCAGTGAGGTGTTTGAAAACGCTGGAATTCCTTCTGGTTCTATGTTCGTTGATTCTTATTGAGAATGGGTTTCCTATTTATCCGATGTATGTCGCTATAAAGTTTTTTCATTTTATTTTATTACATTTCATCAAAATATATGAGAATTAAGATTTAAAGACCCCATGAGAATTAAAATGGAACCTCTTAATGAAAACCACTGTTTTTAGGCCAAAATAATGAATTGAGAGCATATATATACAACACATACACTTTCTTTCATACAAACAAATTCTTATTCACTATTTCGTGATTAAAAAAATATTTACCAAAATTTACCAGTGGCTGTTATAATTATTTCAATATATAATTATTGCCTCTAGTTGGTACCCTTCCTACTCTGGAAGGAACTATTTTACACGCGCGCCGTCTCCGAGAATACAAGATAGATAATTTTGAAAACATGTTAGGTACTCATATTCATATACATATGTATACTATAGCGAAGATCAGATTTTTATTGTAGCAGTCAAATTAGACTTCAAATAGCGAAAAATTCCGATTATTTCGCTTTCCTAAGCAAATTCTAAAAAGTACCCTAAATTTTGTTTTTGTTCTTTGGGGGGGGTGAATTTTTGTTTTTGCAAATTTCTCATAAATTATAAATTTTTCGAAGAAAATATTTATAGGAAAATTGTAGCCTATAAAATTCTGCACAAAAAACCCCCTTTGACTTTTTTCGTAGCATAAGTTTTTTTTTAAAGTAAATGCGGTGAAGTTGCATCCTCTGGTTTTTTAAATACATATACCCTTTTTTCACCACCGTGGGGTTAGAGTATGTAGTAGTACTTGTTTCACATTCTTCCAATAATTGATTTTTTTTCCAATTTTTCAATACCAATCTTTTCAACTTTTTACTCAAAAAATTCTGATTCTACGGGAAAAAGTTTTCTAACCTTTTTTGTGCGTAATTAAAAATAAGATACAATTTTTCTAATAGCTGTTTTTCTCGAAAAATGTATAATATGCGAAAAATTTTGCAAAAAACTAAAACGAATCCCCTACAAACAAAATCCTACGACTCAAATTTAGGGTACTTTTTACGATATGTTTAGGATACCGAAAAAAAGGTCTCGAAAAATCCAGCTTGGTCTGACTTTTAGCGTTATTTCCACCTTTTTGTGACTAATTTTACTAAATTGCTAATCAGAAAAAAAAATATTTCATAATCTTTCACTGTCCAAATTTGTGAGCTTCACGTGGAGCTAACATTATGGCAAATTTAAAATTTCCACGTTACGTCGTTTTTGAGAATAACGCCTGTGTTGTGACAGACACACGAACGCAAGAGTGATATTATCATGGCCTTTTCCTTAAGGTGCGGAACACCATTCAGAAAATTCAACTTCCGTTGCAATATCTGTACCTAGATACCAATTGAGCGCAAAAGAGTGATTTGTTTACATATGATTTACAACGACATTAAAAGCACTCAACATCTTGGGAAAAACGTGTTTTAAGTTTTAAACATAATTCTAATTGATAGATACAATTTCATTCGACCGGCTGGATTTTACAAATTGTAACTTTATTTAATATAGGATATGGGAAAATATTAAATAGTTATGTTATCAAATAAATCTTGACTATCATTTGTTTTTGTCTTAATTGTTAGAGACTTCTCTCTTTTGCATGTATAAACTATTTTAAAATTAACATTAAGAAATAAGTAAGTGTTACATCTAATATAATCCCCCAAGTAGAAAATTTTCCTCTCCCTGCATTCTCGGGCTTGGGATCACCATTATGAGTTTGTAAAATTGGGAAGTATGTTTGAAATCAGCAACCCGAAAAACTCCATGTGCTAACTTTATTGAAAATCTAAAGAAAGTTAGTATTTTGAGTGAAATTAGCAACTCCGAAAACCCATATGTGGAATGTTTTATCCTTCCTTTACTCTTGAGCTTGGGTAGAGCTTTCGCTTTTCTCTCTGGTCCAAACGAACTGCAGGGGGAAGAGCTAATGCAACGCATAGTCGCTCAGACTTGATGCCAAACCGCGCTTAAGGAACTACGGATTAATGGGCTAAACGTACTTTGCAAACTTGTGAACCGCTATTTTGAATTTTGAATATTTTATAATCTGACGTAATCAGCGATATCAACCTGTTACAGGGAAATTTAATAATCATCATATAAGATCCGGAACGATTGCTTATTCAAAGCGTGAAATAATATTTCCCTTCGATATAATTTATAGTTGGTTTTCCGACAAGTAAAGTAGATGCAAATAGAGGAATTGATTTTCGATCCTCTCGGGTGTATGCGACAGAGACACCGAGCCATCAGGCGCACTGATGAGATCAAGCTCGGCGTTCTCGATCGAAACAGTCGTGACAAAAATATTATTTGGTGCCTTGGTGGGCAATCTCAGCAGTGGGCAAGTGGCAGCTTAACGTTGCCTTTTCCCTACTTGTGGAAACATATCAAGTGCGTTAAATTCAACTCCAAACAATATTGAAATACAAAGCTAAACAGCCAGCCTATCAATTTAGAAGTGTGTCACAAATTTAACTTATATCGAACTGCTTTGTATCTGAAGTGACTCGACACACTTGTGGTTCAATAAACTTTACATGCCCCATAGTTTCATATAATGTGGTCCTCATTCATTGCGTGCCTTAATTTCGACTCCAGACGAATGATCCGTATCCCAAGTATTAAATTGCGGGGCCTGCAGTCTGCCTGCAATCTCCAGGGAAATCGATCAATCCTGTCGAGGTAATCAAAGGCCTTTAGGGGAGTCGATTGCCTGCATCTCGAGTCGAATAAAAACAATTTGCTGACGTTTATCCGTTTCTTTTTTGTGTTGTTTTTCTTGAGACGAATGCCCTCTCCGGGACACATCCACATTCGTTCATCAAGTGATCAATCAACTCCAATAACCGGGTAGGTATACGAGATGTCAGTCAGGCCTCATGTCACCATGTCACACTATCCTGTAGGCTCGACTAGCAAGCAGGGACTCCAGAGAATTAGTCACATCAACTGGAAAACGTGGTTAAGTGCAATAAGTGGCTGCTGTGGCCCCAGAAGTGTCAGAATTACTTGACCCATTTCACCCATCTGCCTAGCAGCCGGAGCTAGGGAAGTTTCCGTCAACTCCTCGATGGAGTAGATCACTGCTTCACCCGGGTGTCATAAACGGGCCCGATGAAATCTTAACGGGTCCATCATCAGTGTCACACATCTGCTCAACATTTATTTTCTAAAGGGAACCCAAACTCCCGCCAGAAGGCCGGCGATTCTAACTGGCGAATTTTCCCAGAGAGTCGCCGCGCTCGAGCTGCTCTAATGATTTATTAGTGTAGTGTGAAACTAAGCCATCCGGAACTGTCGTTCTCCTCCTCCCCGATCCGGGATAAAATACGACCCAGAGTCAATGGAGTGTTTACAAATTGTGTCAGTGTGTTTACCTATTCTCCCGAGATTGCTCTCGTGGTCCTGAGGGTCCCCGTGATGAAAACAGTTTCCTTCCTTCGTCTCCATTGCCTTGCGGGTACGGACGGGACGCATCATTTCAAGTGTCGCCCGATCCGGGTGTGGCGTGGGTGCTCCAAAAACAAGCGACTCCCGGAGTAAACACGCACTCCTCGATGGAGGAATTAATTTCGGCAATTATTCCCGGTCGCAGCCCATCATCCAACGCGCGAACTGTTTATTTTCGAAGCAATCATTTTTTGTATACAAACGGGGGGCGATTCGTCGAGTCTCGAAACGGTGTTTGCTTTCGTTTTCTTGAGAGAAAATACATAAGCCGTGCTTGGGTGCCGAAAGTATCTAAAATGTTTACAGCAGCGTCCTTAGAGCCGCTTTGAACGTTCGGCGGAGCATTATGACGCCAAAAATTGACTGAGTAAAACCCCTTCCTCCACTTCAAGAGAAACCATGAAAATCCCGTTATTGATAAGATGCCGTCCGCTGTGACAGCAATTTTCCTGAGCCTTCTCGGCATCCCCGCGCCGTAAAGTAAATTCGGAAAATTGGGGATGCGGCCGTTTATGGCTAGCAGGGTGTCGCTATTTATCGCGAACGTTTCCAGAATTTTTGAGAAGAATTGATAGTACGCCAAGTGGCAGGCGAAATGGGCAGCTGCTCCAGTTGGCCATCGTCCAAGCTGGCCCCTATCAGTCCAAACTCGTGTCGGAAACTAGCACAACCCCAGCACGATACGGCCGAACGCCTGGACGATGAAGGCAGGGCCGGGTTCCGGCTAGAGATCTTCGCACCGATAAAATGCTCCACCTCACCTTGAACTGATTGACGAGTCAGAACAGGTGGCCAGGGATGAGGCCCACCTTTCTCCGGAGGTTTTTGCATGGCAAGGTGTCGTGGCGTGGCTTTCTACCTTCGCTTTATGTGCCGGTCTTCGATTCGCTAGCAAAACTGTTTGGCAAAGCAAAGCCGGACTGGGGCTGCGTGAATCAGAGCGGAGCCCCGCAAGGTTGGGATTGACTGAGTCACTATCGCAACAGTCAACGCGAAATAATCGTGCGGAATTTCTGCGAATAATCAGAGACAAACGTCCCGTGTGAATGCCCAATTGAAGTGGAACAGTCGCGGCTAGAAAGCGAAACTGCATAGAGCCGCAGAAAAGTGGGGCTTATCAACTGCGATATAGCGCCGATAAGGCGCTTAATCCGAAGTCTCTGGCTCGAAAATGGGGTACCCCAGTCCCATCGGCAAGCAGCATTGAGCCATCGTATCCCGTAGCTAGTGGTGTTCACACCACGCCAGTAATGCATTCGAAATGGATTATGGAAATGTGGCCGGGCGTTTTGGGGCTTGCCGTTGGGTTTGGGGTAAGTTAGCCGACCGGGATTTCCGGGGATCTGCCATCGCCAGCAGTTTTTCAACAGGATTCCCGGCGTGTTCCGCTATCTGCGTCATGTTTAATCAGCCCTGACAGCCTCAATAGGAAATCGATGCTATGTGAAAACTCAGGAAATTTCTATGCTTCCGCTGGTCCCGTGGATGTGCAGCAATTTCAGTGTGCTGAGCTGGCGGGTTTTCTTTTAAACGGGGAGTACTGGCAACCGCCCGAACTGGCTCATAATTGAAGAGTCAATTAATCGTCAAAGGGACTCTGCAGCGGCTTCACATTTTTTTAAAGCGAAAATCCAGCCAACCAGACGGCTTCCATGATGACTCTTTTGGACCTCTATACTTATTATGCACTTTTTTGGCAAACACCCTGGGATTCCTTTTTTGGTTGGCAAATATCATTATTTTAGCAATTGGCAGATGAGCCTCCGTTCGATTTGGGTATGCCCTCCCGAATAAGTTACAATATTTCGAAATTCGTCACATCTGTTTTATAAAAAATTCAGGGAAGCATCAGTGGTCAGGTGGTACATGAATTATTTATTGTAACGGAATTGAAAAATGGCAATCATTTCTACACTTTTGCTCTTCACTGTATGTGTGAGAGGAGTACTTTAGTTTAAAGCCATCATTTTTACAAATTTTGGCAACAATTAACTGTATTAGCATTAGACAATGGAATAAATTGTCGATAGTACTTCCTCTTCAGCCTCGAATAACTTCTATGCGCCAAGATCGAAGAATTACAGCTGAGGTCAAAACAGATCCCTTTTTGACTGCATCACGCGTGAAGGAGATGTTATCACATATAAATGATTTATGTACATGCATCAGCATCGACAGTAACGCTAAATTTTCTAGGTTGCCAAGAAAAATATTTGTGTGCCTAAATAAAATATATAATAAAGCTTAGCTGCTGGAGAAAGATAACTCAGATCAACAGAGTTTCCTCTGAGGAGGAAAGGCAACGTATCAAGTTCTCCAAAATCCACCATACACTGTGAATATGAAAAAAACAAAGATGTGCTAATGTTTTAAGTCTGGAGATTTTTCTCCTTGTACAGGCGGGCGTCGGCTCCCTTTTCCGAATAGACGATACCTCATGCACTCATGTTCACAAGGTAAATGCAAAACACTGCATGCCAACGTGACCAAAGAGATTCCGATCAGATAGAACTTTGTGCATGATAACGATCCGAAGCTTACCGCTCAATTTGTAAAGACGTTTATTCACAAGAAAGACATTGATTTTCTAGGGTGGCCATCACAGTCTCTGGACTTAAATCCGATAAAGAACATGTGGAATAGTACAGTCAAAAGTTTTAGTAGTGCAAAAGCTTCAAATCTGGGCAAATTATGGCAAACCATCCAAGAAGCTAGAAGAAGATGTATGGAAGTATTAAAAGCCAAGTGATACCCAACGAAATAGCAAAACTTTAAAAATGTATGTAAGCAAATATTCGCAGTATAATTCTACTATAATTCAACTTCCAATTATAAGTCCAGAATAGGAGACTTTTGTAAGTGGCTATATTACGCTCTATTACGACTGTCACTATTTTTTTTTTATGATAGATTGTTGAGTGTTCAGAGCCAAACATCCAAACTACAGATTTTTTGTTGATGTACAGAGTTTTTCACTCATGTACAGAACCCTTACATAACTCGTATTTGGCCGGTTTTTATCTATAGACATTGAGCCGTACTTAACATATAAAGGGTCTTTCAATAGGGACGCTAGACTTTTAAATGTACCTAAATAAAACAAGTGGTGTGTGAGATATCCACTTCATATTTATTTTATTTGAAAGGATATTTTATGGCAGTATGGAATATAATGCCATTCAAATGTCCGCCGTGGCTTTGCTTGGTGGCACGTATTCGCGAGATCCAATTTTCGATGACTTTGTTCGTTATGTTGACTTTGAGGGCATCAATTGTTTGCGGTTTATTACGTAGACCTGTGATTTAATATAGCCCCAAAGGAAGAAGTCTAAAGGCGTTAAATCGCACCATTTAGTTGGCCAGTTCACGTCACCCTCAAATCGCTCCTGCAGAATGTTTATGGTGGCATGCGATGTGTGGCACGTGGCGCCGTCCTGTTGGAACCACATGTCGGTATCCATATCATCCAGTTTAGGCCACAAGAAGATGTTTATTATTGATCTGTAGCGCTCGTCGCTAAAGATGATTTTCGATGATGAACGTTTCTCGGACGGATCACTGATTTTGATAATATAATTTGATGATTTGCACACGTTCTGTAACGCTATGACCTTCCGTGGTGATTTGCCACACATAACTGAACAATTTACTACAATTTTAACGCTATAACCTATAAAAATTCGAGCATGCATATTGAAAGACCCTTTATTTAATACTTGCCGATGCTTTATGAAATAAATAACACGGGAAAGAAATTTAAATTTGCTGAGGAAATTGCACATTCCCAGCAAGTTCATTTAAGTTTGAAACTTTTACTTTCATCGCAGAAAAATCGCAACAAAGTTGACAAAATCCCAGCTTCATATGAGAAAGACACTAATTATTATCATCGCGAAGAAGTTATGCAAATCAGAGATATCTCCGATGAATAAACAAAGAAGATCACATGTACCTACACCGGGTATCTTTTTCACAATTGTGCTGCCGTTTGGGGATCGACCCAATTGGCACAGGTAGAGACGAATCTTTGTTTCTAGCGTGCAGCAAATCCCACAGAGCCAGCTGTAAAGATTTCACATTAAAAAGTAAATTTGTTTAGTGAGCACAACATAATATGTAGTCGTTCGCGCTTTTCATTGTTGTTGCCGTCGTCGCAGTCAATTATAATCTCCCCGCGAGCTGAGTGAGATAAGATAAAGCTCGTCGAGGTGTAAAATAAAATGCAGAAAGAGCCACCACGAGCTAGGCCAGAGCTCCGAGGGCAAATATTAGAACATAATTTGCTATCGGGGACAATTACGGCGAAACAGTGCAAATATTTTTTTGTACGGAGTGTATTGTAAAAATTTTCTTTTATTGACACTTTGTTGGCGGGTGCAATTGTGCAATTCGAATTGAGCTCGATTTCGAAACAGGTGAGCTCCAGAGGGAGCAGGGCATCATCACCATAGCCGTTGTCATGCAACGTCGGTCGCAATTAAAGCGCCATAAAACATAACCGAGCTGGCAAGAGAATATTGCCGTGCCAGATAATTCCCGCAAGTACAGAAGAGCATGGCTTTCCCCATAAAAGACCCATAAATTTTCCAGTTCAGTAACATGCGGTTTTCTTGCAGGCCCCGAAATCAAAAGTCTGCAACGGCGGAAGCACCGTTCATTCTCAGGTGACAAAACTGCTCTTCCGTAATCCCCTGTACCCCAAAAACTAGGACAGAAAATTCTTTACAAATGGATGCACCAGAAAACTGAGGAAACTAGTCCAGGTCTCTTGCGCTGCTCGCAGGTGAAATATAGCGGCTGTGCCACTGCGCCGTGATGAAACCATCACGGGCAGGTACCTACCGATGACAAATCATCCGAAGAAGTCATAATCAGGTTTCAGGTCATTCAGCTCGAACGGGTTATGGTATAGTCCGGGTCGTGGGGGTCGCCCGGCATTAGCGCTAGTCGACTTTCTAAACCCCTTTATCATCGCGGCCTAATCGAGTAAACAACACTCCGGTGAGCACCTGGACTTGTTCGTCTTATCGTTTCACACTCGATTGCAGGGTGGCTCCCCTTTCGACTGGTGGGCGATTCCTGCAAGACTGCGTGCTATAAAATTTCCTTAGATCTGAAGTCGTAATCGGATTACTTAAGTGCAAAGTGATTATTTCGCAGTGATGGGGTCGTCCTGTGGAGCTATCTGCAGCTTTTGCACTTTTTCCATTAATTGGATTAATTAGGGGCGCTTGTACTTGGCCTTTGTAGCTGAAAGTGAACAAAGAAGAAGCTCCGTCTAATGCGATTGGAACTTCCATCCGTTCCCTCCCGCACAGGATACGAAATTCCGTGCAACGACATACTACTTTACAAGCGCGAAGCTGTCCAAATGCTGATCCAACGAAATTCGTAAGCTTTTAATTAATTTAACAGACATTCGTTTTTGTGCTGGCTGGCAGCACATAATCTAAACAGAATTTCGGAGACATCCTTTCAAGTGCTTACTGCCTATTACTCGTCGACTGTGGCATTCATACGCTCGATCTAAGTAAGTTGCATAGGTTAACAGGAAGGTAAACTGCTCGATACATTGTGATGAGATAATTTTGTGAACTTGTAAAGATTTATGTACTAACAATTGCAACAATACATTTAAATTTGCAAAAAAATGAACCCGCTGTAGTGAAAAACACTTTTTAAATAAAAAAAAAAACTACAACACATTAGAACGGTTAGAGGCAACAAAATTTTACTCCATGAAATTTGAGTTGGTTTCGAAAAAAAAAACATAATCGCTTTTGCCATTCGATCCATACCATACCCCAAGGGTCCACACGGAACCCTATTGATTTCAACACAAGGCCTCTCTATCTACCACCTGGCCGTCCACCTGTCTATCAGTGCCCTGCATTACGCATACTAAAAAATGCAGACTTTGTGTTTTCAAGAAATTTTATAAATATTTAATAGAGTCATCACATTTTGAGGATCCCATACATTTAAAGGGGGTTAACATTTTCAAATAGCAATTGCGCGTTCTTGTGTGGTTTTAGGGCGTCCCACCGTGGCGATCACGTGACTTTTTTTATAACATCACATTGCGAGCCGGCTCGGCGAGCGACAATGGGGTGTCGTAAGCAGAGTGGGGGGTGTCATGGCGAGTGACCGACGATTTTATTAAAACAGTTCTAGAATGAATAAAATTGTTTTCATAGTTATCTGAATTCATGCGCCGTAAAACAGTTGCAGAATTAATTAAAACTGTTTCATGCTCGGAGACGATTTTTCATTTTTTCTGTGGGAACCAAAAATATTCTCGAGGTAAAAATTGATCTAAATCATGCTCGAAAAAATACTCTACCCTCTTGTGAAAGTCCCATCGAAATCGCTTCTGTTATTTCCGAGCTCCTACTTGGGTGGGAGGGTGCATTGTAATATGGCTGTACGGCTACTATGAGGCCCTAACGACGTTCATAAAGGCCCCATCCCACATTCTCTTAAGTCCTAGCTAGTTTTTTACAAAAATTTACGCATGAAGACTTTTGGGGTTGCTGATTTTAAATTTAATGCATAAATTTTCAAACACAAGAATTACTAAACTTCTTTATTTTATTATAGGAACTGGGTGTTTTTTAGTCACTGATTCAATTCAACCACAATTCAAGCTATTTCAAAGTACTATATTTCCCTAGATTTTCATAAAAATTGACACTCGTCGTTTTTGTGGCTGCTGTTTTCAATATGATGTCCAATTTTACAAATTCAAACATTGCGGCTGCAATATGGCAAAACTGAACTGGCCGAAAGGGTTATTGAAAACATTACGCATGTGGATTGCCTTATTAATTTTTGCAGAATGGATAAGCCAGGGTAACGTTGGGTGGGTACCAGCTAGTAACATATACATATATAATTCAATTTATCCAAAATTTCTGGTGTGAATTCGCCGTAACATTGGAACAATTTTTCCCAAACATTTTTATTTAGTTGCAGAAGTCTTAGGTTTGGTCTGTTCAACCATATTCCACAAAAGCTAACTGGCTTTGGTGGCCATATCAATGTTATATTGTTAATAGCATTGGAACGGGTAACACACGCATAGAAATAAGCAAACATACACGCGCATTGGCACGCATTCCCATACATACGCTCATTGGTCTAATTCATATGTGTACACACACTAAAATTAAGGACAATAACTATCTCAGGCGGGATGTGCGTTATTCGTAACGAAGTCAAGGCCAAAGCACCTCAACTTCATGGTTGTATGCGCCAATGGCACTTGATGATTGCTTGAAATAATTTCCATTTACATATACCCATTTATGCCCGTATTTCCGAACTTGTAGGGGAAGGGAGGCAATGACCATGACAACATATTTCAAAATTATGAAAATCGGAGCAAAGACCCCTACTCCAAATAATTATCACAGTCCTTGCTTAAAAGACAAACTTGGCTACAAGCCAGACAAAGACATTATAGAAAGAAGAGTCTCACTTAGTTTAAAAATTGAATTTTTAATGTATTAATTGAATGTCCGTCGGAAATCATTAAAGCTACTCAAATATGAGTGACATGGTGTGCAAATAGCGCACAAGTTCTTCACCTTGATTTCGCACATGAAAGTAATTCCCCAAGACGCTGTTACGTTCGTAAATCATTAAAAGTTCATAGCGTCTCCGAAACTTTTTTTCAAATTCTCGTGTTTTTTTTTTTGTAAACAATGGCAAGTCATCCAAAAATGAAACCGTGAGATGGCACGATTTGTTGAGTTGGCTCGGAAGGCATATGTGCTAGTTAAGTGGCTTTTAGAAACCGCGACAAATCGCTTCCTCCAGCTGGGCATGGTAGCTCGCCCTTCTTGTGATCATGTCCCAATTGGCTTTGTTTTAACAAATTCGAGGAAAAAGAGTGAAAGTGGCGCAACTGGCACCTTGGGCCCGGTCAAGAATAACGCGAAATTGGCAGAACGTCCACTTCCGCGCTACATAATCGCACGTAATTAGACTCGCATCAAATATTCGCCCCGAATGCTTTCCTAATTCCGAAAGCATCTCGCGGGGTGATATGCTTACCACGACGTGCTGAGTGTAAGAGCACCGATATTTTTGTTTTGATACTATAAGAATTTCCAACCGCGAAGAGTGATCTCGATACGAAAAAACGCCGGATCGCGGCTAGGCTATTTGGCGAACAGATGTTCGTGTGAAGTGTCCCAATCCGAAAATGAATTCACGCGGGGCGCAAGAATGACGCTATTTCGAGCTAATTTTAACCGGCCGGAGTGTGAGGGGGACATGTGAGTGGCCTCCTCAAGAAGCTCCAAGCATTGCGAAAGAATTTCATTTTCACAACATAACTACACAGCTCCCCGGGGCCCGAGGCCAGAATGCGCTGCAGTAGTGCGTCCAAATGAACAGCCAACATTCGCGATGCTGCGGCATTATCTTGTGTGGAAACACATGTTGCTCGCGTGTGTGGAGCTCGGGAGGGTCAGTGGGGAGCGAATGTTCCGTGAGTGACTTCAGTAAGTGAATGTCTATTTTAAGTACTTCTGGTCGACCCTGCTCCGGCCGAATTACAGGAAATCTCCTTCAGGGTAATGGGTAAGTGCATTCGTACGATCCGGCAGCGGTCGCGAATAGGTTCGCGCATTATTTATATAAATACCTAGTATGTACCTACATCCGGAGAAACTGGCTAAATGTCTGCTTTCTTGCGAAAAACATTTCCACACAATAGGTACCTTTTTCACACACCCACACCCGACTTGTAAGCAATTCGCCTGCACTTTTCGTGGGAGCGTGCAGAAGGAACTTAGCCCCGCGGCGGGCAGTGGTAGGATGCCAGAAATAACACCCATGCAGAAACGACTCGTGAGTGGACTACAAAGTGCGAAGATCCTCCTTTAGGATTAAGAATTTGTTTACGCCCGGCAATAAATTGTGAAATTCAGTTAGTGTACCAAATGGACGGGAAATTTAGTGCGCACGAAGTTACCCCCACTAGCTTCCAAGAGTTGCCGGCTTCTACTACCCGCCAAAGAAACTTTCGAGTTTCTGTTATTTTTTTTCTCCTTACTTTGTCGAAGAAACTTCTCCAATTACTCATAAAACGCATCAATATGTATGCAGCGAGCGTGCAATGAGCATGCACATCTGCAGTTTGCGAAGAAGAGCTGTTAGAGGCAACATAGTTGCTCCTCCGGGCACAGCCACTCTACTGCTCCACGAAAAGCAATAAGTAAATTGATGCAATTTTGTCTATAGTACTTGAGTCTAAATGGTTTTTTGCAAAAAGAACCCTGGCTTTACTGAAAGAGTTTTGAGCGGTTTTTTTACTCCACAAACATTTTCTACATAGAAATGTTTTGACCTGAATAGCTCGGGGATATTGGTATTCCACTCTATTTCACTTCTTTTAAATGTCTGTATGAAGTCAACTATCTAAAGGTCTATGTAGGTATGTTACTATGAAAAGAAGGCCCTATGTAAAGGATTTATGAAAACTATTGCATTTATGTGCCTAATTGGACTATAGGGTGATACAAAAACAACAAAGGAATTTGAGTTTTTTTGTCCACGTTTTTTCTTTCCTGACTTTGCATTTAGATAAACATAAAATTTAAACTTCGAACGTTCTCAAATCTAGTAGTTATCGTTTGGTTGTTATGGGAGAAGAAAATACTCAACGATATCCAGAAACATCAACAAGAAGATGTGCAATCCAGTTGTAGATTGTTTGTCTAGTTCAATTTTCTAGACAGATATTAAAGAAATGCATTATTAATCGCTATCAATTTGCTGTTTAGATGGGTATGACAAAGCAATCAACGTTTCATATGGAGTCCCACAGGGATCACTGTAAGGACTTTACTATTATTATATTTACTATATGCAAATGGACATATATCAAAGATCTCACCTTATTTTACTTAACATTTGTTTGTTTGGGGTATGTTGGATACTGTTAAAAGACTAGGTGTATACTTTCAAACAAGCTGTATTTTATACCCCTACAGTGTCCTTGACAGGTCTTTAGGGTTTATCAATCACACACCAAAAATTAGGTGAAACATGGCGGGCGCCTCTTAGGGGAATAACCAACTACTCTGTTTGGTCCTGATTTCCCAGATTTCCATCGTCCAAAAATCTAATACAATAAATGTAAATGAGTCTGGAGTATATGCGATTTAAAATTGGTTAGTAACGGTCCATACTTTTTGTAGTGAACACTCATACAATCGTCAGCTGTTTGGCCTTAATTTACGATAAGTTGAAAATGGATTATTTTACTTGCGTACAAAGTGGAGGAGATAATGCAATGTATTAAGAGGAGCAACAAGTCATCATTATAGGGTTTTCAGATTTGTGCATTTCCAATCTGCCTTCAAAATTGAAGAATTTAAAATGCTATTGATCCTATATTGCGCCAAAACTAATAACATTAAGAAGGATTATGAATGACAATTTCGAAATGGAAATTAAAATTAAAAATTGTAGGTACATGATGTTTGGTTGAGAGGTTTGCAATTCTGGTTTGAGATTTTTGGAGACTGGGAAATGAAAAACGATTCTTTTTACTAGACTGCCTCAGAGGAGGGTAATGTTTTTAGGGTGTATGCAAGTACATATGTCGATTTCTTTGTTACGTCGTGTAGCCTAACCGGTTTAATGGATTTTCATAAATGAGATCGTTAAATTTGTCTTAATCGTGGGTGTGCTACACTGCTACAGGATATATTATTTTTGAAAAAAATAAATATGGCCGCCGTCAGCAGGCATTATGTTTTTTTTTGTCTTCACAGCTCCCACTGATATGGGTATCAAACTTCGATAAACTATGTGTCGTTATTCTAAACCCAATGTGACGGACAAGATAGCGAATCACGTCTTTCTTCGCAACCCCCTTGACAAAGATATCAAATGAAAGGTTTTGACGAGCAAAATACGATAATCTCTGGGACGTTATTCCAAATCCAACATAGCGGATTTTCTTAATATACCTCATGACATTGTATTTCGAATGGGCCCCGTCTGCTTTACCTGTAATATTAAGGTTTAAATAAAATTCTTTGTTGGTACTTAAAATATTAAGTTCGTTTTTTGTAGTCAGGTTTTTTCTTTCTTTTTTGATAATATATTTTTTACACACAATTTTTATTCAGGCTTGGGTGTTAGGTGTGAAAAATAGTATCGGCCGTATGACTGCCTCTAGACACGGCACAATCGGCAAACGTGGCGGCGTCTTTCTATACAAATAGTAAAATCAAGTTGACTTATTCTTCAAGTACTTCAAATAATTGGGAATATCTTCAGCTAGTTCGCACAATTCATTTACTACTTCAAATAATTTTATTAATCGAATACCCGATTCGATCGTCGAATGGAACATTATTATAACGTTCGATTCGATTCCAGAAAATTGGGCACAGGTAGGTATTTTTATTGGGCCAAATTATGGAAGTCGAATTTGGTCGACTCGACTAACGAAGGCATATTTTCAAACCTGAGATACGAAGAAAATTATTTAAGTCGACCAAATTTGCTTTCCATAATAATGTGCAAAACGGACCCCAAAACATCCGGCACTTTAAATTGGAAGACACTATGAATAATTTGTTTTGGTGCGATTTCTCAAGAGCACTATAAAGAAGCAAAGGCGACATCATTTTTCTCATCTAACTGACTTATGGACGTCTGTGAACCTTGATATCGGTAAATACGTGCCAGACTCGGTCTCTGATGTTCCATCATAACGGCCACAGAAAATAATCCCAAAACAAGAAGGAACAGAAAGAATCACTTGCGAGTCATGTGCAGCAAGTAGTACCTAATGCAAATTTACCAAAAGTACGCTGCTTGAATTCGAAATGAGGCGGTAGTTCGTCGAGGGGTTTGTCCCCCTCGCGGAAACAGCAGCAGCAATGGTAGCAGCACTCTGCCACAATCGCAGGTTCTTTTCATATATACCTGAGGTGGTCGTGGCATCCTCTATAATTCAAATTTTAATGCGAGCAAGTTTTTTATGACGTAAACATTCTGCACACGCAGTTTGTACATTTTTAAGTTTAGAAAGAGTGCTCCCGGACATTTTTGGGGAATGCTGCTTAAAATTCAGAGCGTGGTGCTTAAGCAAACCTCATTCTTGGCCCCGGATATACCCACTCGCCCTCCACAATTTCACTTACATATTCCACTCACAACTCATCATCCCTCGACGGAAAGTCTTTGGTTTCAACAAAAAAAAATTCCTACCAGAGTGCGCGGAATTAGTAGACCACCCCCATTGCGGCCGATGGGGATGTAGGGACTTGCAACTGTCCGCGTGCTACAACTCTGCTGGGAGCACAGACAAATTGAATCCTCTTTGCCTCGTTGAAGCCGTGTTATATCTGCGAAATTTGAGGAAAATCTTGGAATGATGCTTCGCCAGAAATAAACCACTTGGCCCAGAAAACGAGCTCCTTCAGATATCACCGCTATTTGGAGCTGCCGCTCAAGAAGGTTTAGTCTTTTCAGATCCTTCACCTCTCCAACACGCCCATCACCTGCCTCGTCATCACCAGGCTCATCAGCATCATTTTGCGTTAACGACTTTTCCTCGAAATACCACCACACCACTCCACTCCCCACACTCTTGGTTTCCAAACTTTGATGATATTCATCCTCCACACCCCGTGCCATATCTTTTTTGCAACCTCAATAGTTCTCTACGGCTTTTCATGCACCCTCTGGGGCTCTGTTCATGGAAAAATCCTGCCGCCCTTTCCACCCTACAGCACAGCTTCCTGCACCATAGTCCCTACTATGGCCCCGGCGGCGGAACGTCACGACTGACGATGCAAAAATTGCCGATAGTGCGAGGCCGGGCGCACTATTACAACGGGCGACGCATATAAACATTGTTCTGCAGGGCGTATGGTGCCGGAGCGCAAATTGATTATTGACACCCGTTTGACCACTTGATATTTATAGGTTTCTCTGATATTGCAGCCGTTGCAGGCAAGGCACAACTGGTGACATCTTTTTCTGCCCCAGCCTCCAATGCTTTTCTTGAGCTACTGCAGAATTTTTCGAGTCCTTCTTTGGACAGGAAAAATTTTTTCCACGTTCTTCCCTTTCCCCAAATGCCTTTGAAATAGTCCGGGTGAACCTAAAAGTCACAAATGGAGATATTTTTATTCTGCCTTACGTGCTGGTAACAAGCTGACAACTCCAGCAAATTGACTGTGGTTTCTTACAATTGAAAGAATAAATTTAAGAAGCTTTAAGCTTTATATGGCAAAATATTTTAGCATTTTTATGTGTTTTATGTAGAGGTGTGCGAATTCGACGTTACGAACAATTCGCCTTGAATCGAATTTCTTGAATGAATCATTTCGTCAAACTTTTAATGAAGTAAATTTTTTCGGTAGTTGTGTGACATGTGGCACCATCCTGTTGGAACCACTTGTTTTTGAGGTTCATTCCATTCCATTCGTGCCAAAAATAGCCAGTAAACATGGCATGACAACCTTCTCCATTAACCATAAGCGTGTTGTCTTCCTCGCTCAAATATAAATGCAGAACAATCCCATCACCGCACCAATATGATTCTCAGCCCCTAATTCTACTATTTTGCCCAAAATGATCTTCTCCGCTGAAATTCAGTTTTTGTAATGCTCAGAACACCATCGACGGGGTAAATTGTCATTTACCTTCAGCTACTAAGTCTATCCGGTCTTGTAAACACAATAGATTGTGCTTTTAAGGGATTAGGCCACTTCTAGAGGAGAAAAATGAGGGCAAACTTTCTGTTTTTTTAACGACACTATGCAACATATCGAAATTTGATAAAAAGGTCTTTATTATAAACTCTTGAACAATTTTTGTGAAAGTTTTTGAGTGCTCTTAAAAATAAAATGGCAACTTGCAAGCATTTTCCCATTAACGCCTATTTTTTTGCGCGGCCGGACAAAAAAATTCTACAGTTTTGAAAAGAGAATCATAATCTAGGTCATCAATATACAGATAAAATAACAAAGGAAGCTAAATTGATCCTTGTGGAACACCAAAAAACACAATTCGAACACTTTAGTACCGACCAGTTTAGTAATTTCGAATTAAAACAACAGAGCTAGGGGAATCATGCCTTACTAAGTGAAAAGCTTTTATGTAGATAAATCAAGCAAGATAATCAATATTGCGATATGTAAATCTACAGCTTTGTGTTTTGTACTATACCATGAACTCAACGGCTTTGGCAATATCGCCGACACTGTAAGCTCTGGTTACTTGTGCTCAAACTTCGATTGCAGTATTGCCCTGGGAAGGTTCCAATTGTTTTTTTATGTTTCTACGGTGGAGTAACAATATTAGCTATTAGAGTTAACGATGTTCTTCTGTGACAAGAGGTTAGCATTTTATCGGTGATAGTTAGAAGTCAAGTATGTACAGAATGTGATACAAAACTTTTAAAAACCAATTCATTTTAGCAAGGCAAGATATCACCGAAAATGGTGAGCGATAACCCAACCCAGCAGCAGTGGTGGAAATTGGAAGAGTCGTAAAAATACTTTACCAAGAAAAAATCACTTTAGAAATGACGGGAATAGTGTCAAATGTTCAAATTTCGCGAAAAAAGCATATTAATGCCGATGAAGTGTTATGGTTTGGGACATATTTCGGGGGCTCGGGTGGGATATTTAGTCTTTATAGGAACCACTATGGATCGATTTGTTTACTTAAACATTCTTAAACAAAATTTTGCAGAATCTGTACCCAAGATCTTACTAAACAATGGTAATTTCAACAGAACAATAATCCAAAGCATACTTCGGTGGAATGGTTACTGTATAATTTCCCAAAACAATTTAATTCCCCTTCCCAGTCCCACGACTTATGACTTATATCCCATCGAAAAATTTTGGGACGAGTTAGATTATAATATCCGCAAAAGGACTATCAAGAATAAAAATGACCTTCAGAACGCTTTAATCCAAAAATTAATTCAAATATCGCCACAAATTACAAAAAAAAGTGGTTGGGGGGTACTACACCATAATTTTAGGATTCTCCACATTGTAATTATATTTATTAAAAATTCTCTCTCTTATCTCTTTTCAAATGTGTTGACTCGACGGTCGATCATTAAATCACATGTGGTTAAACCGTGGATCGTGAACGACGATTAAATGACCTAAGTGCACGTAAAGTTTTTGCAGTAGGACTAGAATGTTAGTAATTAATTTTAATAGTTTGTAAATGTTGTTCTATGATTAAATTGCAGACATCGATAAGACGACAAGTAATACTGGCATTAAAAGGATGCAGAAATGTCACTGCGTATATGGTTTGGCAGTCAAAACATTTGTAGGGCTCTTGTGAGTTTTACTGCTAGTGTATTAACTCTAATTGATGTTTTGCTCTGTTTGTATTTCACGATTAAGCTTGTGTTACGACTTAATTCGACTTAATATTGTCATCATACATCTAAAACTGTAAAAAAATTATTTATAATTTGTTAGTTGTGAATGATCAATAGTATTCCCGCGGTATCTCTGCACAAACTTACACAAGGAACAATCTAAAAATGTGATTTATTTATGTGTTTAGGTAATCAAAGCAAAGTCAATAATTTGGAATATTTAGTCGTGCCTGAATCCGGACCAAAAACAGTTTTTTTATAACTATGTATATATATGTCCAATTCTAAACATTTATGAAGACGAACAAAATAAAAAAGAAATTGTTTTCTCGTTTTTCCTGAAGAAAGTGAGTGTTTTCAAAAAGTTTTTAAGAGGAGTTGACGCAGGTTTATTTGCTTCGTAACAAAGTTTCTCAACAATTTCTTCAGAAGTCGTTATAATTTCTTATGAGCCTCCTCGAGCGATTTGTCTGCGATTTACGGCAAACTTTTAAGTAGGTTTATTGCCAGTTGGCTAAACAAAATTCATTTCATTACGGATTAAGCGACTTGTAAATGGAATTATGCGTTTATTTGTAGTTAAGCCGCTTTGGTCGCATATGTAACTTGGTTATTTCAAATGTGTTATTAGGAAATTATAGATATATGTATATTTTAATATTCAGAAAACGTTTATAGATCTAATATATTTTTCGATCCTTTTTTAGGGCTTATAGAGTGCGCGGGTAAACAACGCTTAGAAATTCTTCCAGTACAAGAGGTGCAACGAAAGCCAGTTGGAAAGCCTTTAATGTTAACATGTCGCCCAGATGTCGAAGATCCCAGCCTCCTAACAGACCTACAATGGAGAGACAATCTGAATATGACAATTCCCCCAAAACCGTAAGTATCTTTCAATAAACCGGCATAGTGCATTGGCCTTAATCGCCAAATTCCGCAGCTTCCTGCCTTTTCAACTGCAGACATGCAGAAGCTGTAGAGTTTAGCTTTTTTGGCCGCAAACAACTTGCCCAAAAAGAAGAGGCAAATTACAGAAGAAAAAAACAAAGTTAAATAATTTGCCCTTTACTTTTGGCGCAAGCCCACTGAGATAGTGATTGTTTTGTTACCACCGTCAGGAGTCGCTATTATTACCCCATGTACGATTCGAAGGGACGTAGGCTGCCAATGCCGTAAGTTTTGCTGGGAATGACTGGTTTATGTTTTTAGTGGACTTTCGTTTACTTTTGCCATTTATAAAAAAAATATACAATCGCAGAGTTAGTAAGTGGTCGAACTGGGAGTCTCCACCTCCACCTAAAACGCACGATGCTCGATAAAATAGAATAGAGTGCACTCTCGACCTGAGTTGGAACTTTCAACCATTAATCGTGTAGCTTTTTTGTTAACTCTTTTGTTGTTTGTTTGCTGTGCGATCATCAAATAATAAGTGCATTAACGTCGCCTCCGCCTTACCATATAACCATTTTTCACGAGCAAGGTCAGGGGGCGTTCACTAGAACTGCCAGTTGCAATTTCCACCTACCCTAGTAGATCGGTGTAGTAAGTGTGCTGGCACAGGTAAAAAAGGTTTTCGAACTGAGGCGTTGCCTGATCCTTTCATACTAAACCTGCGTAGACATAGTGGACGACACTAAAACCCAAGTAACATCGAAGCATACCTTCACTCGCTAGGCGCCCTAACAATCAAATCAGTCGCCCCTGATCAGTCATCGTTCCATGCATATCAGAAAGAGCACTAATCGTTCACCGCCTGCCTTTAGTAGTTGCACCTACTAACCGATCTTGTACTTGTTTCTTTTTCACAGGACGGGTCAGACACAGCCACCGATGTATACAGAAATCCTGCCCGGAGATCAAAGCTTAGCCCTTATTATACCGTCCTTAAGGGAGACAATGGCTGGAAAGTACTACTGTTCAGCGTCTTATGCGAGCTCCCAGCTACTTGAGATTGGTGTCACCATCGAAACATATGGTAAGACTTTTTTTTAAATGATCGCAAGCTTTTAGTAGCAGAAGCAGAAAGAGAGGGCTTTTTAGGCAGAAACAGATTATAAACTGAAAGCTATACCACAAGTAGAGTAGTGACACACAAAATTGCAGCGGGGAGAACAGAGGGCTTCCAACTCTTATAAAAAGCTTTACTTGTTGTTTTTCTGGTTTTGTCTGTGTCTTCTCCAATTGTGAGTTCCAGTTTTTGGTCGAAGACATCAAATTTCCCAATATTTGAGCCTTCAAAATGTGTTCTCGTATTCCATTCAACTGGAATACGATACTCGCAATGATCTTCTATTTCTGCCTCAAAAGTATGGCACACTACAAGCATAGAGCAGTACCAACAGGACACAGACGTTTTAAAGAGTTATTCTGGTAGCTTTTTTGCTTTCCTGTTTCTGCTGCTTCTATCGGCTTTTGCTGTATTTTGCCTTAACTCTCCATATTGACAATTGCTCTACTATCGCCCCTTTTTTAGTGGCCATCACGTGGAAAAACGCACCAGAGAACCAGTTCCCTATTCTGGGCGCTGACTACCTCGTACGATGCGAAGTAACTGCTAGCCCATCACCGACGGTGGACTGGTTACGAAATGGAGATCAAGTAAATTGCTTTCTATTAACTAGTAGGACTGCTCCATTTACAATTTTTTGTTCTATTAGATCAAATCCGGGGACAAGTACGTGGCGCAAACACCAGGTCTTCTCATTCGAGATGTCCAAGAGACCGACGACGGTATTTACACCTGTCGAGCAGCTGTGATACAAACTGGAGAATTAGTTGAACGAAACATCCGCGTAGAAGTCTTCATCAAACCCGAAATCAAATCACTTCAAGCGAACTTAGAAGCAACCGAAGGCCACTCGTTCTCCACATTCTGTAATGCGACAGGCAAGCCTGTGCCCGAAATAGAATGGATCAAGGACTTAACACAGCAAAATGTTGTAAACGCCGACCGATTCCTAGTGAATCCACTGACAGGTTTACTGACGATAACGAAAGTCGAACAAGAGGACTATGGTACCTACACCTGCATTGCGAAAAATGCCGCTGGAGTAGTGGATATGAAAACAAAATTAGACGTCCTGGTTAGGCCTAAAATAGAACAGTTCAAGAACGAAACGGGAATAGTAAAAAAAGAGGTGGCAATTACCTGCAGTGCAAGGGGACGTCCAGCGCCAGAAGTAACATTCCGTCGCTGGGGTTCTGAAGAAGAGTTCACGCCCGATAGCCAGCGGAACGACGATAGGATCAATCTAGAACAGTATAGGGACAACGAGAAGGGAGAAGGCTCAGGAACTCTGAGGATATCGAAACTAATGCGATCAGACGATGGCTTGTATGAATGTATAGCTAGAAATAGGGGAGATACTGCTTACAAGGTTGGCCATATTGAAGTGCAATTCCCGCCTGACTTCACCTACATGAGAAGCCTACCTCCAGTCTACACTTGGGAAGAGAAACGGGCCAATTTAAGTTGTATAGCTGAGAGCATACCAAATGCTACGATTGTGTGGAGATGGAAGGGTCAGTTCGTAAAAGACTTGCTCGACAGAAATCTCTTAATAGAAGGCACTGGTCCAAGGAGTAATTTGATAGTCACACCGATTGAGCAGAAATACTATTCCACCTATCACTGTCTCGCGTCTAATGTTCATGGAACTGACGAAGTTGATATCCAGCTGAAACAGGGTACCATACCTGGTTACGTTCAGGGCGCCACTCCTAGGGTGGTTACTGCAACAACGATGACATTCGACATTTTAGGTCCAGCCACCGAGCCTGGATTACCGATAGTAGCGTACTCTGTTCGGTATAGAGACGAACGATCAGGGGACTGGGCGAAGGCTCTAAGTCGAAACTGGTCCCCCGACAGTCCGTATATTGTGGAAGGCCTTAGGCCGCAAACTTCTTACATTTTCCAGTTTGCTGCCCGAAACCAAGTAGGTTTAGGTCCTTGGGGAATTAACAAAGTCCAAACAACCCCGAAACGATCAGCGCCAGAGGAACCCAAAACCCTGCACTCTCCTGTGCAAAGTGATGAAGAAGAACCTATCGTAATGTCGCCATATTCAGACCATTTCGAGCTTAGGTGGTCTGTTCCTCCAGATAATGGTGAACCCATCGACTTCTACCAGATCAAGTATTGTCCGGTAAGGTTTTTTTAAGTCCGTTGCAGATTTGAGTTAAGATAACAGGTAAACTAAGATAGCGAGATTTTTATGGTTTAGTTAGAAGACAGCTTTCCTGAAGAGCTTTTTTGTGGGTGATAGGATAATACTTCCCTTGTTTTTCATGCCTGTGGACGTTATTTTTAGCGCTTGTTTTCTGTTTGAAAAGTCAAGCGGTTCCAAATTAGAATAGTGCCGTTTTCTAGGAACTTCCGTTTTGTTTTTGCTTTGTTCTTCAAATTCCAAATATTTTGTGCAATACAACTATCTAATTCTTCCTCAAAAACTATTTGTCTAATTCTAATATAATATTATATGCGTAGCTATATTACTACAATAGTTTTTTAAATACTGATCAGCGTTCTTAAAAACTATGGAATAATATTCGGAAACTTTGCATTTAAAGCACGGAAGATTGCCCTAATTATCTTAACCGTTATTTACTAATAGCCTGCCTAAATAAGGTTCCCTCCTTAATTTCTTCGGCTAAAAAAGGATGCGTTAGTTAGGTTAATTCAGGTAAAATCTTCAGAAAATTATTTAATTTATTTATTTGGAATTGAACGATAAAAATCCAACTTTACTTAGCTTAAATCTGCAACAGGCCGTGGAATTTTTTTTATCACAAGAACTAACTTGATCTTCCTTTCCAGGGTCTCAAGGTAAATGGAGAATGGAGTGAACTGGGTAATGAATGTGTCTCTCGAGAAGTGGTTGAAACGACAAGCTTCGAAATGTCACGTCTCAACGCTAACACATACTATCGGATAGAGCTGCGTGCGCATAACGCAATTGGTTTCTCAACACCTGCAAGCACTATGATGAAGACGGCACGAGGTGAGTCCGATACATCTAATAGCAATCTCGGAACATTGTTGTATACGTCTGGTTTTGTTTCGGCTGCTAATCCGATGATTTTGCCAACATCACCACACTACCTCAGCCACCTTACGCTACTTAATTTGTTTAGTGTCGTAATCGCAGTAGCTTTTGCGGCCTGTCACAGTAATTTATCGTTTGCACATTAAAAATGATAATTAAAAATTTCAATACGCAGCCAGCTGAAAGAAAGCGTTATTCTTGGAGTCACCTCACTTGCGTGATCGTTTTTGTTTTTCAATTAATTTACGGATAAGTCTTTTAATTTTTCTTTTTTACTTTCTTCTCAATGAGAAGTGACTTTGTCGCTTTGCTACGTGTTTAAGATAAGACGAATTCAGTTGTTAAGGCGTGTTAAATTTCTCTGAAGTGATTACAAGTGATGGAAAATATCGACATTCACCACCCTACAGTTCAAGATATCACATCGATTTTTAAAATAAAGCCGTAAAGTGAGATGATTTCTAGAATAGCGTCTATTGCTTCGATGGGCAAATGCGCTCAAAGCGGTTAATTTGTCTTTTGTTAAATCTATTGACCATTTTTCAAATTATTTCATTAGCAGGGCTGCTGCATGCAAACGTTCTTTAGCGTTATTTTTTGTCTATGTTTTTTTTTCTCGAAATGCCAATAGTACCTTAATTTTCATTGTCATTTAAAAAAATTCATATACGGCGCTTGCAAATAGCTTAAAATCGGTTCACAACATAAAATATAAATAATGGCGTAAGCAGCGGTTATTTCCGGACCCTTTTATTACTGCGCCAAAAATAAAAAAATATTCGGATTAAGTTTAATTTTAGAAATATACGCCATTAAGGCATAAGTACAAAGATTCCGGACTATCTGTGAGGTTTTATTTCGTTTCGTAACACCTCGTTAGATTCATTTTTTATAATAAATATGCGACCACCTATTGGTAAGGTTCAAGCATTCACCCAGTGAACACATGCATCACAAAATCGCACATTTTACGGTAAATGCCACAGAAAACCAAGCACATCATAGGCACATCACTACTGCGATTCTCGCTAACATGAAAATAGTAATCGAAACACAAACAGACAGACAGACGAACAAATAAACGAATCTCAAATGCATTTTTCAAAACATTGCTTATATTTTGTATAATGGCAGGGCTTGTTGATGTAACCACTATTTACAGAATAAATGTTTTCAATCATCCGGTAATTTCATTGAATTCTTATTTAGCGATTTAGCGATGATTGTTACTTAGATATGAGTAGGGAATTTGTGTGTGTATGTCTTCTAGTAGTATTGTTCAAGTACTCTTAAGTGTATGCGTAATGTTTTTAGTTGTTTAGTTTGTTTTAGTTTACTAGTTAATCTGTGTCTAATTTTTGTCCCCGTGAGTTTTTATTTTGTAGTTAATACGACAATTTAGCGCATTAGATTTTTGTCAATTTTTAATATTAATCTCTTCCGCAATAATAATACTATTTTTCTAGAAAAAAATCCTTTGTTTTGTCTAACGCACCTCGTACATACATGTTCATATTTTCCCCCACTTATGCAAGTATCCTAATCATCCACCATAGTTTTGTGACTGGATACTTTTGGGACATTTCTCCTTGATCGCAAAATTGTGGGCCACATACATGTCTCCCAAAACTCCTTAAGTGTATTTAACCCTGTCCCAGTTTGTTAATTAGCTCAGATTTGTAACGATTTTACTCATAAGTGCATTCTTAGTATACTCTCAAAACCCAGTTACCTAGTTTCGCTCACAGCAGACACATTCCACAAACATTACAAACACTGCAAACATATCCCACGAGCAAAACTTCAAAGCTTTGGTATGCCGCAAGCGAGTTCCGCAGTTCTACCTCCTTCATTTTTTTTTTAACTTGATAATATTTGTGTGTCCCACCTCAACGATAGATTCATTTGTGATAATAAAAGTTGATAACCCATTCACTACTCCACTTGGGCGGCCCTGAATGGGTTGTATTTGTTTTTTGAAATTGTTCAGCTTTTTCTAGAGTAATTCCCTCTAATTAAGCACTCTAGATAGAGAGTAGTTTGCTATAACTCCCCTTTGATCTCTTACATACCTCTTCGGGCTCAAAAGACCGACGCTTAAGTAGTCCTGACAAGGAGCACAAAATCTTTTCGGTTAAATCGTAGTTCTTCAAGGTAAAACTTGTTGTGCATCTTTTTTTGTAAAATGCGTCGAGAGCAATTGAAATTGCTTTCACATGAATACGCTATACGGATTTCAAGTTATCCCTGGAGTTCATGCATCTCCTTTCTCTAATTTACTTTCAATACGAATAGTTGCACATGCATCCATGCTCCTTTTATGATGACATTCATTCGTACGCTCGAAATATTTTTGAAAAAGTTTTCGTTTCCTTTGTGCTCACTATCGACCCACTTGAGTGGGAAGTCTTTACATGCATTTAGATTTTAAGTACGACCGTGACACACTAAATATGAGGCAAATAGCTCGACTCTGGTCAAATTTGTCAAATTAAAAATTGCATCGTTATGTGCTTTTGAGATGTTTGCAATTAGAATTAAAGCAATGAAGCGATACTTACGAGTTATGTTGCACTCATTGCTATCAATAAAGCTTATCTTTGCCACAATTAGCAAGGAAATCGTTGTCAGTACTATCTGCATAATTAAATCTTAAGTTGTTTATTTACATATTGATGAGCGATGAGCGACGAGCGGCAGGCGTTGGGCGGTCAGCTGAGAGCTTAAAATGTTTACGAGTTTTTTAGTAGATCTCTATTTATGTAATTCTAACGTACGACAATAGGATACTGTTTACAGATTTGCAGGGGAAACCAACTAAAGTGGAGTTCATGTAAACAAGCGATGTTAACGAGCAAAGAGTGATGAGCGTTGCGCTGTGAGTGATCGAAGAGCATCACTCTTTTCATAATAATTTACTATGCTCTTTTAATTATCTCTTCATAATTTCCAATCGAATAAAATAATTGTTTTCTTTAATTTTAATGTGTAATAGTAGGGCACTGCTTAAATACTTTAAAGTCTGCTGTACACGTGTGCTATCTTGTTAGTTTAGTTTTGAAATTTGGACCGATCAAAACTAACATATGTTCGATTAATTCCACTCTATTTGAACTCGCCCTGGATATTAAAGTAATTCGTTTTACGTAGGCAAAATGAAGCTGGCACCGCAATAATACAAACAGTAAAGTGCTCTCGATTTCGAATAAAACAACTAAACGTGTGCGGGCGGGTCATGCAAAAAGCATTCAAAACACAACTTGGGGTATCTCGAATAGGTTTTTAATGGAAGTTACGTTCAGTGCAAAACCAAGCCATGCGTGTGTGCTGTTCACATTCATTATAAGGGGTTCACATGGTACTCGACTTGAAATCACGTCACATTTCAATATCCGAAGATGTGCGGGTAACGCAACCAATTGCTATAGCCAGTTTGCGTATTATCGAGCAGTACGAATCAAATTTTTTTTATTTATTTACAAAGCCAAGGTATTTTTCCTGTTGCCTGGAAATTAAAAGCGAGATAAAATCTACCAATTTGGAGGATATTAGGATTAGCTAAAATAAAGGTTTAAAACTAATAAACAGAAACTAAGACTAAACAGAGCTATGATATTTGTAGGAAACAATTGAGCAATTTTAGAGGGGTGGACTCAAAACACTCTGAGGACTTAAATTTATTTCCTGAACAACCAATGGTAAAAAGTTAAATAAAATTTATTTAAGAAAAATTTCAATTACAACGCGACACAAATAAGGCTCTATTACGGCTATTTTGCGTTGTATTTCCTGTTTCAGCTCTGCTATCGTATTCAGTTTGTACTCGTACATACTACCTACTACCGTACTCTTCAAACTACCCAAAGAGAGAAATCTAAAAGAGTTAAATTGTATTAACTTGATGACTTGGCAATATTGTGCGCGGTGACGCAGTGACTAGTGGCACCGTCTTGTTGAAATCAAAAATCCTCGATATGTATATTCACCAACTATGGCAAAAATAAATGCACTATCATAATACTCCGATAACGAAGTTTTTATTTGTAACTGCCAATCCTTTGTCCAAATTCTCTGTGTAGTAGGAAAAGAAAGATCCAATTGCTGCGAACGACAAAAAATTAATATCGTTGATTTCATGACAAATTTTTTACCGCATATACCAACATTTTCGCCCGAGCGACCTACACAATCTGTTTTGATGTTGGCCACTTTCCTAGTTTGTTCGTTTCTTTTTCAGAATTCCAAATTGTGCGAACACTAAAAAACAAATAATTTCAAAGTTGGGTTAATCCGTTCTCAAATATCTATCGCGCCTATTGGTAGATTAAGTTGTCGTATTTATTTTTTCTTGAATTAAATTGGGATCCAAAATATTCCATTTTTGTTATCGAACTATATTTCTCTCGAAAGTCAGAATAGGACAAACATTCTCAGCTATGCTCTTCGCACGCAGCTCGCCAATATGAAAATAATCTAAGGTGTACCGTTGACAGTTTTTCCCATCTTAATCCATCAAAATAAAATCGATCAAGTACATATTATAAAATGCGAGGTATATTAAATATTCAATTTAACATGAATGAATTGAACCGTGAACGAATTTTATATGATGAACTACTTTTTTGGATATAATGTAGGTATGTTTGTTTGAAAGAAATTATTGTGGATGAAAGGACTAAGGCTGTGTCAATTGGACAAAATTTTGAGGCCAGTGGCAAAATTTTGACATTTGTGTGAGTATTGAATAAATTTCAAACTTTGGTTAAACATTTGATATGTTACATTGAGATATAGTTTGGTGATGATTCGTTTTTTTTTTATTCCGTCATCGCGTCTCTATCGGTACATACACTAACCAAAAGTACTTAAATGTCAAATTGTAGCCAGTTGTTGAATCTTGATTAAAATTGATACAGTTTCAAAGCCAGTTAAATTTTGACGTATATCATTTGAATTAATTCACAATAATAATGACAGAATTTAGCTACTGGATAAAATGCAAAACCATTTTTAGCGAATTGACACACGGCCTAAGGATAGAATGGGAGACACAGCAGACTGGTGATCTATTATTAGATACATACTTGCTGCTGTTGTGAAATCTCGTAATTCATCTGTGTTACTGGGTTTGTAGACAAATATACTCACTTCAGTATTTAACCTAAATTTTCTATTTAATTTATTTTTCTCTTCGATCTTAATGCTCCCTGCCACGACCGTAGTAACACGTACGAGTAGTATGTTAGAAACGCTGATACGGCACTGTGTTTCAAAATGGCGTAAAGTCATAAAGCATCTCTTTTATGGTGTACGTGTAGATACTCAATATATTGCAACTAGTTGATTGCCATATTCTGCTGTTGAAATAAATGTAGTTTAACACTGCTGTGTGTGTTTAAGCAGCTGATTGAAAATACCAAACCATTTTGGAAAGTTACAAAAAAACAAGTTGCGCAACTAATTGCAAATTATACGCAATTCAGCAATTCAAGCTTGTAGGCACATTTCTTGCGCAACTTGTAAAAATTCAGAACCGATGCATATGTGGAATACTAGAAAAATTGAATTACTTCGATTTTGAATATTTTGAAATTTAGTTCATAAGAGCGTGTTGTAGCTTAGAGACTTTTATTTCTCATTTAAGGATTTTTATTTTCATACTTTGTGAGAGGAACTGGTGACCATAACTGACTTAGTAAAACATTACTAACTCATTTAACAGTTATGCAAGGAGCACATAACAGGCTATACCACTGCTTTGTTTTTGGAGTTTTATTTGAACCCTAATTTACAAAAAAAATCATCAAACCATGACATCCTGTTTCCATCAACTAACTGTTGCTACAGTTTTAACTATTCAATTCGTGTCACTGTTCACTTAAAATTTAACACACATCACGCTCTACATCAACAATACAACCAGTCATCGATGCCACCACTAAAATACATGAAAAAAAAAAACAGAGCAAACCGGACTAACTCATGTTTTTAGATTAGTTCTTCAAAGCTTCACAAATTTTAACCGTGCATTTCAATAATAATTTCACAAAACAATTAATAAAAAAATAATTGGGAAAAAGAACAGAACCAACAGAAAAATTCCTCAAACCCTTTTCGTAGATAACCCCTACAACAGTGCTCCAACGATAAGAAACAATTGGTCAAGGTGCTGGCTACCACTTTTACTGGCAGTACTAACAACACTAGCATCATCGACAGTAATACAAATCGACTGTTCAACAAGATCGACAGTAAGAACGCCACCTATCCACCACAATATTAGTCAGTATTCCCTAATAAGTGCACGTTGTTCCTGTCACAATCCGAGCTGTTCCCGGGTAGGTGATGGGATAAGCATATGTCATTCTTCGACAAACCCCGCGCGCATGCAGTGTACAATCAGTGGCGAGTGTCATCGAAGTGTACTGAACGTGAGCCAATCGCTGTAAAAATGATATAAAAAATCAAACCTGTTCATTACTACTCTAGGCAAAAAGAAGAGACTTTCCTTAATCGTAAGAGATTTTTCTACAGATTTGTTAAGATTATTACCAGTTATTAAATTTTATATTTCGTTGTCTACAGTGAATGATTTAACCGATTGTACATTGAATTGTTGGTAAAGTAATTATAAATATAATTTGATACAGTAGCCGTTAAAGGAGTGTGGAGGGGCGATCGAATCGCGCCCGTAGTTAGTGTGAGCGAATTGTACGATAAAAAATTTAATAATTATAATAAAATTATTTTGGCCGGAACACTTCATTTTACTGGCATTATTGCTCGCGTAACTTTAGCAGAAATAAGAACTCCCAATTCGATTTTGTCAATTGATATGAAAATTAAAGTGGACGACGCACCTATTGTATTATTATTTTTACCTTTTTTATTACCTTGTTATTTTGAAGAACGCTAATGGATTTGAATGTGCCTTTATTAGATTATTTCTGTGTGAAGACCAAAAAAGGGAACCCACCGTTATTTTCGAAGAAAAATAATCCTTCTTATGAAAGATTTCACTTTTAATATGATTTATAATTTTTCTAAAAATAGTGATGTACTCCTGAGTTCTTTAGTTACAATTATTGAAATGTCGCAGTCTACTTAACTGCTGCAGGTGTGGGATATTAGAAGCTTACTATATAAAACACATTCATTTAGATTCAGGAGCAGAAATTCATAACAAATCATTGGATTCGGTTTTTCTCATTTTCACATTCACATAACTAAAACAGGTTGAGGTAAGAAAAATGTGAAGAACGTAACACTTTCAAGAATGACTTATAGCAGTATACCTTGGAAAAATGGCTTGTTCCCATGTATGTAAATCTACATATAGGTAGGGACGGTTTAAATAGTTGTCGTCTTTGTCTATTTTTTAGAATATATTTTTCTCAACCGTACATAATAAATGTCCATCTGTATAACATTGTTAGTCATCGAGAAATTATTTGTTCCGTGATTTGAATTAATTTGTTAACTGGAGAGCTTAATCCCACCCTGAAACTTTCAAGATTATTATTGCATTTTCGGGATCCCTGTAGTGTGTGGAATGTTGTACTAAAACCATTTTTGATTTTAAAACTCTTCATGAAGTTATAACAAGAAGGGTATGCAGGTACAGATTAAGTAGAACTCAAAAATTTGGACACAAACTGTTTAACCGATTTGGCTTTTTTTTTAAATACTTAGTAACAAAAGCTCTCATGAATCATACCACTTCTTCTATATTTGAATTTATCGAGTTAATCGAGACCGCAATCTTTTTTATGGGAAAATTAAATTCCATAACTTTTCGAATTAAAAAAATTCTACATTGTAGCTAATGTTTCAAAAATTAAAAATCTATCAGTACTTATGCCTTAAGATGTTTCCGGACTTTCCGGTACATACCGCCAGCAATTTGCAATTTTTTTTAACGATACGTACGCACAGAACTGCCAACTCCACAAATTTTCACATTTTCCTTCCAAAAACATGGCCGCATTACTACTACTACGCCAATAGGGTGAATTTAGAATTCATTCTCATTTAGGAGAGCCCCAGAAACGCGAATGTGACACATTTCCAAAGTTTAAAATTTTCGCATTCATTGTTCTGGCATGGGGGACGATATACAACAAACTTACGACCGAAGCACTCGTTTACATTGAAAATCGCGTTGTTTGTTTATTGAAACTACCGTAATTACTACGTGATTGGCCAACTTTTTATAGTAATCTAAAAACTGTCTACAGTGTAAACGAGCCAACATCATGCATACGTATAGTATACGTTCGACGTGTAGAAAGCTACGGCTACTTTCACTGCGACGAACAATGGTCCGAAATTTATTAAATTCAGTGTACTTATGTTTTCAAGGTCACATGTTGTTGAAATTGAAGGAAGAATAACGGATATAAAATTACGATACCTTTTTTCAACAAATTTTCCAAGTTTCACGATATTTAGTACGGAAGAGTTTTTCCGGTTGATAATTATGAATTTGATGTTAAAATTGTCGAGAACAAAATGGCCGACCATTTTTTAATATATTCACCTAATTTTCACGACATTTAGTATACAAAGTTTTTTGAGCTGATCACGAATTTCAATCTCTGAATCTTAGTTGGCGAAAACAAAATAACGACAACCGTCAAATTCAAAACTTTTTTTTCAATTTCATCGGCATGCTAATTTTCCGGTTAATCGCATCGGTATCAGTAGGGCTTAAGTACTAGGGAGGTTGTGGCGTCCTATTCCTGCCATTGTTGTTTTGTTAGTGTTTATATCTTATATATGTATTGTATATACATAAATATATATATATATGTTACATATATTTCTTATACATACAATACATATATCAAGCCCACTGAACACTCGCTTTCATACTAATGCTTCAGAATAAATTATAAACGAAAAAAAAACATTTTCCACAAAGTGCGAATCGTAAAATAAAGACAATGAAATAATAGAACTGAGTAAAGCATTTCCGCTTTGTTTTTTTTTCTTCGTGAAAAAAAATTGCCTTTAAAAGAAGTTGAATAGGTTTTTTACAAATAATTCCCTTTACCTCCTGACCGACTTGCTATACAAAGTGAACCGATCATTTTGCATTTCACGTTTCGCCACCTCGTCTGCCTGCTGATCAACTAGAAATGCTACTTCCCAAATATCCTGAATACGCTGTAGGTACTCGTTTCCGCTTTCAACAGTAGTCATTTACTGCATTTAACGCAATTCATAACACAGAAAAGGTACTCAAACGGCAGAGCTGTAGTAGGTCAGGGATGTGCAAACGAAAGAAGGAAGTGGCACAGTTTTCAATTTCATGAAAGAGATTTCATGCTTTCGCCTACAAAAGCGATTTTTTGGTTTGTCGAAAAAAAAGAAAAAAATTTATTTATACTCTTTAAGCACCAGGGAAAACCTTTGAAATTGTCGATGTAGCTCACCTAGTAGTGTAAATTATACTATGTTTGTGGAACACACCCAAATGTTTGTTTCGAGCCCATCATATCACAATTTAGACTGCTAGCAGCACCTTCGATACTATAAAATTGGAAATTCCCGGAACATGCCATTGAAAAACTCATAACTTGTCAAAGTGAATTGAGGGCAAAGCCAGGATGCAGCCAGGACAATCGGAACTCTGCAAAAACTGTCCGAACAGTTTCAATAAATGTTAACTGCTGCCCGAGAACGTTTGGCTGAGTCGAGCACCGATATGAAGGACTTTGGCGGCATAGTTGTGGCCAGTCACCAAGCCGGAAATTCATTTGCTTCCTGGCTATGCCCCAGGTACCCAAAACTTACCAAAGTTAAACCCAATCCCAGCTCCGATTGATTTGTTTGCTTCGCCAACACTGTTCTGCTTTATTGTCTCAATGAAGAAAAAATTTTCTCTGAGGTGGACTTTGGAGTACCTATTGGAACTTAAATGGTTTCGTTCTCTACCCAGCCACAATCGTCATCACTCAAAGCGACCTGTTTACCGGGCCCTTTAGTGGCCGGCCAATGTCCAAAATGAATTAATCGCCCCCTCTCAGAGGGCAGAATAAATTTAACAACTCATTAGATCTGCTCCTTTTGCGCGGGTCAACAGACCCCTTTGAGTGGTGAACAAACATGAAATATTAATTTCCCCATTTCGGCCGACAGTAATGCATTTTTTTAAAAGTGCGATGAAAGGAATTAATTGGTTTAAAAATCGCAACCCAGTAGTCGGGGGTTAAACGCAATGAAAATTTTCAACGTTGCAAACACAAACGAACAAAGTTCTCCGGTGGCCCTTGTTTAATTAAATGCGATGAAAGCACGCGCGCACTGATGTAAACCCATTTGTTCCGGTTAATTGATTTTTCTGACTTCCCGTCATCAGGGGTGCTGAAAAAACATTTCACTTAGTGCAACTGATGGTGCATTCCGTAAAAAAAAAAAAGAACAATAAATCCCCTACATCGGATTGTTCTTCTTGCTGAATACACCCCCTCCTTGCATGGTATAGCCGTTACTGGGCACGCGAAGGATCCCCTCGTAAACTGATTTATTACCCCCACCAAGTAGGGTTTTGTTGTTGGTTTCTTTTTTGTTATAAAAGTGCTGATTTCCACTTAAGATAAATTTAAAAGACACGAGCCAAAGTCGAATTGTGCGCGCAAATATACCATACGTGATAATGAAAGCAATTGCCACCCCTTCTTCAAAAGGAGCATTACTATACAAAGAGACGAAACTAAAACTGCCAAATACTCATTTATAAAATTTACAGGAAAGAAAAACGATTAATAAAATTTGTAATTGTGCTATCGAGTAACTTAAATAGGCGAGTAAAAGTGTTTAATCCGATCTCTAGTATTGCGTAGAAAGTGAGTGACATTGAATTTGACCAAACCATACCCACATGTGCATGCCCGATGAAGCAGTTAGTATCTGCGAAATACATTTCCGCGATTTTCCACCCCCACAGCAATAGATGATTATGTGTGAGTGAGTTTAGCCAATTATATCTGAAGGAGTGATGCAAATGGTAACTTAGTCGAGAGTTTATACTTATAGGACAATAAATTGTAAATTAACTTAATTTTAAGAGGTGTGAGAGCTCAGCTCTGTGCATACCACTGTAAATTGTAAGACCCTACCATTGTTGGTTTTTAGTGTTTTCAAAACTTTTTGTATATATTTACTTTTAATTCGTCAGAATACCGTTTTGCTCAGAAATATATCAGTAACCTCAAATTACATTTAACGGCTAAACTTATACCGAATTTAAAATTAACTGAATGTAACTTCTAGCTTGGTATTACAAAGGGATGGGAGCGAGGAAAAAATAGTCAAGCATTTAAGCAATTTTAAGTTTTATCTCAAAAACGAAACCAAGTTAAGATAAAGTCTTAATAGGGTTTGCAGAGAAAATTTCATCCCAATCGGTAAACCGCTTCACCAGTCCTCTCCTTGTAAGTAATGACTAGACGTTTTGCCTTCTTTAAAATAAATTTATTTTTTTTTCGGATTGATACCATTGCTTGGTTTATTCAGTCTTACAATTACAATCTTACAATTTTGAAGAAAATAGTCGACTTAAAAATTCTCTTGGGCTTAAAAACTATCGCAGTTTATTTTATCAAATATCAAAAAACAAAAATTTGTGTCGTATTTCCTGTGTTAGCTTGATAGGGTATTACTGTTTATTTTTCAAATGTTGTGCCTGTGTCATACAGATGAAATCAATTTGACCTGTCGAATCGAAATACTTCAGTTTTATTTATTTATTTATTCATCATCGTCAACAGGTTGATTACACCATCTGATCTGAACAGAAAAATTAACAATGATTATAATGATTCAAATAATTCCTAGAAATTAAGTAACAATTTGTTGATTACTTCTTTGCTACAATGAAAGCCCACTGAAGAAAATCTAGTGTTGTAGATTTTGGACATTGCCGAAACGGGTTCAAAAATTAGCCGCAATTAGTTCTGTGGAACATAGAGTATAGAAAGTCCTGTGCTCTAGTAGTTCGGGGACGTGAATTAAAATTAATAAGATTTTATAGCTTTGGAGAGTCTATAACGCCAGTAACAATATCGTGCATGAAGGTAACGCTTGAAATTTCTCTACGGTTGGACAGAGTATTCAAACTTAAAAGTTTGAGTCTGTCTTCATAAGGAGGAAGACTATGCGGATCACGCCAGGGTAAGTGGCGAAGACTGAAGCGGAGCAAACGTTTTTGGATAGCTACGATACGGTCGATATGCACAGAGTAATGAGGGGACCAAACAACTGAAACATATTTTCAAGATAGGACGGACAAAGACACAAAACAATCTTTTTTCAGATCGTTAAAATCCTTAGGCCAGCCCTCTGCAAAACTAAGGGTAGAATTTGCGCGACTGATCATATTGTCAAAATGGCGTCCAAAAACGAATTTCGTATCAATAGCCAGTCCCAAGTCAACAACGTTTTCTTGCCGAAGTAAATGTGCGTCAAGCATTTTGTAAAAGTACTCCAAAATTGAAGAGTGTAGTAAATTAAATAAAGTTTACTTTACTCAGTAAAAATGGCAAGATCGCGTTGGAGGCAAAGCGCATCTTGTAGTGAATCGGTGACTCAGAAAATGCGAGTTCTCAATTAGAGGAAACACGTCGTTAAGGAAAATAATTAGCAACATAGGTCCTAGGTGGCTGCATTCTGGCACTCCTGACAGGACCGAACAGGGTCAAAAAAGCAAAAAGAAAACTTAACTCTAAAAGAACGATTGGTAAGATATGACTTAATCCAATGAAGAAGATCATTGGGAAGGTGAAGCCAAGTCGTCAAAGTTTAAAAATCAGCAGTCTTTGAGAAAGTTTATCAAATACTTTTCAAACGTTTTGCTGAAATCAGTGTAAACAGAATCGATTTGCTTACGCTTTTCTAAGTTCGTTAAACAGAAATATGAAACCTCCACAAGATTCGTTGATGTTCGGCCTCTCATCGACACAAGGACTATAGTCAGGTGAATCCGCGTAGTCTTCGCAAATTTCGTTTAAATACTTTAGATCAGTACACTTGCTTAAAAGAATATTTGAACAGTGTAACGGAACGGAATACAAATCAAGTTATTAAAATAATCTAAACCCATATCACAGACATCATCATAGTTTGGCCTTCCGTTTATTATTTATAAAATTCCAAAATTCTTTAGGATTATTTTTAATGTTACCTCTCACACGATCAATGTACTGGCGATATAAGATCTTGGAATAATTATTGAATTGTTTCCGTAAATCAGAAAAATACAGATAGTCTGCTTCATGATTGCCAATTCTACACTGACGCCAAGAATCGTTCCTGAGATTTCTCAATGATCTCAAATAATCTTCATACAATACCGGATTATGTAAAAAAAAATTTCGTTTAACCAGAGGAACAAAACCATCGATTCCCATTAAAACTAAATCATAAAATTTACTCAAAGCACTTTGGATGTTGAAATTGTTTTTGAAGTTGAACAACAATTTACAACAATTTATCCCTATTATTGTGGAAAAGAATAAAAAGTGCCTGGTCTTCACTTCAAATCTAAAGAAGGTTGTATTACCTTGGCGTCCAATTGATTTCTTACTTTTATATAACAAGATAACATGTTCTAGAAATTTTGTAAGCACTATTGCGATTGTTTCTGCTATAGTGTAACAAGTGGCATCGTCTTGTTGAAACCGGATTTCCTAGGTGCCCGTTGTCGTTATTTATCAACTGATCCCACATAAAGTTTGGTGTCAGGCTCCGATAGCAAAGGGCATTCAATTTGAAGTCGAATTTGTGCAATTTTTCCTTTTTCTTGGTCGACAATCATAAATTGCCCTCACGTCCTTTTCATATGTACATACAATTTTTCGTACAAGATATTAAACTCTCATTCAGTTATGATTCCTGTAGTACCAGCCATTTTGTACAATTCCACTCGGCTTTTTTCCATTACGGTGGATCTTCGGGTGTATGTACAGTCACGTTAAAACTCCTTTCTCCAGAAAGGCATAGTGTTAAAATCATGTTGCATAGTTCCCATGAATTTCAGTCAATTTGGTTTTGATCTGTCTCGCCATCTACTCGTACTGCAAACATCAAATAAACGACGAAGACGAACATCAATAAAGTTTTACGTTCTACGTCGGCTTAGAAAAGTTTCTTTCGCTATCTTTACTGTGTCACATGGCGTGAGTTCGGTGGCATCGTCTTGTTGAAAACAATCGGAATTCATCCAATTTGGGTGTCAAAAAGTCATGTAACATGAATTTATAACGTTTATCGAGCTGCCACACTATCTTCGAAAAAGTAGGGTCCAATCACCCTTTAAGGACAGACAGTAATTTTTAGTGGATGTAAAGATGATTCTTGAATAAAAAGTGGCTTTTCTTCAGTGCCCCAGAAACGAGTATTCTGCTTGTAGAATTTCGAAGGAAAATCGTCCTATTCATAGCTGAGGTTTATATTGCGCTGGTTGTATTCCAGACAATCTTGGTGGTTTGCTAGCACCATCTTATTCACCATCTGAGTTTTATACGGAAACATCTTCAAGCTTTTCAAATACACTGCAGAGACCGCTTGGAAATGCCCAATTGCGTGGTCCGTAGTCTCGTTGATGTTTCTGGACTCTTTTCCACATCCTCGCGTACAGTATCAATATTATCGGCCGAATGGCCTCTTCTTGGTCTGTCAATCTTTGGGCTACCTTGTGTTCTCTTCGTTCTCTTCAATTCAAGTATTTTGAAAAAGTACAGATCGCAGAATGCCTCATACAATTATCAGTTCCTTCTATTCTACTAAATACATCTTACCATACACAAAACGCTGGGTCTTATTTTTCGTTGGTCAACTGCTTCTAAAAAAAACAAACAAAAAACCTGAGCAAAATGGTTTCATGTTTTAATCGACTTGTGCGAAATTTGTGCAATTATTCGCAGTCGAACGTAACTTTGTAATAATATCAATGATCATGTTGAATGTCTTCCAAATTTTATCGTGCTGTATCGAATCACGTTAAAGTGAACTGTTAAGCCTATTGAACCCCTAAACAGCCCCGAATTTACACCAGTATGCACAGAAATTTCATGAAATTTCATTGGAATCCAATAGAAGAGTTGCGTGATCACAGTGTGTGGTCCTCCGTTCGCATGAAGATGTTCTTGACCGTACGCTAAGAAATAGGTGTGGTTGTATTAGTTTTTTGCGATAGTCTTCTAGATAATGTAAAATAGGATAATATAATTGGACTTTGTAATATTGCAATCACGTAACTCTTCTCGTCGCAGCAAAAGCCATATCTCTGATGAATTCTAACATTTCCAAGATTGTATAACTGAAAATTTAAGGTGAAGAATGGTCGTAAGGCGATTGTGTAAATGTAAGTCACGCTAAGTCACGATAAGTCACGGTAAGCTAAAGACGTAACGAGTAGCTATTAAAGAGATACGAATTCAAAAATAAAACCGACTGCTTTTTTAAGACGAAACACAAGTTTTCTCAATAGATGTAAATATTTATAAAAATAAATAACACTAGGAAATTGTCTAAATTTTAAAGAAACAAAAGAATGTTTAAAATTAAAAAAAAATTAAAAATGGAATCACGGAAAGTGTGGGTTTTAATTACCTGACCGCCTGCCAACGGCCACCAAATTTCACAGCAGACAAAGGATTTATTGTTGCCAGCCCTACTGCCAAGATGATGTTTAAAAGTAAGGAATACTGGTTTTAAGTAATAATTGTTGGATCTCAGTACCCTCCCACACTGTTTAAATTCGTAACCGAAACGAAAGAGATGGGGTGAAGGAGGGTCGGTCGAAGGGACAGCGCCCAGGGTGCGGGTTCCAGTGATGGTGGCCTCCGTAAAAGGTAAATAGCATAATCGTTGTAAGTTTCTAATTTTATTGAAACCGATAAAAAAATCACGTTTTCCATTATATACTTTTTAATAGACTTGAGTCACAAAATTCATTATTGGTTTGATCCTACTTGCTTTACATAAAAAAAAATCATTCAAACAGTCGGTCCAAAAGTGTTCCGTTCCGCGAAACATAGTCTTAGTTTTCCAGCTGTAACATAAAACCCGTTTTGAAATAAATTTGTGTAAATAACAGTAGGCAATGCCTTCTTAGGCACTTTGTATTTCAATAAATACACCACCAAAATTGTTGTAAACAGTGTTTCACTTTCCGTTCGTTTCCCATTTTGTTTCAAGTGAGTTTTTGTTTCTGTTGAAAGCTTTCTGCCACTTTGTGATTTGAACAAGAGCTTATGTGCCGCAAGATGAAAAGCTTAGCTGCCTCTTAAAAAGTGGCATTCAGCGCTTTGTCCGTTTTTTCGTTCCTTTCATTTTTTTTTTTGGTTTTTGTTTAAAACATTTTTGTACATTTACTTATCAGCTGATTGGAGGACCATAACAAACCTGTACATACAGCTAACCGTCACCTTTCAGTTGTTCCTTTGTTTTGTCATTTTTTTGTTTTTCATAATGATTTCGTGGGTACGATTGCATGACTGGATCTTGCTTTTCGGATTTGTTTTTAGTTACCTTAACGCACCCACTTTGATCAATACTAACATGATGTACTACACACACAAATCCACATTCAAGCAAATATTGGGAGTGGGGCAAACGCTACTGAGGATGCCTTGACTATTTGTGCAGTCCTGAAAAGCATAATTGCCCCCTCCCGCACAATTCAACGCATTGTATTACCGTATCATATAAGTAGTGTAAAAATTCAGGCATAAATACTAACGCTTCCTTATATCCCCCACCATAATTCGGCATGGTGCTCTCAACATTTACCCAATTTAGATATGTATCTTGCTGAGGTAATAAGGGTGCAGTCGGGACTTACTTCAACCGCCATCATTATAATTGCGATTGCTGGAATACTCTTACTTCTCGTAGTCATCGACATAGTCTGCTGTATGACGATGAGAATGGGCGTACTTGCATCGATGTGCCGAAGAACGAAACGATCACCATCAGACATGGATGAGGAGACAAAACTTGGCAGGTAAGACTATCAGCTAAAGGCAGAAGCAAAACAGAAGCAGAATCAGAACAACAACAAAAATACCAAAAACTTTATTTGATGTTCTGTTTATGTCGTTGGTTTCTGCTCCTGATGCGTCTCTGCCGCAAAGTAAAATTAGTTTTGTTGTTGTTTGTATTAGCGGTGTTGGAAATACATAGAAAACCTCTCAACCTAACACTGGCAGGTTTTCTGTAGACCCTATATAATTGAGCAACTTGTATCTAAATATTTAATCTCATCTTTGGGAAATAAGTCTACTAAAAAAAAAACAAAAAAGATAAATAAAACTCAAAAAAAAAAACAGTTGCGAAATTTTTCATTAGAACTTAGACACGTTAATATTATTACTGATAGTTGTGTGTACAATATTAATGGAATTGTATAAAAAACAAACTCACAATGCAGTCTTTACGGCTGGCGTTTCCCACTACCTTATTGCAGTGGCCAACTAGTTAAGGAACCACCACCGTCTCCGCTGCCGTTACCGCCACCTGTTAAACTTGGCGGATCACCAATGGCCTCACCACTGTAAGATATATTTTTCCCTCAGCAGCAAAGTCACCATGCTTTTTAGTTATTATTTCCAGAAAAAAAATGTTTTTTTTCTCTTTTGAGCTTGTACTGCATGCTCCAATTCACGATTTTTTAATAAACCGCATGTGAACTTTTTTGATTTAGTAGTTAGGATTCGCGTGCACAAATAATATAACTGAGCCGAATTTATCTTGTCGAGGAAGATACATGTATGATGAGTAACTTCAATATATTTAGACTAACCAGAGTCTGCATTCGATATTTTGCCTACATTAGTCCAGAAATCTACTGCCAACATCTGCTAAGACTGAAATCAGCGTTGGACCAGAAACGATCAGGTCTTGTCAGTCGCAGTAATAGTTTGTTCCATCAATCCAACGTTCGTTCTCATGCACTTAAAGGATGTCTCAACTAGAACTTTGATTTTAAATTAAAACAAAAAAACTTCATTGAAATAAAATTTTTCGAATTTTTTTTGATTTGCAAAGTGTAATTGTTTACATTAGACATAAAATCAAATGTCAGTCAAATAGCCAATGCGGCTCCGTTGACAGATGTGTACCCCTTTCTTGACCTTTTTGGAATAAAGACGGCTGCATTGTACGAACATCGTAGTCGGCTTCTTCCTCAAGTTTTTGAATCGTTCCAGGAACCTTATTTTTTCAAAAAACCACAAAGAAAAAAGTTTTAACAAGTTCTCAGCGGCTAGTTTTCGTCTGCAAATTGTTTTGGGTGCGGTGTGGCAGGTCGCATTCTTCTGTTGAAAATGCATGTCATTTACGTTCATTTCATTTAATTCCAGCAGACGGTGAAGGGCGATTATACATTAACTGTCTGTCATCGAATTGCAACGTGACATGTTCGTAAATATCTATGTTTCCATGTGAAAGCTATCAAATATGACTAACTATAGTACATAATTGACAGATAGAGAGGGCTGCTATTCAAAGTTCTAGCTCTTGCTGAGACAGCCGTTATTACTAATACATCAGTATTCCAAGGTCATCTTGCTCCTGCTGTTCACAGTATACATCAATTTTCACAGTATACATCAATGATGGATCCTTGATCCCTACTTCTCGAAGACCGCATAAATGCCATAATTAACTAGATTAGCCTGTGTTTTGTGGTCTCCTTCCTACGACAATAACATTAATCGAATTGAGGCTGTCCAACGTAGATTCTTACGTTTCTTGGGAAAACAGTCTTACACGGGCAGGCTTAAGTTAATTTCGCTAACTTCTTTGTAGAATAGACGAATCAATTCTAGAACTGTCCTAGTTTTTGATTGTCTGAACGGTGTTTGAAATTCTGCCGAACTATTGGCTTTATTTCATATCTCCATCCCTGCACAGACCATGATAAATCATAAATTCTTCTATTTAATACATCACCGCATTAATTACAGCTTCAATGAGCCCATAGCTTCGATGTCACGTTCCTTTAATTTACATATTCCTGATACTTTTATTTGTCTAGTGCTAGATAAAGAGTCTGCTTCGTTAATGATTGTATTTTTTGATCCAAATTTAACAACGTCTTACGCTGATGAATTTGCCATTCATAATTTTTTGTCAGCAAGATATTACTTACCTAATAATATCCTGAGTATAAATTTCGATGAAGTGATTTGGAACGCGCATGTTAAGTATGTTGATAATATTCTTACACACGCACTATTGAAATTCTTAATAAATTGATTCTACTTATTAATTTGATCAATCGAATGTCAACATCAAATCTGGTTAATAATTGAATGTAATAATGTCAGGCTTTATGTTATGTCGTCATGACCTTGATTTAAAACGTGCACACAGAAAAATTTATCCCTAAAGAAAAACGTGTTGAAATCAAGTGAAAACGTATTCAAAACAAACATAACAAACATTGAAAACGATATGTTGGCATTCTTCTAATTTTACACAAAGCAATCTCATTTATGTGAGATTCGAACTCGGGACCTCTAGACGAGTAGTTCACAGTTCTAACCATTGTGATCTACAGATAGCAAATTTAATTAGAAAATTAAGACTTCAATCTTGCCAATTTCAAAAGCGACAATTTAAAATCAAAGTATTTCGTCTTTAAATACAAAGTGGTAATTTTTGAATTTAATATCAAAATTTCATTTCACAATTCTCCATTAGAAAATTAAATATTTCACTTTTGGAAATTAAAGGATTGTTTTCAAAAATGAAACTTTCAAAATAAATATGTTCGCATTTGATTTCAAAGTGCGTAATTTCTCTGAGTGACTAATTAAGGTTAGATTAAGGTGACTAATAATTAATTAAAAAATCTAATGATTTACGAATTTTACAAAGCCTGGGACACACGTGCGTTAAAGTGAAGTTTATTACATACATAAATAAATATATTGTCGCTGACAACCTGATTGGAATGTGTTTTAATTTCGTAGCAATTTACCAATGTTAGAATGCACGTAGAAACCAAAGGGACTGGTTTTATACGCTCGTGCATCGCCAGCCTAAGGTTGTTCTATAATTTTAAGTTTAATTTTTTTTTAGAATGTGCTTGTTCTCTTTGAATGCGCTTTTGTTTTATAAATTTACTACAAAACCTTATCAACACACTAACAAATTTTTTATTTAATTCAACTCAACAGGGAGGAAAAGCAGCCCCTGAACACGCCTCTTGGAGGCATTAAAAAGAACTCATCTCTTGAATTTGATGGGAAGCTGGTGCATTCGCGGAGTGGTGATATAATTGGAAAAAACTCGGCTGTGTGAACTTAGTTAGCAATTGCCAAAGTGTGAGAAAAACGAGCAGGAACCAAAGCAAAAGAGAAATACAAAAAAAAACCAACAATACAGCCTACAAATTTCTAGTATTTATGCTAAGCGATCGAGTGATTGGTTCGAGTTTATTTCATTGAGATTATTTTGAACAGTTACCGTATTTACTTAACCAATGAATTTCCTGGTTATTGTATCGTTGTGGCTTTTGTATATGATTCCCGCCGCCTTCTTTGTAAATTTAGACTGTAACCGTTGCCAAAATTTTTAAATCTATGCTACCCTTAACCAATTGGCTTGATCTCAGAGTGCTCTGCCACCGCTTACTTTCTACGTGTTTTTTGTAAATTCGCTGATCCTATATTAGTCGCATAGGGAGTATAAAAACAAAGTTATATTAGAGCAGAAAGCCGCGGCAGAAGCAGAACAATTGCAGAATTACTACAAAAGCAGAGTAGAAGCTTTTGAAGCTTTTTAAGTTTAAAGTTTTATTGTTGTTCTACTTCTGCCAGTGCTTCATTTTGCTTATATGATTCTGCCGATCTGGCAAAACCTTAATCTGCCTATTTTCCGTGAACAAGTGCAATTACAAGAGACGGGGATCTGTCTAATCAGGGCTGACCAAATGTTGCGTATCTCTTCCAATAAAGATGCGAAGGATCCCCGCCGAAGCTCAAACGACAAACAGAGGACTTTCGTGGAGAATTGGCTTCTGTTTCAAAATATTTACGCCTAAGGATTAATCGATTCGTATTATGAGATGCCAAATGATAAAGTTATTGTAAGTTAGCATTATCAAGCTGTTCGAAAGAGAGGGAGAGAAAAAGTATATGTAGCTAGCAAGTAAGGACCCTTAGCCCCGACCCCAATCCGGGGTTGGGTGTTTTGTAACATGGACAATTCTCGTAAGTGTATAAGTGAAGCCAGCTGCGCTGCTTTTTTATTTCTATTACCATTGCCTAGTTGAGCAGAAACTTGTTTTTGTATTTATACCCTCTACTAGTTTATTCCCTAGCCAGTACGTCTAAGTTGATAGCAAATATTCCAATGAACAAGAACAAATCAAAATTTTTAAGTACTTAGGTTTTTTTATATTGTACTCAATTACCAAGTCCGGAATAAAGTGACGAGTAATTAAAGAGAAGAAGCCTTTTATTTTTCATCCATAAATCTTTCTCAGTTACAGAATGTAGAATGACACAGTTTTCCTTGAGGAGGAGAGGATCTAGCGTTCATCAACAAGCAAAATAATTCGGACGATTCGAGGAAAGGACGGAAAAAAATAAAAAAAAATAAACATAAGAAAATAATTTAGCTCCAGAGAGTAAGTATAAGTACAAATGCAGTTAAAAAAGCGAAAAAATTCCATTAGATACTGGTTTTGAATACCCTAAAATATATATCAATGTTCTACGCTTCAGGCAAGTGCTTAATTACTCGAATACTGAGTATTTGGAAAAAGAAATTTTTTTAATTATAGAAAATATGGATTGTATCACTGAATTTCCATAATTTTGTTTAATTTATTTTTCTATTATTATTTTGAATTTCTGCTCGGTTAAATCATAATTTATCCAGTCGACGGTGAAAAATATGCTTAGATGGACTAACCTTTTTTTCAATATTTATATTTTACAATACATCGGGGGGCACGGCAGTGCGAAGCAAACACTGCCGTACCATCCTTTACTGGAACCATTTCGCCGCATTTTCAGGCCCCTATTGGATAAGACCAGAACGCAGAAATTTTCGTCATCCAGTAAGCTATAATCACATACTTAAAATCCAAAATTTCAAGTCTGTAGGTCATTTAGTTCCGAAGTTAAGCGAAAGCAAAGTTTCGCATTTATGACACTCACTCACTCACTCATGATCACCAGAATAGAACTAGTACTTCCCATAAACTCAGAGAGCTGAAATTTGGTACAGAGTTAGGGTTTAATGGCCACATAAAGGGAAAACTATAAAAACTAGGATAGTCGAAGATCTGGAGTACCTGGTGACCCTGATTAGAAAACACAAGAGCCCAACCAAACTATTAGAGATCGACATACCGCCTTTACAAAAAATATTCAACTTGGTGGGCCGCTTCATTTGATGTCAAAAATCGAAGGTCTGAAGTATCTGATGAAGAACCCTCAGCTGGTCTCAGCTGTATTAGAGATATGGTACTGCCCCCTTCTACTATTGGTACATAAAAAAATCGACTGTCATTGCAAAAATCCAGCGTAGTGGGACACATCTTCTAATCTAATTTAATCTAGCCTATAGCGTCCCACTGCTGGGCGAATGCCTCCCCTTCTGCTTATAGCGTCCCACTGCTGGGCGAATGCCTCCCCTTCTGCTTTTAATCTGACTGTATTATAAATCAATATGCCCACGTTTCTACAAAAAGAAGTGAAATCCCACCAAAAACATTCTGTAAAAAACTAGCCAAGTCTCGATGGAGCTGCTTGTTTATCTCTAAAAAGTAATGAAATCTAGACAAAGTCGTGCCAAGTCTAAGGTTCCTTACTGCGATTTCTTTATTATTATAGTTAATGTTGTGTGACTTGGCCGTTGGCCACAAAATCGGGAAAAGGAAACACTGTGCGGCGGCGCCTAATTTTTTTAATAATCTACAAGTTTCATTTGCTGAATCAACCGGCATTGATATATTTATAATCAAGTAATAAACCTACAAGTACTTAATGTAAGTGAAACACTTGCACACGCCACAAATAATTTAGTGGAAATCTCAATATTCAGTAGTCGAAATAGGAACTGGCATCAGAGGAATCACAGTTTTGACAGCATGCTCGGATTTCTCTGCGGTACTTTATTGTAACCAAGGTAAACCTAAAAATTTAGTGACTCAAACACAGGCTGTGAAAGGATCAATCGCAGAGAGAATATCCGCGGCTGATTCTCTCCTCTGCGGTTGATCGCTTCATTGCCTTACGTTCAGTAATACCGTAATACCAAAACCTTCCACAATTAATTAGCACAGTTAATGAATTAAACAATAACTTTGCTATAGGAGAAGTATACAGAAACTGAACTACATCAAACGCACGTAAAAGCTCCAATTCATTTATTCACGACTTCATTACAAGTGACAGCTCTAATCTTACGAAATCTATTGATAAGTAAATAGTACCAGCAATTCTGCTGATACGGCTGGCGGAAGACGGTACCTAACGGGGAAGTCCCGATAACTCTCGCCGTTTTGACACCTTGACATTACATTTTTCACACCAACCCAATTTTGCATTAAAATACCGGTAGATGGCACATACCGCATTAAGTTTTAATTATAACTTGAAATCCTGAAAAGGTAAAAAATGGTTTTATCTTTTGCAACAGAGCGAAATTCTGGACGCACAATTAATTGGCTAATAATATTTTAGCACCATCGTTAGTGTTGGTGCATGGATAAAGCCATACAAACAGTTTTATGGCGTTTAAAATAATGAAGATGCGGTTATGTGGGAATTAAGAATAATCATTAATCGATATACACGGCTTCACCGAGAGAGACATTACTTTTAATAAAATATTGTATTGCACTTGACTATTCGAACAAAAGCATGACACAAGCTACCCACTGATCTATTGTATAACCATAGAAATATGAACTAAGCACGGAATGGCTGTATCGTGTATGAACCCTGTACATGAGCGACCACCTAATGATAGCTACGCAGAGGAGAACAGCAACAGCGTTTATGAGGGAGAGCTAAATAAGAATCATAGCAAGCGGTGAATGGCAGCGTGTAAATAGATTTTAAGGAGGGGCATAGACATTATGGAAGGAACTTCAGATAATTTTGAATTGTAAGCCCCCTTCTGATTATGTCTTCATATTTACGCCTGCACTGAGCGACTGTAACACAGCCAATTCTAACACATCAGGGAACGTGGTACGCTAAATCTGGCTTACAGCCGTTCCGTGCTTAGTTCATATTTCCATGCTACCAACTGATCTATAGTATAACTGGATAGCGAACGCGCTCTATTCGCTGTAGTACGCCTCGTGCGCAGTGGAGCCATATTGTTTGGGGGCACAATTCCGGATTGCTGGTAACGTATGTGTACACTTTATCTGATTTTCGAACGGTGATTAAGAACAAATAAAGACATTTTTATTTAGGAGAAGTTCTGATGGTTTCTTAGGTTTCTTTCTCATTTTCGATGATTTTTCAAAACCCAGTGCTCACCGCAATACACACACGTATGCACCATTGCTAATATTACATTACATTAAAGAATGTAATAACCCAGCGGGAAATTTGGTCAGGCCTTCCTAGGGAAGCGGATTTGGAATCAGTCAGTTTTATGAGTGAAAAATATGTTGCTTCCTTGTTGATTCCGGGAAAGGCAGGTATGCATCACCGAATTGAGCTTGCTGCGAGCGAACCTTCTCGCTTTGTTTTTAAGTCATAAAAGAAAACAAAACGAAATCTTGCTCATTCCTGTTTGATCTTTTTGTGCAGTAAGGTGCGTAGTTTTGCGTTCTATTGAGTGTTTTTTTTGCGTTTTTTTAATAATAAGATCAGTTGTGAAAAATTGTTTTTGTGGTTTTTTAAAAGAGAAGGTGAACGAAAATAATTCGGTGAAAGATTCCACATACATAAACATGTCATGCATTAGAGATTATACTTCCAAAGATGCAAGCTGAGAGCAATATGAAAGTATTTCAAAAGATTCCACTTGCATTCCATAGAAGCTAGCTGGGAGCAGTATGAACCAGATTCCATGTGCATTCCGGAGAAGCTAGGTGGAAGCAGTAGAAAAGCTTTTTTACTGCTTCTTCCTGCGGACATGCAATGTTAAAAAGAAATGTAGTGTCCAACGGAAGGGAATGCATTCATGGCTTCCCAGGAGTTGCTTCCGTTTGCATCTTGGACTGCTTCTTTTCCCGCTGGGTAAAATTACACTGCACATACTTCAATAATGAAAAGCACCGACTCGCAAAAAACGTAAGCAAACGCTGCTGATATGACGATTGTCATTCCTGCTGGAATTCTGCCCCCTAAAGCATGGCGACTGTGCGCACAGGAATTCAAGCCCATTGGCTCTCCAGTTATAGTATATAGTATATCAGTGGTCAGTGGTACAAAAAATTAATAGGAGTGAGATACCTCCAGTAATAGGCGACGGTTTTTTTTTGTTTTTTTTTGCGTACTTTATTATGTAGTTGTTGTTTAACTTAACCCTCTAAAGAGACGGTCTCACATTCGTGACTTGGACCCAAAACGCAACCTAGCAGTAGGGCGGTAAACAGTAGCAGCAGAATGACAGCAGTGAATGAGAAACAGAAAATAAGAAGAAGATATTAAATTTGACGTTTGTCGACTTTGATTGGATTTTTCTAGAGTTTGTTATTCGGCAACACAAATACCACACCCCTGTTCGCTCTAAATAAAATTCTTTCCACCAATAATTCATATTGAAGGATCACACTGATAACTAATATCGCCGCTTTATATGTGTAGCTGCCGATGCCAAAATAATAAGCATTTCAAATTTAGCTCACGTTTACAGAGCATATTTAGTAAAGCTTTGCTACGTTAGCTTTACCAAATGTGCGCGCATATATACATATCGTCGCTGCACGTGCAAAACCGCGGAAGAGCAGTTTGTTAATACCGCGTATCGGCTTTTGTACGATTTTACAGGAGGTGAAAAAACTGGATATCTTGCTGCCAACTTCCGACACACAACTGTTCCGCGGTATTGTTTCAATGTCAAAATCCTTCCTTATTGGCTAATTGAAAATGTGTCAAATCTACTACCAGCCAGTACGCGTTAAGCATCACTGGCGCGATATTTCAAATTTGCCCCTTTTCCTGTTACGCGGTATTAACAAACTGCTCTTCCGCGGTTTTGCACGCGCAGCGGCGATATATCGATATAAATGCCAATTAGGAGGTAAAACAATTCTTGTTTACTGCCTGTACAAGATAGTTATGATCCCGCAAAACACTGTTCGTATAGTAACGTTACGTAGGGCAGGTGTTCCTTGAGGTACGAGATGGGCAAATATATGTTGTGAATGATTAATTCATCCGTATACTATAAATGATAATCATAGCGGTAGTGCTATGGTTAGGGTTATTACTATATGTCTTGTCGCTACGTGTTGTTACCTACCTAAAAGTAACGTAATGGTAACGTCATACTCAAGTTACAGTGTTACATAATCTAAGTTATTCCCAATGTATTTTTGTTACCTTAAAGTAACGGAAGGTCTGTGTCATAAAGCAACGTAATATCAATGTAACACGGTTACTTCCGTGTAACACAACTTCGAATATGTATGTTTATGTAATGTTACTAATGTGTAACCCTGTAGCTCTCATATAACGCGACAAGGACAATCTTCCCAGCGGGAAAAAGGAGTATAACAAGATGCATACAAGAGGCCTCCTAAGGGAGGTAGGGAGTGCTCCATTTATGCTCTCTTGAGAGCACTTTTGAATGCACCTCTAGCCGAAAATAGGAGCATACCGTTTCGTGAGAGAGCTCTCCTTATGCTCTCTTGAGAGCACTTTGCATGCATCCCTAGTCGGAAAATTGGAGCACCTTTTAGAGTCGGTGAGCGCCTTAAAAAGGCAAGGGACTTTACGTACGTCGCGGGCGAATTGTCTAAATCGGAAATAATATTAATCCTAGTAAACACGCAGATATGTAAAAGGAAAATCTTCAGTCAATATTAACATTTCATATTATTCAGAGATATAAAATATATTTAAATAACGAAAACATAATGTAAATTCAGTTAAAAGACATAACAAACATAACAAGGCATATAAAATTTATTTAAATAACAAAAACAAAATATAAATTCAGTTTAAAAATATAAAAAAGTTAGTTCTCAAACTTAAACTTTTACTTTATAGGTTTTTCTGTACACTTTATTTTTGGCTCTCGTTATTCCGTCCTTAATGGCATTTTCATACTGGGAAAAGCCGAAAGCCTCACTCTTAACGGCTTCTGAAAGTATGAAATTTTGAAAAATTAAATCAATGGAATTTAAATTTGCAATTATATTCTTACCAAAAATATATTTGTTAAACATTTTTATAGTTTTTATTGGTTTTTTAATTTTCGCTCCTTCCCAGTTTATTTTTAAAATTACATCCTCGGTAAAAAACGATTCAAAACAATTCGCAATAGTTGTGCGTCCGATGAATTGCTTAAGATACACATTCTGTAATTTGATCTACATGAAAGAAAAATATGAATGAAAGAAACCTCTTTCTTGCTAACCCCACCGAAATTCTTAGGCATTTTAGTAATAATTGAATTATTCTTCAAAAAGCAAGGTTTTATTTCTTATTATTGTACTTTAGATAATAAAATAACAAGTAATAAACATGCGTTACTTACGTGACAGTCCAAATATTGAGGCACACAAAATTTCACTTATTTAACTCACACGTGGTTGCTTATAGTAAGAGCTCTGAAAACGAAGTGAAGCCGAAAACATTCTCCAAAACGAATTTCACAATTTAACGCGAAAATTCTCACGTAAACGAGAGGAGGATGACTCACCCTCTCAATAATCTATGAACGCAGTAGAAAACATACAAGGGATCGTTAGAGGAGTAATTAGGGAGTTTAAAACAGTTTGAGAGGAGATTCTCAGTTCAAAAAGAGCATTGTACTACTGCTCCCTTATGCCTTTGAAATGGAGCACTCCCAGCATTTCCCGCTGGGTTGTTAAGACAACACTCACAAAAACGCGTTTCAATCTCCTTGTGAATTGTCGCAAACACGTTCTGTGCTTAACGAGCTCGACATTTGTTTCGGTGTGGCCGGTTTTTCGTGTGACAGGGCGACAATGCTTGAGGCTTGAGCGCTGCAGACGAGCAACGCCAGGCCGTTGTTTGTTTCCTTACATTAGCAAGATTTCCGCTCGGATGTAATATAAAATGTTTGAAGGCTTAACAGTTTCGTAATTTTAAGTTTTACATACAACCTAATGCAACCTCTGCCATCTAACGGCATTTCGAAGCACAATTATGTGAATTGTGAAGCTAGTCATGATTTGGTTGACAAAAATGATAAGTCCAGTTGTCAACAGGCTCACAAATTGCAGTTTATCGGGAATTCCCCGTTAGTTATCTTCGGCTGGCAAAGAAGGTTTTACTGCTGCTAGATTTTAAGATTTAGTTTTGTCCCGTTTGAAGTAGTTCAGTATATTGTTTTTGTAATTATTGTTTGACTCTTTAAATGTGTGAATAAAGTTTGTTTGAAAATGGCACAAGCACAGAAAACAGCGCTAGAACTCCAGACACAATTCACGGCCCTTTACGGTTCGGAGGAAGGTGTAATCTGGGACTTGTGAGTATGTCATGGACTTTCTAACCCTAATTTCTGCTATGTTGGAAACTATGTTGAAGTCATAACGGATAAGCTCGAGAGCAACTCAAATTGCTTTCCGAGCAAGTGAATTGTATTTCCAATGTTTGCAACAGTAATTTGAGGTTCTTTTCAATTCATATCTTTTTTGGGGCATTTCAGGTATACTAGCGACGACAAAGAATTGCTAGAGAAAAAGTTGGAATGCCTAATTTCTAATGTGGACGTATCTGCGCAACTCGAGAAGGTTTACAACTCTCGGTTAAGCTTTTCTGCGAAGACCATGTGGGTTGACGAAATATTAGACAAGGCGGAGAAAATTAATGCCAAGATGGTGCGATATTGGCCATAAGCTCACAAAGATTTTTTAAATCGCGTTTATTTTCAGGCGGAGCATCGAGCGAAACTGCTGAATGCATTATGGGCCCAGAGTAAGTGTTTTCTTCAGTTATGGGGGCACCATCTCACTTATATCCTTTGCAGGAAAGTACAACAATGGGGACTTGGTGATGGGTATCATTTTTGTGGTTTTAACACCATTTAATGACAATAATAGCTTCCAGAGTGTGGCGAGCCAGACCAGATTTACTTTACATCCAGTTTTTCGTGTACGGAAATGCCGAGGTACCTCTTAATTCTATTCCAGCCTCCTAGTTTTGGTGCAATACGGCCTAAAAGACAATTATCTCAACTATGCCACATTTGCACAGCTGGTAATATAATTTCTGAAATTTAATCATGCTGAGGTTTTTTTTTTATTCTACAAGCAAGTTACGGCATGGCTATTATCTAATCAATATTGCTATCTGCACAGAAAAATTCAGCAAACATTTAGAATAGGAATCAAAAATCATGCATCGCGCAAGAAGTCGTTTTCTTCTCATTTGCGATAATATTTTTGCGTAAAAGGTCTTGTTGTCATATCTTCCTAACGATAATAATTAAAGAGAAGCGGAAGTGTTGTTATATTAAGTAGTATTTATAAAAATGAGGCGTTTAGTTTGAATTAGAATGTAGGAGTAAAAGGTAGAAGTGAAAGGTTTTCCTTCAATTAACATTCATAATCTTTACCTTTTCCTTGCAAGGAAATACTTCAGCTAAATGAAGTAAAACGTACAGACAATTCACAACTTGCTCTGATGTAAAAAGCCTGTTGAAGGCTTTCTAATATTCCTCATGGGGGTTTGATGAGGGAGTCATACGACATGACATTATACCATATACACAGTCGCCTAGCAGAACAGTCCCAGCGGGAAAAGAAGCGCTCAAAGATGCAAACTGAAGCAACTCCTGGGAAGCATGTAGTGATTCCCTTTCCGTTGGACACTCCATGTCTTTTTAACATTGCATGTCCGCAGGAGGAAGCAGTAAAAAGCTTTTTTTACTGCTCCCAGCTTGCTGCTTTGGAATGCAAGTGGAATCAGGTTCATACCTGCTCCCAGCTTGTTCAACTTACTGAACATTTTGTTCAAGTTACCTTCTCTTTGATGAACACAAAACTGATTTTATTATACAAAACACGCAAAAACGCCACAAAAACACAATAGAACACAAAGAAACGCACCTTACTGCACAAAAGATAAAACAGGAATGAGCAAGATTTCGCTTTGTTTTCCTTATGAGTCATGACTTGAAAACATAGAGAGAAGGTTCGGCCCCAGCGATCAATTGGGTTGATGCCTACCTGCATTCCCCGGAATCAACAGGGAAGCAACATATTTTTCGCTCGCAAAAAGCTCAGTTAGGTGATGCCTGCCTGCATTCCCCGGAATCAACAGGGAAGCAACATATTTTTCTCTCATAAAATTTGCTGATTCCAAACCTGCTTCCCTAGGAATGCCTGACTAAATTTCCCGCTGGGGTGTTTGCTGCCCTCTTCATGATTTCACACACTGCTGAATTCTTCCATACGCGAGAATCATAAACTGATCCAGGCCAGGTAGCATCAATACTGATTATCATATAATTCTGATCGCATCTCATTGGTCTGCACATTGATACTGTTAAATCCTTTTTGATTTTAACATACCCTCCAAATAGGTACGGGTAGCTCAATTCGACTATACAGTCAACAACTCCAATAGCAGTTGGCAAATGGAACTTTGTTACTGTTAGCCATTTTTCTTTGACCTGCATGATTTATGTTCCGTTGTTAGGAACCGAATCCAGTCGCCGGCCTTTTCTATAACACGCCCGAGCACTTCTTGAAATATTCTGGACACTGCGGGCTGCGTATATTCCACCTCTTCTGCTCTGAAATTCAGCCGCCGCACAATAGCGTAGAAATATTTTCATTTCAGGTGACAGGGCTGTTCTACGAGTTTCTGGATGCTCCTCCAGAATGTAGGCCGTCAACCACACCAAATGAAACTCTTCAAATCTAAATAATATTTTGAAATTTGACTCACGAGGCGTATGCCGTGGTCTATAATGTTTTTTTGCACGTAAATGCATCACATCAACCATGATGGACACAAACCCAAATTGAAAGTTCAACTGATACAAACTCTTTCAGACTAACACATCAAAATTCACTTCGCCTAAAAATACATCAACTGTTACGTGTGCCATCTATTACCAGAAAATTTCCCACTTTTGTCGAAAACTGGTACGTGTCCAGCCCCTTTTGCCGACCATTTGACTGGACTACTATGCTATACAGTAGAATTCCAAGTATAATTCAAAGAAATTCACTTCAATTGAATAATTTTCCATAATTTGCAGGCATTTTACTGGCTTTCTGACACATTTGTATTTTTTCTATATATCATTAAACATTTTTGTATGATTATTACAAAAATATGGACACAGCTACTTATTTCTATTATTGATATTATAAGAGCATACTGCATGTTTTGTACAATATTACACGTTTTATTGTATTTTACACAAATTAAATATAAAAAAACGTATGCAATTCGTTTTACCGTTTATTTGTATCGTCAAGAGTATATACTTCTTACAATGTTATCGCTGAGAAGGCGGAATGCATTCGCTTTTCTCCTATTATTATCATAAAAATTAGAACTTGTGGACAACTGAGCTTCTCGTGGAAGATCATCCCCAGTCGAATATTTTTATAATATTTTGTTATAATCAACATGTACCAATGAGGTTTATTATTTATATAAACGGTTTGTCGATATGTCTCAAAAATTCAAAAGTGTTGTGTTATGCTGACGATGCCAAAATTTTTTACATTGCGTTTTGTTCGAATGACCGATATTTTAAATTACGACCTGGATGCCTTCTACAATTACTTACCTTTAACTTTAACAAGTGTACAGCAATGACATTTTCCCGTAAGAGGCCGTTGACTATACCATTTGAGTATGACTATACCATTTGACGTTCATATCAATATAATAAACAATAAATCTAACTCTTGGTTTCATTAAGAGGTGGTGTCAGGAGTTCGACTACATTACGCTACTCTTATATTGTGCTTTCGTTAAATCGATATTAGAGTAAGCCTTCTTGGTTTGGTCGCCTTTGTACAATAATCATATTGAACGCTTAGAGGCTGTCCAGCGTCGTTTTGTTCGTTTCGAGTTCCGTGGTGGACCCCTGGAGTAACCCTGTTATTCTTCCTTCTTATTTAGACAGGATACAACTCATTAATCTTCACACGTTGGGGAGCATCGTCACAATGTCCCCAAAGTTGTGTTCGCTATGGGTTTAGGGAATATTAATTCTCCCATATTATTTTCTTGCTTTAACATATTTTGCCTCTTGCTCGTTTAAAAATCAGACTTTCCTGTATATACCACAGCATCGCACTAATTATGGTCATAATGAACCAGTGCCATCTATGTCGCGTTGCGTCAACGGTAAATTCGACCGCTTAGATTTCAATTTATCTAGAGAAACTATTAAAACCAATATAATGTAATATCTATCTCTATTATTTAAGTAATCAGCTGTTGATGAAATGTATTAATTAATGTTAATTGTCCCAAAGGGTTTCATCACAATGCAATTTCAGCAAGTTCTTGTTCCTGAATTTTGAACTGCACCAAGACAAGTAAATAAGACGCCATTGCACCGAAAACCTGAAAAGTACTTTCCCTAAAAAAGTCGATTTGTATTAACAATTGAATTGGAAATGTACCGAAAAAAGCGCCTTCATATCTGTGCTGAAGAACCCAGCTACAGAGAGTCTGATTGAATTATGTTTTAGCCAGTACAAAAAGTTCGTTTGTGAGATACGGACTGCGTTGGAAGGGGTATGTGTGTCCATTTGCGACATCAGCTGGATACAATTTTCGCCCTAGACACAACGATACATTATTTCTCTTAAATGCAAGTCAAATGAAAAATATTTACTATTTACCTCTTTCTGTGCAAAGTGCGAGTATACCAAATAAAGAATCATTTTCCAAAATGACGGAATCATAACTGCGAGGATACCTAAAATTACGTTCATGTTCGTTTCATTTTCGCTCGCCTTCCAGAAGACTAGGAATAACTCGCACGTTACAAGGGAAAAGTCATGGAAAACACAAAATACCGACGGCACACCGAACACATCATTGATTATTTCTATTGTGTTGTATAGATCCTTGTATGCTTTAAAGAGGTGCTGAATTTTTGCTGATCTTTCGTCAATATCTCTAAACCACCTGTTAAGGTAGTTTCTATCCGTTAATTTTTGTATCAGGCGAAATCGGATTCGGATAATATCCGCAACATTTAAACTAGCGTAATTCACAGCACCAAGCCCTACATTCATATACACGTAGCATAGACCCAAAAAGATTGTTAAAAATATATCGCCTTCCTCCAATTTCAGCACTAAAGTGAAGCAAAAGCCAGTGTAGTAACTTATGAAAATTGTCGCAAGTGCAATGTTTTTACGAAGCAACTTGTTATAGCACATATCCACTTTGAACTCTCTGATAAATGTTTTGTCGATGGCATCCAACCTTTTGTATATCTCGATGTGTCTGCCCCTCTTAACCTGCATCAATATTCCAGTAATGAAGAAATTTAGCGTTGTGACACTGATTTCCAGGATTGCAATAAAGATTACCAATGGGGAAAACTTTTTCAAAAACCAGGCTATGCCTAAATTTTGCACCTTGGTGATTCCACCGAAGAACATGCCCAGAGAGGGCACTATTAACATAATGTTTGTAAAGGTTACAGTGAACGGTGTTACTACTAACTTGTTCTTTTTTCGACGAAATGACGATGCAGCAAAAATAAACTGCAGGAAAAATATGTATGTAACGCACTTGTAAATGCTATCCACCTTCATCGTGAACTAAACAATATTAACAGATCCAGTGAATTTATATAGTGAGGCATAAATGTACTAATTCACTTTTAATTGCTGGATTGAAGTCGATGCAAATTATGTTGATTGAAGGCTCATTTGTGAGATTATAGCTAGTAATTTGTATCTTTATAATATTACCCCACGAGTGTTTAACATAAGTATCAAAGCAAAGTAGGAGGAACCTAATATTCCAAAGAAATATTTATATTTGATTTGTTAATATGTATGACTTAATTAGAGTTAATGTTAAGTTTACTTTCGATAAACGTGTGTAATTTTTACGGATGTTAAATGCATGGATGATTGATTATTGTGGTAAAAGGGGGGAGCGAAAGGCCCCGAGCACTCAGACTAGATCGAGTCCATTGTACTCTACCCATGTCCTAGCCTCTCCACTCCTAGAGTTCGATGTGTCTGTAGGTTTGCAACTCGGACCATCTCTGCGCATGGATTGCCTCCATGTGCCGAGTTATCCAGTTTTTCAATATTGCGGGATTCACACCAATCTGTGGTTCCGGTCCGAAGGGGCTGCATTTCGCGTCTTCTTTTGCTCGGAGTTTTCCTTATCCTCGATGCCTTGATGACTAGGAACGCATATAAGAGAGACTGCATTGTACAGAGCTACCGACTGCAGTCGTTTCTTACATTCCAGGAGAATTTTCGAGCGGGTGATAGGATTTCGTAGTGCTGCGAACGTAGCTTTGCTGTCGCAGCAGATACCAATCTTCCTTTCATGCCATCTCATGACGTTTTTCCAGCTCTGATCCACCAGACCACAGACGTATAAGTTATAATGGGTCCAATAACGGCGATGTATAGCCAGTAGACTACCGCTGGTCTCAAACCCCATGTTTTTCCAAAGGCAGAAACGTAGAACACTAAGTGGACACCCTTTCAACATCCCTTCCTTAATCTACTTTTCCCCCAATTGTTCCAGACATTTCAGAAGAAACGAGGTTAGACTGATGGGTCTGTAACCTTTGGCTAGAGTGTAGTCGTCTTTCCCTGGTTTGGGAATGAACACAACTCTGACCTTTCGCCTGTAAATACAGGGTGTTTCATCAATGGGGGACAAAAATGAATGGGGTGATAGATCTCATCTAGACAAACAAGAAATCGTATGCCGGGGAAGGGCAAACACAACCGTTTGGGAGTTACAGGGTGATTAATAAATTCTACCCAACGCAGTGGAATCAAGCTCACGCCAAACTACTGCTATCACAATGTGTGTTTCAAAAATGCCTTCAATGTGTTATCTAGCTCTACAACTGCAGGTAAAGTCACATGCGAAAGTGAACAAATGTTCTAAAATTTCCTAAAATTCACGTTTCTCCCAAAGCGGATATAGGAATCACTTGTATTAGTTCTTACAGGCTGTTGCTAAATGAAGAGATATATTCCCACTTTATTCTATACTACGCTAGACATTTTAACCGTTACACTTTCAGTGGGATACCACACCGCAAATTGCTGCGCGGTATTCTTAGATGAGAATGGCAGAGTCTACAAGAACTGGAAGGATTATCTGGCCTGCAATACTCTCCCCAAAGGCATCATCCTTGCTCCCAGAGCCGGGGAATATAAAAATTCGGTAAGTTGGTATATGCAGTTTCTATTCAGCATTGATGAATTAAACTAAAAGATGAGCCTTGAAATATACTGGACCCCGGAAGCCACAGTAGCGAAAGAAGCCCTTAAGAGCACCGATATCGTAGCAGCCGTCACTGGTATGGGTGCATTAGTACCAGCTGTAGTTGGTGTCTTCATTCCAATTGCTCTTCCCATTTCTATTGGTGCGACCATTGCTGGAGCACTGTCGGGACTGTGGAGCGTTGGCCGGTGTGCGGAACAGCTAGCTGACCGGGATAATCACGAAGAGAGTATCAGTATGGCAAACCGGGAGGCTCGTTCTGCATGGCTTGGAGTTGCTGGTGGAATAGTTGGAATGGGTGCTGTTGGTGCCTCACAGGGATTGAACATCGCTGTCTCAAGAGGAAATAATATTACCAAAGTAAGTACTAACATGTCGAAGGTGCCATTTATTTATTTAAAAAACGCTACAGTTGAAGCAGAATATTATGTACTTGAAGATTTTGAAGCCCACAACATCCATTCAATTGTGTTATTTTAATATAAAGTGAATTTTCCAACAAAATTTGATTATGACACGTATGTAGATACTAGGTTTTGATTTCGACCGTAAAACACTTATAATCCACATATCGAACAGCTGAATTAATCCTTGGGGTGACCCTAAAGGTGGGCACTGCGACCAGGGAGGTCTTTTGTGCCGAAACCCCATTACTAAAAAAGACGATCTACTACCCTAAGGAACGCCAGAAGTTCATTTGTAGGAGATGATCGAACGTCAGGCGATCACTCCGTTTCATTAGACAGGCCTATTTTGTTTATGTGATACCTTAACACACATGGTTGCCAGAAAGGTGGCTTGCGAGTAGTCTGAGATCCATGTTATTAAAGGTAATGATTTCAGTGTATGTGTGCTGACCTGCTTTTTAACCTAACGAAGCCCATAGATATTTCTCCAGTATAGACTGAAATTGCCTAACGATTGATTATGACATAGTCCAGTGAATAGAGGAGTTTTGCCTTACAAAGGTCCGGTAGTTCCCGGTTTTTCATATGTTGTATAAGTCAGTAGGGTAGTGGAAATCCAATTTTTCATCTCCCAACCTCTGTGCTCCCTCCGCCATTTTGGGGAAACCGACGAAAGTTAGTACTTTATTAAAGTTTTCGCCTATAACTCCGTGCCAATGCATTTAAAAACGCAAAGCAAGTTATACGCAATTTTGTAGAAGACAACATTTTGTACAAATTTAAGTTCATATATTTTTTTACGATCACTAGAAATCGCGTGAATCAGTTCTTCACATAGCAATAACTCCGTGGCTCTTGATTATAGCCTAAAAGTTCTCAGAACAGATTTTGTAGAGTTAAATTACCTACAAAAACTTTAAAACTTTTTTTTATGACCAATAGAAAAGAGTAAGAGTATATTTCGAAGGGATGCATTTGGCATACCATGAAAATGTCGAATTCATGAATCACCTGTAACTCCCAAATGGTTCATACAATTTTTTTTTATTTTGGCTAGGTGAGATCTTGCACCCCACTTATGCAAAATACCCTAGGTATTTAGGTATTTACGTAGGTGTTTTCGAGATCACTGATATTGAAATTACGAAATTAAAAATGGCGAGCGTCCAAAAAATTCACGAAATTTCGCGAAAATGGGCTCTTAGGGTAGCTGAATTTGAATCTCCTATTGAAATTTGGATATGTATGATGGCAGATTCAATATGATGATGGAAGATTTCCCATCTAAAGGAAATATTGATAAATAATAAATAGTCAATAATAATAAATAAAAATTTGATATATATAGCGGTTTTGAGGGAATTTTCTGACTGAATTTTCTGTTGCAGGCAGCGCAAATTGCGGCGAACAGCGTTAACATCGCATCGCTAACAGTGAACTGTATGGGCATGACTAATAGTGCTTTACAAATATTCTTGGTAGATCCCATTTAGTTTTCGATCCAAAGCACATGATTTAATGTATTTATGGCTCCACAGAAAAAACTCGACAATGAGCACATCTCTGCTATGGAAATTATGCAGCTAAGCGCATCGTTAGTGCTATTCACTCACTCCGTCTATAACTATAATCTTGTCTCGAGCTTTCAAGTGTCCAACGAGGGCACCACTATGCAGAATTTACGGAAAATGTTTGAAAACGCACATAAGTAAGGACTACCACTTTTCTTTCTTTCAAATTTCTAATATTTTAAGACTTTTTTCAGGAATTTGTTTAAAACTATGGCCAATCGTCTTCAGCTTACTGGTTCTACTACTCCTGGTCGTCTCGATGTAATACGGGAACCTGGATTAATTCCAGACAATCAACTGTCTCTCAATGTAGGTTCTTTTGCATTCAACGTAGCTGAATCTCTTATAAAGAAAGCTATAAATTGTAACCTTCCGAGCAATATGGAAGATTTCAAGTCTTGCATCTTTAACTTGGTGCAATCTTTGACAGAGGACGCCATTGTTCAAATTTTCGAAATTGCTAGCCAATTCTTGAGTAGCTTTGTTAGCGAAATATTCGGAGTTATACCGTTTGAGAATGTAATGTGGAGGGTTTACAAGATCGCCAAAACCATATGGAAGTACGACGAAATTACCGGTGGAATGCTTAAGAATCATTGTAAGATTATTTTGAGAAAATTGGAAGAAGTGTACATGAAAAGCGTTGCATTGAACAATCCGGGAAGAACTAAATGCAATAATTGCCCGGGGTACTACACCATTATAAACCTTTAATTCACCGTATCGGTTGCGCTACTTTTTTTTGTCAGCCGCGTGTTGTGTTTTCATTTCTGTACATCTTTTTTTAAATTGTAAGATATATATCAAAAGATAAAATCAAATAAAAAAAAAAAAATTTCGTTACGTCGGAGTGATTTAGGAAGGTACATAAACGCACAGTGGAGCACCTGAGCTTTTGATATACTAACACCCACCGCACATTATGTGTGGTCGTGCCTTTACATATTTTGCACTTTTATAAAATCCAATAAACGCTTTAACACAATTCGTACGTTTTTATTATCAGCATTACAATTAAAGAAATGCTGTCCATTGGCATGGTACTGCGTATTAACGCTTTCAGATAAGACGTCCCATATATGGGACAAAAGTGGTCACTGATTCAAAGCTATTTAACGTAGATGCTAATATTATCTCTGTAATGTTTGATGACTTTGCTAAACGAATAGCATATAAGGTTTACAAAAACAAGTTTTGTACCAAACTCGGATAACTGCACTTAGCTTAGTGCCATTTTTCACTTAATTAAGTGGCATTTAGTGTTTATGTAAAATTTTATGTAAAGTGTCTTCTTGCTAAGATAGAGTTTTGAAAATTTGTTAACTACTTTATAACTGTTTTTTAACCGTCCGGTCAATGAATGGGTACCCGGGTATCCATTTCAGTTTCAAAGGTAGAATTTATCAACTTTTTCTCAAAAAAATTTTAAGACCGTCCGGATCCCCAAAATAGAAGTAGTTTGACACCCAATTTTCGTCAAATTTTTTAAATAATTAATTATTTAATAACAGTTATTAACTATCAAACTTGATACCCCCTTCGTTCAATAAACGGGTACCCGGGTACCCACTACAGTTATTATGTATGAATACCGGGTTTATGCACACTAAAGAGACTGTTTATTAAAGTATTGAGGTAATTTCACTTGTAATATAGAAGGTTCCTCTAAATTTTAGAGAGAGAGATTTATTTTGTTGCGGCAATCCGGCGTGAGAGAAAGACCCCGACTCAAAATGCTTTGAGCTCTCAAGCTCGCGACGGTGCGTTTGTCATTGCCGGATTCTATGGGGGCCTGCCTTGAGTCCTATTCTTCTATTGTTCGAGGTGAAGGGGCAGGGCATCCCAAATACCAGGAATGTTCGAGAGCCATAGGGTCTCCCTATTACCATAGTTATTTCACATGCACGCAGCCTACTAATAACTTTTCTACCTGGCACACTATACGTGGGTACCCGGGTACCCGTTTATTGAACGAAGGGTGAAAATTTTTTCATTGACCGGACGGTTAAACAAGTTTGTGAAGCAAAATTTATAAAAATATTATGGCATGGTAATGATGTCCCATTTGTGACCAAGTCAGCCATCCCACGTCATTTTTTTTTATATTTATGTTTAAGAGTATCATATTTGTGTATAAGCAAAATTTCCAATTGTTTTCTCAAACGCCTGATTTTTGTGTCTGAAAGGGTTAAGGTTCGTCTCTGAAGGAAGTGATTGAGGAAGTCAAACGACGCAACCAATTGTTTTATCCAAACGTATATTAACGTATGGGCTGATGGGGCTAAACCCCAGGGCGATAATTATTGGAGAGGCAAAGTTCAAACACTGTCAACTTTGTCAATAGAAAGAGAAACACCATTTCCGTAATACAAAACATGCGAGTATGATAAACCAGTAAAGGTAAGAAATCTATACAAAAGCACTTGGTCATCGCCATCGTTGTTTAGTCGCGTGATCAATGGAGGGGGTCTGTGTGGATGTACTATGTCATGGATTGCAGGCGCTGGTGTTGTCCGGCGCACAGTGGGGCTTAATTAATTCGAAAAATTAAATTTCGAATTTGCAGGTTTTTGTTTTGTTGAATCTGATAAAAGAAGCCTCTCTGCATATTCAGTCGAGAGGGAGTTTTCGGAGTATCAGTGTTGCGTCAATTCGCTGTTCGAAAAGTGTGCTTACATCTAGTTTTTTAGTAGTGTGTTTTCTAATTCCGCTCAATGGAGGATGATGCTGAGTATGTAGATTATTTGTATATTAGGGTCAAACACAAAACACTCAAAAAAACTTTTCGGACGATATAAAATAAAAAAATTATATTGTAGATTTTTTTGTAATGGATTACAGATAAAATAGCTCTTTTTCTCTTAGTTACATTCATATGTAGGATGTTTCATCTATGAGGGACAAAACTGAATGGGGTGATGGATCTCACCTAGGTAAACCTTTACCGGTTGGGAGTTCAGCGTGATTAATAAATTCGGGGTGCACATAATTATTCTATTTTTATCTTTTGATTTTTTCAACTTCGTCACTTCGAAAGTAAAAAAAATCTTATCATGTAATTAACACACCTCTTTATTATTTTTATTAAATTTCCCATTTTGTTGCCTTTCCAGTTATGTAAAACATGTCTAGGTAGAGAAAGGACGTACAAATTAATTCTTCGGATGTCATAGGTTAGGTTAAAAAAAACTAAAGCAAAATGGCGGCCACCATTAGTTAGTGTCTGACAATAAAAACTTTCACCAAATATTATGCACATGGGTATCAAATGAAAGCGCTGGAAGAGTAAAACACGAAAAACTGTGGGACGTCATTCTAAACCAAATATGGCGGATGCCCCAAGATGACAGACTATATCTTGCTTCACAACTTCCTCGACATGGGTATCAAATGAAAGGGTTCGCCGAGCAGACAGACAAGCTATGCGACGTCATTGTCATAGCATGACAGAGGCAATATCTGGACGTAGATATTATATCCAGGGTGTCTACAGAAAGGAGCAAATATCGTTCAAGGATAATTCAAGGATTTCCAGGACATATTTTACTGGAATCCCAGGACATATTTTGACATTCCAAACCGCAACATTGTATCTAATCTCTTTTAGTTCGCCCGCAATAAATAATCGAACATAGCGCTCGAAACAGTACGAGTATTTTATTGCTCTTTCAAACAGGATATATTAAGAATCTTAATATACATATATATTAATATAACTTAATATATATAATAACAGAGAATTTCACAATACAAACAGTCTCATACTTCAATTAGTATTTAGTCAACCCTTTTTTTCTTCTAATTTCTGCAGCTCTTTCTCATAGCCATGCAGTTCATGACGGGTTAAATCCGGAACTTCTAATGCTTGTTTCTTTTTCAATTTAATCTCATTGATCCCATCACTAAGTTCTCTTCTTCGTTTTTTCTCTTCGTCTTCATTTTTTTCTTTTTTTTCAATGCTTCAACTCGGTTTGAAGAGGCATTTTTAAAGGCTGAGATCATGTCTCTGGTGATATCAATATCTTTAATATTATTAAAAGATTTAAGATAGTCATGGACGCATCTTTGATATACAAGACTTTGTTCTTGCAGATTTTCAACGAGGAATTCCTTATTTACAGAAAAACTCCGTTCTACGGCTGCATTCCCATGAAAAAGAACTAGAAGTCTTCTTATAAAATTAATAAAGAGATCAGATGCATTATGCTCTCTGCATATGTCCATAAGAAACTCATCTAACTTATTTTTATCACGATCGAATTTCTTGATTTTTTTTATCACATTGTCACCGGATATAAAACTAGAATACTCTTTTTTTATGCGTTCCCCTTGAATAGGTGTTATATGATTTACTTCAACCAACACTTCCAGAGCTATTTGGATTCGAAAATTTGCTATCTCCGGTTTCAACATTATGAGAGGTGATAAACAGCTAGCTCCTTTTATAATTGGATAAGATAGAGGACATTTTTCTTTCAATTTGCTGCACACTTCGATTATCAACTTCTGACAATCCATTCTAAATCGCACCAGATCAAATTCTTTAACATTTTTCAGGTTTTTTAGTGCATTTAAAGCAGCGAAACCGATATCGGCTTTTGATGGCAAACAGAAATTATCCTTATTATCTAAGTCTATACTAAGCATATGTTTTACATTCTTTATACCTGAATATAATATATCAGCCTTCAAAACTCGCGAAATCATCGATTTATAAAGTACGTATAAGTCATTATACAAAAACGGTACCAGTGGTTTATCATCTAGATAACTGATTAAAAACTTCTCCAAATCCAAAGATATGCATATAAGAATGGACAATTTAGCATCAGTGAAATTGCATTGTACAAACTCTTTAATGGTTGAAAAACATTTTGAATCAGGGGGCTTCTTATTAATAATAATAGCACGCACATATTTTTGTAATGGAGGGACCGACAATTCTCGGTCCAACGAATGCAACAAAAGTCGAATGGAAATAAGCAAGACCCAGTGATCTTTATAAAAACGTTTCGACGCGTTGGATAATCTTTGAAAAAATAATATAGAGCTCTCAGGAAGGAATCGATATTCCATCCAACTTTCTTATGGCCAGTTTTATAAGCTCCATTGACAATATGCAAAGAGCAAGTGCCGGTTTCCAAAATCTTTTGATCGGATAAAAGTGACTAATCTATTTTAAAGCCTTTCAACAATTTTAAATTGACGTTGGGGCCGTCCATCGAGACTTGAATAATTTTTCTGAGCTCAAGGCCTAAATCTGTTAGACCGAATTTTAACGCTTTCAGCAAATTAGCAGCTGTCGCGCCGGTAAGAAAACAAGAATTCAGGTTTGAATCCGATCTCCAGTCCAAAAGCGAATAACAATATCCATCTGTCCCTTTTGCGCAAGATTACCTTATTGTGAACGGAGTTGCCACAAAAGTACAATAATTTCGAATTTATATATTTGAAAATATAAAAAATTTCAAGGGTTCGCGATAATATTCCAGGACAATTCCAGCATTTCCAGGGTGAATTTGAGATTCAATGATAATTCCAGGATGTCAAGGGTTTCAAGGATCTGTAGACACCCTGTATATCATCGTGATATAATGAGGTTGCAAGGCAAGGACAATGCGAATAGCCACTCCGTTTTCCTATATATTGGAAGAAATCGGTGGACAATTCTTTCCTGTAGTATGTTAGTCATTCGTAACCGTAGAGTGTAAACTAAAAATTTGAAATGTAATGCAGATTGTCTTTGAACGAATAGCTGCGTTCCATTGGGCCATGCAGAGTAAGCCGGCGTACTCCGGTGTAGTTGTTCAATGGAACGCTCTTTGTCTACCCGCGTGTACCTCACGACACCTACGACAATGATAATAGGTTCTATCGACAGTTCCGCATATGTAACCCAACATCTGGGACATTCACACTAAACGCTGTTGGCATAGGAGAATAGGATATTTGCAATGTGAACTGCTTTTCACATGAACCGGATCTCAGAATAGTCTCCAATATCATCTTAAGGACACGTGAGGTCTTCATGTATCTACATTTAATGCCAGGTAACCACACCTCTGGAAACTCTTGAATAATAAGAAGGGGTTAGACGCTGTTAGCGTTTTATTGTACAAAAATAGTCTTATAGCTAGAGGTATTCTTGTAAAAATAGAAAAAAATTTCTTCAATACCGAGCAAGTTTGATCACGGGTGCCTCAGACTTCCATGCCCTCGTCTGAGCGTTTTCCTTTCTTTAGGAGTTTCTCCTCGTCCACTAGTTTAGGCTTTTCAGTTCTCGTGTGCCACACAAGAACATCTCGGCAGAGATTCGCCATAGGCTGTAGCTCTTGGATGGTCGTCAGATGCCTCAAAATTTCACTTTCCTGATAGCCTCTCTGGACGTCGTATGTGAAGACAGCTTCACGCCTCTGGAGTAGGAGATTCGTACTGATTGCAAAACCGGCCATATCAATGGGGAACGGTCTTTCCGGACGCCATGCCGAGTTGAATCCAGTCACCTTGTTGTGATCATTTAGGAACGGTTTTTCCACCATGAGACCACCGACAAGTCCGACCGGCCACACGCCCACTTTTCCCGGCTGGATTCGGGACATCTCTGCGAATAGTTCCAAGCTGTACGTGTTGTCGTCGTCCATGAAATACACAATGCTTTGCCGTTCCTTAGTCGCGTTCTCTCGGATCCAATTGAGCGCCACATTTCGCTGCTCCACACCTCGCGGTTTTACCCAGCTTGGGTCCTTGCCCTTCAACTTAAATTGCTCAGGAGTTTTGGCGAACAAGGCCGTAGATCTGTCATCGAGACCTGCTCGTTGAAGGAGGTTCGTGACCAGGCTGGACTGGGAGTTTGCGTCCTCAACAATTATCCAATGCACATTCGGTGCCAGTCGTATGACGTGCGACAACCTGTTCCCATTTAAGGATTTAATTGTTCTATGGTTGAAATTTACTATGACGCAAATAATCCGATAAATTTACCTGGTGAGCTCCGCTTTCTGCACTGGCCTTGCGTAGGTCGGCGTCACGGCGTAGATGATAGGCAGGTCACTGCTGCCACTGTACCCTTGGTGGTGTGGTGCCGGGCAACTGTTATATGTCGCCGCACAGAACAGGAGAACACCGCACAATATGGCCACAACGATAATTGCTTTTAATGAACGAAACCTCATCTCCGTCATTCCGAAGAACTTTCTTGAGACGAGTTCGAGTCGAATCCGAATGCTTGACAGAAATCTTCACGAACTTCAACCTCGACGCCCACGTTCACCCCCTACGCAACGGAGAAACAAATGTCAATCTTTGTTTTCCTCTTTGCCCATGCGAATGGCCTCTAGCGGCAAATTGAGAAACAATAAGAAGTTGTGCCATATGGGTCAAAAAGTAACGAATGCCAGTTGTTTTGAATTTTTTGTTGTATTTGCCTGTAAATTTTCAATATGATGAATTATTTCGTAATTATGAGGAATTGAAAAGGTATTTGCACCTTGGAAAATATTCACAAGAGTTATACCGAGATTCAATTTATATTTTGACTGGCACGTTCAGACTTAAGCCTAACAATTTGCCGGGCACATTTATCATGCGCTCATATTTCTTCCTCGTGCATTGCGGTCATTGCAATGAAGTGCTAGCTGGCTATTTGTTTATGTTTACGATTCTGTGCCGTGCTGTGGCTGGTTTATATATTACTCTGGCTACCGGAACCGTCTGAACATTGCTCTAAATCAGCCTTTCCCAAAGTGGGCGATAACGCCCCCTTGTGGGCGCTGCAGGCCTAAAGGGGGGCGGTAAGAGACCCAGAAAAAAATGGAGGCTCAGCTGGAAGAAGAACTTATAGAATTGACAACAAACGAGGAAATAAAAATCAAGTTCAAAAATGGCTACCAAGAATTTTGGCTACAAAAACCGATCCCGCAATTGTACCCTGGATTGTGGTCAATCGTTCAACGATTCTTGATAGCATTCCCATCGTCATATTTGGGTGAACGTGGATTTAGTGCTGTGGCAACGCTGCTTACTAAAACGAGAAATCGTTTGCATGTTACCGAACGTGGCGACTTGCGGCTGTTCTTGAGTAAATTGGAACCTGATATCAACAAACTTATTAAACAGCATCAGATTCATCCTTCACATTAGTTTTTATATAAGAATCGATTATGTTTATTTTATTTTGAATAAAAGATACTCTGTCTGAATACTATAAAGTTGCGTTTCAATAATCATTCTCATTGGCAGGTGTAGCCCGTAAGAGTTAACTTGAGACCTGAGCGCCGTTGTGTACTACCTACTGCGCTCAGGTCTCAAGTTAACTCTTGCGGGTTATAGTAAAAGTCTCGTTTAGAATGAATGTTTAATCTCCGCTAATATAGCTCACAATAATTAATTAATTTAATTTGAAGTTATAGTGGTTTTTAAGTAGGTGATAAAATGGGGGCGCTAAAAAATAATTTATTCTCAAAGTGGGCAGTAGACAAAATAAGTTTGGGAACCCCTGCTCTAAATGATTGCACTAGGTTCGTGTTCAATCTCCGTAGATACGACCATATATCGTCACATCGTGGCTCTATACTTGGTTGCAGCTTAAGCGCTATTTAGGTCTTGGCGCTTACGCTTTCTTCGCAATATTTTCTTGTCCCGTTGCCCGCCGTATTTATTTGATTTCTTAAACTCTTTTGCGATCGAAGAGTTCTCCATTATTCTTAATATCAGAACATCGCACCGTAGTTGGCGGTCGTTACTTTTTTGTGCATGTTATAAAACTATGGAATTCTTTACCGCCGGTTGTAAGAGCGGTTGCGCCCCCGAGTTTAGTAGAAGGGCACTTCTTTAGCTCACTTCACTTGATGTTTGATTGTCTTCTTTCGAGCCCTGACATATATTGCATTTTCTTCTTTTCCCTTTTTTGCCTGTGGTTTATATTTAGAGATATACTATTTCATCACACGTGCGGGGAAACCACTACTATACCGCAGACCCGGGCAAAGTTTGACTTCATGGGAGCAGTATACCTCCATAAACACCTCCATAAACCTGAGTTATACCTGAGTGCATTTCGGGTCATTTCGGGTCGCTCCATTAACGCAATGAGCAGTGAGTGCATGTCCACCATTACTGATTCAGGACAGGAGTATGCATTTCTCGCTTGCACTTGCAGGAGGCACCAAAAAAATATTTCTCGCCACCAAAAAAATATTTCTCGCTTGCACTCGGAGCACTCGTCTATGTCCTGTGTGCCGCACAAGTAATTTTTCACGACAGGAGTATGCATTTCTCACTTGCACTTGCAGTAGCAATGAGGTGGGCACCGGGAGTCAAAAGATCCTACCTGAGGAGCACTTGGGAGTCAAAAGAGCCGGGTTTGCCCAGGTATTACCGCACGGGTTTACGGGTGGAAACTCGCCGATTGCCCACTGTAAAGCCTGTTGGCCATTACCCACTGGTAATTTTAAAGAACGCACGCCAGACTTAGAATAACGCACGGATACCTGAAATGGAAATGCACTCAGAATATTTCTTCAAGAAATCCTTCATGGGAGCCGAATATCTGAGTGCATTTTGGGTCGCTCCATTAACGCAATGAGAAGGAGTGAGTACATGTCCCATCACTCAGTGATCAGTGATGACAGGAGTATGCATTTCTCGCTTGCACTTGCAATAGCAATGAGGAGCTCTAGAAATCTACCTGAGGAGCACTCTAGAGTCAAAAGAGCCGAGTTTGCCCGGCTCTGGTTAAAAGTCGTGCACTCAGAATATTTCTTCAAGAAATCCCATTTTTTTTATATACTCGCACGTGTTAAACATCATTTTAATGCTTTTCAGGTACCGAAATAAATTATTTAAGCCGGGCATGAGCAAATATCACATGGTCACCAGAGTAGTTATGACTATGTAATCTAATTGTAATTGTATATTGCTTTGAACATCTGTACCTTAGATATCATAAAAACCTTTCCTTACTACTTTTCTTTAAGATACGATATCTTTTTGAGAAATAATTACAGCAAAAAAATTTTTTTTATGAATCTGAATCCCCGCACCCCCCGTTCCGACCCCACGAACTCCTCCTTCCCCGACCTCCTTATCGAACCCACCGCCGCACTTATGATGAAAAATACAGTGTGCAACTCGGGTGAAAACTAGCCGATTGCCCTTGATGGCAGTAGACGCACTCGCTTCTTGCACAAAATACTATTATAACATAAACTTGTAGGAATATCTAAATTTTATTTTTATTCACTTCTCCTTTCTTTCTTTTTTGGACTAAAAAAGACTTTGTGTCTTGTGTACAATAGCTGAATAAATATTATTATTATTAAAATATACTGTTATTTTCTCGGGATATGCTGTCCACGCTAACCTGGTTGGCGAATCGTGACTGAGGTCAAATATTTCCTCCTCACTGGTCGAGCTACCGGGCTTCAAGCTCTTTTGTAATGATCGATCTGGACAGTCAGTGGGGCGAACGGCCTGTTTCGCTGGCCAAAAATCGAAAATCGAAGGTTTCAATTTTCATTTTAGTTCATCATAGTTTGATAGAGGGGGCTTTGGTGCATCTAAATCTGTAAGAGATGGGCCGAAAGGTTGTATACCTGACTCTCTGCATCATTTCAAAGTTAGCGCTCGACCACGTGCACTTGTGACGCTCAGGCAACGTTTATAATACGTAAACTTTGAACATTAATATTTTGTTGACAAAGTGTCCGATTTGAGTGCTTCAAAATGGATATTGATCGCGAAGGTATGTACAATAATAATATGTGATTGAATTTTCACTGTTTTTGTTATTCGTTTACTCCCATTATTATTAAATATTACACTGCACTTCCCATAAATGCACTTTTTTTCTTAATTCAATTGGAGCTACGTTTTTTGTTACACGAGGTTACACTCTGATTCTTTCACGAAAACGTTCGATGAAGTGTCTAGTTTTTGTATGCCAAGTAACTAGCTCCTGAATTTTCCCGAAAAAAAGTTACAGCTGTTAGAGTGACGCGCTGCATAATTTCACGCGCGCCGCAGGTGGTGGCACAGCCTAGCGGTCCCATAGGGCAGAGCTGGGCAAAGTTTGACTTCATGGGAGCCGTATAGCTGAGTGCATTTTGGGTCGCTCCATTAACGCAATGAGATGGAGTGAGTAAGAAGTGAGAAGGAGGTTAGCTGTGTCCTGTGTGCCGCACAAGTAATTTTTCACGGAAGGAGTATGTCTTCGTCTTCTTCGTCTTCTTACTTCTTCGGATCCACTAATTACGAGCTTTGATAAACTTAAGGTGACAGGTAGCAAACCTTTGCCTGCTGATGTTGCTGATCTGTTACTTCCGGTAGCTAATTTACATATAAATAACAATGAGTTTGGTGTGACAGAAGAAATGTCTGAAGATGACGATTATGACTTCGACGTTTGAACATGTGAAACTTTCCAAAATCAAATACTTAGTACTATTTTTATATGCAAATATATGATAATAAACTAAAAAAACTGTATTTACGAAGTGTTATTTCACTGTGATTATTAGTAATCCTCCTACGAGAAAATCGTATAACAAATACAAATAACTATGTCACTTTGGGTCTGCCATTTCGAATTTCATTAATCTAATCCTAGATTCGTAATCAGCGGCCCCAAAAACCATATGATACAGAGTTTCAGAGCGCTAACATAATCTTTTCGCGGAAAATTACGTCACTTCCGGTCCGCCATTTTGAATTTTATAAATCCGATATCAGATTCGAAATCAGCGCCCCCGAAAACCATATAATACCCACTTTCGAAACGATTCATCAATTTTTCGATTTTTGGCCAGCGAAACAGGTCGTTCGCCCCACTGTGCGGCGGTGCCGGCCGTGCCTGTAAAGGACAGAGGACTCCTTAAAAACCAAAATTATCGGTAGTTCCCTTCATCGGAATATTGTGTTAATTTGCCTGGAGGTTTCCAACGGATCTGAGAAATGCATTCTTGGCTTTGTATGTACCAAGAAGACTAGAGGTGGGGGCAGGCCAAAAAACATCCTCACATTTTTCCAACATGGCGGTGCACGTGTCGTTTTACATATAGTCCTTGTCTTTCATGTGGTTTCATTCTGACACTTGCAATATGTCAGCTTGCGTTGCCCATATGTAGTAAACAGTTTATTTGGATCAAAGTCGGGGCTTTTGCTGCCACAATTCGCAACAGAACAATATCTCGCCACTTTTACCATTTTTCACAATTCCATTGAAACGCTCGAGCAAACATCAACTCGAATGCAAGAAGAGTGGCAACTAGAATAGAGAACTAGTCTTCTTGCTCGAATGACAGACCGTATCACATGTGCGCAGCCATGATAAAAATATTATGAGGACGTTTTTTGACCTGCCCCCACCACTGGACTTGGGTCTCCTGGGCTTTAGTCTTCTTGGTATGTTCACATATAGCCCACCTGGGGCGTTCAATGCGGCGAGTGCTTCTAAATTTTCTCAGGAGTTTTTTGCATTTTTAAATTTTTATATCCGGTACCCTGAAAATTTGTGACCTTGAACGGAATCTAATATTAGACATTCAATTAAGCGATTTTTATACATTTGCCGACCTATAGCACAAATAAAATGCGTGTTGGTATCCGTACCAAGTAAAAGTAAACAACAGGAAACAAACTGCCAGCGGAATTCAATCCATTATATTCCTCAAAAGCACTGATTCGAATAAAAATACTCGGACTTCAGGCTCAAATAAAGATCTCTACGTCCACACGTTTTTGAATAATTAAAGTGGAACGTAGGCGAAATGTTGTTGAAATTAATCATTTTCAGGTGTGATTTATATTGGGAACAGTTTTTTCGTGACTTGAATTAATGAAAGAGAATACAAACGATGCACCAATCAAAATGTGAATAAATTATGTGACGCGCGTTCCACCATTCTCGTATATACCAACCATACTTGGGGCCAGGGTCAGGCCAATGCCATACAATAAATCGAAAGAAACAAAGGGGAGAAAATCAGACGTTGCACGTCCTATTCACCTATTCGGAGAGTGTCGCATTCTTGGGTCCATTCACTGTACCTTTTATACTTCGTCATACATATGTTCATATGTATACGCGGTAATAAATAATCGAATAACTTGTAAGGACGGAGGACGAACTAGGAATCCAAGGAAAACAGACATATGTTGACTGTGGTGAGGTCCACGATCCTCCCAGGCTGATAGAACATACATACATACCTGTGCAGTTTTATCACATGGTCAATTATTTTATGCTTAACTTTCTTGGGCTGCATATCTACATAAATACAGAGTGAAACTTTCAAAAGTCTCGAAAAATAAGCACCCTATGAAAAAATGTCCATAATCAAAAGTTAATCATTCCGCGGGGGAGTACATTAGTGTTAAAATTAGTCCCCCTCCCCTCCACCCTCCTCGTAGCTTAGGCGGGGGGGAACTTTGAAATTTTAAATGAGAACCCCTACTTTTTATTGCAGAATCGTATTCATAGGTTCTCAGTAGGAGAACTTGAAAAAAATTTAATTTCGTCGATTACAGCGCCATCTATCATGAATTGAAAAAATTGTGTCATACAAATCCTATGTACGAGGGGCGTTCGAGGGAAAATTCGTAGCCTAACAAGGAAAATAAAAAGATGATTTTTTATTTAATGTATTTTTCAATGTATTCTCCTCCGAGTACAATACACTTTCCATCGGCCTGGCAACGCATCTATACCAGCTTTAAAAAAATTTTCATCTAAGCACTCAAAATATGCATCGACAGCAGCTTTGACCTTTTCATTTGTGGAAAATTTTTGACCACCTAAGTGGTTTTTTAGATTTGGAAATAGATAAAAGTCTGATGGAGCTAGATCAGGTGTATAGGGGGCGTGGAGTAACAACTCAAAGCCACACTGATGGATTTCTGCCATGCTTTCAACTGATGTGTGAACTCGCGCATTATCCTGGTGAAACAAAAGTTTTCTTCTTAGCAAATCATGCCGTTTGTCTTTAATTTCTTCTCATAAACGTCGCCGCAGATTGCAATAGTAAGAAGAGTTTATAGTTTCACCTTTTCCTAAGTAATCTACCATAATTATACCTACCCTTTGCCTCCCAGAAAACTGAGGCCATTACTTTTCCGGTGGATAAAACCACTTTTGCCTTTTTTGAAATAGGTGATCCTGGTCTTTCCCACTGTTTAGACTGTATTTTTGTCTCTGGAGTATAGTGATGTACCCAGGTTTCATCCATTGTCACAAAACTTCCAATAAATTCTTGTGGATCAGCCTCAAACAGCTCTAAGCAGTCGTGGGAAATCGTCAAGCGAACGCGTTTTTGTTCAACTTAAAGAAGCCGAGGCACCCATCGCGAAGACACCTTGGAAAAGTGTAATTCATTGGTGATTATGTGATGCGTTCGTTCAGTTAAGATGCCAATAGCGTCAAACAATTTTTTTCAATGTTATCGTCGGTGGTTGACCTTGATGGTTTTCTTCAATGCTTTCACGACCAAGTTTGAACTCCGCCATCCACTTTTTCACGGTAGCATACGAAGGCGCTGATTCATCTTTTCTTTATTTATTTTCTTTTATTATTTTTTCCATTTTCAAAAATCGTCACTACTTGTTCGACGGGATCTCTTGAGGAATCGTAACGAATGAACTTAAACGAATGAAATTTTATACCGTTACTACTGGTAGGGTAGTTTGAAAAATATATGTCGTTCCGATCTACGTCAGGCTACGAACATTCCAAACGCCCCTCGTATTTTTAGACGTAGAACCAGAATCTGCAATAGAAAATATTTAAAATTACAAACTTACCCCCCGCCCTACCTACCTGGAGGGTGGAGGGGGACTAATTTTAACACTAATGTACTTCCCCCGCGGAATGATAAACTTTTTATTATGGACATTTTTCTCATAGGGTGCTTAACATATTTTTCGAGACTTTTGAAAGCTTCAGGTTAAAAAACTTGGCAATGGTCACGAACAAAGAACCTCCTGTGGTCCATATCTCGCTCTATGTACATATGGTGTATACACCGAAGAATCATTAAGCGCTTGGTTTTCAAAGGCGCACCATTTACGCAAAGTGAGAACAAATAATAGCGACATGCGAGCCATGCTGACACTTTCCTTATTTATAACTTGTCTTGTCACCCTTTTACTTAGTAAAAACCAGCTGGAAGGGAGCATAACATAAGAAGAGGAGCTCTCTGACTACAAGTGATATATTTGTGAGGGCTCAACGAATATTTGTAAGAGTAATTCCTCTCCAAGGGCCCCTCCCACTTTGTTGTGAACAAGTGAATTTCCCGAGGGTCACTGTAATTTACAGACCGGTGGAACAAGAGCAACAGTTGCCCAGTTTTATCGAGTGGCATGGGAGGGGGTGCTTTAAAAAGTATATGTTCCAAGTTCCAAGGGGAATCGAATTCCAAAGACCAGCGTTACGAAGCATTAAAATTATGCCCTTTGAATCACCTTGTAACCTTAGCAAGTTCTCTTTACAAACAGTTTTCGGGTGGGGGTTGGCTGTTTTGTCTACAAAAATATTAACTTTCTATTCTCTCCTTATCTCCTACCTTGTGGAAATAGCCAAGCTCCGAACTTTTAATGGTATAGGTATCGGACCCGCGAAGATGCCTTGGCGCTCAAGTTGGATTACTAACAGGGGATGTATGAGAAGGTCCACGTAAGCTCCTCTTCAGAGGGAATTAGGGTAATGAATACATTCTTTCCTCGTTTCATGATTAATACATCATTGAACCTGGCCTTATTACAGCGGCAAAATGCGCATATGTACGTGCGTACTGTACCTACACCAACATTTGTTAAAGAAAATCCATTCTGAGGATATCGCCGTCTTACCAAATATTTGAAAGGCCTTTTGTGCTCCAGTTATTGGGAGGCAAGTTCATAAGGCCATTCAGAGTAATAAGGTAGAGGAGCTGTGTATACTCTTGGAGGGGGAAATATCAAACAAAAATCTATTCTCTTTGATCTTTAGGGCCAATGCAAGAAAATATATTGCTAGGCTGCTTCCGGGATTCCTGTCAGCGCATTTGAGTAGCTCAAAGCATCCCACCAACCTCCTCCCGCCCTTCTATTCACCATCATCAACTCAGTTATCGGTGAAATAATTACGAACATAAGAAGTTTGCGAAGTTAATAATTTCAGGGAGTTGATTTGCGTCAGATTATTCACGGTGAGATACCACACAGCCACCGCACAAGAGTTCCATATTTTCAAATCAACTCCCTCTCAGGCCCCTGACGGCACTGCACACTTATTTTTCTGTGCTACAACAGGTAAAAACCACCCTAGAAATTCCTGGGGTTCGCCTAAGGTTGTGCACGCAAAACGTTTGTGTATTCAACACATGGAAATATAAACTAATCACGGAATGGCTGTAATTGCCAGATTTAGCGTACCACATTCCCTGATGTGTTAGGATTCGCTGTGTTCGTATTGGTCGCTCAGTGCAGGCGTAAATATGAAGACATAATCAGAAGGGGCTTACAATTCAAAATTTTCCGAAGTTATTGCCACAGGCATACCCACCCATCCTATTACGCATATTATCTATTTTCACGCTGCCATTCACTGACAAGCTATAATGCTTTTGTGGGAGGTAAACAAAACCAGCAAAATGAAAAATAAGGCGATATTCTTAATTTGCTGAAGTTACTGTAACTCCTTTTCCTTTTAATACGGTTTGATGAAATGGACTATTTATCATGCATTTCCATCAATCCAGTTACCTAAAAAACGATTTCCCACGCAGAAATTGCATGTTGTTGCGGCAACCCACCACAAAGCACTTCATATCGTAAATTCACGTACAGTTTAGTTTTTTTCGCATTGCCAACTGCACTTAAACAACGCGTAAAATAGTCCTTTATACAATCCTCGCGGACCTTTGCCACAATTGTAGATATGCACTCATAAACGTGCACTTTGCCGGTTTAACTTATGTCAATACCCGGGTACCCGGGTACTCTTTTGCGTATTCTTACTTACATATCTTTTGTATTTAACGACAAATTATCAAATCCTTTTAGATCCTCGTTATTTGAGTCTATTAACATCGATTCATTTACGTTAAGATATTGAAATATGCAAAAAAATAAAGAAACTTAAGAATTAAAGTCAAATAGCCTATCGATTAATACCCGGGGTACCCGGATACCCATATGTAAGAATTTAGTACATCTACAAAATTACAAAGTAATAAATAAATAAACTTATCTGTAGGGATAAAGAATATTACTTAATATATAAATAAACGAATTGATTTAACTTTTAATTAATTTTATTATAAAACTTATTATAAATTATACATAAAATATTGTTATATTGAATTTATTCTTGAAAACATGCGTCACATTTTGTAATTGCTTTGGAATGTTCATCGCAAACTGGTTTATTATATTCTTTACATTATTTTTGCGTTTTTCTCCGTTGGTGGTGTTTTAGACCAAACAGTGTTATCTTTGGCAGTAAATGTCGTCAGTTGTGACGATTCGCCACTAGTTGGAAAGCTTTCAGTCGATTCATCGTCATCCTCGTCTGACTCAGCTTCACTCTCACGATTTTCCACTAAATACAGAAATATTATAATATATAAATTGTAAAAATATATAAAAATCGCAATTATTTTTGAATATAGAGAATTTATAATAATGGAAAAAAATAATAGTACTTACCTGATTCTTCGCAGTCAGAGACTTCTGAACACTCTCTGTTAGGCATGTAGTCCTCGTCATCACTATCTGAGATATAATCCTCGACAGCGGAATCTTCTACCAATTCATTTAAATATCTACTTTTCTCTTCAATCGTCAATCTGTTAAGTTATTAATTTTATAATTATAAAATAAGCGTTTATAAACGTACTAGCTTGCCCAGACACGGCGTTTCCCGGGATACTATTAAATTTGTATTCCTTAATTTTACAACGCCTCCCTACTGCACCACCGCCTCTTCTATGTGACCCAGCAATAGTTTCCTATTTGCGTTTTGCACATCTAGATATTTTCCAGCAGTATTATTAAATTTAGTTTTCTTCATTTTACACCACCTGCTTATTGCACCCCCTCTCCTATATCTCCCAGCGGGGTGGCGGTGCTCTCATATTTGGAAATTTGAATAGCAGATTCGAAATCAGTGATCCCGAAAATTCCATAGTGCGGATTTTCAGGAAAATCCCTTGAAGGTTAACTTTTTGGTCACCATATTGATCCACCATCTTGATTTCCAAAATTTTGAATGCAAGCTCGAGATCTGCGACCCCGAAAACCTCCAATTGCCTTTTTCATAAAGATTCCTTGAAGTTGGAAAATTCGCTTCCTATACAAAACGGAAATTTCGATTTTTTCGATTTTCCGGCTTTTCCTTTTGAGTTTCCCGAATTTTCTTTTTTTTAAACCTCCCCTGTATTATAGCGAACAAAACAAAACAAAATATCGAAATCGGTCTGAAGCCGTTTTTGAGTTTTAGCGAGACTAACGCACAGCAATTCATTTTTATATATATTTAAATAGACAAAGTAAGTCGAGTACATACATCTGCATTAATATACACACAGTGTTCACAAAATATTCAAACGTCCACTCCAAGTCAAGTCTAGTTTGAAACTGACCATTATAAGTGACGTCAACTAAGCAGCTGCAACGGAATTTCAGCTATTCTTCTACCATCTCTCCCAAGGTTAACATTTCTATGGAAACAGAGTTTCTCAGGTGAACTACTAGTTCTACTAGTGAGATGAGTTATAATGTGAAAGTCTCTAGGTATCAAAATTCTATTATTGAATAATAGGGTACCCCGGCTATTGAACAACGTTGTAACGACTGGGCATTGACATAAGGGTTAAGCTATTCATTTTATTTTCGGCGTTACCAAGAAGCCAAGTGAAGTATGTATATAGGAAAGCATTGTCTAAACATGAATTTGAATTGTGCACAATTTCTGTCCATCAATTGTTTAGTCATATTTGGTTGCTCTGATATGGAAACATCGAGATTTACGAAATGTTGCGTTACACTTGGAAAGACCCATTAGAAAATTGGAGACAATTTTACAATGACAAGCTACATGTTCATTTTGGTATCGTATTAATCATCCGTTGCAGCCAGCTTTTGAACATTTAATCAATAATTCTTCCCTGAATGAAGTAAATTTCAATAATGATTGAATATCCCTTTTCAATAACTTAAATTTCTACTAGTCACCAAATGTTGGTCTGCATGTGCTTAAATTCAAATTCGAAATAACTGGAGAAGTATTTCAGAGAACATGATCAAGTGAGCATTAAATTCTAAGACACAAGTATACAAAACGGTTTATAGATAAAAAGTCGTACTATCCTGTATCGCTGTCCGCCACTGTGTCTGCCACTTTCAGTGTCGTAGCCCCACCCAAGAATTTTACCATGAGCCGCTACTGCCCACCACCCCGGAAGTTAGAAAGAATGCGTAAGAATCAACAGCTCGATGCACCCACATATGTACTATATATATATCATTACCTGGATCCAGTGCTAAACAGGTGTATCACAATAAAGCGCAATTGCCAGATCAATTCGCCGCGTGAGCACGGCCCGCAGGGCTCATCGAATTACACCGCCTCCCACGCTGGAGTCCCAATTTGCCGACGATATCACCCAATTTACCCGACAATGGCAGCTCGGGCATCAGGAATTCCAGCCTGCTTTGGAAAATGTCCAGGTGAAGGTTATGTTATTTTTACACCGTCGGTGTAGCTCTCCCCAGGCTGTGAAACTCTGCAGAAATGTGAATACTCCCAGGGAGGTTATAGGATGAGGTCGGCCTGCACCACCAAGAGTTGTGTTCGAACGTTTGAACTGGCATTCACCTGTGGGGTAGGTGGCAATTTGCTAGTATCGTGAATACTGCCTTTTGACCACCCACCTGCCACCAATCGTACCATGTCGTCGGGCAGGATACCGGATACATCTGAACCGAATATGCGATGCACCTGGATGGGCTGGATGGGCTGGATGTGTGCATAAAGCGTTCAGGTAGGAAGGAGCGCATACAATATTCCCGTAAAAGTTCTCAAGTTTAAAAAAATATGATGTGAAACTAACTAGCTGTTATCGTTGCGGATCAAAAGCGTCCCTCTAAAAAGAGGAGGAGCTTGGTGGGTGATGCCACAACCATTGACGTCCGTATGGAAATGAAGACAGCTTTGACGCGGGAAAAGAAGCTGCGCGACCTTAAGGACAACGTATCCCATGGCAACCTGCTGTTTCCCAAAATCGCCTTATGTTACACGGTGGGAAGGAAAAGCTGGAAACCTTTTAGCTCTCGTCGTGTCCCTCGAGGGAGCAGCCGGAGGCGTAACAACTAAAGTTACTTCGATTGATGTTCTCCAGCGGATGGAGCTGGGTTAATATTAATAAACAACTCGATTATCTGGCCCCGCCGAGAATGGTGGTGGTGGGCGAAATCAGGACCCTTTCGGTTCGAGGACAGCTTGAACTCTGGTTTATATCATCTTCAGTCATGGGCCGCTAGCGAGATGAGGAACAAAAGCTTCAAGGAGAACCGGGGTCCCGTTTCTTTCCCTAAAGGAGATATGCTAACATTCCGAGTGTAAAGTTGCTTAAGCAGAAGTCTTGGGGCCTCCGTCCTCGGGCGGTGGCGACGGGCGGCAGCGAGAAACCCCGCCGAATTATTCTGCGCTCAAGAAATGATTTATTCCCGGGCAACTTCTTCTGCTGTCTTGAGAAGCTAGGCACTCCGCGAACGTCTGCCGCAGGATGTTGTGTTTGCTTTTGTGATTTCATGAAATGTAAATGATACCCCGGACCATTTTCGCGAACCGTTCATCTGTAGTGGCACTAAGCAATTCCTTTCCAAATCAAAGAAGCGCCCCTCTGACATCAATGGAGGTCGGGGCTCAGAGGCTCCCCTGGCATGACTGCTTCGTCTGCAGAGGCACGGTGTTGATGTTTCATAATTCGGGAATGGAGCTTTGTCTTAATACTCCTCTCTGCTATAGTAGAAGAGGAGGCTTATCACCTCTTATTAATGTATCCCCCAAGAACCTGCTGCGCCACTTGACGACGATGTGGCGGGAATAGTTCTGCAAATATAGGACGTGTGTAGTGTGTACTGTGTACCCGTGAAAATTGAATTGGGCGCGGCGCGGCGCTAACATTTCCAACAGAACAGCTTAAACAAATTTGTTTGGGTGCCACTGCTTGCTAGCTGTCCCCAGAATATTGTATGCTTGCTGTGGCAAAAGGGGCTTTGGGGAAATTAACGCGTTGGATAAGGATCTCGTTAAGTAATTTAAATTCGTGCCATGAGGTCGTGGATTTAATTCACACGCCATTAAGAGTAGCAACATTGCGGATTGATTTACCAGGGATAACGCCTTGATTTTTCTCAAGCTGACTATTTAAATTCAAATTGTTGTGGCCAGCCAACAACTTGAAACAAACTTATTATGTATTGTTACAAAATTCGCCAGCCGAGCGGCTATTTGACGAATTTGTACAGACAAATTAAAAAAGTTCATTGCACCGAGTTTGAACTCACGTCAAACAACGTGAACAACACCAGAATCGAGTGTCTTCGCCACTTAGCTATGTGAAAATTTGGTCATAGCACTGATGGAAGTGGTGAAGAACATTTTAGGTGGGACTTAGTTTGGGTTTTCGCACAAATAACAAAAACCACAGAGTTGCGCGTTTCCCATTATTTTTATTTAAACAAACAAAATCCGCAAGATCTCGTTGAAAGCTAAGCCGCATATACAGATGTGGCCAAATTATTATCACCTATAGAAATTTATGTGACATTCCAGTGATAGCGTTTCTAGCTGTGGTGACCAAATCGGCATCATTTTCCCAAACTTCCTTCATGGCTTCAATCAATTCTGATTTGGTCCATGGGTACTTTTCTGCCACTTTCTACTTAAAAACAGCCCAGATATTTTCAATAGGGTTCATATCTCGGCTTTCGCTGGCCAGTCAACTATTTGGATGTTGTTAGTCCTTAAAAACGCCGTAACTCTCTTTGCTGTATGGCAAGGGGCTTTATCGTGCATGAAAACTCCATCTCCCTTAAATTTTGCGTGCATAGTTGGTAGTGGAGGTATGTATTGATCTGCCGGTTTGGATGGTGGGGGCGACGGTACGGAAGGGTTAAAAATGGGAAAAAAAAATTTACTCGAGCGCGTTAGATATTCAGATGGGATGTTAAGTGATCCCGAACGAAGCTCCCATTCAAAAGACTGACGATTCGGATGTGACGCAAGCTCGTGGCGACTTTTCGAAAAAGCAAAAATAAACCCTATTTTGAAACACTCGAGCGCGTCAGATTTTCATACAGACGGTTGATGTCCTGGTGGTGTTGATCCACAATCTGACGATTATTTGGAGGAATTTTCTAAATCTGACCGTTCGAAACAATTTTTTTTTCATGATTTCTTTTGTCTTAAATCATTGAAAGTGACAAATAAAATGCACGGAAAATATTTTGGGGACGGTGCGCGAGAGTGAGAGAGAATGAGGCGCGGAGTGGGGATTACATCCTTTACTGCAGCTGCACGCGCTAAACTTTATTAACGATTTTTGTTACTTCGGCTTGTGGCAATCGGCAGATTATAATTTTTCCTGTTATCCTTGAATTATTTTCTTCAAAATAAAAAAAAATTCGACCGCGCTCGAGAATGTCGAGGCGACGTTTTTTTTGCAAGTTTGTGACCCTCCCACTCCCTTACGTCAGGCTCAAATCGTCAGATTATTGAAATGCTCACTTTTCAGTATGTAATTAACCCACCATACCTTAATCTGACGCGCTCGAGTATTTCCAGCTATAGATTTTTTTACTATTCTGATCGGCTGCCCAACAAGCGCGGCCCTATATAGAGGGCTTAAATATCGTAGAGTTACTCAACAGGGTGCAAGGTATTCCCCAATATGTTAATCTGCCGCGCTTGAGAAAATCCCAAAAGCTCCTGTTGGGCTCGTCTGCTATTTCTGGTTTAGCTAATTGGCAATTTGTCTGGATGTTAATTCCAGACATTGCATACTAGTAAGGCATTTGCAGGCATCTTAGAATGTCCCTTCATTTTATTAGATGTTCTTTGGTAAAGCGTTGCTAATTACGCAGTGGTTTTAAGAGTGTAGGTTTGCCGTGACAGAATAAATATCCACACACATGAAGAAAACCCGCCACCAAATAAAATCGAGTAACAGAGTTTTTGTTTGAACCATAGCCTACCTTTGTAAATGGGATTTACTGCTTTATTTTAGGCTGTGTTGTGTAATACGTTCAATGGTATGGCGCAGTAAAGAGTGGCAGTAAGTAGTAATAATTGCGCAATTACTCGTAATTTTCGGCTTTTATTCGTCCAGTCAATGTTGTAATCCAGGAAAGCTCATCGGATAATAAGCCCAACTCAGTTCCGGTCTTGATTATTCCCACGTGCAGTATACTCGACGCTTGTTATAATCACATTTTGAAATTGCTTAAAGTAAAGCCCCCGCACAGTTTCCGGAACCTTTGCAGGGACCATGAAAACCCAACCATATCCTATTTCCGCTCCGGACTTAGGCTGGGGGAAGGGGGCGGATATTATGCTGGAGAGAGTTTATTTGCTCTATAAATACGAGGGCAGCTAGATCGGATGTGGTTTGCCTGTAGTTTACATATAACCAGCAGCAGGTGGGCCGTCGTGAACAGGTCGAGAAGTGTACAAGTGCCCCATGGCCGTCACAATAAATGTTATACATCAGGACAATGACGGTAAACCCCCCCATGCCTTCAGTCAGTAAGGCATCTAGTGGCAGTTTGTGTGGCTAAAAATAGCAGCTGGCGTCTCATTCCCGGCACAAATCCACCTTCACAGAGATGAAAGCGGTCCCTTCGTGGGCCTTGAATGGCTCTGTTTGATCCATCTAAACAGGTCAAAGCTCGGGGAAGAGCGAGCTTCGGGCATTTAAAGTATCTGCTGCTGTGCACGCTCAGGCGAATAGGTAGGCACTTGAAAGTTTTCTTGGCTCGGAAAGTGAAAACGAAGTACACACTGATCCCCTATAGTAGCTTTGCGGCACAGCGATGACGGGAGTGCCCGTCGCCAAGGATCCTGGCAACAAGGGGAAGGTAGGAAAAAAAATTGACTTAGGCACTTCCACTCAACGACGGATTTCTCACCGGATTTATTTTAAGCTCATGGGGCCGAACTAAAATTAATTTTGAAATGGAGACAAAGGTACTAAAACCGCCTTCGGTATTTATCTACAGGGCAGCGAGCGCCAAAACAATGGACGGTTATGGGGGAAGCCCTGCCTAACTAAGGGCTAAATGCTTCCCCGAAAATTGGAGCTTTATTTACCAATATACCCCAAAAATCCCCCCAAGCCCTTGAACTTGTAAGGCAGGTATGGGCTAAGCATGTCCTTGAAAAGATTCACAAAATAAGGGTGGGTGGTTGCTGTTCAGTTTGAATGAAGTTCATGCATGGTCAAGTGGTATGCACGCTCGAGTGCTAAATCGTAATTGGAGTTTTGTAAGAGAAAAATGAAAAAAAACCATCAATCCATGTGCACCCATTTGATTTGTACACAAGCGGAATAAATCTTTCCAGGACGTCAAATACATCTTATATTAATATTGTACATATAGAATTCTTACGAGTAGTTTTTGTTATACCACGATGAACTTAAAAACTGCTGGACTGCTTTTCACGAAACCTGCACCGTCATATTGCTTGAATCCTCAGGAGTACTATTTACATTTCATCACGCTGTGACCTTCAACAAGTCTTGAACCACGCTTTTATTTGCATGCGTAAGAGGTCTTCCCAGAATTTAACATTCCGGCTTGCTTGCGGCAAAAATATTAAATGCATGTAAACTATTTCATTTGATACAGGGATTGCTGCGATCGGAAGAAAAAAAATTTAGGGCCAAAAATTCGGACGACCCCGAGGGTGCGGAATTTTTTCGGATTTCAGCGGAAATTGAATCGGCGATATCTTTCTTATCTCTGAGTGTTTGGAAGCGATATTTCCGCGATGGGTTACTGTATGTGTACTCTTTCATTTGAGACCTGGATTAATGCGATTGGAAGAAAAAAAATTTGGGGCCAAAAATTCGGACGGGGGTGCGGAATTTTTTCGGATTTTAGCGGAACATTTTTAGCACAAGTCAGAGTAGTGGCGACTTTTGACATTTCGTTTGGAATAGTGTATTATAGACCTGTACCAATTTTCAGCTGTATGTGAATTATTCCGAAGTTAAATGTCTATTTCGATTTCGGATTAATATAGCGAAACCATGCGTGAGAATTATGGGAGACTGTATGACACTTTATGGGCGTTGTCTCTGTTTATCTGTAATTTCTGTTTGCAATTTATAAAAGTTGACGGGCTTAAAAATAGCGATGGTCGGTCCAAACCACGACTGAAGGCTGTATTTACAAATTCTCATTTATAATAAAAATATTTTGCCTAAGTGAACTTCTTTTATGCATAGCAAATTTTTTTAATTATCCCCACCCTCAGAAAGGTGAAAGTTGCCCCAGATTAGCGAGAAGCTGGTGTAAGGGAAATCTACACAAGTACACAAGTCTTCCACCATGTCTTTCTGATCCTTGACAAAGGAAAATCCTCTAATGGTATCTTAGCATGAGCAGCATATGTTGTCAGCAGAGGATGCACATAATGCCAGGATGCGCTCACCGCCGCACAGTGGGCCAAAACGACTTGGTCGCTATCAAAAATCTGTAACTTTTGTTGTGTTAAAGATATCATAATGAAATTTAGGCTAATTAATTCTGACATTATTACCCCTTAACTGCCAACAAAAAATATTTAATTGGTTTACAGGGTGCCGCTAACTAAATCGAAGAAATTTGAAGTACTCCATAAATGAATTATTAATGTTATTTAAAAAGTTTTCACAACATTTTTAATTTATTCTTTAATTATTTTGTCATCTGCATGATCAATATTTAATAAAAAAAAAAAGAAATTACAAATTTATGCAAAACAATAAAAAATGTATATTGGTATTTTCGACGAAAAATTTTTTTTTCAATTTTCGCAAATCTTTTCCCATTTTCGTTTTCATTATTTTTAACAATATTTTTCTGTGTATTTGAAAAAAAAAAAATTATTTCACACCCCCTCTCCTATAAATCCCCTCCCCCATATTCCCCACCGGGGTGCGGGTAGTCTCATATAATCAGGCATCCATTTGTAAACCCAACCCCAAAATATATTTCACCAATTCCTAACACTTTTCCCACAATAAATAAATTATTTCTTCATTTTCCGTGTCATGGAGCAACATGTCACCTTTATTCACTCTTTTCTTCGAATTTCTTTTCCCACATTCGTTTTTCTAATTTCAATGGCTTTTTGTTTATGCTAGTGTACGTATCATTTTATAACCTCTCCTCACTGCACCATACATATGTATATCTTACAAAAATTCGAATAGTCTCACACAACTTTCTAATGCATCATTCTTTCATTTATTCCTAATATCCTTTTTTATAATGGCTTATAACTTTTTTTCCTGATATACAATCGTGTGTACTTCTATAGATAATTTAATAATAAAGGTCCAGTTAAAATTTCAAGTCAATCGGATGAAAACTGTTCGAGTTCTACTGCTGGCAGATTTTTAAAAGTGGTTCCGAGAAAAACGCGTTAAAAAAAAATATTGAAAGAGTAGCTTCGGACAAATTGGTTTAGAGACATTACAACATTTAAGTACACCTTTCTACAAAGTTTCTTTTGATTCGAGGGATGTGTAGGCATTATTTAAGCCAATAGAAAAAAAAATTGAAAACCCAAAATTAAGCTGGTAATAACCTCTTAAGTAGCTAAGATTTCCGTTACTTTCACCTACCTGCAACTGATGATTTTAAACACACACACAATTACAATTCTCCCTTATGTCAGGCAATTATAATAAAACAAATTAGGTGTCATAAAAATCAAAGTCAATAATCATCGTACGTATTTACCTGGATGTTATAAAGAACTAAGCACATACTGAATAGGGCGCATATGCAGAGTAAGTCAAAGTCAGTTAAAAATGTCATAAAACGTAATAATATAACTTCTTTAAATACAAATGATGTCGTTAATCCTAAACGTGCATTAGGAAAACTGTAATTTATTTCCCAAACAAACATTATGCAGCCTTAAAAGTCATAAAATGCCTGCATAAATGGGAACATTGTGTGGAAATATGCACGTGAAAGCAAGGTAGACTTTACTTCAAATGCAATTTTCTCGCAAGTTCGCAGGTAGACGCACCCAATTTTTGTTTTAAATGATAAAGGAGGGTTTATAGTTTCGTCGGTATTAAGGAGAGCGTGGCCATCTGTGGCCATTTTTTTTAAAGTCAAAAAGAAATAAAAATTTCAACGAAAAATCGCCCTTTTCAACTAAAAAGCTATTGTTAAAAAAACTGTTCGACTTTTATCATAAGTTATTGGCCTAAGGCCTCCTCCTATGTAGTAAGTGATTTCATTAACAACAATTCAACCTCCTCATACAAACATTTTCACAATATAACTTTGAAATCATAGAAAACTCGAACATTTTATAAGGAAAATGAGCTGTTCAGATTTTTCTCTGACTTTAGCCATTCCAAACACATAGAGGGGGGGTGAATATTAAAAAAAAATTTTGCCATAAGGTGATACATTTAGTTTGCTATCGAATGGCATTAAAATTTTTAAAATCTATGACATGACGAAAATCGATTTTTGGTCACCTAAAATTCGTTTTGGCCCACTGTGCGCCGGGAGACAAGCTGCAGTTGAAAATAGGTCGACTCCATCAGGTGGTCAACTCAACACGGGAATTTTCAATGTCGCGCAAGGAACTTTTCGAGTTTTGGATATGTGTTAGCGGGGTTTATCCCCCAAGGGTGGTCAGGTGGAGTAGTCCTGCATGGTAACACCTTTCTTCTCTTCGCTCCGGCCTTGCCTTAGGGATATCTCTACATAGTTCTTCCCCTTAAATCCTGTTAGAGTACGCATGTCCTGCAGTCGGTTGGGGAGAGCGGTCACGGCCGACATGTGAGACGCAACAGTTTGCCCATATTTCAGGCGCCTTCCGTTCCACCGCCGCTTTTCAGACTAACTTTTTCATGGCGTTACCCCCGTGCAGAGTATGATATGCCCTCTATCTGGGGCCTTCGAGGGATGTATGGGTCCATCGCGGACGTGGAGACCGTGCGCTTATGATTTAATGTCTGTCGAAGTTCACGGCTAAGTGACAGAAGGCCGCTGGGACTATGCCGAGCCGAGATCAGTGTGCTTATTCAAGAAATTTGGAACTCGCCTTAAGTAGGCGCCATTAAAGGCAGTTGGTAATCATTACGAGTCCATTTAGGGTCGTGTGTGTGTGCTCCGAAAATCTCAACCTTCTTATTTATGCATGCAGACGGTACACGGCTGCTGGAGATAAGCCGAAATGTTACTTTTGAAAGTAAGTCGCCTGTTCGGTCACGAATCCTAGGAATGGGAATGGGTTGTGCTTTTGGGGAAAATACGTTCATGGTTTAGGGTTCCGTAGTCAAATGGCAAAAACGGAACCCTTATAATTTCGTCATGTCCGTCTGTCTGTCTGTATATCACAGCCTTATAACTCCGCCATATTGCCATCGTTTCTAATGATATTTTACATGCAGCTGTATTGTGTGAACCTCCACTTGATTATGTAATGAAATTGAAAAACAAACAAAATTACGGGTAACGTTCCATACAGAGGACTAAGGGATGAAAATTTTTTTGTCGCGCACCCCATTGGGTGGGGAGTCGTTGGAGAGGTCTCTAAAAATGCAATAAAGAATGGTCGAAAAAATCGTCTTTTTGTTTTTTGCATTTTCTTGAAGCTTGAGATCTCAAGAATATCTGGTAAAAGAATTACACTATGGTCCTCGTATGGATGATTCCATGTAAGTTGACAAATTCCATGATTTATTCATTCTCAAATTTGCAAACGCGTTTTTCTCAAACCACGTTATTTGAATCGGTACACAAAATTGCTCGAAAACCAATGAACCGATTGCTTTGAATTTTTTTGTGGTTATTCTATACACCATTATCTACATAGTACTTGTATCAGGATTTTTTGTCGTTACTTAGGTTTTGTTTTATAGGAAAAATAATAATTAATTCTTGCTCCAAAAATCACTATTTATGTTCAAACGTCCGCCATTTTGTCATAAATCGATATTTTCAAAATCGGCAAGTACTAGATTATAGTATCTATTTTGTTTATCTTTTTGGTTTTTTTTGTTGAGATGATTTTTGAAGAAACGCCAGTGGGTACCGTTCACGCAGATTTTTTACAATGCTCAAAGCATCATACAATATCCTTGTATATTTTTGATGTGTGTAGGTACTATTACATAGTTAAACCCCAATTCGAAATTTCAAATAGTTTTCCTAGAAAAAATGCACAAAAATGTCCTATTTTTCCGGCTCCTCCCCTTAAGAGACTTTTCTTAGGTGAATAGTTCTCGAGACCCCGAATGAATGCTGATTGAAATGATTCATTCCTGTTTGTATTAGGTGTACAAATAAATTTCCGCGGTTTGTCAAAAGATGGCCCCACCAGAAGGTTATGGAGAAATTGTCAGATGTAAAACGTAATATCCCAAGTTTCGTCATCCGGCAACACCATAACCTTAAAGTACTAGTGATTCCGTATCAGCATCACGTAATTTTTTTCGTGCAAAAATGTCAAGTTTTGTGCCGAATAAGCATCATTTGCGGGAACTTTTGATTTACTTTTTTAATTTGAAAAAATCTGCAGCTGAGGCGCATCGATTGCTTCTAGAAGCATATGGTGAAGCTGCTTTAAGTGAGAGAAGTTGTCAGGAATGGTTTCAAAAGTTTAAGAACGGTGAGTTTGACGTGAAGGACAAAGAACGCAGTGGAAGGCCGAAAGTGTACGAAGACATGGAATTAGAAGTACTATTGGAGGAAGATTCGTCCCAAACGCAAAAAGAACTTGCACTTACATTACAAGTGACTCAACAAGCAATTTCACATCGTTTAAAATCGTTAGGAATGATTCAAAAACAAGGAAATTGGGTTCCATATGAACTAAAGCCGAGAGACGTTGAACGCCGATTATGCATGAGTGAAATGCTGCTTGCCAGGATTAAAAAAAAGAGTTTTTTGCATCGTATAGTCACTGGTGACGAAAAATGGATTCACTACGATAATCCAAAGAAGAGAAAGTCATGGGTTAAGCCCGGCGAACCATCAACATCGACAGCTAAGCCGAATATTCATGGAAAAAAACTCATGCTGTGTATTTGGTGGGATCAGCTTGGTGTCGTGTATTATGAATTGCTGAAACCAAGCGAAACCATTACTGGAGCTCTCTACCGAACACAATTGATGAGATTGAGTCGGGCACTTAAGGAAAAACGCGCCCATTACTACTCCAGACACGACAAAATTATTCTTTTACACGATAATGCTCGTCCACATGTTGCGGCGCCGGTAAAAACATACTTGGAAACACTCAACTGGGAAGTTTTACCCCACCCGCCGTATTCACCAGACTTAGCCCCTTCCGATTATCACCTGTTCCGGTCGATGGCACATGGTCTGTCTGAGCAGCGCTTCACATCATATGAAGACACCACAAATTGGGTAGATTTGTGGATAGCGTCAAAAGATGAAGAGTTTTTTCGACGGGGTATCCGAATGTTGCCAGAAAGATGGGGAAAAGTAGTGGCAAATGATGGAAAATACTTTGAATAAAACGTAATGTACTGTTCCTTGACAATAAATTCCTAATTTTTTATAAAAAACCGCGGAAACTTATTTGTACACCTAATACTTTGAGCGGAAGCAGAGCGCTGATCGTTCAAGTCCAATAACATGACTTTGGGCTAATTGAGTTCTTTCATTTATTTACTTTAAATTTCCGGAATTAGAAGTGCAACCTAACCATATAACCGATGCCACTTTGATTCCGAGCCATGCATTCTTGGATGCTTCTGGGGAAGCGGTAGAGCATAGACTTTGATTCCAAATAGATATAATGTCCAGTCAATGTGATGAATTCCTTATTGCTCCCATGAAATCTTGGGGGGAAGCACAAGAAAAGCTTTTTTACTGCTCCTTAATGACATGCTGAAAAAACAAAGATTCATGCATCCATGCCTCCTAAAGGATAGCTCCCGCTTGCATCTGGGATTGCTTCTTTCCCCCTGGGTAGTCCCAAAGGGTCAAATTCGTACAGCACCATTCGCGTATTAAATATTAGTGTTGTATCATTTCGATATCAGGAATTCTAGGAATCACATCAGTGGCAAGACGGTTACAAAATCAGATCAATGGGAACATTACTAGTAGAAAGCGTTACCGGTTATAGAAATACAATTAATTCGCTAGGGTTCGGTCGTTCTAAGCAACGTCGCCAATAACTAAATTGATTAAAGACGCATTTTAAGGGCCTCGGTAGTTCAGTGCTAAGTGAGCCAAGCTACCATCACAGAGGTCGTGGGTTCGATTCCCACCTAACCACTTTGGGGAAATCTAGATTTCGTTAACTCTGCGAGCGATATGCGTTGGCCGGACTGCTGAGGTCCACACATTTTCAGCTTACATATCGTAATTGAATTTACCAAAATGAAGGAATACTTGACAGTCATACGCAAACATTTTGACATAAAAAAATTCTCCTCCGAAGTATAATTAGGAGCGTTTGTTAATATAATGAAACAGCAAATTTTTCCTTAATGTACCCACACCAACATTTTTCTATGGGCTTGGTCAAGGGAGCAAGCAGTATTAGTGTTTTGTTTCTGACAGGTATGCTATAAGTTTGCCACTGGGAAGCAGTATTTTGCCTCAGCGAATTAATTAAATGAATTTACCTTGTGCAACAGGGTGGCCTTGTTTGAAATTCATAAAAGCGGAAATTCCATGTTGTTGTCGGAAAATGTGAACGATGCCAGCTAATATTTGCGATTTTGTACAATGAAAGTGGATGGACAACTAAGAGGACTAAACCGAGAAGGATGGGATTAACTATGGGCTAGCTGTTTTGCGTATTTTGTGTTTGAATTCTATTTTGTGGGAAACGAAGTGACCTTTCCTCTTTGTTGAAAATCGTGTTTTAGAGCAACCGTTGACAGTGAAAAGGCAAGCTCCTCTATGTGTACATAGTGTGTGAGTACATGCAACTCCCACTGGGTTTTACATATTGGTCATTTAGAAGAGATTTCTGGTGGCAATATGTAAATATAGGTTTTGGGCATTAATTCTCATTTCTGAAATCTGTCGACTCGGAACAAAAGCCTTTTACGACTTGTGTGATGAGCTAAGTATGACAGATTTTGGAAATATGAATAATGTGACAAATTTAGTGCCCTACTTGAATTGATTTTTTGTTTGTTGTAACCTAACTCCTATTAAATTGACCCTAAGTTAGTTTAGTGATTTCTATGCATCCTACTGATGGCAGCTTAAAATCGTATTAAATTTGTAAAATCTGGCGCCATATTTGAAATTACTAAACCCAAAAACCCCATGTAATAACCTTCATGAAAACATAGAGAAGTTCAGCATTCTGAGGCCACCATTTTGACGCTGGCATTATGAATTTGCAAAATTTGGACCATATTTGAAATCAGCAACCCCAAAATCCTCCATCTATAAACTAAAATGAAAATCTAAAGAAGTTTAATACTTTAAGTTCGCAATTTTAATTTGTACAGTTGTGGCATTGAAAATCAAAAGGGTCTAAGTACCAAAAGTTTTATTCCGAAGAATTTGATAATATTCATATTAAAACGCGTACTTTGCTTTTCTGCTTTTACACCTCATCAACGTTTATAATATACTCTAAGTGAGAACTGAACGTCGTCCCGTGGTTGATGTGATTAGACAATGCTTGGTGCCCTCATGACGTAGGAATCTTGCGGAAGGGTCTATGTGCAATCGGTGGGATACTCAAAACGGTCTAATTCACATGAAGGTCTTCCCTGGGACTAAATGCCAAACCATAATGTTCATAACGTTCCGTACGGACGCCCATGCAAACTTCCAATTACACACAAAACATATTCCCAAACCATAATGGGAATAGTCGTTCGTTTCATGAAGTCTGTTTTGCTATGCAAAGTACGATCTGGTGCATATGCAAAATGACAACAGCTGAAAATGTGGACAATGGATATCAATTTTTTCGAAAATATTATAAGCGTTGTATTCACAGCCTTTTGAGTGTTACTGGGACTTGCTTATACGAGTATTTAAATTATATTGAACTCACTAACTTGACAAGCTTTTAAATTGTTACGACTTGGCTTCCCTAAAAAGCTCGTCCATTGAATTGAGTTATATCTTACAAATTGTTACTTTAAAGTCAAATTCGATTTGTTGTGAAGCAGTTCATGTTTTTTCTGGAGTTCCGCAGGGTAGTTACCTGTGACCTTTGCTGTTCACCCTTTTTTTTACAGATTTGTTTCTTCGTTTCGAAAAGGTTCACGATCTGGCCAGGCATACGCGCCTGGTTCTGGCGTATGCTGACAATTTCAAGATTTTCATGCCGATTGCCATGTGATTTTAAATATTACTGTTCTTCATAGTGAATACAAAGAATATCTTGCATGACGATGGTGGTGGTCTCTAGTCATTAGACTTGTTGAACAAAACAAGTACGAATTATATCGAAGCAGAAATTTTCATTTGACGAAATGATTGATTTGATTAAAGGATAATCAAGCTATATCAAAATTGAAATGTTATACGCTTGGTGGAAGCAAGTTAACTCACACTATTAAACTTTTGTGATGTGCTACCACTTACAAGGAAACCCCCCGAGGTGTCCGGTGCCGATTTCGATGATACTCAAATATGTCGAATTTGATTCAAATCTAAGGTTCACGTGTTTTTTTTTATCGGCCCGTAGACGGTTCGAAGGGATGAAATAGCCCCCCAAAGTTGGGATTGCAACCTTATAATTTACTAGTATCTTCAAATGTACGCAACCGATTCGAACAAAATCAATTTGAAAAGTTTTATTATTTCGAGTAACGAAACCAGTAATTTCTTTGACCCGATTCGATTGAACTTACGTTCAAAGTGCCAAAAGTTGGGATGGATATCGCCTAAAAATTCCAAAAAATGCATATAACGTATCAGCTCGATCTGAAAATTACCTCTTTTTGCGGTTTCCCGGAAAAATGTCTCCAGGGGTGGCAAGCCTTCTTCAAATTTTTTGTTTCATTTTCCCGAAAAATTTCATTTATTAGTGAAATAATCATAAAAATATACCTAGTAGTTCTTGAGAAAATCGCTCACAGTAGATTCGAAATCAGGGTCCCCGAAAGCCCCTAAGTATTCAATTTCATCAAACTCACTCGACATTTAAAAATGTCGGTTCCCATATTGGATCAGCCATTTTGAACATATACACACTGTTATATGCTTAAAACTCGGCAGCAATACATAGATTAAGGTAGTAGCCCGGTGTGACGGCCGAAATTTGGACGTTTTTTCGTGAATTTTTTTTAACAAGAAAATAACATGCGATCGTTTTGTAATTTTAACATGTTTTTATTAGTATTTTAAAGTATACAAAACAATTTTTTTTACTTAATTTTACATTAATTTGTTTATGATTTTTGATGTCAAAGTGGAGTCCTCGAAAGAACGGTGAGCTGTTTCGGGGAAGCACACACCCTTCCGTAGTCATCGCAAATAAAAAAATCAAAGAGATTATTATTGTGACGACTTTACTTTAATGACCCAACCAATAATATGCATAAAAAAATAAGAACATAAAATGCGGACTTGTGAAAAAAAGGTACTGAAAATCTACGTTTTTCTGTTGATAATTGTTTAAAAAAATTAATATATTATTAAAAAATTAAATGTTTTGAAGGTTCGGTATTTAGCTATATGTTTCTAGAATAACAGGTTAAATTTTTAGCCAAATCGGTTGAATAGTTTTGAGTCAGTGCTTCCCCGAAATTTCGAAAACATGGTTTCGAGAAAAATGCGTTTAAAGTTTTGACAACAAATAACACTTACATTAATCAGCTATGCCTGGTGCATAGAGCAATCCTTCCGTTTCCTCAAAATTATCATTTTCAGCGGCTTTGAGAGCCCTGCGTAAGGTTCTGGCCTTTTTACTGTTGACTTCTGCAATTTTCTCCGCCCTTAAGAGGAAGAGGGAATGGTCAGAGCAGCTGCCGCTTACGTATCCACTATGTACTTTCATACACACTACGGCGCGCTCTCTTTTTTTGGCTATAACTTTGAAAATATTAAAAATTTCGATCTGAAAATTTTACAGTATATTTTTGAAAGGTTTTTCTTCCGAAAAATGTAAAATCGATTTATTGAACCCATCACACCGGGCTACTACCATAAATCAGCGAAAAAATCATCAAAATCGGTCCAGCAGTTTTTGAGAAATACATACGAGGGGAAACGCAGAACCTCCTTTTTGGGGATGCGTAGGATGCCCTACGAGACCCTATTACGTATACTAAACCGCCGCTGTCCCTCTGTCTGTCAGCTGGCTGTATCTCATGCACCGTAATAGGTAGAGAGTTGAAATTTTCACAGGGCGTATATTTATATTACCAAAAACCAAGATGGCGAATTTCAAAATGGCCGCCAGGCAAATAATAAAAAAAAATTTTGGATTATGTCATAGCGCCTCTCTTGTTTCTTTTACAAAAGTATTTAAAAAGTAAATATATAGCGTTATATCTTGTACGGTGGTACGGAACCCTTCGTGGGCGAGTCCGACTCGCGTACACTATACTTGAGTACACTGTTAACTGCAAAAGTTTAACTATTTCGTTTTGCAGCTATCAATCTTCACCCGTATACTAAATTTCATCTTAGTGTGTCTATAAATGAGAGAATAGGAGGGCTGTGATATATAAAGGCAACCACACAGAGTGAATCTATAAGGTTTCCTAGTGGGTTACGGAACCCTAATAATAATCTTAGCATCTTACCGTATAAACTTGCCAATTCCAAATTCCTATATATGTACTATGGAGTTACACACAATTTGACTGGTTTTACTTTGAAAAATAATTTGTCACGATCAATTAATTTTAATCCCAGAAGCAAAGGCGTTTTCATCTTTACTAGGCTTTATTTCATAAACCATACTCCTTTCAAGGAGCTTATCAGGTTTTGCAGAAATCTACACAACGTAAAAAGGTATTCAATCGATGTCATCCTCTGTACACGCCGTCATTTCAAAAATAGCAAAAGAAAATGAAAATTAAAGGTCGCATACAGCCTAGATTAAAACATCAGAATACCTTTCAGCAGCTGCAGTACATCAAGATACGGCAGATTTCCTCTGTCCTCCAGGGGGAAGGTAACATGAGTTAAAACGAATTAAATACACCTGTGAGGCCGGCAGCCTTCCTTGGCTTGCGAAAGGTGTGGGTGTGTCTGCAGGTATACGAGTATGTGATCGGTATTTAGAGGAACAATTGTGCTTTGTTCAACCCTTCGCGAAGGGTGGGAATACGCATGCATCCATTTAATTACAGCCATACACCTTCGCCCAAATAAAAAGGTATGTATGTAATTATAGTGAGTGACTTTGTCACCTCAGGCCATTCATATAATTATCCCTTTACCGGCGTGTAATCGCTCTCAATTAGGCCGCGAAATTCGAAGTTTTCGGGAAGATGCTAAGTAATTTCATCACGTATCCTAAATAAATTTCATTCCACTCACCCCGGCAAAAGTGGAAAATAATCAGCGGCGGCATGAAACAAAGGACTCTCCCCTCCTTGCGGGATCCAGAGCCAAAAAATCAATAGACGCAGTAACGGACTCTGGAGCATAAAAGTGGACTGCCGCTATATGCTATTAACCTTTTTAGATTATCTGTCGGAGGAATTTGCCAAAAGTCCTTGGATGGGTCTTCTGCAAATTCCATAGATGAGAGTGGTGCGGGGGATTTTTTTTATTTTGTAGCAACAAGAAGAATATTCAAGAGCTCACCAACATCGAAAGGGATGGTCATACAAGCCCAGGAGTTACCACATTAAGTCGTTCGCAGCAACAGCAGCAGCATAGGGCCGCTGACTCAATAATGACTGTCTGCCTGAAAGCCCATTGTGCCCCTCCGCTCTGGCATTCGAACAGCAAAATGTAGGGCATAAAAACCTGTTGTCGCCCCACCCCTTTAACCCGCCCTACCTCTCTCTACAGAAAAACAAAACAACTAAAGATTGATGATAGAGGCGCAGACGGAGAGGCGGCAGACACCGCCACCTGTTGTTCAAGCTACACAGTGTAGGAGAGGGACATGTCTACCCAGCAGTGCATGTGCTCTGCGCGCCTTCACCACTTTCTCCTCCATCGGGAGAATACAGTTAGAAAGTGTTCTCTATGCTAACGGGATTTCTATGCTGTTGCTGGTGATGCCCGCGCCCGGTGTGTAGAGAAATCAACATTATTCTCCGAATTTATCACCCGCCGGATGGTGGTGGCTGTGGCACAGGATATAGCATCTCCTGCCGGAGGAGTCATCCAGCAACAGGAGCTCCATCCGGGGCAGGATGCCAGAGAGAGTATAAATTCGGGAGCTTATGAGCGCGCAATTCAGTCATATGTTGGCCACCGTTTTGTCTGAGTCCACTACGAGCCAGGTGCGGATGGGTGTTATTAAAAATTAGTAATAGTGCTTACCAGTCCAGGCCTCAGCCGGGAACCCTCTGAGTACCAGAGGATATTTCTGGAAACAAGCCGCGCTCCTAAAGTCCTTCTTTCACCTCAAGTACTCTTAAAATGCGAAATTACCACTGTTCAAGAAGAAGAAGATTCAAATTGTTGCAATCCGGTCATTACATTGTAGAGCTACTCTAATTGTGCAGTTTCTGGAAAAATTGAATTTTTGTGTAAAAGTGTTACTTTGTTCTTAAAAAAAATAATAATAATAAATATTGAAAAAAATAATAAATTGTGGCAATCCGCCCCTTCTGAGTGAACCCGAAACGTGTTTAAAATATTAACGGCTCTCTCTGAAACCGTTAAAAAAAAGTAGTGCAATTAAACGTTTGGAAAAAAAATGTAAGTATTGCCCCAACAGCAGTTTACCTCCTCCCCAAAGGGAATGAGTATGTAGGATAGTTGTGAGGTCGATACATTCGTAAATGTCCTTTTCGTCCCTTTACATTTTTTTTTGCATGCGATATACATAAAACACACAGCAACCCGAAATATGAGAAGAATTTAATCCAAACATCCGAAGGAAAACCCAATTTGTCTCGGGCACACACAATCTAATAAAATTGATACAATTTTTGGGGGGAAAACATCCTGGAGTGTGTGTCTGGAGACCTGAAACGGTAGTGCTCTGGAACTTAGGAGCTCGTAAACTCAGAACTCTGGGGGTTACCCTCTTGTGAATAATTACTCTTGTCCCATCACTCATATACACAGAGTACACTGGCGAATTCTTCTACTGGATTAGATGCTATGCGATATTTGAATTACTTTGGATATGCAGGAACGGTCGAGGCTGACGTCAATGTCGCATGCAGCCTTCACCTTCTGGTTATATCCCGGGCGAAAAGGATCTTGGGTTTCTATACTAATTATTTAGGCATATAAGGGGAAAAAGATTTTCCCTAGGTATTTTGCAACTTACGAACATATTTTCCCCATGCAACCGTCCCCTTTTCAGAGGATGCTTTTGTCGGAAAATTAATGAATCGTCGTCAAAATGAAAGGGCTTTTGGTTGCATGCATTGAAGTAAGATGTTGGTTTAAGGATAAAAGGCTCATTACTTAAATGCACTTTAATTTTTTACAAAATGTGATCATCATAATTGTGCATATAGGTGTTGTGTAGTAATGTATGTTTTATTAATACCAAAAAGGAAATTAATTTGATTTTACTTCATTATGGATAATTAACCATGACTTAAAATTAATTAATGTGTTTTTTACATTAAACAATTAAGATAAAACCCTTATATAAAATCTGTCCTTAATAAATATAGCAGCAGTTGAAATTGATATCTGTTGACTTCGAAATAATGTTTTATGAAAAAGTGTGAATAATGAAAATAATGAATCAACTTTAATAACATTTTTAGGACACAAAGTGTTTATTATTAGGAATTTTTATGTATATTTAGTGAGCTCGTTTAAAATTACTGCTAATGAAATAAAAACCGATCACCACGCATGTAAATTCAATACTTTTACACTAAAGGAGGGCTTCACGATTTGAGCTTATGCTCAAAGCTTACTTTAAGGTAAAAAATTTGTTAAGGCTCAAAACTTGGCTTACAATTAAAACTTGGCTTAAGCTCAAAACTTGCCTCAAGTGTAAACTTAAATGCTTACTCTCCAATGAGCAGACCAACCACGAACCAACCACCACTGGGCTGTATTGGCTGGTAAAATACGTTCGTTATACAATATACATCCCCATCAATGTAATGTAATATGCCACAAAGTTCTATTTGTTTTGATCGGGAGTGAACTGTAACTGCAATAAATTTTTATTTCGTGATACAGTCACAGGCAGAGGCACTGGCCAGGGTTGGAATTTTGAACTCATTTCTAGTTTATTCGAAACGAGATACATAACATAATTCCAACCTGGCTAAGAATAAGAGATGAGAAGGAAACGGTAGCAGCATTTTGTTAACAAGTGCCAACTCTCCAATGAGCAGACCAACCACGTACGAACCAAGCAAAGTGCTGCTGTATTTTCCTTCTCATTGTAAAATGAGTCTCCCGTCTCGATGGCGTTTTGATAGACATGCTCTAACTTTTCGTTTGGGTTAGTTATTTGAGTTGCCACATTTTATTTCGTAGTTTTGTAGTGATTCGGGACCCATATACATATTTTCAGGACAGACAAATTGCGCCATCTGTTGTTATTTTTAGTCCTATAAAATAAGAGTTTGACTACATAAAACAGTTAATAACGACCCAGAATTTTGTTACGACCATTAATTTTATATTATATAATAATAAAATCTCAAAACTTTGTTTGGATAGCACTCCCTCAAAAATATAATGTAGATTGTGTGCATCTTGCGTATACCGTAGGTAAGAAATCGCTGAAGTTAATATACAGAATTTTAACTGAAATTTTGCATATAATTCAGTTATTAAACGAATAAACTAAAAACGAGTTAAACATTCCAACCCTCACCAGTACTTCTACCTCTGACTGTATTACGAAATAAAAATTTATTTCAGTTACAGTTCACTCCCGATCAAAACAAACATCTATGAATGCAACTTTCCTTCCAAAGTGACGCCAGTTTTCTAATTTTTGGAAATTAAAAAAAATCGTTTGCTATAATATATTTTAGATACTATCCTAAATTTCAGAAATATATTACTTTTGTCATTCTGTCACATTTCGGGACTTTCAAATCTATTACATCAGCGATGCATGCATTTCACGACAGGGCTTCACGCGCTGTACTGTCAACGTGACAGCTGTGGGAATTTATCAACGAAAAGAATCCTGAATGTGCTTTGGATAAAGCACAATGACATATATATATGGAACTTATTCTAATTAAAAAACAAAACCAAAAAAATCACAAAAAATGCGGTTTTCTTAGCGCTAAGAGTGCCCTCCTCTTAATTTTAGAAAATGTGTGTGTGTGGAATCAAGTGGAATTAAAAACAATTTGATAACCCACATGTACAGCCACTCTGCTCAATTGCACTGGACTTGTTTGGATTGCTTCTCCTTGTTTTGACAGTGTAGCCTACACGGCTAAAAAAAATCTTGTTATTTTGTTCAAGTGTATTCTTTCAGAGGGTGACCCTCGCAAGTCGCAGGGATCCAGAGAAGCTCTGAAGCAGACCTCTGTAGGTAGAGTTAAAAACGCCATTACTTTAATCAATATTATTTTTAACATTCGGATACAACTATGTGGATGTCTGAACTATCCGGTTATCCGAAACTATCTGCTTCAACCGGATATCAGGTGATGTCATAATTAGATGTTCGGAGAGTTTGAAGACTCGTATAATATTTGAAGCACTAGTTATTACAATTAGTATCTACGGAACTCTAAAAAGTATTATTTATATTATATTTTAAAACACTGTGTCTTCATTATCAAGCTCAAATCTTTTTGTCATTGTTTTATGTAAAATTTTGAATTTTCATTGAAAATAATTTGAATAAATTTAAAAATGTGTGCCGGCTATAAGATTTTCCATAAATAATTTCCCAGGTGAAATCGTTAGGAATGATTCAAAAACAAGGAAATTGGGTTCCATATGAACTAAAGCCGAGAGACGTTGAACGCCGATTATGCATGAGTGAAATGCTGCTTGCCAGGATTAAAAAAAAGAGTTTTTTGCATCGTATAGTCACTGGTGACGAAAAATGGATTCACTACGATAATCCAAAGAAGAGAAAGTCATGGGTTAAGCCCGGCGAACCATCAACATCGACAGCTAAGCCGAATATTCATGGAAAAAAACTCATGCTGTGTATTTGGTGGGATCAGCTTGGTGTCGTGTATTATGAATTGCTGAAACCAAGCGAAACCATTACTGGAGCTCTCTACCGAACACAATTGATGAGATTGAGTCGGGCACTTAAGGAAAAACGCGCCCATTACTACTCCAGACACGACAAAATTATTCTTTTACACGATAATGCTCGTCCACATGTTGCGGCGCCGGTAAAAACATACTTGGAAACACTCAACTGGGAAGTTTTACCCCACCCGCCGTATTCACCAGACTTAGCCCCTTCCGATTATCACCTGTTCCGGTCGATGGCACATGGTCTGTCTGAGCAGCGCTTCACATCATATGAAGACACCAAAAATTGGGTAGATTTGTGGATAGCGTCAAAAGATGAAGAGTTTTTTCGACGGGGTATCCGAATGTTGCCAGAAAGATGGGGAAAAGTAGTGGCAAATGATGGAAAATACTTTGAATAAAACGTAATGTACTGTTCCTTCACAATAAATTCCTAATTTTTTATAAAAAACCGCGGAAACTTATTTGTACACCTAATAGAAAAACAAATCCTCATAATGATCTTTAAACCATGATACAAATATTAAAGATATCATCTTTTGCTATAAAGAGGTTTGAAAGATATATTTTTGTGAAAATATGTATTTGTGTTGCAAGATAATACGCTGTACACGAAATGTTTGGTATTAATTTTTTTAAGATTCAAATGTTAGCTGTTATCACGCTGAAGTTTATTATACTGTTATGTCATCAAAAGGATTTGGAAGCTATTTTGGCGAAGTGCTTTCTACCAAGGATCAAATATCTTCACCCACTAATTAAAGGGGGAATTGTTCGAATCGTGTGGGTGTGGTAGCGAGAACTTCGTTTAAATTAATCGAGATTAAGGCACTAATTACTACATCTATTGTATGTATGTACATAATTTCTAGATTCTAGATGTTTTTTGAACATTTCGAGTAGATAAACCTGGTGTCCCTTTCTATCCCAAATTGTTGCAAATAACGTCAGAATACTCCATTTCAGTTATATGGTCGTGCTCGTCAAAAACTCTTGATTAATTTGAAGGAAAAAAATTGAGAAAACACTTCAAAGGGAAAACGACTAGGAACCTTTCCACGCGTATTCGATTTTTTTAGGTGGGATGCCGAAAAGCAGTTTCGTTTTATCTCTCAAGCCTTTTCTGCCCATCTTTCCCCTGGAGGGCATCGTCAGTAATAACACTTTTTTTTTTAAAGAGGGGAAAGATATTTCGGCTAAGCGTTCCCAGTCGTCGTCATCGTTGTTCCACCCCTGCTCTGGACAGTCCCTATAATTTCGTTCTTAGAATCACAAAAAAGGACAAAGACGTCAGTGATGGCGCGTAAAAGTGCTTTAATTAAAATTAAACGAAAGGGATATCATCGCTTCGGTCGACGGAGCTCCAAACTTTAAAGTGTGGGCATCATTGAATTTTAAGACGACACATTACGAGCATCATGGGCGGCCTATATGATTGGCCATTAGCACGAAATTAAATTTCGTCCACTCACCCTGAATTTTGCATATGTTATAATTGGCACTGGAACGACCTCAAATTGGGCTCCGGAGTCCGGAGTATGTGGCCGCAGACAGGAAAGCTGAGGGGGGCGATGAAGAATAGAAGCAAGAGGGGAAAGGGTTCTATTTACGTCCTGCAACCAAAGTCTTGCCAGAAACAAAGAACTCTATACATAGAAGGATGGCTGTTTGATCTATTGGTGGCATGCCTTATTGTTAATAGATATTTAATTAGCTCCCTGCTGAGTGCCATTTTTTTCACTATTGATTCCGCCTGTTGCAGTCGTGCTTTGTGGTTGGTTTGCTGGTTTGCTCCTTTTGATCCTGCAGGCACTCGTGTTGTTCATTCATTGAAGATGAGGGAAAATACTTTCGTCTCGAGAACATTTAATAGAAGAACAAAGTGGCACGACCACTTTTAATTAAACTTGATTTGTTACTCGCTCTGTAATCCATTTAGCAGAAAGAAAAGTGGCGCAGAGGCAAACCAATGCTACATACGTAGGAAAACTTCCAGCATGCTCGTGTTACTTTACTATGTCTGCTTAGAGAAACAATTGTGAACAGAGCGGATAAATTGAAGCATTTTTTTTTGCTTTGTTTATCCAGAAGCCGTTTGTAGCTAAATATAATTTTGGTTAACATGATGGCGTACCTGCATCGCCTTCGCCCGTTCTCCTTTCTGAAATTTTCATTCTTTATTGGACGATAACAGTAGAATAAACCCTAAAGCGCATGCTTGTCAAAAAAGCTAATATTGTGTATAAGATTCTCTCCTCCCCTGAGAAAAGGACAAAAGGCGTTGAGGCTTCAAGTAATTTTTTACAACAAGATTGGCAAGTGATAAATGATTTATTATAAAAACACACTGGAACGAGATTTTAATTTAATTTTGTATAGCATATTTTAAACTTTTATTGTTCGGGAGCAGTCTTGTGTTACTTGCGAAGATAAACAGACTTAAAAATTGTTCGAAATTCTTTACAAATCAACCCCCATGTACAGGTTTTCTGCGGAACAATAGGAGCTTGAAATATGTTCTGAAAATATATTTACATAATAAGACGCATTTTATATATTCTTAGGAATTGTGGCTATGCTGTCGCAGCGATAACCGCTAAGGTGCTTTTAATAAATTTTAAAAAGCAAATCTAGTCAGCGTTAAATTTAAGTAGCCCCAGTAGATAAATTAAAATCACAAAAAACGGTGTGTTTTTCGTTCCCAAAAATTAAAAATGAATCAATTACTCCAGTTAAATAAAAGTTTCTTTTAAATCCCAACAATTGTTTAACCTTTAGAGGGCCGGCAAAGCTTTTTGGCATTTTGGCCCACAGAGGGGCGCCTGTGGGGCAGTGAGGGTGAGTTGGGGTATAAAAAGAAGCAGTCTCCCTTCAGGAATTAATGCAGTGTAGGCTCTTATCATTGCCATCTTGCTAACATCAGTTTTGCTTGATTTAATTACTACCATGTGTGGCAATCCGGCCATCTAAGGTTAAGATATTTTAACAACACACCTTATACTCGTAATTAACTTTAAACAAATATAGGGTCCTTGGAACGGCACTATAGAATGGAGTTGAGTTACCATCTTGTTCAAACCGCTCAAGAGGACATATGACATTTCCTTTGACGTCATACAGCCTATGAATCTGAGGATACCTAATTTTTATAAATCAGGCCATTAACACAGACGATACGAGATAACATTAAATTAAATTTATTAAACATACCTACATATGCATAAGGTAGACTATTAAAACATCATAATCAGGCGTCTCCATGAGACATTTTTCCTGACAAGACAGGGATGAATATCTAGTAGAGACAGGCAAATTAAGACAGAAATTCTGTTAAGGCAGATCTGTCTTGTCATCTGTCTTGCCGTTTCTGGTATAACATAATTTGACGGAGAAGAAATTTTCAAAAGCGGACGCCCCAAAATTTATTACTATTTACATACAAAAAGTGTTTGGGGAACACCGGGTGTACAGTTTTGATTTGAAAAATTAACTATGAGCAGAATTAGCCAAAGAACTGAAATGCTCGCTATAGTGGCTTCTATATCTAACCGCATTATTGTTTGTAAAAATGAATTTGTCCAATAAACAGCTCTTCGCTTCGTTCTACATTCAATTTGATTACAATTACAATTTGATTACAATTACAATTTATAGCTTCCACTTAATTTTGAACCGACTTAATAAAAAATTGCATTTTTGTGTGTGTGTATGTTACGCGATGTCTTCGCCGATTGTGAACCGATTTGAATGATTTTGTTGTTATTGAAACATGTGTGTATGTAAACTTTAAGAAAATATTCTACCTCTAAGGGTGGAAAATTATAGGATTAATCCCATTGATTAAATTTCACCCACTTCCCGTTTAATTCTTAACAAAAATTAAGACATAGGTGTAGTTCCAATGCAAATACAATACTCGTATCATGGTGACGTGCACTAAAAATTTAAAAATAAAATCTTTAAAATAAAAATAAAAACCGACTTCAAAAATATGAACAAATGCACTAAAAAGTTTAAAATAATTGTTTTTGGAGTTGGCGCTAAGCTTATCTGATTTTTTGGAAGATGACCTTAATGATTTATTAAATACAACTACAAAGAACTGTAAAAAAATAAATAATGGTTGGAATTTTGGTGCCAAATCTACGGATTTTAGATTCGACAGTTTTTTAGCGATTTGATATTTTTCAAGAAATATTTAAGGAACCAGTTATACAGCATTATGAGTGCAAACTTCATAAATTTTACTTAGATATAAATAAAAAATACACAGGGTTGACGGTGTGTCGAGGCTGGTTGCCCCGTGTAACGGATTTTAAAAAGACATATTTCAGATATCTATCATAATCAGATAACTATATATCTGTTAGTAGTCCAGGCAAATTAGTTGGAAAAAAGGGTCAGTTCCCAATAATTAAAAACTGCAATTTTATGGTTGATTCCGAAGTTCGGTCGGAGATCACAAATTTCGCAAAATCGGAAAATTCGGAAGTGACCTTGAGGGTAATTTTCAAGGTTAAAGGGTAAAATTTAAAAAAACAAGCCAAATGAAGGTGATTAACAGGTTTCCGGGTCGGAGATCGCGAATTTCTCAAAATCTGTGCGATTCGAGATAACTTTGATGAGATATCCAAGTTCAAAAGGTCAAATTTTGGAAAAAAAAATTAGAAGTTAAACTTCTAAGGTTCAAGAAACAGTTGATTTTATGCATTGGTCTTTTTGCATTTGTTGAAGATTTTATTATTTCGGGATTAAAAAATTGTTAAGAGGAACTCAATTGAAGAAAATCTCTCTTAATCAAATGAAATTATTTTATCATCAATTTCCGTTTGAATTTGGATATATTGATTCGAATCAGGATTTGAAATTAATGACCTACAAACCCCCTAGTGCGGATTTTCTGGGTAATACTTTCAATTTTAACTTTTAACCATTAACCGGTAACCATTTTGTTAACGATCTTGAATTTTGGTAGATTTTAATTGCCATTTCGAGTTTGGAAATTTTGATGGCAGATTCGAAATCAGCGACCCCGAAAACCTCCCAATGCGTTTTCAGGGCAATCCGTTGAAGTTTAGCTTTTTGGCATTTACTTTTATTTGTAAGAAAATCAGGTCTTTTGACCTTGGATACGTCGCCAGAAAACTCGCTTGTAGAGGAATTTTGAGAATTTGACCCTTTAACCAAAATTCGTTATTCCGACTCCTAAGAGCCCGGAATCAACTATAAAATCGCTGTTTTTAATTACTGGGAACATAGATGTTAATTTGCTCGGACTATAAATAATTTATTAGAGACCTGAATGGTGAAATACAAAAAAAAGGCAGACAGAATAATCTGGTAGATGTTTTATCTTATACAGATTACTATCTGGCACTTTATCAATAAGCTGTGAAACAGGCTCTAAAAGGTATAAATTAAAATTTTTATTACAAACTTTAATTAAAAGCATTTATTAAAATGTTCCATGACAAAAATTAATTTCATATGATTGATACCTACCATTTGCGTGACTTAAAATAAAATCGTAAAATATTGAAATATCTCTTTTATTTTATAAATATTTAAACTTCACTGCATCATTTGACACATTAATTTTCTCTTATAAAAATGTTCAATAAATACGTCTCGTGATTTTATTTTTAACTATATGCGGCTATTAATTAAAATAACTCTGAAGTGCTACGGAAAATTATTTTCCCTTTTGCAGTATTATATATTTTAATAAAGGCTTTTAAAAAAAATTACTTCAAATTTTATTTCGTTAAAAAAATTGCCAAATTTGTGAAAGTTCAACATTTGCTTTCCTTCTCTAAATTCAGTCCTGGTTTTCCTTTTAGTTGTGTTGGATACCGTAGATGGATAATCCGGTGAATTGTATTTTCCCAAATTACAGGTTAACAAGTTTCTCATTGTCGTACGACAATTCAAATACTGTGTAACCTTTTAAGTCAACTTAATTAAGAGTGGAGTGCCAACAGTACTGCCTCGAGGTACCTTTCATGCGCTGTGCTGGGTTTAGCTTTGCATTTGGTATTGATAGCCCATTGTACGACTACTTCTTCATTTCAACGAACCAAATGAAAACGTTCGTTGCTGAAAGCTATTTTTGGTAGGAATGTAATTGCTGGTGGGGCAGTATTTTCTTTTCTCCTAATTCAATTACACAAAAAGGTATGTGAAAAGTAAAGTTATTAATGAAGGGGAGAAGTTTCATATGTGAGAAAGTATGTCGAAATTTGAACACCCTCTCCACGAAATACAGCAGGGGGTGCCATCCAATTTAGCAAAGTGCCTGCTTTACACTCCTTATTGAATTGCCAAGTTGGAAGAAGATGTCTTAGAGCCATCAAGAGATCAACGCCACCGGAAGCAAGACATATATCAAATACCAAATGTCGAAATGATACGAAATGCCTCCACCCATCCTAATCGGGTTTTAACTGGCAACATCCCAAACGAGATAGACGGTATAGGAAGCGGTATCCTATTATCGATGGGGATAAATTAGAAAAGGGAGTTTGTCCTTAATTTGTCAGTTATATCGGCCATTATGGTTCAATGAATTTACAGTCAATTACACTTTCAGCTCGTACAACAAGCGATGGACATAATAGAGGTCGATTTCCTCGTGTTTCCCCATGTGGGGACGCAATGTCTGGAGTATAAATAGCTCCCGCATCGGATGAAAAAAAAATGAAACACGAACTACTCCGATTTACATTACATAGGTCGGATGAAGTGCTGAACATTTTTCGTAATATTATTGCCAAGGCGACCGAACGCCCTTCTGGGGGTGTATCAATGTTGTCGAAACTTGAAATTTGGGTCCATGGGGCGGGGCTGGTTGACTGGAACTTCAAAGGCTCCAATATGCAAATATTCTCCGTATAGTGGTTAAGCGTTTACTTAGTACTATTCTCATCCCACGAGGTAACCCGTAGAAATTAACTATGTGCGTCGCACAAACACGCACCCCAAACAGTCGAATATTCAAGACGTACTTATCGATTCAATTATCTGTTTCCGCAGGAAATTACCGAACGGGGAATCCATTTAATACCCTGGAAACGCCTTTGAGGAACGCACAAAACACCGACGTAATCCGCTTTGCGAAAATGTAAAAATCGTGTATATTATCCTGGGAAATGCCTCCCTTATTTTCCCAGGGACTAAATAGGGGCGCCGTCGCTTCAAGGGTAACTATGATTCCAAGGGGCGCGGGTCGGGCTGCTTTAGCTCTCTTTAAATTGTCGACGAACTCTTCTTGAATGGTGTGCTGCTGTTGCTGTTCCTGCAGCTGAGAAACGGCTTACCCGGGAGCGGTGAAGGAAAATGTGTTCAGTGATTATTCACTACAAGGTCGGCCGGCGGGTGTAAGAAGTGAAGTCAGTTGCAGGCAAGCACCATCAACCATGGGTTTGCCAAGGACTCCCTCGTTAGGTTTGGGTAAGCGCGCTAAATAACGGGATTGTTGCTATCATTGCTAACTTACGGAAGTTTTTTATTCTTTCACTTTCCAGCATTACTTCCGAACCACTGTCGTTACTACGTATTAATAGAGTGGAAAATACTGTCTCTCAAGAAGCTTGATAAACTGAATGAAGCGCTTTCATTGGGAAAGATTTTGGAGCTATTCGGAGTTTATCTCGGCTTATACCCTTTTCATTTCTACCGTCTCCATTGTACAAATTAATTATCGGCCTTTTTTAATTAATTAAGGGGCACGCTGCTGTGAAAGGGAAGAAATATTTTTTTTCAGGATTTTTTGGCTATGTAATTAAAAAATAACGTAAACAAACAAATATAAAATTTACCCACTTCGAATAAGCAAAACGCGATCAAAATATTTGAGAGCTCCACAATGTCTCTACATGTGCAACACCATCCGGTAAGATCGACGCAGGAGAAGTCGCAGTTGTTCGGCACGCCCTGTATTTCGTGTGTGCATGTACTGTGCTGGTCGAATTCCGAAAGAAAGAAAGGTGACGAAAAAACACAAGATAACTGAGGGTTCGTACGATCGCTGCGATGATCCACTGTCTTGCTTGAGCATAAGGTGAAGGCAATACATAAACAAATGATTCGTGGGCCAAAGAAAATAATATTGTCTGTCATACAATTTGTTATTTGTCTAGGCGAGATCTATTATCTCATTCATTTTGGACCACATTATACAAAACACTCTATATATTATTGAAAACTTGCCCTCAAGAACATCAAAATCAATTTTGTACCCGTCACAGTAGTAGGGTTTCCTCCGAAGAATATTACTAGTATACCTTGCCAATTGTCTACACTTTCAAAACATAAAAAGAACCAGTCAGTTAACAAGATGAGGTAGCCCTGTTCTATTTTCTATTCATGATTATTCAATACAAAATTGAACTTAAACACATTCATATTGAGTACGATTCCTTCTGCTAACGAATAGTATTTTGTTGAATGAAAGGACCGTAATAAAGCAAAAGTAAATGATACTCAAAGAAATTAAAAGCTGTTTGCCGCAATTTAAGGGCAATTCAACTTGAAAGAGCCAAACAAGCACCGTCAGTGATCAAATGTTTAAAACTCAATTAAGTTGGTATGATCTGATGAAAAAGTAGTCGCCAATAAAAATTGCGGCTGGGATATACCATATAATAATAAACAAGCTGCTGCCCTTGATTGTGAAATCAAATTCACTTTGCATTTATATCGCGAAATTGAGTTTCCTGCCTAACAATTTTCACTAATAGCATGAAAAGTGAAGCGGCACAGTCCATTCACGCGGCGTTCATTGTTTGGGGAGACCATTATGTGCGGGTCATGGCTGAATGAAAAGGATATCGATTAAAATGCTACAGATAGAAGCGAGGCACAAGCAGGGCCGTCGAGAGAAAATCCGGGCCCGCACTGAGAGAAAAAAGTTCTCGTACTGAAATGAAACCAAGCTTAATATAAGAATATCTTTTAATGATTTTGATGTAAAGACCTTTTTGCTTAATTCAAGAAAGAAAATTCTCAATTATTCTGAAATTCTGAATCAAACTTGTTCTTTCTTGATACAAGATGATGATGCTACATGTGTTCAAAGAATCACATGAAACTAAATGTAAGTAAATGCTACTTTATTTCATTTACTAGAAAGACTTCTATTTTGGAGTACTCCTACAAAATCCTTGACATACCTTTAGTTCCGCAAGAGAATGTTGTCGACTTGGGACTGACTATTGATTCTAAATTCGATTTGGACGACATGTTGTTGGTTTTGTTAAGCGCTGGTCTAAAGATTTTAATGATCGTTATCTCTTAAAATCATTGTCTTGTGCGTTTGTCCGACCTATCTTGGAATATGTTTCTGTTGTTTGGTCTCCTCATTATTCTGTGTATATTGACCGTATCGAAGCAGTCCAGAAGCGTTTTCTCCGGTTCAGTCTTCGTCACCTACCCTGGCGTGACCCGCATAGTCTTCCTCGTTATGAAGACAGACTTAAACTTTTAGGTTTAACGACTCTAACCAATCGTAGAGAAATCTCAAGTGTTACGTTCATGCACGATGTCGTTACTGGCGTTATAGACTCTCCAAAGCTTTTAAATTTTGTTAATTTTAACTCACGCCCCGATCTACTAGAGGACAAGACTTTCTATATTCCAGGTACCACAGAACTAATTATGGCACTTTTGAATCGGTATCGGCCATGTCAAAAATTTACAATACTAGATTTTCCTCAGTAGATTTTCATTGTAGCAAAGATTTAATCAAGAAATCGTTACTCAATCATTAGGAATTTATTTAAATGATTCTTTGTTTATGTTAAGATCAGATGGTGTAATCAACCTGTTGATGATAAATAAATAAATAAATAAAAAATAAAGATTGCGATCATTCTAATTTTAAGATTCATTATACTTAAATGCTAAAAAATAGAATTTTCTTCAGTTTTAAACCTAGATCTGTTTGATATTTTGAAGTAATTTAAAATCCTAAATTCACAAATTAACATTTTTAACTGTTCATTTAAGTGAACAACTGTTGATTCGAAAGCCATACATATATAATTCCATATTTAATACGCGAACGAGAATTATCTTCTTTTATTATGTAAAGTCTTTGTTCCTAAGTAAGTCTGGATTCGAATTCGGGACCTCTGGAACATAAGGCCACCATTAATCTATAGATAGCAGCGTTTGATTCCAAAGAGCGAAATTTCTTGACTTCTCTCTATAAGTTCATTCTTGATTTAAGAACACATGCGTGTTTTGAGGGAAAACATTCCTAAATTAAGAAGTTTTTGTAATACATAGATTATTTATTCTTAAATGTACCGAAACACTCTTGAAATAAGGATTTTTCCAATTTTCTTTATATAAGAAAAATTCGCTTAATTTTAGAACGTCGTTTTACGCTCAGTGCGGAAGAGAGAGAGAAAGAGATTCGCAAACTAAAGTTTGAACATTTTGATATAGTATGTATATGTAAAGCACTTTACTGTTGAATAATAATTATATCAATGCTTACTCGCAATTCAATTTCGTGTTTCCGAAAAAAAATTCAATTCGCAATATTTTGTGTTTCTTTTTCTTAGCATTTCAACCGAAGCTGCTATTACGTTTTGCGACGTTGTGTTGTGACTTGTGATAACGACAAACTTGAGGGCAAGATACACTAATGAATTGTCAGCACTATCAGCTGTGTTATATAGTTTAGCCATAAGACAATAGCAAGCCGTTTGCACCACGTCGTATTATAGCAGCGCCACCGTGTAGCGGTAGCGCAATACTGAAGACTTAAAAGAGCAAAGGACCGCACAAATTATACGGGAAAGTAGTCTCAATGGGTTTGGCTGAAAATTTAGTATGTTGTAGTCCATATGGTCGTGATCAAAAGTCTCAATGGCTGCGACGCATAAAAATGTACAGTGGTCCCGAACGGAAGTTTTTGGCTGGAAAATTGCTGCACGGTGCAATTCTCAACCAAATCGAATAATTTTTAAAATACACCTTAATCAATTCCAATAGATTTTCGGAGCCCAAAAGGAAACAAAAATTTTGATTTTCAATCACACAGCCACACAAAAAAATAAAATTTCGGGCCCGGTGATCGGACTATGTGTTTCATATGTTTTTGGGGTCGCTGAAACTGAATCCGATGTCAGTTTAACCCCATCACGTCAGGTTTTTGACACAACCTCAAAAAACCTCAGCAAAAACGAGAGAAAAAATAAAAAAATTTCAATCTGGGGATCAGACCATGTCTTTATATGTTTTTGGGGTCGCTGAAACCGAATCCGATGTCGATTTAACCCCATCACGTCAGGATTGAAAAATTGTTTTTTGCCACATAAAAATCGATTTTCAATATTTTGCATTAAGTTATATGAACTTTTTTTTCGTTTTTAAGGGCTGCTCTAGGTTATCTTGAATAATACCTATTGTATGTAGTATCATTAGTGTACGTAGCACTGAAATGAGGAATCTTTTGGATACTATGTGTACGGAGATATTTAAAAAACAAGTATAAAAAAGTAGCTCTACAAGAAATTGCTATATTACGAATGAAATGCAGAAAAAAACAAATGGAGGAGGTCTAAAACCAACGGGTATAACTTTTATTTGACAAGATCTTTCAAATGATACTACACACACAAGGTTCAGTGATTGGGTGTAAATTATTAATGATAACCAGCAGCAGCCTTTAAAAAGGAAAAAAAAATTCATATAACTTAATGCAAAATAATTGAAAATCGATTTTTTTGTTTACATTTTGAGCTTCGAGAATCTATTAGGGGTTCACTGAGGTGTATTTAAGAAAAATTACTCGATTTGGTTAAAAATTGCACTCTCCAGCCATTTTTGAAAAAAAATTTCATATACAGGGTGTTTCAGTTAACGTATGAAAAATTGATAGGTGCGTGATAGATCAAAAACAAAACGAATAAAAAATCGTTTGGCAGGGGGATCTCAAACGTCTGAGAGTTACAGGATGATTCATAAAATTCAGGATGCACATTATTATTATATTTTTATTTTTTGATATACTCAACGCAGCGACATCAAACGCACCAACGGCAACAAGATGGGCAATTTAATAAAAACAAAAAAAGAGGTGCATTAAATTACATAAATTTCGGAGAAAAATTGGGAGAATTGAATTGTACGAAATTATAGAGCATTTCGTATGTGACTGTAGTTGCAGTGGTAGAGGTAGATAAAAATTGGTAAAATTTTTGGAAAGCACATTAAGATAGCAGTTGTATGGCGTATGTGATGTCGTTGCGTTGAGTAGATTGAAAGGTAAAAATAAAATAATAATGTGCTTCCCGAATTTTTGAGTCAGCCTGTAACTCCCACACGGTTGAGATGCCTCCTGTCATACGACTTTTTGTTTGTTTAGTTTTTGATCTATGACCCACGTATAATTTTGTCCTACGTTAACCGAAACACCCTGTATAATGTTAAATAATTGCAAATCAATTTTTTCTCGTTTTGGGTTCCGAGGATCGGTTAGGAATTGATTAAGGTATATTTTTAAAAACAATTATTTGATTTGGTTAGGAATTGCACCGTGCAGCCATTTTTGAATGAAAATTCCGTTCGGAACCATTGTGCGTTGACCCGGAATAACTCGAAATTGAGGCTTTTGATCAGGACCTTATGGACTACATAATACAAAATTTTCCATTAATTGTGACAAATTACGTCAAATGATTAGAAACTTTAAGATGTGATTAACAATCACTCGATAAAATTTTGTGAAATGTCTTTGAAAATCCGGGCCCCCTGAAAAACACGGGCCTGGGCGAAAGTCCGTCATTTCCTCCTACCTCTCGTAGGTCCTGGGTGCGAGTATCAGATTGATTTGACGGTTTACTACTGGTTGATCTCTCCCGCTATCATTTGTGTTTTTTTTTTTCATTGGTCTTGGAATTTTTTTTTATAGACGGAACAGTAATAGTTTGTTTTTGTTCCTTCTTGACCTTCAAAGTTATAAGGCCTCGTGGCTTGTTATGAGTGAGGTTTTAAAATGGGAAATTAAATTCAAAATAGATGAGCAAGGATAATCTGAGCTGTGTGGAAAAGCTTCAGAGCGATACACCAGCCTTCGCACTGGAAACGGAAGAATTCATACCATGATATTCAGATATTATTGAAACAGGGATAAGTGGTTATCCCTCAGCAGCTAATTTCCTTTCCACCCACACGACGAACGGGAGGATGGAATAATCTCATCTCATGTCGAAGGTACGAGTTGTGAACTTTCCCAAAAACAATTTACTCCAAACCATTTCTCTGGTCGTACATTCCAGCGGTTAGGGGTGCAGGGCTGCCCATTCGGAGCAGGGGATATTTGCCAAATAATTAATTGTCCGTCAGGTCAGAGATCCCGAAAAACTGTGCTGTTGCTCTCAGCTCCCATCAAAATCACTCCGTTTTGGAGGTGCTGCCCAGTGGATTCCTGGGTTCTCATAAGCGCAACAATTAAGCGTGAGTCACGAGCACAAGGCCAGAGCAACCAATCTCATATTGAGGAGGATGGGCAATGTTCTATTTACACTCGACTCGTGTATTTACGAGACTCCAAGGGAGTAACCCCCCTTTCGCCAAAAGCTATGGCTGCTGCCTAGCAGCACGTTCATGAATTTGTGAACGGTCGGTACACTTGTTTTAATATTTCATTAGCAAGTCCTTAGGTGGTTGTTGCGCTTTGTGGCGAGAGGGCGCTCCCGAATCCCGGGTGTGACCCAATTTGTGGTTCAAGTGTGATTTACGTATTGCACCATCTCTAGGGATGTCTCGATTGCGAAAATATTTTTATGGGGTCTTCTGCAAAATGAGCTGAGATAAGTTATTGACATTCTGCTCAGCGGCAGAGTGTATTATGGATAAATTCGAGGACGAAAGAACGAGCCAATAAAACAAAGAAGGCATTGAGCTCGATATTTATAGCCCTTCTGGGAGCACCACCACCACCCAGGAGTTCGTATCAAGCCACTCGCCATAATGAAAACCCGGGGACCACGCAATGGGCACTAATAACGTCTGCAGTTTAGGAACACCTTTCGGAGAAATTCATTTGGAGAAATTAATAGCGGTATTAACTGGATCTTTGATTAATATTTTATTAGGATGGAATTTGTGTGTAGAATAAATGGGCCTACCCCCGCCCAACCCTGTGCACGTTTTCTCGAGCTATAGCTCCCAATTAGGAAAAGTAACCATTCCGCCTAAAGGTGTACTTGTAGTCACATTAAAGCGACATTTTATTCTTTGCAGTCAATTGGAAGTGCCAAACACGTGGCTCTTTGCCCCCTTTCACCCCCTCCGTTTTCCCCCTTCTACTTCACCATCCTAAATCATAAGCATGGAGCAGTTCTCAGCTCTTGATCACACTTCCTAAGGGCTGCAATCGATAAGAGGGTCGTTTTGCCTTCACGGGGGATTCTGGGAATAGCAACGTTTGCCTTGTTGAGATTTTGGTAATTTGAAATTGTTTAAAAGCCCCGAAAATCACATTCAGGCAAGCTCAAAACATTGGAACGGCACGGGGAGACATCTGACTGATATGTTATTTGTTCCCACCCCCACCGACCCCCCACTTTTATTGCTCACAGTCTCTGTACAGGCTGTATCAGGGATGCGGAGTAAGCACGCGAAGCATTCTGTAGAATTTTAGGATTTCAGGTATATCCCGCACCGTTCAGATGATATCCTTGTCTATTTTTGTAGCGAGCACCGGGACAGAATGATGGGTGGTGGAATGGGTGGATAAAATCCAATAATCCTAATCAATTCTCCATTATAATTCCGCTTTCCAGCTTTCCTCCCATTATATCCATTTTTCCTTTTCACTTTTTTTTTTCCCTGGCTACGCCTGTCATCCATCGTCGGTCCACGATCTCTCAGTACGTTAAAACGGTGAAGGTTTGTCGGCTCTGTGCAAATTCGCGTGTGCACGTCCTTAATAAGTCGAAGGACAGGAAAAGTAACACAATTAAATTACCCACATCCGCTACATCCAACATAATTCATTTTGTGGTGGCTAACATACATATGTAGCCGCGCTGTGAAGTTTTAGTGGTAGAGCAGAGTTTTAACGAGCAAGTAGTCCCGTCAAAGTTTGCTTATTTGCGGGATACGGTGCACACCTTGTCATACAACCATAAAACCCTTAAGGACATCGGTTAGTTACTGCCCTATAAGTTGTCACCCTCATGATTTATGAGGGTTTCGTGTCGCAACTTTGTATAGCCTTTATGGATACTCAAGCCATGAACCAAATCGGCTCATTACTGGAATTACGCACGTGAAGATGAATACTTTCAATATCAATTAATCTTCATAGATCTACTTCTAAAACAATTATCTTAACCTACTTTATTTGATGTAAGGGACTAACACACAAGAGTATAAAAAATACTTAAAGGATAACTTTGACTGTGCGAATAACTTAAAGTTGTGAATTATTTCTTTTGAGTCGGATAAAAATTTGGTGGGGGTAGTGTACTCACCCCCGGCAGTTTTAACAATACTGGAGGTGACTTTAATATAAACCAGATGGATCTCTCCCTGAAACAGAAAGAGCTTTCCGACCATGTATTGGGTATGGGTTTGGAAATCGTGAGTGCGGGTCAACCAACTCAATTTTGTGGGGCTTCTTCGTCGCTCCTAAATTTCATTATTGTAGATTGCTGTTCGAAAATGCAGTTTATAATCCAAAATTGATTTCCCATGGTCTGACCACGATCTTATTTTATTGAAATATAATCTGCCACAGACTGTAAAGAGCTCCTTGGATTTCTAAAATCGTGATCTGAAAGTAATAGATAGTGAAGCCCTTCTCTTAGATTGTAACAGTGTTAAATGTGATGTCATATATTTTAGTGGGGACGTTAATGAAAAACTAAATATCTTCAATGACAATCTTAGAACATTGTACGACAAGCATGTCCCAGTTAAAAAATTATCAGCGAGCTTGGAAGAATTCAGAAATGTTAAATATGATGTCAACATGTTTCATCTACGATGAAAAGGACATCGTACTAAGGATAATCGTGCAATATTTGAACAGCAAAGAAATTTGTTCTCTCCTGGTTTCGTCTGCAAAGAGAACATATTATAATTTTCTGTTAAATGCCACAAATTCTAAGGAATTTTCGCCTCGGCTTAAGAAAGATGGCATAGCATCCTCTGAACAGTCAAGTACCTGTTGTCTGATGAACCAATGGCGACTGTCTCCTCCCGTCGCGATCTTGGTGTCATTTGTGACAGCGAACTAAACTTTGCTTTCTGAAGCGTTGATCTAAAGCGTTCCATAATCCCGTTGCCAAATCATTATACGTCTCGTTCGTTAGGCCCCTCCTTGAATACGCTTACCAAGTCTGGTCTCCTTCTTAATCTACCAACATCAACAGAGCGGAAGCAGTCCAGCGAAGGTTCCTTCGATTTGCTTTACGAGAGCTTCCCTGATCTGATCGTCTTAATCTTCCCCCCCCTATGAAAATCGCCTGATGCTAATAGACCTGGAGAAGTGACGCGACTCTGCTAATATCACCTTCATCCACCAGCTACTTTCTGGCGACATTGACTGCCCTTCACTGCTTCAGCGGATTTTTTTCTACACCAATCCCCGTAACCTTAGATCGCCCTCTCTCTTCCGTCCTGTTTATCACCGCAATAACTATGGCCTTTCTGAACGCCTCACCCGCATGCTTCGAAAAGCCAACTCCCTTTCTTCTCTTGACCTGAGAAAATCATCTCTTAGGAGTATCCTGCATCTCTCAACCACCGCGAAAACTAAATCAGCCAATTCCCCAATAAGTATTTTGCCTTATCTATCTAAGATCTTAGAAAAGATTGTTCAATGGCAATTAACTGAATTTCCTGACAAGCATCGGCAAGTCAAAATGGATTTCGGATAGGGCACAGTACGCTCACAGCACTTTTAATCCTGACTAATAATATAAGGATCCCGACAGAGCGGCTATACCAGTGCTTTTAGACTTTTCTAAGGCTTTCGACTCCGTGGACCACAATATTATATTCTAATTAAAAAGCTTCAGTATCAATTTGGACTATCGCTAATGTCCATTTTACTGATTAATAACTATTTGTGTGATCGATACCAGTGTGTTAAGGTGGAAGAGAATCTATCTGCACGAGTAAAACTATCTTATGGGGTCCCTCAGGGATCTATTTGGTGTCCATTACTTTTTTATATATATATGTTATGTATATTGATGATATAGAATCTCTGAATCTAAGATGTAGCATAATTAAATACGCAGATGACGTACAATTGTACGCATCTGCTTCTAGAAACCTATCTGTGATACACTACACTACACACTCACGTGGGCTGATCATGTTGGGTATGTGAATGGGAGAATTTATAGTATACTTAGACCGTGGTGAAATTCCTGCAAGGATTTATCGGTGCGTGTCCAGAAACATCTTGTTAGGGCGTGTATAATTGTAATCATAGATTACTGCGACTGCCTTTATTATTATTTGGATTCTCTATCCTATAGCAAACTGCGAGGGGCTTTTAACGCTTGCATCAGATTTGTGTTTCGTTGCGTCGATTTGACCATGTCTCACCTTATTCAATGCGTATACTCGATATGAGTCTTGAAGAGCTCTTGAACTTTCGCTGTCTTTATGGAAATCTTTATCAATTTAATTAAACAACACGGAAGAGAGATATATTTTTGCTTTATTTTAATTGAGGTTTTTCCCAAGAACGCCACTTTCTGTAATTTGCCAGGGGTCGCCGATACCAGGGTGGCGAATTATGTATAGATATCTTATATAGTTATTACAATCCTATAATTTCATGTGTAAACGAAATTGAAAAGCAATAAATTTGAGTGTTTGATTCCTCCTACTTCGTATTTATTTATTTATTTACGATACAGTCTACAGAGTCGACCTCTTACAGACTAAGCCTTATTAACCTAGCTAATAACAACAACAAAGAAAGACTGCGGTTAATCAAAATATCCTGGAATTGGGAACGGCTCATGCATAAATCAACATCCTCATCGTAAAACAAATTAAATTCATTCGAGCAGTAATTAATAGGCTCATGCTGGCCATAAGAAGTACGTTGAAATGCTATATATAACAAACCCCTAGAACGAAGGAAAACGCCAGGGAACGTAAATAAGCCAGCAAGTCAGGCGAGCAATTTCTAAAACACAAACTATCTCTCACAAACATTACAACAGCAATTTTTCTTCTTAGTTCAAGAGATGGCAAACCCAAAAGCATGCCCCTCACTTTATACTTAGGTAAGCCACTCACCAAGGGAAACTTCTTTAAGGCATACCTAGTGAAATTTTTTTGTACTCGCTCAACACGTAATGTAAGCGCACTAGTGTAAGTTCGCCACAAAACCGATGCATATTCTAGAATAGATCGAACTAGCGAAACATAGATATAAAGTTTTTAATGTGAAAGAGTCCCTAAAATCTGTTTAGTTACGCTTGATAAAACCAAGCATTTTAAAAGCTTTACAGCAAATATAGTCCACATGCAAGCGGTTATGAAGTTTTGGATCAAAAATTATGCCAAGATCTTTAATTTCATTAGGCCGTTCAAGCGCGCACTCATCAAGAGAATAACTAAATATTAATGGAGCAGCCGTGCGGTGAAAAATAAAAGTCTTGCATTCAGTAGAATTTAAGGACAAACCATTTAAAATGCACCATTGGCTCAAACAATCCAAATCAGATTGCAAAGAACAAGCACTGAGCAAAAGAGAAATTTTTAATTACATCGTTGATAAATATTATAAAATTCAGAGGACCCAAATGGCTACCTTGTGGAACACCAGATAGGAGCTTGAATGCACGAGAATGGATTGGATTAATTCTCACAAATTGGTACTGATTTGTCACATAAGAGACCAACCAAGCAAGCATAGACAAATGAAAACCAAACGCTGTAAGTTTTATTAAAAGTATGTAGATCCAAATTAACACGTTCTAAAGCCTTAATAAAGTCGGTATAAATAAAATCCACTTGGAAGCCCTGCTCGAGTTCATTAGAAACATAATGCTTAAACAAGACAAGATTAGTACAAGTGGATTTACCTGATACAAAACCGTGCTGCTGAAAATAAATACTCTGCTTAATTCGAAAATATAGTCTGTTCTTAACCAAGCTTTCAAAAACCTTACCAATAGGTAACAATTTCACTATGGGCCTATAATTAGATACTAGATTACGTGACGCAGATTTAAATAAGGGCTTAAACTTCCACACATCCAAAAAACATCCCACATTTAGAGAATTATTGAAAATTAATGTGAGTGCAGTCCAAAGTGAAGAGCAGTAATTTTAGAGCAAGATGTTGGGAATAACATCGCCACCGCAAAAAGTATCTTAATTCAAGATCATTAGCGATTTTTCAACGTCAGATTGATCAAGCTGTATAAAACCTACATGAGAAGACGCATCAAAGGCACCCGGCAAAGAGTAGAGATTGGTGTTTAAATTACTGCAGTAAACTGTTTCGAAGAAATCAGCGAATAATTCGCAATTTCCATTAAGATCATCGGACTGTTTATTATTAAATTCCATGTTAACAGGAAACCCCGATGACATACACCTTGCAATTAACATAGGACCAAAAAGCTTTGCTGTTTGCTTTTATTAGCCTGAACAGACCAAATATATTGGCCGAAGAGAAAACGGTGCAATTGTTGATACTCGTTGAATTTATTTAACCTTTATTTTTAGTAATCGGCTCTGGCACGGAACCCATTTGACTCACGCTCGACGTGACCAGATTTTTTACTACCCTTATTTAACCCTTAACGCGAAAGTTCAATTCGCGCTTAGTCGGTTATTTTTGCGAAAAACTGACTTCCTTTTGCTGGAATGTAAATAATCTCAGAAATTTTGTCTCATTGTACAATGTAATAAAAAGTTCAATTCATAACTATAGAAATTACGCCCTGTCGCCATGTTCTAGTGACGTGCGATGTTTACCGCCTTAAATTGTTGGCATTCAAAAATGCCTCGACAATACAATACGGAGTCAACAAAGGCTATCTGCCTTTAATAATCCGCAGCTGTGCGCTTATTGCGAGTATCGATTAATAAAAATACCAGCCATAGTTCACTGTTGTTCAATCGAAAGCCCTACCCATACCTTGGGTGGCTGGAATTTGCACAACATCAAAATTGTTCGCTCCATGAGGGCTTTGATTGGTTTGACTTTCCGCCCAATGTTAGCATTTACCCTGATTTGCCTTGGGAAAAAGGTCGCTAATTTAACTCCGGTAATGGGGCAATAAAGGTAGCCTTCCCGTGGGGAAGGAGATGGTTTTGTTCGTGCCTGCAGAGTTGATCAAAAATTAATATAAACGCCAGCCCAACAAAACATATTTTGGGGTCGCTTTTTAGTTCCAGTTCCCGGGGATACCGTGCGTTCTTCTAACCATCTAAAAATAAATCATAAAATGTGCTCCTCGCCGGCTGCACCCCCTGCTGGCGACCTAGAATCAAATCTGTGCGGGACCCAATCGGCTGTTTGAGCCTCAATGTCGTACACTGAATGGATTTCATAATCCCTGATAGGTTTTCAAATTTGCAACAAGACCGTCTGTCTGCCTGTCGGAGCCTGTAATTTTTTTCCCAGCTCGTTTCGGTGAGGGGATGCGAAACAAGTTAAATTCTCAGCTCAGTTGACGTAAATATGGGGAAGCCGTCGTCGTAGAACCACTATTTCCTGACGCTCACCCCATAAATTTGGTTAGAATAGAAGGGCAGGGATGGGCGGGTGGAAGCAAATCAGTGGCAAAATTCTTGTGCGCGCGAACATTACATATAGCAGGGAGAGTTCCCGCGAGAAGCGACGGGGGTTGGCCCGGACAAATTTTTGCCAAAAAGGGATCCTTGTTTTTGCGCTTCATTTGCTATTAAATTAAATCCGAATGATTTGGATGGGCCCAAAAATAGCTATAAATGGGGAAAAATGGGCTGGGGCCCAAAGTCCTCCTAGTCAGGCGCCTCCCAAGGTTGCGCTTTGTGGAGCAGCTGAACGAGTTCTAGAAATTCTAAAGACAAAACCTCGACAGCAGTTAGTAGCGGCAGCGTGCGCCTTGAAATTTTCTCATTTCGCAAGCCCGGTGCTCATCTTGAAGGGAATTTTGATTTAAATTTCCTTGTAAGACTCCGTCGAGCCGCAGATATTGCCACGATTTATATTTCGTTTTTTTTTTCTTTGGCGAAAGCTACACCCCCCCCGGGGACGAACAAGTTCCAGCGCAGCTTTCCCAATTCACATAAATGACTTCTCGTTACACGAGTCCTTTGACGGGCGTTTCTCTTCGTTATTTTTCGGGAGGAAAAGTGGAAAAGAATCATAAGAGCCCTGCGGGAATTAAATCTCTCCACATCTTTGCAGGAAGCCTGTTGTCGTCCACTTTTTGTTGCTACTGAGCCCAATCTAATTTTTTCCTCTTCGAAAGTTCTTGCAAATCTTCCTGTTCTTATTATTATTATTTCTTTCAGGAAATACACAATATTGTTTTCTGCTCTAAGATTAAGTTTCACAACACAACTTAATTAGGCACGTTAGTATCCTTAAATTAGAAGAAGTTGATCAGTGGGGAAGAAAGCAGAGAGAAGAAGTTTGCATAAGGCTATAAATAATGATCATGTACTCCCAGTTTGTTAAAACTTTTCACGTATTACTTTTCTTTTAACTTTCAGCTTTGTTCATATTTTAAGTGAAGACAAAAGAACCGAATTCTCTTGTTCCCTATGTGTCATTTTTTCAATAACTCCAGAAGTTTGTTTTTTTAATTATGTATTATATTTATCATGAAAAACCTCGAAGGTATTGGTGCAATATTTAAAAAATTAAAGATATAGATAGAATCATGAATAATTTAGAATGGAAAGTGGCGTTATATTATTTTCCTACTGGCCACCGATGAAACATGTTTTAAAATATCTCAAAATAGGCAAAAGTGGCCTATAGAAGAAGAGCCTAAAAGAGAGAGAGAGAGAGAAAAATCACTGAATTGGAGATATTATGATAGTTAATGCAGTTCTCAGAGGTTTTTTTTGAAGATTTGAGAAGATTGTAGAAATTTGGTTCGGTGTTGAGAGGTCTTCAAATCAAGCAAAACTTTAACAGTTAATTTCTGGAGATAACCGATCCACTAAACTTGTCTCTTATAAATTAATTATTTTTCTGACGGCGTGAGAGGCGGCTTCATCTTGTTCAAATAACTTATTGAAGCGAAGCTTCTATCGTCTCGTTATGATCTTGCTTGGGGAGTGAAGTCGACACCGACACCGTGACGAAACATTTACCGACAGCCATGACGTAACCGTTACGACACCAATATAACCCAAAGTCGGTTCACCTCACCCCATATCCTATCTATCTCTCTTTCCATTTCTACAATTAAGCCACCATATCACTACGGCGCGGCGCACGAAAGACACGAATATGCAGAAATAGCTTGGCTTTGAAAATAATGACGTCACAGACACACATTTCGCATTTTCGTGGGCGTTGGCTGGCCTTCTATTTGTGTGCGTAAAGGCCCCCATAGACGGTCGAACAAATTGTGCAATCTTTTGTTTGCCAAAAAATACATGATAAGCCATACACTACGCAAATAATTACGGAAGCTTCAGTTGCATCTATTTACATATGTTCTCGTCGCGAAAACATGTGTGAAGGTGCGTGGTCCGCAATAATACCACTGTACAATTCAAAGACAATGAAATTGTTATTGCGCCAACATCGTCATATAGGACGAAATAATTTGCGCAACGCCACCCGTTGCACAAAAGTTTTCAAACGCGTTTGAATTTCTTCAACCAGATGCGCAACGCACGAAACTGCACCATACACGCGAAATACGTTTCCACTACGGCCTGCATTGTGCAAATTGTTCGCTCTTGTATGGGGTCCTTCAGGCTGACATTCAGTAGAAGATTTCTTTTCGATTTATGCTGTAGGTAATTTGGAAACTGCGGTGAAACCAGCAAACCAAATCATTGATTATACGACGTTTTTTCCATCCCATTTTTTCAATTGGACGTTTTTTCCATTCCATTTTTACCATGGTCATTTTTTCCATTTATTCATTAATTCTATTTTCCGTTCGATATTTTGTAAAAGGCAAATATTCAGTCAGCAGACATTTTACTCAAATCATTTGCATCATCATCATTTTCAGTTATGGAAAAAAGAATTAATGGAAGAAATGTACTAGTGGAAAATTTAGAATGGACAAATTGACCTCATTCGCTAAATATTAATCATCATTTCAAAGAGCATTTCAATTGTTTACCTACGATAGTTGGTAAAAATATCGAAAATAATTTTTAGATTATATAATATGATTTCTGGCCAAGTTTTCCGTTATAGGTAATTTTAAGGTTTCAAGATCCAATATGACGACCAAAAATTTTCAACTTCGAAGGATTTCGATGAAAACGAGTGCTTTTATGTTTTAGGGGTCACTGATATCAAAGCTACCATCGCAATTTGGAAATTTATTATGGAATGTAATAAAGTAATGTCGGAGAGGTGGTGGTGTTGCATTTTTTGTGAATGACTACATATTTCAGATGTTAATAGGTCTAGCAATCATGGAATTAAGTTCTAGGTATCTACATATATAGGTTGTTGCTTATGGCTGTTTATTGCTCACCTGCCGCCTTCTACTCTGGGTAGTGCATTGGAATTAGGAAATGTGTTGACCTGACCGAACTATCTAAGCGATACTCCAATGTAGTACTCGGTATAATCTACTTGCTTGACCTTCTATTTTATCAGAGATAAATTTAAATGGAGTGCATCTTCCATATGCTGATAAGGCGAAGTTATTTACAATAATATAAATTAATGCAAACTAAACCCCAATAAAGGCTTCAACTGCCCTTCAAAATGTTTTAAACAAGCCTTGGTAGCTAGACCTCTATTGTGTATAATAATATCACAGAAAATTACCTGCTTAGTTAATGAATTCTTATGATAAATACATATGTACATTGTTATTAGGCTACGTAAACGCGATAGTCACACGTAATTAAAAATTTATCTTAATTAGGATAAAACTTTCGGATAGCAGCATAATAAACAGAAAAACAACGAATCAATATCACAACAAGCCATGTTTTGGGAATGGCATTCCCAAAGGACGCCGCGCCGTTAGCTACTACGAGTAAAATACTAAAAATAAATCATTCGATGAAATTTGAGGAAAATCAGCACTATGTTATTCTGCTGACTTGAAAAGTTATTTTAGAACAAGAGTTTGGGTAATCGATTGATTTATTTCATTTTTATCACCCTCGTCATCACATCTTCCATCATGACTACTTTTCTTTGCTATGGCTACTTCGGCTACAGCATAAAAGAAATAAAAAAATAATTTTTTTTTTCGAAATTCTTCGGATACATCAAATTCCGTTCCCTCCCGGTTATCTCAAAAGTCACAAGAAAAATGAAATGAAAATCCATTCGAACTCGATAGTCAATACATAAGTATTCTTCGTCCTTCAGGATACCTAAGCCCACCAACCACCGGCACGTTACTTTTCGAATCAAAGGAAAAGGTAGGTCAATTTGTTTGGCCTCGAAAAGGGAAAGTATTTCACACTTTCCTTGCCTGCCTTCTCATGGTCCTATGGACATGTGTGTGTGTACCGCCTCTGCGACGGTGAAAAGTAAAAATTTGCTTTGACTTAAACGGGGCGGACACATACAATGCCCTTTTGATGCTAAATGTGACTGAATTGTATGACGACAGTGGCATTAATAATAAATGGTTCAGCCTGTCCGCCCCCACCGAATCCACCTGAAATTTTGTGGGACGTGCTCAAAGCGTAACAAGATTATGAAACCTTCAAAAAGTTTTTAAAAGCAAATTATCTTAAAGAGCCTTCAAGGACTGAAAATATTGAAAATTTTGCACATGCTGTTCTCCCAGGCCTCGCCCGGTTTCCTTCGTCCGCCTTGCCTGTATCGCCATCACCGCGCCGCTCCAAAATGAAAGCAGCAGAAAAATGGCAAAATCAGCGGAGAAAAAAAAATACCTGAAAGGTATGCGTTTCCGTGATTAAAACTTCGTCAGACCCTCCGCCCTTATCATTTCGTGAGTACCTATATTTTTCGGTTCAGCGGGCGACCTTCTCCAGAATCTCTGGCTTTTGTTTACCTAACCGGCCTAATTTACATCCCAATCAAAATTTATTAAAGGCAAATAAACTTGCAAGCGAAGCACTCGAAAAGCCGCCCTAAAAAGTGAAACGAATAACCGCACTGCGACACCGGGGATCTATCCCGCCTACGCCTGTCCGACTCCTCGGGTATATCCGGTACCGTCATCGGACCGGAATTTCCCGGTGATTGCCTGTCAATTGCAGGAGTCGTTTATGCTGAGAAATGACGTGGAAATATGTTACCTTTGCTAGACCTGAAGCGCATTGTCAAAAAAGTTAATTATCACCATCTCGTTCGGGTACTAAGTTTTTGGGCTGAACCCTCATGCGGACGTGAGTTGGGTGAAAATTTATACGCAGTCGCATCCCTAGGAGAGGGGGATACGAGTACATTGGCAGTGTACCACTCAAAAATTCATTAAAATGTTTGCAAGGACTTTTTCCCAAAAATTTCACATTCACTTCCTTTTCCTGTTGCTTTGCGGCGCGGCGTCAAGGCACACGACTACTTACACTGGCATACATATGTTATGATACCATCATACACCATCGCGCACATTCAAACAAATTTGCCGGACAACTAATTCCCCGATCGCTTATTGATTTTCGTATGCTAATAGAATTTATGTTGAGCGGAGGAGGGGCCAGGCAGCTCCTGAAGGGCTATTCAGAGGCACACAGCGACACATCGTGGATCCGGGTCTCCGCCCTGCAAATTGGGGTTGTTCCACATGGATAGCAGTGTAATGCATTTGTAATCGAAATCAGTATCGATTTACTGATGTTGGGGCTTAGGACTTCTTCGAGCACACTTGTTGCCAGCAATTACACAGATTAAGTCAATTAACATATTACGAGTGGGTTAGTTCTCGGTAGACTATGCTGTCGACAATATGCTACTCATTCGAGGCAACTATCGGTCTACTAATTTCCGTGTGACCGGCCTTATTGTATTACTGCTCGATCCGATATCTTTGATGTACACGTGTTGCTTTTAATTAGGCAATCGTGCGAGGACTATTTTACAGATTGCTGACACATACAAATTACTTCGACTATTTGAGGTTATATTTGTCGATATTGTAGTTAGTTATTTTTAGACACGATTAAAGTATTATTGTGTGCATTTCTATGCCTAACAAATGGAAACAAAGAAATATATTCAAAATGAAGTTAAAACATTGCTTAGAATGTTTAGCACTCGAGTCAACCGACGTCGACAGAGAAAAGAAGTCCTATAAGCTGTAAGTTGTACTGTCAAAGTCGGTTGATGTCTCGATGTAGCCAGTGGTTTTAAGAAAAATTGTCATAGTTGTTAAAGTAATATAATATAGCTAGATATGGCAACAATTAATTGAATTAATCTTAACTACGCTCCACATAGGGTATCTATCTATTCCTTGTGCGTGACATATCAAATGCCCTTTACAAAAATGTTAGCTAACTTAGAAAAGAGGTGGATGGATGCTATTAAGCCACTGTATCATAGCCGGAAATTTTTTATATATGTACATACTTGCTCTGTAAAAGGATTTTATCTGAATGTTGCAATATGAATTGATCTAATATCGTCGACTGTCTCTTTAGTCCGACATTATTAAATTCTAAAATAATTCAGTTATACCAAACATTCAAATTGTTCAACCAATTTTATATTGCATGTACTGTACTTCTAGAAAATAACCAATAGGTAAAAGTTTGAATCATTTTTGTTTTAGGTCAAAGCAATAAATAGGCACTAGGGACACACAGGGCCAAAACGTTGATGCGGTTAAACGTTTAAATGTTTTAAGTGCCGTTTAATTTTCAACGTTTTATTTTCAGAAACATTTTTAGTTTTTTATGAAAAGTCCTGTGGGAGACATTGGATACCGTCAAAGGTCGAATAATTGGTTTATCATCATCCATGGACGGAGAGGTGGTTCATTATTTAAACGACAGGTTTCCAAATATATGTAGGTACATTTTTCAGCAGAATAATGTCGTAATCGGTAACCCGCACGGTTCGAATGGTCAAGAAATAATTCAATGCAGCAGCGCAGACTCTTGACAAATTAGCGAAATTCCCCCAGTTCAATTTGTCACGAATTTTTCGGTCCTGGTGCGAATTAATAATTAACGGGAAAAACATATGAAGTTGTCTACGTTTTAGGCACGTTTTACACTTGATTTGGGTAAAATGCCATAAAACGTGTAATATTAAATTATACAAAAACATACCACCAAATTGGTTAAATGTATAGAACAAATGCCAAATCGAATTGACATAAGACGCCATTTGCAAAATCTATGGTACTTTCCGATAGGGTCATACACTATGGACCACCCTGTACATGTTATGGATCCCTAAGTTGATTCGTGTACGACACGCACTTGGCCAGTCTTTTTTTTTGTATATGTCAGAAGTTTTGTTATATTGTTGCGCCGAATGTTTAATTCTGTTTGATTCGTATTCTTTATGCTTTGCTTACATTAAATTAGTTCCCCTTAATTTTATTCTTGTTAATAATAGTTTTGTTCGCGTGTACTTTTCTAGTAAAAACTTTCAATTGAGAAAAGAGAGAAAGTAAGAGAGCAACCCTTCTCAGCAAGTATCAAAGTATGCGAACAGCATCAAGTAAATTCAAATGTTTTCAATTGTCAAATAGCTGTCAATTAACCAATTAACGTAAAAAAAAAGTTTTTTGAAGTGCATAGGAATAACCTATGGTTATTTATGCGTTCAAAGGTGTTTGCTGAACATTGCACCATAATAACTGATTGACCTTCTAATTCTAATTTTTCGATCCATAAAGCGTCTCTTAATTTGGATTTGTAAAATTAGGCGCCGAATCTAAAATCAGCGACCTCTAAAACCCCATGTGCCTATTTTTATGGAATTCTAAAGAAATACAGTCATTTTAAGCGGGGACCCCACCCTGAGCGCTTAACAAAAGCGCCTTTTTTGGGGATTTTTTTTTGGTGTTGAAAAATTGGAATTAGTTCAATGTACACTCAGGATTATTTTTGTTGAATAATTTCCACGCCTGCCAGGTTAATAGCGCAGCGCGTGAGCCCATGTCATGAAATGCATGCGTCGCTGGTGTCATGAATTGGGAAATCCTGAAATGTGACAGAATGGACATGTTAGCTAAGTAACAACTACCCTTGTGACTGGACGTTATTTTCTTATTCATGTTGATGAACAATTCATCGTGTCCAGTTGTAGTCCTTAGCACTTCTGCACGTGCTGATTTCGTTAGTATTGGACATTTTTGTTTCACCGTGTCCACTCAAAGCCTTAGCCCTAGCTTTGCGCTCCTGCACGTGTTGATTTTGGACTGTCGCATTTTTAATTGTGTTGAATTGACATTTAGTGCGCTCCTACGCCATTTTTTTAATTGTGAAGTGACTATGGCTACTTTTTCCAATAAGGAATATGCGGATTTCGTCTTTATGTACGGCAGAGTAGACGGCAATGGTTCTTTGGCACGACGAATGTATCAAGAGCGCCACCCGAATTGCAGGGTACCGCGTGGAACCTGGAGTCAGCGCAGGCAGACACGATCCTAATGTCGAGGACGACATTATGGCTGCTTTTGATGGTACCAGCATCAGAGTAGTAGCTCAAAATCTAAACATTTCAAAATGGAAGGTGTGGAATACAATGCACGATAATTGCAAGTATCCGTTCCATGGCACAGGTGTGACGGGCGGTACTTGTGTTAGGAATCGCGGCAGTCATTTTAAACTTCAGTAATATAGATTTTATATTTCTCGAGTTGAGAAAAATTTTACGCAATGACGTCAAACAGAAGGAGGTGGAGGCGTTTTGTGAACATCATTTTTCTGTGCAACGTCTTTTTTTTAATTTTATTCAGCACCAGAAGTATTGAAAGGTTAATGCTACGAAAATCATTTCATCTTTTTTTACTTACAAGAAAAATCTCAAAATTAATTTTGATATTCTATTTAACTGAAAATAATTGAATCGCAAATTGTGAGAAATTCATCAGGTTAAAGGCAGTAGGCGGGGCGGGACTTATCCAAACGGAAGAAATGAATTTGAATATTTTATAAATTGCCCGTATCTGCATTTGTAGTAACCATGAAATAGATCCAAGTGCGCTCAGCCGTATCCACAAATTTCCCTCAAATAAGCACATCTGGTAGAAACGCCTCAAACCAAATATATCATGTTGCGTTGGAATTCAGATTAAGCTTATGAAATTTTGCGAAACTTCAAAGTGTATTGGGCGGTTTGGTTGGTTAGATGGAGCAAAGTTCAGCCCCCTTCAGGTGCTAGTTGAACAGTCTTTAGAGTATGTACTCTACCCGCGGGTAAGAGTCCTTCAAGCTCAACAACATTCATGTTGACTTTGAACTTTCTCGATTTTGTAGCTTGCAAAAATGTTCACCTCATGCCGGTCGGAAACAGGAAAATTTCACATTTGCAAAATTCGCTTGAATGAGTCCAATTAATATTGTAATGGCAGCCAGCTGAGAGGCTCCACTGGAGGGATTTTCCAAGATCAAAAACTAACATTAAGGAGAGTGGGGAAAGACACAATTCCCTGTGGCAGTTGCCTAGGTCTCTAGGTGGCAAGGATGCCTCGAGTGTATTGTGAAAGGCCGCCATCCTTACACGTGGAGTATTTAAGTGGCCACAGGGTTTTTTTCCGAGGAATCCCTTGAAAATTAAGCTGGAGCCAGTGAAGAACAAATTTAATAAAACCGAGATGACAATAAGAAGGAGCATTTCTTATTTTCGAAACGAGTCAGATTACAAGCTATCTAATTCATCCTCCTACCTTTGCCTTAAAAGTATCCTGGAGGTGGTAACCTAGCTACTCGAAGCAGCCGACGGCGGTTGTGGTTCGTATCAAGGAGAGAGTTGCGGTCGTTCAAGGGGCGAATACTTGAATAGCCCAAAGTTTACAAGAACAAGATTTCTTTTTATTTCGAGAAACAGCTACAACATTGCAGGACTAAAATATTATCCATACTGGAATTGAGGTAAACAGGAAACATTTTGCCTCTTTGATATGTTCTGCTGCTCCCTGCTGTACCCGAGGGGTAAAGTTTTAGTCAGACCCTCAACTTGCCGATGATTTTTTTTTTAACTTGAAACAGACAAAGTTTTACCCATCCAAGAAAAATCCGGCTTCCATTTTCCGAGACGTTGTTCTAAGCAAATTAAGCACTCCCCTACAGGCCAGAAGGGCATCACCTGTGCCTACGTTCCATCATACGGTAATTTGCGAACGCAAATGTTCGAAAGAACCCCCTCAGTGCGTACTACAACCCTTCCGCCGAGGGGGAATGTTTAAGAGAGCCCCCACGCTCTTTAAGGCACACATCAACTCCTTAATTACACAATCAAGATAAAACGCCTTCCGCAGAACTGTTGATGTAGATACTTTCTTCAGCTCATCCCATAAATTTTTTTTTATAATTTGAGTAAATACGTCGTGCAGATTTACACAGTACAAATACACTCCCCCTTTCCCCACCAAGCGGGAAAACTTCGTGGCCCTTGAATGAGACGAATCTAAAGAATTTTCACTGCTGCTCTGAATGTGAAGGAAAACTTCTTGTTGAAGGTTCGGTTGAAAGTGAATGCTATCAACCTAGAAGGGTAACAGATGGTGGCGGGGGTTTGGGGGCACAGTGAATGTCGTGAACCGCATACTGAATAGTGTTAAAATCAGTTGGATGTTTAAAGAAACAGACAAAAGGTAACAAGGAAGGGACTCGACGGGACCTCTCGCTTGAGATTCAGCTGGCGTACGGCGGTAGCAAATTGTTTTATCGATTCAATGAAGGTTTTATCCACCGATTACGCCAGTCTGGCGTGCTTGATGTGTCTCAGAAGATTTCCTTTCTATATTTTTTGTTCTTCTCTCAGTTAGGAAGTCGGCAAGTGGCAATGAACGCTCATCCAGAGCTTTTGCCGTGAAAAATCGAAAGATGTGAAAGACTCAATTTTATTACATTTTTCGCCAAATTTACCCCCGCGAAACCCTCACTTCAGCTAGATTGGGCGGTAATGGGATGGCCGAGGAGGAATAGGTCTGTCTGTATAACTTTTGCCCATTTAGGCTTCACCGCGCTGCTGGTGCCAGAACACATTTCCAGACTAAGCACAAAACCCTAATAACCGCTCGCATCTATCTAAATTACTTTGCGGCACGGGACTCATTCTATGTATTTTGTGTGCTCGTTAATCGGGTGAGGCCCTTAGTCCTTAGGGGAGAGAATCAAGGCAAAAGCCTCTTCCTCCTTGATCCATCGATTATGCTTAAAAATTCATGCACGAGAATTAAGAAAAACTTCCCCAAACTTTCCACTAATTCAATTCCCCTGTTCCATAAATTTTCATGAGATTCAGCAAGCAACTCGATGAGAGGCAGAGAAGTGAAAGAGGGGCCCAAGTCACGGTATACACAAGCTCCAAGGTGTTTATTAGTGTTTTATGATGGTATCAAGAAGTTTTTGAAAAACCTGTTATTATATGGAGATGAGCAATAAAAATGAAAGTGAGTATAATTTGAGTGCCGTGATTTCGCTCCGCTCCACCCCTAACGTCTACTCGACGACCCTTCAGCTTTTTATACATACCCATCTTTTCTCGTCGGTATACCTGCCCCAATTTCAGATGGCTACATTAAATGATAATTTTATTTATGGACCGTCGCTTTTGACGGCGAAACTGGGTAAAGCCTTTTTTGGACGTTTTATAGATCTTAAAATTTATTGGTATTCCAATCTCAGCGTAGACGGATAAGGACCAACTCGAGCAGCAAGGGACTTTTTAGAGTTCTCCACGTACAGCGGCTATATTTTGGCGGAAAGCATACTACCTTGATTTATTATGCATTTCACGATTACTTGTGCCAGTTTTACAATTTAAAAAATCCTACAAAATACATGCGGGCGGCGGAAAGGTCATAATATACTTGAAGGTGAAGTTTAACAGCTGGAAATGTTGCTCATTTTAAGGAACGCTCTTTGGGTTGAAAGCTTGCAACATATGTTTTTTAAATTTATTGGACGCCTGTTTATTTAAAAGGGAAATACACTGACCGGCAGAATTATCCGAACACACGTATTTTTTCGATTCTTTCCGAACGTATCTAAATTAACAACCAAAATCCAAGTAAAACCGGAAATTTAAAATGTTCTCAGTTACACATGTATTCTTAAGGGATTAGTTCAGGTTTTCGTTTTTTCGCTGGGAACACCTGTTTAGCAAAAATTTCTTTTATGAATCTTAGGCCCCAATAACATGATAAACAACGAAATTACATGTCCTTATTTTATTAAATAACCAGTACTATCTCCTCTAGCTGCAATTACTTCCCGAACTCGACTAAGCATGTTGTTAATTAATCGCCGGATATCTTCTTGGAGAACAACGTTGCATTCCTCTAAAGTAGCTGATCGAAGCTCTCGATGGATCTGCGGTTGTTGTTGTCTAGTGCGAAGGCTCTTCTACGTATACCAATCTGATCTGAAGCGTGCTCAATTGGATTGAAGTCGGGGCTGATCGCAGGCCATTCCAAAACATTGATTTCCAACTCAGAAATGTAAAAATGTAAACGATCTGGCAACATGTGGACGTGCATTATCATGTATTAGAATTAAACTTTTTCCTAATCCATAAACAGTGGGCATTACCTCATTTTCAAGAGCCTGTCTAGTATAAGAATCCTCTATTATACTGTTTCCATAAAAAATGACCAGCTTGGAACGATATTCATAACTTATGCTGCCCCATACCATAATAGAGCCACCTCCAAAAGGTGCAATTTGTATAATTATACATACCGTTCATTTCTTCTTCTCCACACTCTCACACGTCCGTCAAGTAGTGTCAAAGTGAAGCAGGATTCGTCGGTGTAAAATACACGAGGCCGTTGCATGGATTCCCAATGTTCGTGTTCTCGGCAAAATCTTAACCGAAATATGATATGATATAGCAATAAAAGAGGAGCTAGTCCGGCTTCCACAAGTCTTCATGTATTGTCCTTTCACTTACACTAATGTATTCTATTCACGTATTCGTGTCTATTGCGCGGCAGTTTGAGACTTAATGATACATATACTAGTAACCAGTACCCACTTAAATTTCCAAAAATCCCTCCAAAACATTGCCAAGAGATTTCTTCAAAAATGTATCTTTTTTGAGGAACTACCAAAACACTAGGATCCGCTCACCGAACGATTTGAATCCTTTAAAATTTAATCCCTAAGTAATTGCTTTTATGAGATGTTGTGCGAAAGAAATATTTTCAAAAAATGTTTGTCGTAAAACCGATTTAAAGACTTTTAAGATTTTTTACACTACTGTGAAGGCAAAACGAAAAAGGATTTATTTCTCAGTTTCTTTTTAGTGACTAGCATATTTATTTAGGATTTGGGAAAAAGATGTGTTATTAAGCATACATTGAACATATATTATACAAATTTTTATTGAAAAAGAAAATATATAACGATGTTATAATATGAGCATCAAAGAACCATACAAAAATTGTTGTCCAACGGCCGGATCGCTTTCTCGAGAATGGTTGGTCTGAAAATAAAAATCCCAACATTTTTTTAATCTAAATATATAACTGTAGTTTTTGCTAGTCTTGCCCTTTTTTTTAAATTTTTTTCACCAAATGGCGGGTGGTCAAAACAAAAACCGTTTCTGGTATGACTTTTACTTTATATTTACTTCTATTCCGGAAGCTCAAAAATATACTAAATAACAAAAAGAAAATCCCATACATCGATTATCACAGAGATTACAAATAATTTCTTTTATTTTTTTTTATTTTAAAAAAGGACAATTGTAGCTCGTGTTATGAAGTCTACCAGGTTGAGAAAAGTCTTTTCGTGAAAAACGCGTTTAAAAGTTTAAGGCCATGAAGAGAATTTGTGAGCAAAGTTCATTCTGTAAATCGCAGTTAGCGATGTTTGAATATTAAAATTTTGATATTAAACAAACTTCCTCGATTCTCGGCCCATAAAATGGACCTTCTCCATCTTTGGCGTTCTCACTGGCGCTTTTTCCAATTTTTTGTGCCCATTTCGTTAGATGGCTGTGCTCCCTGAATTAAAATTTTTTCTACATAGTTTGCAAAAAAAAATGTTTTCAACTCTCCACAGTGGTGTCCCCCCTTCATTGGAATTCTCTGGAAAACAGTTTTCTATCGCATAATTTTGCCAGTCAGTGTAAGGTCGTATAAGGAATGTGTTATTGTGATATGCTTTGCGCTAATAAATGTAGGTATAGTAATTCACAAAATCTGCACATCGGAAGTGGAAGTAATAATAATTATAATAATAGTATATTGTTCAAGATATGTATACACAAGACCATGGATCTTATAATTTGCACAATGAATTTGTGATTAAATAGAAATACAAATTATTTAACAAGGTATGTAATTGAATAAAAGAATTTGATTATAAAGAGCTAAGAGAAAGTAAAAACTAAATAAAAAAAAACATTTTTAAAACAGTGGGTTTCTTTTAAACCCAAATGCACTAAAAAGTAGGAAATAATTCCGGCATTTCCTAAGCCCTTCCGGTGACTTTAAAAAAACCCAAAGGTTCTACATATATGAAACATCCAACCCAAAACAGATCCCGCCTGGACTTGTTCTGACCTGATTCGAGTCAAAATTGCAAAAACTCTACAAATGTCGCGAAATTCAAATTATACTTTCAAAGTAATAAAGTAAATAAATAATAAAAATATCTTGTTGACGAAATATTTGCAGATTTTCAGATAATGAATTAAACTTTTAAAGGTCATTCAGATGAAATTAAACAAATATAGTCGGCAAACTTGGAAAAAGTTCGTCATCATTACTGTAGTCCAAAATGCTAGCTGTTATCGTCCTTACTGAAAGAAGCAAGTTTTACGACCACATTTATTAACTGCCTAGTGTCTGCTGTTCCATGGAAACGAAAAGGTATGAAGGACTCATTGGATGAATCACAGCTCCAAACTTTTTCTCTTCTTTTTTTTTTGTTTTTTAAGAAGGAGACACTCTCCAGCAGTATAGCAGTAAATAGTATGTCATTTTTCATTAAACACTCGTCAAAAATGTTTTGATTGCCCCCCGCAGCAAGGGACTTAATACAGGGAAGAATAGGATGTGCTTGTACGTACATGCATTGAATATGGCCGGTGGCTGGTATTGGAAGCGGGATAGAGGGTACAGAGTAAAAATAAAAAAAAGTGCCTAGACTTTTTGGAGCATTTTTCCGTGGAAAATACATTAATCTTTCAGTAGTTGTTTACTCTTGCGACACAGGAGTGAGGTGGCATCTTTCTCAAGATGTTGACAAAACGACGATAAAAAAAAAAAAGCGACGACCCGCATTTGAAGAGGGTGTCCGGATACAGGAAAGGGAGAGGAGCTGAGAAATCGTTTACAAGTCGTAACTTGGCGTGCAAACAGACGGCCCAGTCCACATGTCCTCTCGCTTGCATACCCGAAATATTTGATGAGCCCACTTTAATGTTTGTCCTCCTCACCGTCCCGCGTATCTGATGAAAGTTCTAAATCAAAATTTACCACACGAAAGTGGAATCGAAGAAGTCGATGATGTCGGTACCGACATCTGACGAACTTTATCGAATGTTGTAAATCAAAACTTTACAGAGGAAAGTGGATTCGAAAAAAAACGACACTGTTGACGTCGATGTTTGGCGTCTTTTTTTTTCGGACAAAGCAGATGTTCGCCAGCAGACAAGGTGTGAGCACAGATAGGCATTCCGTGGACTAATAGAAGGGAAATGAAAAGGAAACAAGGTATTTACATTTTTCCAGTGTGAATAAGTGTTAATATTTTCTGTCCTCCGCTGCGGTGTGTTGACGGAAAAGCAGACATCGCTGAAACCCCTAAGTACATTCATTAAGTGGGCAAAATTGTAAGAGGAAAGGTCTCCCTGGAGCTCAGTTGTCCGCTCCGTGAAATTAGCATTTTCCTTTAATGCACGTTTCAGCGAGTCGGGGCTTGCTCCGAATAATTAAGCTCTTAAAAGGCAGACACGCTTCTGATCATCGCCATTTCACTCCGAAGTTTTTCTGGCCGGCCAGAGGCAAATTAAAAAAGTTTCCCACAATGGCGCTGTTTCCGAAACGCATTCTGCGGCGCCCCACTGCCTGCTATGATTTGGCCTGGGCTCAGCTGCTCGCTACCAGTCGAGCTACTTTCAACTGTGCACAGTACAGGGGTTGGTCCATTATTTTTGTTTTAATTTTCATCCTGGTTTAACTGAAACGTCTTTGCAAGAATTCCATATTATTTTTATTTACAACTATAGCTGCCAAGGGAGTGTCGGAAACGCATTAAATAACGGTAGTTATTCCGTAGTTCCATAAAAAGGGATTTTTCTTAACGATAGAAAATTAGGAGGTGCAGTTTTATAAGTACGCGGGTTTTTAGTGTTCCGTACCCGAAGGGTGCCCCACGAGACCCTATTACTAGCCCCCGCTGTCCATCTGTCCGTCGCGTCCGTCTGTCTGTCAGCGGGCTGTATCTCATGAAGCGTAATAGGCAGAGAGTTGAAATTTTCACAGAGTGGGTATTTCTATTGCCGCTATAACAGCAAATAATGAAAAACCAAGATGGCGAATTTCAAAATGGCCGCCATGCAAATAATGAAAAACATTTTTCGATTATGTTCGTTGCGCCTCTCTTGTTGCTTTTACAAAAGTATTTAAAAAGTACATAGTGTTTTATCTTGTACGATGGTACGGAACCCTTCATGTGTGAGTCCGACTCGCACTTGACCGGTTTTTATTAATAAGTTTCGTAAAACATATCATTCTATGATTACAGTAATTAATTGTCAAAAACGTCATGTTATGTTTTGGGAAGATGAATGGCATCCCATCATACTAAATGCTGAGAACATGACTACCAGACAAAAAAAAAGTTCGTAGGTATTCCGAATAGCATGCATTACTTGGGTAAGACCTCAACCGATCTCAATACTATTTGTAATCTTTTTGCCAATTTTTTTCGATCTGTGTACATTCCACCAGTTGCTCAACATGTTGTTGGGGAGGAAGTATCGCATGAGATATTCAGTTTGGGTCATTCGCGCTTGAGCTACAAAAACGTGGAGGAGGAATTAAGATTGTTGGTCTCAGATAACTGCCTAGATTTGACGATTTTGTACCGATTAACTGACCTGAAAAACTGTGCGGATGCTATTGCTAAGCCTCTTATTATTATTTTCAATCGCTCCCTTGAAACTGGCAATTTCTTGTCTGCATGGAAGGATTCTATTATTTCTCCTATTTTAAAATCAGGGTCCAAGAATGAAGTAACTAATTATCGACCAATCTTTTTGAAAAGCTGGTGTACAGTAAGTTGGTTCTTATTTTGAAAGACGAAATCTGTCCGTTGCAACATGGCTTTGTCCGTGGTAGATCTGCTACCACTAATCTAACAATTTTTTCTAATTACTTGTTGAATTCGATTGAAAGGGGCTTTCAGTGTGATGTAATCTTTACAGATTTTGCTAAAGCATTTGATAGAGCAGATCATGCAATTTTAGTTTCCAAGCTGAAAGTCTTAGGTTTTCACTCGAGTATTTTAAAATGGCTTTAGTCCTACCTTACCGATCGTATTCAATACGTCCGAATCGATAATGCCCTCTCGGAACATATTAATGTTACTTCCGGTGTTCCTCAAGGAAGACACCTGGTACCGCTTCTATTTTTGTTATTTATAAATGACATTCCGTCTGTTCTGAATCATTCCCAGTCTCTTATGTATGCAGATGATCTAAAAATCTACTCGTGGTCATATATGAAACATCCAACATACCACTTTTTAAAACAGATCTCGTGTGATGGACTAATAGCTTTTAAATAATATTGATATGAAAATAGGCCAAATTTTAGATTTGTCTGAGAATTTTTTCATTAACGATTCGATTAATTTTGGGATATTGTGTTTATGATTTTTGTTTCAGCCATATCACGTGAAATAAGTTTTTGATTTTACTGACTCTATTTAAAGCATGATTGTCAAAAGAATTATAAAATATGAGAGGCACTCTATGGCACAGGATTGAAATGCACCTACTTATGTTAAGTGGAAGAGAGTCAATAGAACACTATTTCAAACAGGATCTCTAAGTCAATATTCATTAGTTCACAACCACGACTGGAAGAAACGATGCGAAAAATCTCAGCGTTGTCAGCATAACATAAAACATTGGAATTAGGTAGGTCGCTAGTATAAAATGTCAAAAAGTAGCGGACGCAATTGGCTTCCTTGAGGTACTCCGGAAGTAAATATTTAGTATCACTTTAGAAAGGTACTCGAGAAGGACATGTTGAGCGCGAGAGGATAGGTATGAGCGGATCGATTGACAAAAAGAGGCAATCAGCTCACAAATCAGGATCGTATAACTAATTCTATCGAAAGTCTTACTCAAAGATACAGTCAACTCAATTCCCAGCTTCATTTGCGATTAGGAAAAAATGTGAGAACTGGGTTAGATTAGTAGTAGTAGATCTGTCTTTAATGAAGTCATGTTGATAGGCTTCACCTTCCGCCTTACGGAAATAGGTTGAAACTTTTAAATATTACCCCTTTATAAGCGTACAAGCGTAGGGAGATTTTTGAGGTAGTCTATTTCCACTTTATATATGTATATAAATAACCACAGGACGGATTACGGATTTTATGAACTTCGTTCTAGAATTACTAGATCGGTTTTATGCTTTACAAATTTCCAGAACTCCTTAGGCTCATTACTCAACTAAGTCTTTATTCGGTTAATATGGTATATCTAGTGTTAATGTGACGCTAGCTAGTAATAGTTAATTTCGCAACTATGTATTTAAATTGGCTGGTTTGCGTATCGAAATACTCTCTCATTTTAGAGCAACCTGGATTTCCTAAAACATGCATCCAAATTATCAATTTATGCAAATCCGAAAGCATTACGAGACCTCGCTGCTGGCACCGAAGGATAACTTATCGTCCTTGCTTACGCAAAAACGCCACTTCCTCAAGTTAGCCAAGTCTTATCCCGGAAGCATTAATTATCTAGCGCTCCATCAGTCGAAGCACCTCAGAGCTTACCCGACGCTCAGGTTGCAAAACTCTCGGAATCCCAGCTAATGCAACTCCTACTTCCTACTTACTAGCGAATCCCCTCCCCCGTGCGGTCTGCCGGGATCTGAAGGTCCAGGGCCCACCCCAGTCATAATGGAGAAATACGCGAGTCTCCCAGCACTCAGTCAACTGCTCCAACTCCGTCACATTTAATTTCATTGCAAGCAGTTTCCTGTCTAGCTCACCGGGAAACGAATATAAACTTCTGAGGGCGCCCCGGAAATCGGCTATAAAAACGCCATCACGGCGGAGCAGCCACCCCCACGGCACCAGTCTGTGTACCTTGGAGCACTTAAAGAAGAAAATGAGTCGTTTAGGCACAGACGGAAGACATATGTGGTTCCTTGGGGTTTGGGTGGTTTCTAACGGGATGCAGGGTGACCTTAAACTTCGCCAAAAGCCTGGCGTGGCACGGCTTAGCACCCAGTTGATATGCGGCACACTTTCGTTAGCGTAACGAGTTCTAGCATAACCCTTTCGGGTGGTGGTGGCGTAATGAAGTACCACAACCTCCCACCGAGGTTTTGTCGGTCTGGCACTATAACCTAGATGGCACAACGGAGTGCCGGTGGGTTTTACGAGTGATAAGTGAAACCTGTTGACTAAGCGGGTCCTCGGAGGCTTACGAGCTTTCCTCGGCTTCACTGTTTCAATCGGTGTGCAGTGTGCAGACTTTGTCTTGGGGGATTTTACTGCATAGTGTTTGAGCTGCGGAGGATAGTTCTTAACGAAGTACCACTTTGGCGAGGGTTCATTACACAAATTGCATGCAACAGAACTGGAAAATGTATCCCCCCCCTAACCTGTTGAAATTGAGTTACGAGCACTCACGTCCCTTTTCGACCTGTTCCGTTTAACAATACATTTGGGTTATATTTTCCGGGATAACAAACGTCAACCTTTGATCCTTTCGGCTGAAGTAAATTGGCCCCGCGTGTTCTACAATAGCACCCGGCATATGATGTGGTGGGGAGGAAAAATGTGAAATATGTGAAGAGTATGTAGACTCAAACGACCTTTTGCCTCTGCACATAGAACTGTGTTCTTTTGAATTTCACGAGACCCATATGGGCGGGGGCGAGCCTGTTCGCAAAGGAAAGAGAATTTATTAGTAACTTCAGTTGGGCTCCACTGGGTGAGTAACCCGGACCCTTTAGCCCGCATGAAATGTGCATGCACATTAACCGGACGCGAGGCTTATATTTTGACCTTCGAGCGCCTTACTCATTTGGGTCGACAGGAGTACAACGGTGCTCGCGGCTATACAGTCCTACTCAGTCCGTATTTATTAACCAGAGCTATACACGGAAGTCCAGACCTAGTATACCCGAGGGGGGTTGGTGCATGGCTGTTATTTTAAGGTTGCTCTGCTTACCAGGAGGGTAACATATTTATGAACTGGATGGAGCGTATGGCCAATTGGGACGTGGCAAGGAAATTGCAGTATTTTCCCAAATGGTCAAATTAGTCTTTCCACTCATATAGTTGTTTCGTGCTGGTGGATGGCACTGTACGGGTATGTACATATGTGGGTTTGTAGTATGTAGTACATATTACACAGTTTGTTCGCTCTATTAAAGAAATTTAAAACGGAAGCTATTAGCTATTCTCCTCGCACTGAGCGTTACCCTAATTTTTCGAGTCTAATCTGGAGATCGTAATGGCAGACTGGCTTGGGTTCAATTAAATAAATTGTTTGAATATATTTGGACATTGCGCCACAATTTGGAATGAAATACAGGAGCTCACCAAATATGGCAGACATTTCCTGGTGCCTATAATTCTGTGGTGTTGCCAAATTTTACTAATTCTGAAACTTCTAAGCAATCCTAAAGATTAGTTGTTCTGTCGAAATGTTTAGATCCTGTTAACTTTTAATTGCAATCAAAGCATGTCACCATACACCAAACTCATTACGTGTTTTGAAATAATCGAAATAAATAGAAATATTTTGTACAACGACTAAACGTGGGAAATAAAAAGGAAACAATTTTAGTTACCTTGGCAAGGTGTTGAGGATAGTTAGTAGGTACTCCTTATGTATTTTTGCGTAGAATCCGAATACGGTGCCAGAATTGTTCCATCACGTCAGAATTTTGAGATATTTGAGGTTATGTTCCCAAAAAATTACGTTTTTGGCTAACTTTGAGATTATGTACAGGGTGCGCAAATTTTTCCTGGTCTTTATCTCCAGTCACATCATTAGATACTACTGTTACTCTTCAATTTAAGAGTTTGGGAGATAAATTTCCATTTTTTTAAAGTTACGGCTATTTAAAATTACAAAGTATACCCCTTTAACGTGATGAGTATTTCAATGGAATGGGAATTTTATTTTGCCTACATAATATTTGTACTCAGTGTCCTCAAAAACCCCCGAACAAAAATTTTCAAGAAAAATAAACCAGTAAAAATGTTTTGTGTGAAAGGGTAAATTGAAATACTCATCACGTTAAAGAGGTATACTTTGTAATTTTCAATAGCCGTTGCTCTTAGAAAAAAATGTAAATCTATCTCTCAAACTCTTAAATTGATGAGTAACAATATTACTACATTATGTAACTGGAGATAGAGACCAGAAAAAATTTGTGCACCCTGTACATAACCTCGAATATCTCAAAATTCTGACGTGATGGGACAATTCTGACCCAGGATTCAGGTTCCACGCAAAAAATTAGTTCGGAAATGACCCTCAGCTTTTCAACAACAAAAGCATGTTGGCCTGTGTAATTAAAACGCTAACGCGAGAGCTTGTGATTATGGAACATTACTGATAAAAATTTTGAAGAAAAAAACAAAATGGCGGATTCAGAATGGCGGCAGACAATTTTTAACTTCCCGATCCAATTGCGCCCACACCTCTATGTCTTATACCTACTGCTAAAGCAGGGAATTGGCAGAGAAAGTGAATAAGAGTCTCCTTTTTTATAGCAGCTCGTGGGTTCTTCTGATGTTATAGGGCCAGAAACGTTACCAGTTCTACGATTGGCAATGGCCTGGAAATGAGCATATGCCTCTTAACGGATATCATGAGGATATATATAGCAACTCCAAATGCCGTTCACTGCAAATAGACCCTTGCCTGATCGTTCCTCCTGATGTCCATGTGTCCCTCAACTGGCCAATCGCCGTCGGCATTGTTCCACTAGCCTAGTTGAAACTATGGACAAATCAAGAGCTTTGAATCCTTGATGTTACGTATATTGAGACAAAAGTAACGCTATTATATAATACAAATTTGCTTATGATTTTTCCCGTAACTGTCACGGAAGTTCGGGGAAGGGGCAATAATCGTAAAAATTGTTATCCCATTTTCTCGACTGTTTTTGCAGCAACGATGAAAGTGATGGTAGCAGCGTAGAGCGCGCTTCCAGCACTACAAGTTTGCTCATTTGACATTTCTCGTAACTGTTACGGTTGACCGCAGGGGGCTTATGAGTGCATATTAGTGTTTTCGATGTTTTAAATCGCGATTTCTCAGGAATGGTGATTCGTAGGAAATAGAGTGTATAAACCATTTATGTAGGCAATTGAAAGAGCTACAACTTTTGTATGAATTATTTTTACGATAACACTTACCGTTAACGAGAAATATGCGAAAAACCGATTTCGTCGAATTTTGAGGTTGAAAAATTGTAAAATTGTTTAGGGCAAGTTAGATCAGTGGAGCCTTTTGCCATTTCACTTGTAATAATACATTTAAGGTCGGTACAAAATTTCAGCTTTTTCAAGCACTTGGTAATTTGAAGATGACAACTGTGTGCAAAAGCATAAACTTTCAGTTTTACGAAGAGGATACATCACCAGGACTTCTTCCCGTTGTTAATTACGTAAAACTAGCTGTACTGCAGCTTCATATTTTTATCGCCACGGCCTCGCTATATATAGGCTGTAAAATTCCCCCCACTACACTGTCTCCTCTTGACAAGTTTTGTAGCCACAGTACCTATAACTTATACTACGGCTAAATGCACCCCGTTTCAGCAACACTTTTATGAATTTCACCTTAGAGTGCAACACAGCACGAGGAAGATATCAAAATTTAATTACGGCCACGAACTGCAATTATCCCCGGTGTAATGTTCGGGTAGATCTAGATGATGTCCGCCACTGAATAAGCTTAATTTGTGCGGTGGAATTAAACGTAATTCACGGAGACGATCCGTCATCGCTGCTGTACGGGTGCCTGCCCTCTAATCCGGGTCGCCAGCGAAGCCACAATGCCATTACGGTGGCAGCTCCTGCCGGCGATAATTAATAATGTAAATAAATAAAATGAGTGCGCGGAGGCTGGAAACGCTACCCGGCAAATAATCCCCGAAATAATTGGGTGCATCATCAGTATTCGGGGCGATGAATTTATTTTAACTTTGGGAGTCGCACCACCTGTTCATCTGCTGTTTCCAACCCCGCCCACCTGCGTGAGGGTGGATGCGTGCAGTACCCTTTTCGGAGCCTAATAAATTAGACTTTTGTGTTTTGTTCCAATTGGAGTAGGTTTTAAATCCAATTTTACGTTCTGGATAATAATAACACAAAATTGCCGTACAACCGGGCCCCCATACAAAAAAGACTTGTGCAGATTTCCTCTCCATCGATTTTATCCTTTACGTAGGTCTTACCGGGTTGCGCGGTGGGTGGGTGCTCCATTCTATGCGGGAACAGCCAGAATTTATTGTTTCTCCATTTCAAGACGAATTATGGTTTTTCGACGGCAAAAATTGGAGATTTCCGTTTCATCATGGCGGCCTGGCGGGCGTTGTATCCGAGCGAGCAAGGAAAACACTGTTGGAATTAACATGAACCAAGGCCACAATTCCATATTCCCCGGTAACCCAGAGCCCCGACATTTGGAGTTTCGGAGTGGTTTGGAGTTTTTAATTAACCCAACGCCCTGGCCCCTACCAGCTTTGGAAACCCGACGATTTATTGGATTTCATGCTTGCCATCGCCGAGCAAGCTCCGATCCCAAGCAGGCAGACATTCTGTCGCCGGGCTTGGCCCGGGCGTAGGAGCACCCAACCAGACGAGGTATCATCATTATGTGATTATAGAAAGTGGAATAAGTTTATTTTTGGTGTTGGGGTAAACAGACGCATCCCCCATATACCCGACCGCACTAGGCCGGGTACTGGGCCGCCTGCAGCTGGGACGCGTCAATCAAATCTGAATATTCAGTGTAAACCTGAAAGGAAGTTAATGAAAATTGGATCTGCCGGTTTGTCCTGGTGTTTGTGTGAAGCGTCGGAAGATGTTAATCTCCCGTCAAAGCGCTGATTCCTTAACCGCCAGAAAGTGGTGCCAACCGGGGAGCGGGGGGTTTGATTAAATTTCCTCCCATACTTTCAGCCAAAATCCCCACCTACGCAATAGGAATGAAATAAGAATGCCATCTCTGGCGCTGATCACCTCAGAATCATCAAAAATGGAGAAGAACTTCGTCTTCATCTAAGATAGTCCCTCTTCCATCTATTCATTTTCATGGGGCTCGTAGATTTCCGTGATTTCTGCGAGACGCACAATTATTTTTCTTGCCATTTCCTTTTCGAGTGGAATGGGCAAATTTTCTTGAGTCTATTGTTCGAGGAAGTCTCGCCACAATTTACGTTATGTTTTTTTTTCATCGTAGCTGGAGGCACGTGACTGATATTGTCAGTCGTTGTTGCATGGTAACGCCTATCTATAATTGTAAATCTATCTAGATTCGTAATCGTAGTTCCTGCTGTCTATATGGCATTGCTTTAGTCGTACCTCTTATACAAGGTGGCTCTAAAGTTGTCACCCGTCGTTCTTTGGCTGTAATTTTTTTATGTATGGAAAACTTTGGTTCTGCTTTTGGATTGTGTTTATTTGATGTCTTAATTTTTTCCCATTGCGTCGAGAAAATAATATAGGCCAAGTAGCCCAACGCTACAATTGATGACCATACCGGCCCGATTTACGGCATTTTCCGTCACTCTTGCCAGAACTTCCGCCGATAGGTTCTCGCATTCTTGACGGATATCCTCTTTGAGGGCTTCAAGAGTCTGATGCTTGCTGAGATAGACTCGTGACTTCAAGAAACCCCACGAAAAGATGTCTGGAACGGTTAAATACGGCGATCTTGCTGGCCAGTGCAAATCACCAAAACGAGAGATTAGGCGACCCGGAAATGCAGCCCTTAGAATTTCGGTTGTGGCTCATGCAGTATGCGCCGTTGCTCCATCCTGTTGAAACCACATGCTCTCCAGTCCCAATTCATCCAATTGAGGAAGGAGAAAGTCGTTGAGCATGGCTCTGTAGCGCTCGCCATCCACAGTAATCGTTTGGCCCGCGGCGTTTTCGAAAAAATAAGGCCCGATAACGCCTCCAGCGTAAACAGTACACCATGCAGTAACTTTGAGCGGGTGTTATGGCTCTTCGTGGGTTATACGCGGATTTTCGGTGCCCCAAAAGCGATAATTCTGCTTATTCACATATCCACAGAAATGGGCCTCGTCGCTCATGATGATTTTCGATGAAAAGTTGTCTTCCTCGTGGTCTAGATTCAGAATGGCTTGAGCGTAGGTTACACGCGCTTGGCGGCCAACGGCTAACAGTTGATGCACTGTCTGCATTTTGTATGGGAACATCTTCAAGTCTTTCACCAAAAGTCTCTGTTGCGACCGCAGATTGATGCCCAATTGTATGGCACGTCGACTGGTCGATACACCGACGTCCTCTGCGATATCATCAGCCACAGCCGTGATACTCTCAGCAGAACGGCTGCTCCCGGGCCGGGCCGACCTGACAGCATCTAGTGTTGTCCCATACTCTTCTAGTCGAGTTGCTAAACGCCGTAGGATTTGCCCAGTTGGTGTCGGACGACCGGAAAATCAGCGCCTAAATTCATGTAATTTTTTTTTATTTGTACGGTCGAAAACCTGTGGAGTCCAGTCTTCCAGATATGAGTATTAGAAGCGCGAATTGACTGTGTTTTAGAGGATGAAGTTGTCTTGGCTGTTATGTCAATAAAACCCTATGCCATTGGACTTTACTATCTATGCCCAAGGTTTATCAAGCTATCCAGATGCTTGGAAGATGGCCAAGGTTATTCCCTTGCCCAAGAACAGTAAAGCTTTGCACCCTACTGATTACCGAGCAATCAGCATCTTACCATTTCCATCAAAGGTCATGGATAGAATTATTGCGGAACAAATGAATGAGTTTCTTAATCAAAATAACTTGCTATCGTCATGTCAGAATGGTTTCCATAAAAATAAAATTAACTGATGATATAAGACAGGCTACCGACTTTGATAGAGTAACGCATCTTGTCTTGCATGATTTTTCCAAGACTTTTGATTGAAATTGATATAAATTGAAATGTCGTTTTGATTTCTCTTTTTCTGCAATCTCTTTGATCGACAATTATTTAACCGAGCGTTATCAGTGCGTGCAAATTGATTAACAGCTCTCAAAAAGGTCTGAGTTAAATTTAGGAGTTCCGCAGGGGTCTATTGCAGGTCCTCTGCTATTTGCAATGAATCACTGCCACTGAATCATTGAACATGATATCTGGTACGATTTTCGGAATTCTCAGGCAATGGTGGATTTCCTGTAGAAATTTGTCTACAATTGTAACACCTATCTAGGTACTCAGAAAAATTTTAAATTCTTCATAACGGAACTCCTACCATCTTCGAGATTAAGTGAAACTTTTGAAATCGACGAGAACGAACAATATGTTAATACCAAAATTTAAATATTTCCAATTGCAACACTCGTATTTTGTAACAACAGCAAAGCTTTAGAACGATATGCCTGTTGAGTGTAATACCGCCAAAAGTAGGCGAAAATTTAAGAAGATTTTTGAGATGTGGGTAGTTAAGTAGTTAATCAGTTAGTTTTAATTTTTTTCTTGTAACCTGTAAATTTGTTATTAATTATTATTATATTTATTATTTTCATCATATTACCATCAGCTGTCTTTTAATATTAATTTATTATTATTTTAATTTTTCCTACTTTTGTGAAGCACTTTTAAAGCTGGGGCTTTGTACTAATTGACTGAATAAAAAAAAATAAAAAAATAAAAAAGTCAGAACAGCAGAACGCCCGCTCCTTGCAACAGCGACCAATGCAGATTTCGAGTGAGTGATACGTTTGGATACTGCAGCTGTTGCATGTAGGAGTGGACAGCACCTGCGGTGATGTCGGAGGCATCAGATTGATGTTTTGAGGCATGTGTGCCTCTGACTGCAATTTATGTACATTATACCTTCTACTATGTTCCTACGTCATCTCGTTTCCCTCTTTTTAGTTCGCTTTTTACACGGTCGGGTTTTTTTAAATTTATTTATTTTTTTATCATTTCCTATGCCTGCTGATTTCCTGAGCTTATTGTTCGAAGAAATCTCGACACAGTTACTGGCTTTAGTTTTATTTTATTTTTTATTTTTTTCATTGACAAAGCGAGTCGCGCGACAAAGAATCTCCTACGGCGCATTAACAATGTACACATAGCTCGACAGGTTTGGGGGTTTGAGTTTGGCATTTGACAAGTTCCGCTGGTGCTCCCCCAGTCAGATAGATAATTGCGTTCCACTAGACATCGGAGCTGCGACACACGTATCCATCGCAAAAACAACCTCGCAAATACATATTCTGCCCGTTCAGGCGAAATTCCTATACGAGGATTGACTTGACAGTGGGGCATTTTTGCTCGAAATAATTTTTTTTCTTCCATTTTCGTGGAATTGGGTCCGTCTACGGCGACCTCACCCTGCGAGCCACCTCCCAATTGGGGGCACACATGCTGCACACTAGGGCTGCTACATTACGCCTAAGCATGCCATTTTCTTAACATGCTGCCACCAGTAATTCCCTTAGGGAGCTTCTTGAGAAGTCAAGTCTGGTGGTGTCCCGGACAGCACGTGTATGCCCCGGGCTAAGTCGAGGTCGTCCGTGGCAGACTCCGGCGAGCTCCTTCATAATGTATCGCGTCTTGGGCTAGGCAATTGGGGCCAAGGACTATATTTTTACTGACATCCCATTTGGTGGCGTAGCTCTTTCAAAGCGCGGCAATATTTAAGCTGTGCAAAGTGGGTTGTAATCCTTGCGGGGCCCGGTCGTCCACCTTGCCGTGTGTCTATCTTCCACACCTCCTTACAGATGGTTGTAGTGCTGGGTGCTCCCAAAATGAGATAATCCCAGCAGCTACACACTGCGGATTTGTCGTCTATCCCCAGTGAGGAAAGTGTTTAATGAAATTCCAAAGATTATTTAGCGTAGGTGGCGCGCGCTGTTGTACTTATCGTGGGGAACTTTACCAAAGTCTGACATCGTCCCTAATCTCTGCCGCAGTGGTATGAAATAGGCCCTAATGAGCAATTGAAAGTAATTGAAGAATTCGGCCGACAATGGGGCGTGGGTGGCTGGGTGGGCTGTCGGGAATTTGGGAGGAATCCTTGAAATTCGTGTCATAATTTCAGCGTGCTGCCATTTAAGTTTAGCATTTCTCGGGGGAATCAGTGAAATTTCAGTGAATTTCTCACTGGGACTGGTCATTGTCGAGACTTTAATAAGAAGGAGGAGATTACTTCTACTGATTAAATGCAGGGTGGGAGCTTCACAGGCTTTTCAGACTCTTTCAAGAAATTCGCAAATTGTGACGATTCATTGTTTATCGCACACGAAAAGCGCTTGTAATTTACTTAGACGTTCAAGCCCAGCTTGGCCGAAATAATATTTCAACTTGGGTAAATTCAAAAACAACGTGTAAGGAGCTAATAAATAGAAATGGACGTAGTTTTACATCTGGAAAGATGTACAAATCTGAAGGTAATTACTTTGCCTGTTTTAATTATCCAGAGCAGCTGGAAATGGGAATTCCTTTATCCATCTGTAAGTCCGGTTACAAAGAACTGTTTTAGCTACGCATACAATAACAAAAGCAAATGGAGAATTAATGCACTCTCTGCCGCAGTGGCTAACAATTACAATAAAAATAGCAGAAGACACCCGTTTGCAAAAATTTTGTATATACACTTCAGTTATCATGTCTCAACAAGAACATGAATTTTAAATCACACGCCATTTCCGCTGGCCATATGTTTGTTAGTCATATTTTGTAGACATTTACAAAAATTCTTTGTGACACGTTGGAGGAGCTTTTATTAATTGGGAAGACCTGTTCCAAAAATGAAAAACAATTCACAATGACAATTCATAAATTACGTGTCCATGGTGTGCATAATCGTCCGTCGTGAATGGATGGACTGAAGGTAAATGACATGTGGTTTAAACAGGACGGAGCAACTTCCCCCACTGCACGCGAAATAAGGCCCTTATTGTGAATAACGTCAAATGAACGTACGAACGTGCAATCGAAGTGTTGGTATTGCGAACAACGATTGCGGTCGTTGTGTTCGATTGTAGTAATATCCTTCATTCGATCGCATTTGTTGTGATTTCTGAAAAGCTGGCCAATTTTTTGACATTCGGGTTGCATGTTGACCAATTCAACCTCATTAAGGAAATAAGAAAATGCGAAACGTTTCAATAAATCTATCGAAAGGCATAATTATTGTTTTATTATACTTATCATAAAAAGAAAATCATTTTACCAAAAATAATCTATCTCTAAGGGGTTATAAAGGTCCCGTAAATGTCTCCTTTGCGAAGAGTGCCCAAAATTCCTGAGAACTCTCATCCGCACTTCTTGAGTCGTAAAATCACAACTCCACTAAAATCATGTTAACAATATTTTTAAATCAGTGACTTGACTGGCAAATTGTTTGAAAATTAAAAACAGATACAAATAAATTACAATAGTGTTTGCTAGTGCACAATAATAGTTATTGTGAATCATTTTTATGGCAGCACTGGAAACTCGATTCGATTGTGTTACACAATACCAAAAACGACCAAGCGTTATTGACGAATCGATAACCGCAATAGGCACCAAAGACGATATAGCAAACCAAGTTCTCAGGTCATCACCTCTCTTTGTTAAAATCAAAACTAGCCACCGAGTTCTTCCCCTGGGGTTTTTTGATAGGTAAGGTAATTTGAACCATCAGACAATTCAACAGCTTAAAAAAGAAATCGAATGCGGCATTCCTTCAATCAAGCATCTTTACTCCAGAAAGTTGCGCAAAATTTCGTCTAAAGACCTACCTACACCTACCCACCTACCAAACACACGAACATAATCCCATTCTCAGGACTTCAATTAATCAATTCCTATATTTGTTGAATTTCGTAAGCGTCATATATTTCGTCATAATACGCCATGTTGTCATTTGTGAAAGGCCCTATTGCTGTGAACGACGAGGAACTGAGAGCGTCGGGTCCTAAGTCACACTCCGGCTGACAGCAGCTATGCTTTTGGTTGAATGGCCAGATCGAGCATGTTGTCTTGCGTCCGGCAGAGATTCATTAGTTTTAAATTTATTCATAATGTTTGGATTTGCTTGTTTTTTTGTCAATGTGTGTTATGCACCGGAGATGGAATCGACAAAAAAAAATTTTTTGATGATTGTAACTTCCTGCTCTGTACTGTACGGACGCCAGAATAAATGAATTAGAATGCCATTTTTTTCCTGTAAGTTGTCAAAAATGATAATCCCTATTGATAAAAGTTGTTTTTTAATTAATTAATTTCAACACCATATTCGTAATCAACGACCCGAAAAAAACTTCTATTTGATTGAGTATGGATGCGTTTCCAACTTTGGCCCACAATTTTGGATTCACCATTTTAAATTCTCTACTCACACCTCAGATTTTTTAAACAATGACTCCGAAAATAAGAACATATGCTCAAAAGGGTTCAGATCGTTAATTTTTTGAAAAATTAAAACATGACAAAACCAGATTTTTGAGGTACTTACATACGTATATTTCGTTTTGCTTATGCGCTGGTTATGTTCGTAATTTTTAAACCACTCTATAAATTTGCTTGAGATTATAATAACAATTTCCTCGAAAAAAAATATTTTCTCTTGTCTGAGCAAAAACTTGAAACTTAAATTCAATTTAATTAATAAAAAACAACAAAACTAAAATATAATTTTAATTGACTTGTAAAGTATAGTTGTTAACATTAGACAAGAAAAAAAATATCAATTAAATAGCCATCGCGGTTCGTTAGATATGTGTTCACATTTGACGAGATTGAGGAAAACGTTTTGAACGTATGTAATGTTTGATTTCTTTGTTTGTTTTTGTTTCAGGGTAGTTCACATAATTAACTTAACTCTCCAAAAAACTTCAGAGGAGGATGCAAACAGGTTAAATCAAAACTATTCGGCGGACAGTCTTGGTATCCAAAATACTTGCAAAAATGTTCTTGTTTTCCATGTGGTGTGGCAGGTCGCGCCGTCCTGTTGAGTTTTGTCCTGAGAGTTTGTTAGCATGCCAACTATTATATATGAATACGTAACTTGCGAATTGTCATTGTAAAATGTTTTACATTTTGGCAATGGGTCCTCAAAATTAATAAACGTACTTCCGTGGTGTGTCGTGGTTTATTTGCGTAAAACATTTCTTTGCGTTTCGGTGTGCAATTGTATTCAAGGCCGAAAAAAGTTCATTTGTATTTTGAGCAGGGGGACTTTTCACATCCCTTACAACCCTTACAAGGTTGCGTTAATTATAAAATCACTACTAGTTCGCTGTGGATGTTTTGATAAAATGTTTCTTTACTACGCACTTGTAATTCTGTTTGAATTCGTTTTCAAGAACTGAAATTCTGCGAATTATTAATTACTGTACAATCTCTGCCGCTGACTGATATGATCTCTCTATTCGACAGTCTGCGTTATCTAAAAGAAACACATCAAATTTTCTACTGAATATTTGGTTGCAGTCCATAGTGCCTGTTTTCGAATTGTTTACCTACTTATTGCGTTCTCAAAATCTAGATAAAATCTCTTCGTCTTACGAATAATGCGAATTTTCTTGTTTTGTCCATGGCAAATAGTACAAGTGGCCATTATACAATAAATCCTTTCTTCCATCCTCAAAGCGTGAAGTGGGGCGTGTTGGTCTTGCAACTTTTATCTAAGAAAATAAAACTATAATTTTCTTCTAAAAAAATCAATGCTCCATTTTATGTGGCTGTACTTATATACATATACAATGTATGTATTGTAATAAAATAACGAGAAAAAATGAGAAGACGTCAGACACTAATAAAATATCTTCTACCTTTGCTTGAAAAGGGTTCTGGGGGATGTCCAGCACGTACTGATCACAAATGGGCTAGTGTAACATAAAATTGCTGCAGGATGTCCCTGATCCCTTGGCATACACATTGGGAAAAAGTCGTACATCACCCTAGATACATAGTATAAGGAAAGTATGTCTCTGTAGCAGATGTGGAAAAGCAGGAAACCACAAAAACCTTAAGGCCTTGGGCGAACTTCCTGCCCCAACATTACCAGCGGATGGCAGGAGTTTTGATGTTTTATTCCTTGCGACAACATGTTCCTTATTTTCAGGATCCTTCTCTACGAAGTATGTATACAATGTTGCCTTTTTAATTGCGCGTCCGAAATCAAAGACTTTTGCCATGGCAAACTTTTTGCGGGACCCCTAAAGTAATTGGAAACTTTCTTCGCGGGCACTTCTTTATCTTAGGAATTGTTTCCGCGCTTCCCTCCTTGAAAGTCCGGGCACGCGATGTCCCAATTGTTGTGGGTGGCACAGTCATGGTGAACAGCTCAACGAATGAGGGTGGTATAATTTATTTGCGTTCTTAGGTAACTGTATTAAGGCATCAACTAAATTAAAGGTGGAGACTTGTTTTTTTGTGTTTGTTAAGCTGCCACTCGCCCCGCTACCCACCGTCTTCGATCCATTAAATTGATGTTAACGCTGCCATGTTCTCACAGCAATTTGATCGGATTTGTGCTGCTCTTAATTTTATGCCCTTCCTCAGTCCACCCCCCTGAGGGTTTAAAAGGGCGAATAACGCACACGAAAAAAGGAGTTGTTATCTGTGATTACCAGCTATACATGCGAAAGGCTCTTTTCGCCTCATCATGCAGAAATCTTGAGGAGCTTATTGGAACGACGGCCCATAATCTGGGCCCGAACGAAGAGATTTACCGAAAATTGTCAATTACCAATTTCCTCTGCGCCAACGCAGGATCCTTGTGCGATTTCCATGAGTTAAACAATAATTCCCTCCTGCCCCCCATATTTGGGCAGTCAAGTGAATTTTGAGGGATACTCAAAGGACGAAATAATTTTACGTTATCAACGAAGACAATGTCCACTTGTATGTTTACCTTAATTTAAAGCATCCATTATGAAATTGTCTTTTTGCTATACAGTAAAGCATGTTAAGTCCCCAAAAAAAATTCAATGTATGGCAACGTGCGTCAAGAGGTACAAAGTAATACGAAAATTGTTCAGTCGGCATCTCATGTAACCTCTAAGCATACGTTCTTTGTACCCTACCACTTTAAACCTTAGCTACTGCTTTCTGTGATTCTGACTGTGATATAAACTTTAAGGGTTTTACCCACTTGACGAGCCTTCAGCCCACTTCCCTTGAAACCAAAGTTCCTTTGTTTGACAAAGTGTCGGCCCTTAAACATTTGTCGAACTTCCCCATAGCTTTGCGAGCGCTCCTGGCTGGATTAATGCTTCCATTTTAAATAAGTGGCATTTGACTTTGACACTTGTTCTCTGTTATTTAAATAATTTTTCATTGTCTAGTAGGTGTTTATCTAAGCCTTGGATGCATTTCGTGACTCCTCCCCTGTTTAAGAAAGTCAAAAAACATGAGCATTTCTAACAGGCAGACCTTTTGCATATTAGTGCCATCACACTAAAAATGAGCAATTGCTATTTAATGGTTTTTCACATATTGTGTCCATTCCAGCATGCATTAACGAAAAACAAAAATCAACAACAACAAAAGTGGAACACCTACCCTCGAATCCAGAGACAATCGCGTATGGACTGCATTTATCATATTTTAGACTCAAATTTAGTATTAATCACAGAATTCTGCGTTAAAAGCTCTCCCTTTCAAATTTAAGGTCAGTAGATGGCTGATTACAATTATACAATGAATGCTTCTTAGAATCAGGATAAGGAGCAACCAAGCAGAACGAAGTTAGACAAACTCTAACTAACAATAAGCCCTTCCCATTCTTGACGTCTAGAAAAATTAAAATCTATTATGTTGATTAAAGAGACGCGATATACGAGGCATGTCCGGAAAGTAAGTGTACTCGATTTTTATACATTTCAAACAATTTATTTAAATAAAATTTTATACATAGTGACATCAGCACATATGTGAACTATTTTGCCACGTAGTCGCCATCCCTCTCGATGCACGTAGTGAGACGAGGGATCAATTTTGTTATGCCTTGGTCAAGGAACTCTGCCGCCGACTCCTTTGCCCACTTGTTCACCTTCCCCTTCACTTCCTCGTCAGCTGAAATTTTTTGAATTGGCTTTTGGTTTCAGGGGTATAATGGGCAACCCAAGTTTCGTCCGCTGTAAAAATAGAGTGCAGAAAATCATCACCTTCAAGTTCAAACCGCTCCAAAAACTCTTTGGAGTTAGCCACTCGATTCAATTTGTTTTGCTCTGTCAGCTGCTTTGAGACCCGCACATAGTTTACGAGTCTTTCTGTGATTGTTTCGTGCAGCAGACATCTGGAGATTTGTCGAAACATCATCGAAAGTTGATCCAAAGTCGATCTGCGGTCGCCGCGAACAGCTTCCTCAATGTTTTCAACAAGTTAATCAGTCAAAATCGACGGTCTTTCACTCCTTTGTTCGTCGTGCATTAGTACGACCGGTTTTAAATTCACGACACCATTTAAACACACTCGCACGATTTATTACTCCTTCGCCATAAACCGATTTGATCTCGTTAAGAACTTCATACGAAAATATCCCCTTCACAACGAAATAACGAATAACGTGAATTTCGCACTTAGTGGCAGATTCTATCGACACGGTTCACGGGACACTTTGCTGTGACCACAATTTTTGTTGCACCGACGCGTTCTTGGGCTCGTTGGAAATGGAGGAGCTAAGCTATACGGCAGTGACCAACAAAGCAAAACAAATTTCTCTCTGCCCGTGAGGGCCCTAGTACACTTACTTTCTGGACATGTCTCATAGATTACATCAGTTCGTACGGTTCATTACAAGTAATTCTCTAGTAAGCTCTATTGAGCAACGAGGAGGGGAGTTGCTGTAGTCGATAAACTGTGCCATGGGAGCCCGACAATGTTGGGTGAGAAAACCCTTCGTGCATAAATCATTTCACCCCCTGCAAAACAAAAAAAAAGTCTTTAAATAGGAAATTTACCAGCAAATAACTGATTTCATATACGTATACGAACATCATCTTTTGTCCTCAAGCCAGGATGGAAAGAGGCATAGTACCCTCACAGCACTGTTAAAGCTATCTGATAGTGTCCGAAGCACAATTGACCTAGATGGAGCCACTATTATTAGTACTGTGATTTCTGAAAGGCTTTCGACTCTCTTGACCATGGAATTCTTCTGGGTAAATTTTAAAAATCGTTTTGGATTCTCTCCTACGTCCATTACGTTAATTAGGAACTATATTGTAGACCGTCATCAGGCTGTCCAGGTAGGTGACGGTTTTTGTGATCGAAGTGGGGTCCCTCAGGGTTCGATTCTAGGACCTCTCTTATTTTCAATGTATTTTGACGACCAGGACTATTAAAATTAAAGTGAGACTTAATTAAATACGAAGACGATATTCAATAATAATAATGCAATAATTTAACTCTGAATCCTAGTAAGACTTAGGCTATCATAATTTATAAAAACAACATCAAGGAATCTAACTTACCCCCAATTCTTAAGGATAATGTGATTGTTCCATATATTTAACTTGACCTGCTCTGACCACGCTAGCTATTTAGCAGGACGGATATTTGGAAGGCAATTGTGGAGTTCCTATAAGTGTTTATTCGGAAGCAATTGGTTAAAACCAATATCATGCCGCTCAAAAATCACTATGATTGCTTTTATTCATATCTCGATTCGGCGTCGTCTGTCAAATTGCGAAGAACTTATGTTATAACGCCTGTGTCCGCCATATATTTAGCTTACGCCGATTTGATCAGGTGTCAACCAGGGTTTTAATTTTCTTAATTTTAATATATCTTTTTGTGCTTTATTAGTTTCTTTTTAGCATGTAATAGTTAAGGAACACATGTTTTTAAATATAGTGTGTGCACATTATAAAGCTAGACCTTTGTATAGGTGTTCGAAATAAATAATAATTATTATTGTTATTTTTATACCGTAGTTGATACGATGAATTGATATCTGGAAGAAATCATTGTGCCTCAAAGAGCTCGTAGGATTAGAGATAATAAATGTTGCTAGCAAGCTCCCCCGAATTGTGAAAAGGGTTCTAGACCATACAACAACCATATTCCAAGATGGGTCTAATGAAAGTGCATTAAAGAAATTTCATTATGTAAGGGTTATCGAACTTTTTAGACCATCGCCTAATGAACCCCAGGGTAACATATATTGAAAATGCGCTCTACTACTTCTCTAAAGCATAAGGGTTCACATGAATGCTGAATTTCTCTACTCGTAGAAAAAAATAGGTTTACTTTCACCACCCTCATCAGAACACCGGAAATGGGGAGGGGGATGTACTGAACAAAGAGGTGGGGGGGGGGGGCGACCCACGCTAGTTAGGTTCGCCCGAGCTTAACGAACCTTTCCTGAAAATATCGTCGCCCAACTCGAAAGACTGCACATTTTGTGATCGTATCTCCGCGTCATTTTTATAACTTTTAAAGGGTCATATTTTTGTATTCCAGGGGTTTACAAGAAATTTTAGTTATTGTCTTAGCTTTGTTATATATACCACTATTTATAAATCATTATTTCATTTCTGTCCGCTTCTGGGCATAACTCACTATGAAACCCGCCAGTCTTCTTTACCACAAAACAAAATTACATCGGAGCTTTTGTGTAGAGCGTCTTCTTACAATTAGTTTTAGCTGGTGACTTTTCCATATTCTTGTATCTAAAGCGGACATTATATCCAACTGTTCATATTAGCTATTCGTCAATGAGATAGAGATACCCTTTATTTCTGTGCACACTTTAATTTAAAGACGCAGGGTTATGTTGCCAACGAAATTTACTTAAAACAAAAGCCCAGTATCACCAGCCAGGTGGGCGCTGCGCATATCTTCATACTCGTACGTAACCTGCAGAACGGTGGATGTGGATGGTCGGTTTTTAAAAGGGTTATTTTTACAGCATATCATTAGTGGAGTTTTCACGAGCGAGCACCCAAGGCTCCTCACCAAGGGAGCTGTTGCTTTCGCCTCTCGAACTCCTGCTGCAGCGGCGGATACTCATGCCAGCAGCAAATATCTCGAAGCTTATTTTGTGGAAACGAACGAGCAGATATGCTTGCCCTCTCCTCCCGTTTCCGCCGTGCACATGCACAACGTCGCGAAAAGCCCTTTTTTATTTGACGACAACATAGTCTAGTGGGTACTCTGCTCCCGCTGGGAAGTTCATCTTTAGGGTTTGCTACAGCAAAATGTACTCTTTAGTATCGCTCGGGATGTTGTTCGTGTCAACGCTTTAATAGCTAGTGCTCCAATTTCCTTTCACGTCTACGTCCTTATTACGCAAAAGACCCCATTCATAAGACGATATTAAGGAGTAACTGAAAATGTACACCACCTGTCGGTTCTTGAAGCGATTCACAGGCTCCTGTAATTTCGCACAAACGAGAATTGATGTTGTTCACCTTCTTCGATCATTGACAGGGAGAATTATATCGGAAAGTCACGTCACGACGACGTTTTCACGATTTTTGGTTCGACGAACAATTCTGTCGTATTTTGCACTTATTCCTTTTGAAATCAGGGAAAAAGGATGTGATTTCAAAGAGCACGTTTTGTGCTTAATTCTGTTTTTCATCAAATTTCTCTTATTGACACAATTGGCAAATTTTGTCAATATAATTAGAATTGTGTAACAATTCCAAATTATTTGTAACGTCTTTTACGTCTTGCTTCTTTTTATTTCCTTCTTAAATAGCCTATCAGAAAATTTTATTTATTACTTTTTGGTTCAAATGTAACAACAACCAACTGATCTGTCCCCGGCCTTGACAGACAAAAATTGTAATAACCTTTTCTTAACCTCCCAAACGCAGTTATTTCGAAACTGCACAGACCCTAAGAAGTTAATTTCATGAAAATTCATTTACGTTGGTATCTTTTGGGCGCAGATTTAAAATCAGCGACCCCAAAAACCTCTATATGTTCATTTGTACGGAAATCCAATCAAGTTGAGAATTTTCTGTCGTTATATTGGATCAGACGTTTCAAATTTCCAAATTTCGATAGTAGTTCCATATCAGTGACCCCGACCACGTAGTATTGATTTTCAAGGCAATGCTTTAAAGTCTAAGTTTTTCGGTAGCCATTTCGGGTCCGCCATCTTGAGTTATGGTAGATTTTAAATCTGTAGCTACTATAATAGTTTTAAGGAACGCCTTTTTACCCAACAACGGAAAGGTTATGTGTTTATCAGGGTATGTATGTATGTATGTTTGTCCAGATGTTACAAACTAAAGCCCCACTGGTTTAACCGATTAGGATAAAAGAATGGTCGCTAGAACCTTATCAATCCGGGTGTCAGACATGAGACATTATATAACGTTACAAAAAAAACAAATGGCGGCCACTATAAATCAAACTGTATGACAATAAAACACAAATTTCACCAAATTACTATGTATATCAAATGAAAGCGTTGGACGAGCACAATACGGTAACTACGTGCCGCCATTCTAAATCCAATATGGCGGATGCAGGATGCCCCAAGATGGCCGATTAGCTCATTCTTCACAAATTTCTCAATATGGATATCAAATTAAAGGGTTTGAATACGGCAAGCTGTGTGACGTGAATCTAAAGCCAATATGTCGTATGTTACGCCCCAAGATGGCGGACTTCTTGAGGCATGCCTTTGTAAAATGGAAGAAGATACACCGTCTTACAATTAGCACATAATTTATTTAGTTAGATTTTTAGATTTAGATCTTAATCACTTTAGACGCCGCACAAAAATGCGCCAGCGCACATCAGTATAGGAAAATGAAGACAAGTTCTTATTCAACTTTGTGAAAATTCCGCTCAACACTTTTCTCGCTGTGTTTTTCGTATCCCAGCAGCATGGAAGGCTTCTACCATGCTTGTTGAAGGGGTTCTTACGGGGGAGTGAGATCTTCCTTTTCGTACTATTATCCATTTCTTTTTGTACAAGAATGACCACAGAGAGAAGGCCTTCTGTGGAAGATGTCTATGTCATTTGGCGGAAGGTCTACTAGTACTGGAAAGTACTATTACAATTAGATGGAAGGAATTACATACGAAATATAATAGTGCTTGTGAATACATTTTGTATCTACACACCACACCGTACAAAGTTCTGTAAATGACTTACACTGCATTAAAACTTCATTTCTTGTGACATATCCCAGCAGGAAATTGGAGATTGCGTGAAATTGTACATCGATGATTTCATGCATGACTAAGGTATGTATGCCAATTCTGAGGACATAGCCATGCTAACAGGAAGGCATAGGAGTTTGTTTGTTTCAAGTGAACTGAAGTTTTATTGCGGCTTTGTTGTTTCATGCGCTTCTCAGTAATCCAAATCTTCTTCTTTTAGTATTTTTGTGATGACCCCATACATTCCGTGGTCATGCAGAAAGGCATGCATGACTTTCCAATGACATCGCCGTGAGAAATGTCATCGATGTTGGAATGAGTATACATGCCCTTTTATTGATGACTTCCTCGATGCCGTCATGTGTAAATTTCCTGCTGGGATGCCGTTGTACGTTATTTCGATTTGTTTCCCCTCTCTCCTCCGCCTTTCCCTTGTTCTGATAAAAATATTCTAAAGACCAAAGCCCTTCCTACGCCTTTCTAGAGGGAGAGCATTTTCGCTACTGGGATTGTAGAGAAGTGTTTCCAACTCTCTTGGGAAACGCTTGACATTTTCCCCGCAGGGAATTTGTACACACCCACACTAATTGTACGTCTGACTGGGTTATTCATTATGTAATTTCGCGCCTATTAACTTTATGTTACGTCAATTATTTGGTTATATGAAAACATATCGGAGTTTCCGAAAAGGTGATACAAATACTAATAAAGAAATGATTGCAACGGACTATATCAAATATCAAGACTAAATTCAACAACAACAATTCGGGGGATTTCATGGAATACCTCTGGGTTCGCTAGTTGGGACGGTATCTTTTTAATACACCATCTCTCAAGGGTAGTATAAATAATGAGATGCAGATGGAGGGGGCTGTGCGGTTTTTTCTTCAGAAATAAATCTGTTTTTGGCACCCAAAGGTACCCGCGAGCGGAACCGCTAACGCAGAGATTACTTACCTCATTTTTAATTAATTGCTGCGCCAACACTCCGAGACTCGGCTGGTTTACTTAGGATGACGAAAATGCCAAAAGTGCTTCTCCCACCACGGCTGTCTTACTGATCCAGTGGGGTTAGCTCAAGCGCACATAATCCGTTTCGTCGAGTGCTTTTAATGCGAAAGAAGCTCACGGGACAAATATTATGCCATTTCGGTTGCCCTTTCAAGTTTTGAAGAGGGGCCCGACAGGTGCTCCAGGAAATTTCAATCAAGGAGGACATGAGGATGTCTGGCATGGGCCATTGGGGCAGACAGGCAGGCGGTGAGATGCTGCTGCACAACAACAACACAACTAATTTTTCAAGAAACTCCGCTTATTACTTATTCATCGCCCGGGGAGGTGAGATGGAGACCCACCCGGAAACTGTGTGGCACGCCGTGTCAGCCTTAATAGGTTTCTGGTATTCGTCTGCCACTTCGACATGGAGTAGGAATGGAAGTTTATCCGGCGCACGCAAGGGACAGAGGTAACAATCAAATCTCGTTTTTAACTAGCCCATTAGCCCTGAATTGGATAAAAGATCAGCGCCGGAACGGTGGCTCTGCACACCATAAAATATTTAAGCCCAAGGTGGTGAGATCCCATTAGGGGAGTGCTCCAGCATTGTTTGCGACAAAATTTATTTGTTAGATCCGACACGGGTTGGAGCTGTCGGGAGGCGGGGCGGGAGTTGGTATAAAGTTTGAGAGCCGAGATTGAGGCTCGCGTGGCAGAAGTAACTGAAAGTCAATAAAAAAAGGATTGCAGGTGCCTCGTCGAGGATTTGGGTTGAATGAGCTTCGGTTTGGGTTCGCTTTTCGCGGTGAAAACATGAACGCACTCTCCCAAGTGAATGAATCGCACGGGGCGGGAAGGGACGGGGGTACTTTGCCCTTTTATCTAGCTGAAATAGAATTCAACCTTTCGGATTTGCAAGGAACGATTGCGTTGTTGTACCTGGTAGTGGATGATTTTTCCTTTTTGAACTTTTTTTAAGTTCTTTCCCCAAAGGATCAGAGGCTGCTCGGGAGAAATGTAGCGTTCTAAAAAAAAACGCTCTGCATGGTTTGAGCATACATTCAGTAAATTCGTTCCTTTCTGGAGATTTTTGCCGCAGAGAATTTGAGCTGGCTATTCTCCCCGACAGGATTTGCCGAACCTGAAAGTTCACTGGATATATTGCTCCGCTTGCCCGAAGCACTGGAAATCCACCAGCCCCGCCTGGCCCCACCAAACCCCCTGTAGATCAGAATTGTGAATAAAGACAATGTCACTGTTGTGACTTTCCCTGTAATCAATCAACGAAATTGCTTTTATTGTGTAAGTCTTTCACCCATGCGATTTCACGGGGCCCTCAACCTCCAATTCTCCCCATTCGTTTCGCAAAGAAGGAGCACTTCGGGGGGAATTCTTTAAAGAGGCTCGGTCCAGCCTTATTCCCTTTCGCATATCACCCCACTAAACCCGGCCTATTTAAGTGCCCCCACCCTGTGCTCAGAAATCAATTACGAACGCTCCAAACGGAATACGCCGCAATATCCTCGGGCAATGACATCATTATCAGTTACACAGGAGACTCTTAAAAATTAATTTCCAATCGAGAGCCATCTGAAGTTACGGAGATCCCACGGGAAACCTCAGAAACTTGGTCCCAAGGAAATTGAGTGTGTGCCCCGTGCCCCGCTCCGACCGTCCAAAAACCCTCGGTCCCTAACAAGTCGCAACCCACCTTTGGCACAATACTGCCGTCCTGGTCGGCCCAAAAAGGAACTCAAAATTACATTGCACTTGTGTGTGTGTGTGTTGTAGGGGGCGCACAACACGTCTCTGTTTACCTTCGGTCCAATCAGAAAATTATTTCGGATCTCCGCTAATGTGGTCAAAAATGATATCTCCAGAGAGATTGGCAAAATTTCCGCAATTAGGCTAATTTGCGGTTCGAAATCGCAGCCTAATTTCGTGGAACTGTAAAGCATGCTCCTACCAAGTACTCTTTTTTTTTCTGTTCGTGGGCGGAGGTGGCGAAAGGTCGAAAATATATTAAAATTCACCCGGTGAAGCGGCGAACACGACTTTAACCCGTGTTGAAGGTTATACCCGGCACGCCGGAATTAACTTTCGAGTGCCGTTGTCTCGCACAATTTGGATGCCGTCACCCTTGATCAGGGTGTAATGATGGATTACCTAAATTATGCCCAAGGTGTTCGCTTTTTACTTAAGCTTGGCTGTCTCGGCTTCAACGCGGGGGCGACTGTGTTAAGCACGACTTTCTTCACTCAAATACTGGAACAAATTAGTTTACGTGAACTTTTGATCGAAAAAAACAAATTTAACGGGGTCTTTGCAAAAGAAAAAAGGGGCAAATTATCCAGTGTGTCAGACTTCATTTCATCGTATGATAATGAATTTGAGGGTAAGGTTGACGTCGGCGAAATGAAGTCTTTGACAGTAAGATTAAAAACATTGAATGATAGCGTTCATACTAACTAGACGAGGTGTGGCTACGTAGAGCACGACAGACACAGTATAATTACAAAGAAGTAAGATGCATCTCTTAAGTATACGTTGGAAAATACTAAGCAACTGGTAACTTATATACAGGGTGTATCGTATTCGTATAGCCCATGCAGAAATGATAGAGGTGATAGTCTCACCTATGCGAACAAAAAATCGTATGAAAGGGGAGGGGGGGGGGGGGGGGGGGGCAACAGTTTTCGAGTTACTGCGTGGTTCATAAATTCTGGATGCACATTATTATTTTAATTCTATCTTTTGATTTAGATAACGCAGCGACATCAAACCCACGCCAAACTACATATACATACTCGTATATGTTTTATCCTTTATCTACCTGGGCGTGTTGTACCTCTATGGAAAGGCGACAAGATTGGAAAGTCAATAAAAAAATAAAAAAGAAGTGTATTAGTTACATGAATTTCGGAAAAAATGTGGGAGAAACGTGAATTTTGGGAAATTTTAGAAGATTTTTTCAATTTTGCAGGTGACTGTACCTGCAGTGAAAAAGGTGCCACCAACACTGGTGGTATATATGGAAAGTACATTAAGATTGTAGTTGTTTGGCGTGCGTTTAATGTCGCTGAGTTGACGACATCAAAAAATAAAAATTAAATAATGACATGCAACCCGAATTTAGACATCACCCTGTAATTCGAAAACGGTTGGGATTCCCCCCTCCAGGAATACGATTTTTGTTCAGATAGGTGAGATATATCACCCCTTTAATATATCGTTTATAGGTGGGAACTCATTAGAATTAATGCTATACGGTTTTCGAAATAACAGGACTTAAAAACAGAAGACCGGTTAGGCAGGTAATCAAAATTCGGGCGCTGTTTGCAGATTTTTGATTGATGATGGGCCTTAAATTTTATGCGGTGATGTTATGGTGGAAACTGGTTGTGGTGATAATATTCGTGGTGACAGTGGTGTTGATAAAGATTGTGGTGGCTATGTCGGCGTGCTGGTGAGTTTACTTGCGTTGGACTATTAAACATAGTCGCAGACGTTGCAGGGTATGACGTTGACGAAAAGTATGGCTTCTTCCTACAAAAAGTTCTTTATTCCTGCCGGGGTCACTAGAACTCGGTAAGACGAGTTTCAAAACGCTTGCAATCCCCACTACCCCACACCTGGCACCATCGACACAATTTCGGTCGGCGAGTGGGTACTGAAAAAAAAGGTGTGGAATGGATGGATTAATGGTGAAAAAAATTAAAGAGGTGACTTGCATACCCGAGCCGGTCTCGAACAGTGGACCTCGACGTCTATTGAATGTCGCAACAGGTGCCTTACCACCAAACTAAATTTAAATGAAAATGTTTTAAAATGTCTCAATAATGTTTCCGTATTACCTCTTCTTCCTTGTTCCGGGTGTTGAAACTTCGTCCTCCCAACTTCTCCTTTCAATCACTATGCTTTTCTTTGTCGACAGGAACTGCGTGTATCTATTTTCCTGTAAGTTTGTACGGTGTATGTCCAAAGGTAAAGTTTCTCAGAATGACGTCATTTGTGATATATTTCAATTTAATCAAAATCGGAAGTAACGCAGTTAATCTTAACAATTACCCATCGTTACTGTGAACGCACTATACTTTGAAAGTGACTGTACAAAAGACCAATGCCGGGATTTCGGGGGAATATGAATATGTTTTAAAGTGTGACATGCGACGTCGATACCAACTTTCAGATTTTAGGATTTGAATATTTCGACCTTAGAGTATATCTTCCTCGGACTAATACACTTCACCACGATGGGAATCGGAGAGATCCTTAAACACATAACAAAAAAAAGTTTGCGAAGCAATTGTTGAACATATTAAAAAAAATGGATATTTTCGAAATAAAAAAACATATTTTTCTTTTGTGTTAAAACACTGCATTTCATATCAAAATATTTCCATTGCCAGATTAAAAATCAAAATACTGGCAAAATTTTAAATCAATTTATTAAACGGTGTAGTGCCCAAGATAACATCAGTGCTGAATATTGCTTATTTTTTAGAGCGAAGACGATTTTCATCCTGAAATTTCCAAGGATTGAAGTTCATCAATTCTACGTATTATGACATAAATCCTTTCACTATGTACATTTCGATCTGAAAGTTAAGTGACGTCGGCGATAGTTTGTGGAATTGTGGGCGGGTGTTTGTAGGGTACTGGAGAGTTGTCGCGAAGGTCGGGATCGGAAAGAAACCTTTTTTTTTTAAATAGCATTCTAGCTTCAATGGTTGCCGAGTTATTGTCATATTTTTCAAAATGGCGCCGAACACCTTGACCCCATATTCTCGACAACTCACCAGTACACCTACGAACACCCTCCCACACAATCGCTCAAAAGATCGCCGACGTCGCATAACTTTCTTGTCTAGCATAGGAAAATTGTACATAGTGATTGGACAACATAACATTGGCCATTGGAATTTATGCTAAAAATAAAAATTGAGTACTTGAAAATTTCAAACAGACCTTAAAAGTTCAATCTGTCGATTAATGGATTAAGAAAAATAAATCGCTATTTGCCCTATCCGAAGTAGCTGTCGGTAATCGTATCAGCAAACTCTGAGTCCTTTAGTTGCACAACGATTAAGCAATTCAATCGATTAACAGCGTGCCTGCCTCCCACGACCCAATTTAAAGATAAACACCAACGCTCGCTCACACGCCAATAGACAATGTTCAATTAGTAGGAATTGAATGAATTGCACTAAGAAGTTGCGACAAGTGAAAGTTATTTGCCAAGAGATACTTCTGCTATTCGCCGTACAACTTGCTAAACAAGTTAAAGCAAATCGATGGGGCCCGTCCCCCGCCAGCAGGGGTCGGGATCCAGGTGTATTGCCGTCTATGGCACGCGATTCCGAGGAAACTATGAAAGTTTCCGATGGATATAGCAATGACACCAAGCCACACTGTGCCGTCTGTTGCGCTACTCATGATTAGCAAAGAAACCGAGTGAAGGAAGCAATCTAAATAACTCGGACGGGGGCGAGCAAACTCCAAAGTTTAATTGCTTTTCTTTAGTTCCCAGTAAAGCTTAATTAGTTCACCGCCACCTGCTTGCTTGCTCGATTTTACCCGGTTTTACAAGGCTTTGCTGGGGAGTCCATTCCATACTACAGCAAAGCAGAAATTGCACTTCTTCTTTTCCACATAAATTCGCACTTTACTCAATTCGCACATAAATCCTGCTTTATAATTCGCAAATTGGACTTTAATTTGCTGTAGAAAAATACTACGGTAATTGGATGGGGTTAGCAGTAATTATAAATGTGCACCTACAACAACTTTTCTCATAACAGACTATGTAGCAATGGAGCAATATTCAATGTTCAGTTATATTTTTGCCAGACTTCAAGAAAACTCCAAATATTGGCGAAAGTTCTCAATTCCATCCGTTTGTGTTATGTCTGCTCACGAGAAAATGTTTCTCCTTTTCTTTTTTTAAGGGTTCCGTGCCTCAAAAGGAACCCTTATAGGATCACATCCTTGTCCGTCTTTCTGTTTGTCAGTTAAGACCCTTTTTTCTCAAGAACGCGTGGACGTATCAAGCTGAAATTAATATCACACAATTAGGTTTACGATCCCTTGGAGCTGTAAAAAACTCAAACTTCTAAGTCAGCGAAATCAAAAAATACAGCTATTTATTTATGCCGCATTTTTTGACACTCACATATAAATCAAAACCTATAGGGTACTTCCCGTGAACCTAGAATCATGAAACTTGACAAGAAGCAAGGTCTCACAGCACAAGTAAAGGAAAAAGTCCGAAAATCGTTAATTTGTAGTGAATGACATAAAAAAATATTTTTTTTTAAATCCCAGTCATTTAAGTTGCGGAAAATATTCGGAACCCTTAACGCGCGATTTTGACTCGAACTTGCCTGAATTTTTTTTAAGATCATACTTCTCAGGTTATTGACCTAATGTGAATTACGTGAAACTGAATTCAAAATGGCTGCCTTTTAATAGCAAATTTTGAAAAAAAAATTATATTTTATACACTGCCCGACAAAATTAACGCATTATATTTTTACTTACAGTAATAGGACTTAAGGCTTGATACTTATTACTTCACCATCGTAAAGGGTCTTTCAATACGGATACTCGACTTTTAAATGTAAATAAAACAAGTTGTGTGTGAGATATTCACTCCATTTTAATTTTATTTCAAAGAATATTTTATAGCATTTAGTGTGGAATAAAACGTCGTTCAAATGTCCGCCGCGGCTTTCCTTGGTTGCACGTATTCGGGAGGTCGAATTTTCGATGACTTTGTCCCATAAATCTGGCTGAATTTGCTGGATGGCGTTCGTTATATTGACTGTATTGCATCAATTGTGTGCGGTTTATTCGTATAGACCTGTGATTTAAGACAGCACCAAAGGAAGGAGTCTTTAGGCGTTAAATTGCACAATCTCGGGGGCCAGGTCACATCGCCCGCAAATCGCTCGTGCAGAATGTCCATCGAGGCATGCGCTGTGTTGCACGTAGCATCGTTCTGCTGGAACCACATTCATCCAGTTTAGGCCACAAGAAGTTGCTTACCATCGATCTGTAACGCTCGTCGCTAAATATGATTTTCGATGTTGAACGTTTCTCGAATGGAGCACTGATTTTGATAATAAAATTTGATTATTTTCACACATTCTTCAACGTTCTAACCTTCCATGGTGCTTTGTCACACATTACTGAACAATTTACAATAAATTTAACAGATGCTGCGAGCTGGCCACTCCTTACGATAAATGCCAACCCCACGAAGATATTCGACAACCATTCCAGCAGTATGCAATCTTGCGAAAAGATAAAGTCTTCACCAATTAATTAAGAAAAGGACTTTACATGTGGTTCTGCGACTTCTTCCACATATAAACGAGCATTCAAAATTCCTGTAGAGAAGACCACCAACTGCATGCGAACTTTTGAAAAAAATGTCTCCTCAGACCATTATGGAGTCGCCATCCTAGATGAGATGGTAGATTGTGCATCATGCTCGTCTCCACACACGTTCTGGAGAAAATAAACTGTCCCGCTACTCATCCGTGAACAAAACTTTTCTCCAGTTGTCGAAGGTCCATTCCTCATGATTCTTCACTTTCTGAAGTCGCCCAGATTGCTTTTTGTTAGGCATTCATGGGAAGACTTACACTGACACGGCGTCTCCAAATTGTGGAGCTGTATTACGAAAATCAGCGCTCTGTGAAACAAGTGAAACGTGAAACCAACAATGACCATGAAAGCCATGACAGCGGAGTATTTGCTACATGGAATTCAAGCCAGTATAATGTTGGTGATATGTGGTTTGAACAAGAAGGCGCTACTAACCATACAGCGTGTGAAACAATGAGCATGCTGGGAAATAATTTTGATTAGCATGTTTTGGACTGGTGAATTAGCCGCCTAGATCGTGTGATGTCACACCTCTGGATTATTTATTTTGAGGTTACGTGAAATTTAAAGTGTCACGTTATTGGCCAGATTCCAGTCGTAACGCTCAAATAAATGGTTCAAAATTGAATCTATAGAATGGACCACCTAAAGTGTAGCTACGGTCTGCATTTGAATGAAACAATCTTCAAAAAACAAATGGCACCGATTGTGTTTTGGATTCAAAATAACATTTTCACCATCACATTCAATTTTATTGTATTATATTATTTCAAAATAGTTTCCTGAATCTCACGACGAATCACCCTTTATATATTTTATGTATTTTAACTTCTCAAAAAAGGATTTAGAAATGTAATCATTAACCCAGTGGAAAAAGGAGGAAATAAAGTGGGCGCTTTGGATGCAAATCTTCATTTGGAGAAGGGTACGCGTATTATGCACGTCACACACCCTAATCAGATATGTAGGATACGTGAAAACCGCTCGCAATCGACGAGTCTTTTTTCTTTTGCCTTTCTGATGGCCCGGAAGCTCCCAGCACCTTTTATAACATGTCAATTAATCGAAGGATATTTCCTTTTTTCTGGCAGATGTCTTGAAATATTTCTGGTCCCCGATCGCTCTACATCCATCCCATGGCGCATACCCATAAAAACTCACCCTATCCTGTACGACAGCGGAATGATATCCCAGTCCACTAAGATGGGAATTTAGCTTGACATTGTGGATATCCTGTTCACGTCTCTCTATTTATAAAAGCCTTTTGTCGTTTTTAACTTTGTTTTCATAATGAGATGGAAAATTGTTTGTGAAAATCAATAGAGCCACTCGGCGTTCGTTTGCCTTTTTGGGAATTTCATTTGGGGATGCTTTGGCTGGAGCCGGCCTTTATCGCTGGCATTACTGCAAAATTAATTAGATTTTCCCAAAATTGGACCGTGTTGTTTTTTTTTTCGGAGATAACAAGATGAATTTGGCCGACTGTTGTGAGATTTATGAGTTGCTGCAGATTCAGACCATCTGGCTTCTGCACGGGACGAATGGTGGGCCATTGAAGCTGGAGTCAATGGAACTGAGTTTTGTAGAACAGAAATCGACGGAGTGTTATCTGCGCTTGATTAGTTGCACCATATGCTCTTTGCAGCCCTTCGGTTCACTTGCAGGGGTCACGCAGTGCTCCACATAAGCCAGCTTCATATTTAAGCCCCTCTTCTGGCGTAAGTACTATCGATTGCCCACAGCCTCATCGTGTGAATTTATGGCTAATGCAATTAATTTGCACAGCCATTTCCACTGCCCTGAACACGTTACCTGCATAGGAGCGCTTTGTTGAGATTATGCTTTCCGCGCAGGTGATGGTAATTAGGGATTTCGGGCTGCCAATCTGTTTGAGGGTGCTTTCAACTAGTCCATCTGCTTGCGCTTGGTAACAGTTTTCGAAATTATGCTTTTATTGCTGAAACATGGGCCGTAATTGGAATATGATTCGCCTGTTGTCATGGGCATCGTAAATGTGTACGCTCATATAAACTAGGCAATAGCCCACACCCCCTCATCAAAGGATTTGTAGCTTGGAAACAGCATCTACATTGTGGACTACATATTTGATTCAACAAATTTCAGGATTTCGGGATAATAAAATAATTAATTAGTGGTCTTTAGTTTTTACACATGTATAGCGGTTTGCTAGCATTTGTCATACTTGGTAAGGGTGCTCGAATAGTGCTGGAGGCAAAAATTACAGGGGGCGACAAAAGAAGCTTTTGAATTAAATTTCACTGTAAATTAAAATTGAAATAAACTACTCAAAACAAAATAGCGCCCACCCTAAATTCATTTAGAACTTTAGTTAAAAATAACTCGATAGGTAATCATTGATTGAAATGAAGCATTACATTGTATAAAGGGTTTCCCAATAGGGATGACCTGGTTTTGATAGGTCGTGGCGGGCATATTTGTTTATAGTTTTTTAACAGGTCTGTGCAGTAATGTTCAGTAAGGTTTGCGATTTCATTTTCGCATTCTCTGGTCGGTACTGTAAGAGCGCTTCATGCAAAAAACGTTCGTCATAATGCTCCTTCTGAGCGCGCTATATATAACATATATAACAAAGTTTGAAAGTGAATTCACTCTCCACGATACAAAGGTGCCTGTAAGACAAAGAAATGCCCGAAGTGAACAAAATATTGCCGCCGTTCAAGCCAGTGTTCGTGAAAACTCAAATGCGTCTGTTCCGTGCCGTTCTCAAGAGTTGGGGCTCTCCAGGATGACAACCTGGCGAATTTTGCGATTGAATTTGTGTCTGCATCCTTATAAGATGGTATTGGCACAAGAACTCAAGCCAACCGACCATCACATTCGTCGTCAGTTCGCTGATTGGTCACTGGAAATGTTAGAAGCCGACGGCGATTTTCATCGCTAAATCATCTTCTTAGATGAGGCTCATTTCTGGCTCAATGGATTCGTCAAGAAGCAAAATTGCCGCTATTGGAGTGAGTCAAATCCACGAGTGGTTCATGAATAACCATTGCATCCACAAAAATTCACCGTTTGGTGTGGATTATGGTATGGCGGAATCATTGGACCTTATTTCTTTCGAAATGAGGCAGGATATGCCGTTACCATTAATAGCAACCGCTATAACACGATGTTGACCAATTTTTTTCCCCGGAATTTGATGAAATTGATGCGGACGTCCTTTATTTCCAACAAGACGGTGCACCGCGTCACACTTCACGACTTAGCATGGACTTATTGCGCGGTAAGTTCGGTGAGTAGTCAATTTCCAGAAATGGTCCCATCGCTTGGCCGCCTAGATCGTGTGATCTAACGCCTTTGGATTATTTCCTTTGGGGCCACATTAAGTCGAAGGTTTACAGCAACCATCCTACAACTCTTTAGGCATTGGAAGCCAATATTCGTCCAGCCACAGCTGAGATACCGGCCGAAATGTTTCACAGAGTCATCGAAAATTGGCGTGAGCGGATGAACGTGTGCAAGAGGAGCCGCAGTGGCCATTTGGCCGATATTTTATTCAAATCATAAATCGCATAAAATTATATTTCAAGTAAAGCAATCAGAACTATTTGTACTCGAAAATTGTGTATTTTATTCAAATTTAAAATTCGGACGTTCTTATTGGGAAACCCTATAGTTGACATGTATATCTGCCCTTATCAATGTGTCGAGCGACAATTTTAGCGCTGACTACCTATAAATGGGTGTAGACAGAAAAATTGGATTGCTTGGAAAAACAATAAATGCACAAATTCTGTTATTTGTGTTCTTATCCTGCCTTTACACGAGACAGTATTACTGACGGACAGTTCTGTTTGGAACTGACAAAAACTGTCCAGCTGGCCGATTGGCATTCGTTGAACTGCCAAGACAGTTCATTTAAAAAATGTCACACATTGCGAGTGTTGCAATAACTTTTTTAATGTGTTTAAAAGTGCTTGAGGATATTGAAAATGATGGAAAACGGAGACGCGGGAAAAGAAAATATTGGGTAAATTCCTTTCTTTCAAAACGGATTGATTTTAAGATTGAAGGGAATTTGTTAAAGTAACTTGCTTTATTCTGATAAAAAAGAGCACACAAATTTCCTCAGGTTACCTTACGATAAATTTTGTGAGTTGTATGAATTTGTAAAATAAAAAATTTGTATTTTACTCTATAGAGTTGTAACAGATAATACGTTCCAGGTTCATCGATTATTTAGAAAGAGGACACCAATATGAGACAATCTATATCGCCAAAGTGAGATTGGCTGTAACTTTAAGGTTTCTTGCCTCGGGTGATAGTTTTAAGTCTCTTGAGTTTCTTACTCACATTTCATCATTCACGATAAGTGTTTTTCTTGCTGAAATTTTAAAAGCAATTTTTGAAAGTCTGCAGCCAACATTTCTCAAGGTAAGAACAAGCAAAAATCATTTAATGTTAATACGTTTATTATTAATATAAGAAAAATATTCATTAAATTCTTCGTATGAAATGTGTTTGCATTATCAAATGGGAGTTGCATTATTGCGCTCCTTGAGCTTGAACTTCAAAAAATCGGAAAAATCGAGAGTTGTTGAAGTTGCTGGGAAATTCGGTGCAAATACCATTTCGTTTTCTAAAATTCTTACTTTCGACCTTTGTGCATATATGCGTTTTCTCATGAGGCTTCAATGCATCTCCTCCATAAAAACTAGCCTATCCTCTTCTGACAATTTTCTCAATGAAGCATTTCTGTAATTGCAGAAGTGGTCAATCTCATCTTTTTCTTTTGGCCTTTCTGGAGATTTGCTCTGTGCAGATGCAAATTGCAACACATTTTTCGGTTTGTTGAGGCATATGTTATTTGTCACTTCAGCATCCTGCAAAAATAATAATGCGATTAAATTATTTTCAGTTTCCCCAAAGTCAAAAAGAGTGGGAAGATATAAGCGACGATTTTGCAAGATTATGGCAATTTCCACATATATTAGGAGCTCTGGACGGACAGCACATCCGTATAAAGAAACTCAATAATGCGGGATCGCAATATTAAATAAATTGACATCCATTCTCATCTTTAATGCTATATCTGACCAAGCTTTGGTTTTTAAATCGGCTCGTTTATAAGCATTTGTATGAATGTCCCACAAACAAGGATAAGCTTCGTACAAATCTATTAATTTAAATACTTCCTCCTTGCTCAATTCATCTCCCATTTTGGTCTGAAAATAAAGTTAATTTATTAAACTGAAATAAAACATTCAATGAGCCATTCAAAACCGAAGGTAGAGCTCTTGCATGAACTTACCACTTCAAAATCACTTTTCGCCTTTAGATTTAGAGCTGTCCAATTACTAGCCTAGACAGTACTGTCGAGATTGCAATCTTACCAGTACTGTCGTGTCAGTAAAAAAGACAGTATTGCAGACGTTTACACGAGCCATTGACAGTGATACTGTTCCACCTCATGAATTTATTTTTATGCATGATAATGCTCGCGCACATACGGCTCGTAACACACAAAGAAGCACAAGAAAAATCAACGAAATATTTATAAACTATTTGACCTCTATATAATTATTAGAAAAAATTATAAACTACATTCGATAGTGATGTTACCTTCAAGAATATTGTCCCTATCTGTGCATATTTGTATACTAGTGTGCGAGTCCAAATAGCATTCACCTTTTCTGTTTTGTGATTCCATTAATTTTATTAAGAACCCAAAAGTAGAACTTTCCTACAAAGCTGAATTTCCTGGCACATATTAATTTCACATAGCTATCGAGAGAACATAAGAATTCATTTGGCAAGCTACACAAAAGGAAAAAAGCATTAAAACATTGTGCAGTGCATGGAACGTACCTCATTTGGAGCGATCGAAATTTATTTAAAAATTCCCAGCATTCCCGGAAATGTATATTTCGAAGAGGAAAGCTTTTCCATTCATTTCCTGCCAGCGTCACCATCACGATACGTCGTTTTCATTGACCATGCCAATCAAATGCTTAAATCCGCTTTTGCCTAAGCCCCGGACCTTTCACGAACAGCATTGGACAAAAGATATTTATTCTACACCCCGGAGTTCCACAAGGTTATATGTTGTGACCCATTCTATTTAATGATAATACTTCAGCACCCCTACTTCTTAAAGTACTACAAAACACCACCTAATCCCCCATACCTTTAAATGCTTTCACTTTTCGATTCGTCTGACCGCTTAACGGCTTTTCCGTCCCAATAACTGCCCTGTTAACGGCGTTTCGCCCATTTAGGCACTTTATAAAAATGAAAGTACGCTAAAGCTACATTGCCTTGAATTTTCAAAGCTGCTTAAGTTGTCCTGCATCAGTTTAATTTTGCTCCCCCTCTGCAGTCTCCGGGCGACTCTTCAAAGGTCCTTAGCTCATCGTTAGTTTAAGTCAATTTTCCACCGGTCTCCTTTGCCTCGCACTCGCTGAAGGAAGGGCGACTTGATACTCATTAAACTTTTGAAAACTTTACACTTAGTTCCACAGCTCCCTTGAACCTTTTTCGGAATGGATAGCGACTGCCGAAGGGGCGAGTGCGAATTTCTGAGTGTCGAAATAAAAGTCCTTTGAAATCCGCAAGAAATTGCCCTAGACTGCAAGGGGGCACCGCGTTTGCCGCTTAATTCCTAAAGTTGAATAATTTTGGGGAAGTTTTGCCTTACCCACAATTGAAAGAAATTGCAACTGAGGGTTGAAACTCTATACGATAGTCGAAAGAGCAGCGTTGAGAAAAAAGGCATTCAAGTTTCCTTCTAGCTTTTACTCTGTACATGGAATTAATGAAATATAAAATAAAAGTAAGGGGACTACTGACGATGGCACTGTGCATCGTAGAAAGGAATCACGAGTGCTTCTGGGGATCTTTATGTTTTAAAAATATTTTGCATAGCGAAGAGTGCATCTTAAAAACAGTGAAAGGTTTTAACAACGCCATCGTTTGTGTTTTCTTGTTCTGTTTTTCTTCAGCTATTATATTTTCCTGATAGAAAGCACGGAAGGTTATTTTTATAGCACACGCATACATACACGAAATATTTTAAAACAAGTCAACGTGAGGCGACCGCATTGCGGAAAATTGTGTTTGGTGGAGTTTCCAACGTATGGATGGATGAGACCAAATTTAGACTTTATCAACTTATTTCTATATATGTATGAAGAGCGACCGAAATGTAGACTTTGCAGGGAACTCAATCGAGTGTGAGCACACCCACCTGGGTGAGTTTTGATTTTAGTGTTTGAATGACGCATTCACCAAATGTATTTTTACTTTACTTCTTATTCAATTTCAGGTAGCTCATGTGGTCCATATAGCAACCACCAAACCCTTTTATGCTCTTTAATTTTAAAGCAGCTTTAATACTGTAATGGTACTTTCTAGAATCTTTAAAAATATACATATGTATGTTACAGCGGCTGATACGTATACGAAGGGGAAAATAATGCGATAAAGTAATGCAAAACAATAAAGAGCCATGAAAGGAATAAAAATAAATGCAAAGTTGCTATTAAGGCAGACGTAGCGTGCAAAAATACGTTTTTCTTGTCTCTTTTACTTGCACCTTGCTTTAATCATAAACCTTTAAAGCTACTCAGAAACCTCCAAACGACTCAGCTTTAAAATGTCGAGTTGAGTAGCTTTGGATTTAATGGGCTCTATTCTGCAATATTTTTATTATTTGAAGGTATCATCATAATCCAGTAATTGTAGGTTTGATCTGTGGAATAAATTAAAGTGATTTTTTATAAACATAGTTTAAGTGTGAAAGCTACCCAAAGAGATCGTACCAGCGTCGTAAGTTATTTCAGATTCCGAGAATGGGCTAAAGAGTAGCCTGGTAGTAGTCTTCTTTTAGATCGATACATTCGATTCTCTAATTTTTCGATACCCTGCGATACGATTTTGGGGGTCTTCAAAATAGGACTCGAATGCAGTTATGCATTCAACCCAAATCTCCTTCCACCGAGACATTTCTTTAAATTTGGAAACAGATAATAGTCGAAATCAAATCTGAAAAGTACTGTGGACTATCTGCATTACCCGGTTTTGTCCGGGATTTTCTGTAGTTTTAAATAAAAACCGTTGCACAGTTAAAGAATTTGTTTCATGCGCCGAGACGTTTTTCCATTTCTCCTGCAGGAACATAAAACACTTCCGGGGTAAAAAAAAAATAGCCTAAATCGTGCCGGACATAATATTCTACTTTCCAGTGAAAGTTCCATCCAAATCGGTACAGGCCGACAGACAGACAAAAATTTTAAAAACCTATGTGTATGTTTTGCTTTCGTATAAATAAACATATATGAATATGAGCTTAGAAAAAGGCAGTTATTTCGAAACCACAGTCCCTAAGAACCCAAACCAAAAACCCAAAAACTCTCACATCTTCATTTACATTGAAAACAGTTCACAGTTGCCGTATTGGTTGCAATCATCAGCGACCCTAAAAACATAAAAGGACCCATTTTCATAGCAATCCTTTGAAATAGAACCTTTTCGGTCGCTATATGGGATAAACCATCTTGAATTCCCAAAAATGTAAAGTAGATTAGATATCAAAACCCCCGAAAACCCCCTAGTGTTGATTTTCATCGAAACTTTTCTAGTAACCACTTTGGGTCCGTCATCTTGGAATTTTGGTGGATTTGAATTATGTGACCCTAAAGACGTCTTCGTATTAAATTTCATTAAAATTGCTTAAAACTGAGGAATTTCAGTCGCCATATTTAATTTGAAAATTTTGATTGATTGTAGATATGACATCAACAACCCCGAAAGCCTCTTAGTTTCATGGAAATTTCTTGAAGTTTACCTTTTTTGGGAGCCATTTTAAAATCCTGCACTTTACTACAAAGTAGCTTATGTTCTAATCCAGGTTATAAACTATCTATCGACCAAGTTTCATCTTAATCCGATCCGCCATTAAGGCATGATTGAGTAATAAACAACCAAACTGTCACAATTAAAATATTAGTAAGAAGTAAGATAAGGCACGAATTCAAGGGGCAATTTACACAATTTTACCATTGCGACTGCGCCCTTATGCGTTGGTACGTTAGTCTGGTGGAAGAACATTTTGTTCTTCGCAAAATGCGGTCGTTTTAATAATAATTAAGTAGTTGAAAATACATAAAAAATTTGAATATTGGAAAGCTGACTTTCCATTTTGTATTTTGTAAGTAATAGAAATTAACACGTTCAAAGTAGTCATTCTTTTACCACCCTCTTCAAACTTTAGGAAATGGATTAGGTGAGGCAACGTACTTTATTTATGTAGGTTTCTCCGAACATAAGGAACCTTCCCTGAAAATTTGGTTAAGTCCGATTATGGACTCCACTTTATACAGTGAACTGTCGGACTAGGAGTACAGCGAATTTTTAATGAATTCCGCAAGGATTGGCCACCATTTTGAATTTTAGGGGTGAAGTCAATTTGTTTGGTAAATTTTGATTTTATGTAAAAAAGTGTTATTATGAAAATTGTTAAGGACAATATTTCAAACATGTTTTGTTTGAAACTTTTCTTAACATTTTGAATATTGAATGAAAGTTTTAAGTCGAATGCTGTCTTTCCGATTTTACGAGGAAAGATTCGAAAAATAGCAATAGCAAAAGTTGTGGCCCGTACAATTCGTAAAATATTTCTTTTTGTAGCATTTATTGTACGACTATAGAATTCGAATTATGGAAACAATTTCATATGTAGGATAAAGCACAGAAATGCAATAAATGAGTGAGACATTGCAAAGCAAAAGCGAACAATTAATATCATCATTTTGCACAATTATTTCCGAGCAACAACTCGAGAGCGGCGCGTGTCTATTTTTGACGCCCTCTATAGTCGTATCAAAAATGATACAATAATGTTGATTTGTATTTCAAAGTTCTTGAACGAAAGATTTCTGGTGGAGGGAAAAACATGACATTCGCTTCCTTGTAAAGTATTAGGAGAGGACAGAATTGCAATTTATGATTTTTAAAAGCTTGGAAAGACGCGATAAAGAGTTGGACCAAGTATGGATCCCTGACGAACTCTTGGCGCTGAGGATTTCCGATATTATTTCCATATTCTCAAAAAGAAACAATTATTTTCAATACGACGACAGCAAGGCGATGGTGGTATCTATTATGGTCTGGAGAGGCATTACATATCGTCAGAGGACGAATATTCGTTTTATAAGTATACGCATCAATAGTAATGACTACTTTGAATCTGGGGACGAAGAGATTATTTATTACTCAAACGCCAAGTTCCCAAACCTACATTTTTCATCAGGACAATGTCCCAACCCATACGGTTCGAAATGTCAAGAAATATTCATTCGTGTGGAGCAAGCAGCCTGATGATTTTCCTTAACCTGAACAATGTTGAGGGCGTGTTGGGCCATCTTTCGCGGATAGGTGTACTAAGGAGGATACCAATATACCAAAATGCGGAAGAACTTAAGTACTCCGTGAGAAAAAAAATATAATAAAAAGTTCTTTAAATCATTGAGGTCACCGAAACTGGCATTAATTGAAAAGAAAAAAAAGCACACACATTAATAAAATAAAGAAACTAATAATATCCGAAAGAGAAATTCCGGAATTAAAGTGGGGGAGGGGGTATATACCATATGTTACAACTTTTGTAATTGTCCTTAAACAACGCAACGGAGGACAATACGCATACTTAACTACAACCATTTTCTTACCCTGCTCTACAAAAATGCCAACGTTAGGGTGGGAAGTTTTTAGTTCTCTATTTCTCACCCATTTAAGGGTTTTCTGCCGAAATATTGGACTATGAATTGCACGCATATAGGCCACAACAGAGAAAACTGGAGTCCAGAATAATTTGAAGCTTAGTGTTATATAGGACAGCTGTTTTATACTCGCGTTTTCCCTATCCATTCCCTCTGCTCAGAGCCCGCCGATTTTGTGTTGGCGGAGGATGAGCGGTAATCATAATGAGCAGTAACCACGTACCACGCCCTCGATCTTAGTTACCATGGAAACGAACGGAGAAGGGAGGATTGAAGTGGTTTAGCGTTTGGTCCAAAACTGTGACGTCTCACTTTTCACGAATTTAAATGGGCAAAATACTCGGGAATAACCCGCGCCCCACACGAGTCGGTCTGCGGTCCCACACGGGCAACGACTGTTTGACTAGTCACCATAGGTCCCGGGCTGAGGAGCGCCCACTCGTGCGGTGCCCATCTGCCGGAATCCAATTTAGCACCCACCTGATGGTGTGGTCGGTTTCACCTTCTAAACTTTCACCCATTCGATTGTTCAGGTTGGAAAAATCAAGTGGCAAAAATAGCACGCGAGGGAGGCTCCAAGAAGAACACAAGGCTTTCCTCCACCAGATGAGCGAGGTGAACAAGCGAGATTTACTCCTGTGTGTTTTATCGCAGATCACGAGCAAATTAAAACGAAATCCGAAAGAGGGAATCATCACTCGGATCCATTTGTCACGTCACTACGACTCCAGTCAGCTGCACAGCAGGCTCTTGCCTGATGGATTGGAAAATAGAAGACTTTGCGGGTGCCCCCTTGAGGGTTCCCCATGTTTACGCATGCATTCACGACGTGGGATTTTGGACGGGTTCCTCCCATCAGTCCCTCGTCGATGTCGTGAAACGCGGAATAGGGTCGCACAAGATTGGTAGAGGGGGATCCGCGTGAAATTTCTCGTACTCGTAGCTTGACACATTTAGCACCTCCGGATGGATAGGTCTGCGTTGCCGGGACAGGCGTAATAACCCAGACATCCGCGAACCTTTCAATTTCCCTGATGAATTTCCCTACAAGGAATGCAATATTCTTCTCTCTCGTCCCCCTGGAGACCGATTCATCGCGTAATCATCGAACAGAAGAAAGCCAAATTTGCTGGGTGTGAAAATGTGCTTGTTGCGGATCGGCGAAGTTACATAAATTTAAGTCCTTCCTCTTTTCAGGTGTTTATTGGCGGAAATATTCCGTTAACCGTTGTGGGGGTGTTACTTCCCCCCTCGAGGTTGAAGAACGTAACTGTTCAGGTGGAATGGAAGAAATGTTTTTCCTATCCCCCCGCATTGCGCGGGAATCGCGTCGAACAAGTTTTTCCCGATCCGGCTCGTGGTAATTATCATTGTTTATTCATCTCTAATTGAAACTTCCTAATTAGATCTCTGCTATCTAGTAGGCTCAGGGGGCGTGAGCCGCACAGGAGTGCCGCTGCCCTAATTGCTGTTTAAAACGTATTAGACCATTATGGCACGAGTTGGAACGTGACACCATTTGGACGATTTGTCCTATCAATCACAATTTTATCAGGTTTGATTATCAGTCCACGGACAGTCGATTGTATCTAAGCTACCATTGCCAGCAGCCAAAAAACGTTGTGGACTTCCCCCAGATGGTGATTAGTTTTATGCTTTGATTGATTGCTTGAGTTTTATGGAAATGTTGTGTCCTCTTCGGCTTTCTTAGGGGAGCAAAAAGACGGAATTATTTTCACCGAAAAAGGGGGAAAATACTGTTGGATGTGCCGTTTTGTTAAATTTGCGATTTTAAATAATTTCAACGTCAATTCATTTCCTCTAGAGGGCTGTCTTCATAAAGGCAAATATTAAAAGCTATTTTCCCCATAACCCACTTTCACGGTGCTCGAGCTCCATTTCGCGAGGCATAATTAGTTAAAGTTAAATTTAATTGACCTATAAATTATAATTACACTAGCTAAGCCGTATCCGGCGTTTTACGAGTCTGTCCATTCCCGACAAGGAAGAAAAAATATGCGAAAGAAATTATTTGCTATTGTCAACATTTCAAAAAGTTTTGAAATACAATAACACAGCCACACAAAATAAAAAAAGTGGGGATTACTTTTGATGCCATATGTCATATCCGTAGTAATTTGGCCTGCTGAGCACGAATCCGCGACCAGAATTGAGCCGTGACGTCCAGATTTTTTTCTAACCTCAAAAAGTGGGTTAAAAATAGAGAAAATCGTGGAGTAAAATTCGGAAAAAATTTATTTTTAACATTTAAACCTATATTCGTATAAATTGAGACCTGCTGAGCACGAATCCCTCACCAGAATTGCGCCATCACGTTATGATTTTTTCCTAAAAATTAATAAAAAAAAAAATTAAGAAAAAAATCAGAACGTGATGGCTCAATTCTGGTGACGGATTCGTGCTCAGCAGGTCTCAATTTATACGAATATAGGTTTAAATGTTAAAAATTAATTTTTTCCGAATTTTACGAGTGTGTTTTCCACGATTTTCTCTGTTTTTAACCCAATTTTTGAGGTTAGAAAAAAATTTGGACGTCACGGCTCATTTCTGGTCGCTTCGTGCTCAGCAGGCCAAGATACTACGGATATGACGTATGGCATCAAAAGTAATCCCCACTTTTCTTTTTTTGTGTGGCTGTGAATTGATATATGTATGTAAGTAGCTTTAAGAATTTTTTCGAGAAAAATGAGACTGTAGGCGTACTATTAATTTAAAAAAAATTGTTCCCACATACCTACTGACTGTTTGTTGGAGTTTGATATTTAGAATTCTTGGTGAGTAGTATTTCCCCATTAGACAGGATGAGGACGCTTTTTAACAGATTAATGTAATTTACATAAATGCAAAATGTTGTGGGAATAGGATATGATACGATATATTTTCTAGTAAAAAGATTCATGCGATATTTATTAATGAATAGTAACACAATAAAAGTACAGAGTGAATTTTTTTTAATAACTATGACAGCATCTGTCAAACTGACATCTGACAGCCCCTCTCATAAACTTCAGTCTAACACAATACTAACTATGGAGCATTCCATGTTAAAAGAAAAAGCCGAAATTGTTCAATTTTATTTTCAGTCCTCTGTTACGGTAGCGCAACGAGCGTACAAAGTAAAATATCGTTCGAAAAAGTGCCGAAGACAATCCGACGTGTAGTGGCAAAATTTCGTGATAGTGGTTCAGTGGCAACCGCGAGGCCTAAAGTTAAAGCACGTTCACGTCGAAGTAATGATGTTTTTGCCGTGCGGCTTCTGAGCTGGACGAAAATGGAATGGAGCATTACTGATTTCAACAAGATGGTGCAACGTGCCATTAAATGTCAATAAAGAAAAAAATAAAAATAAATTAATTTGTGTTCAAGTTATTCAAAAAAAAACTTCAAGTATCACAAAACAAAATCACCCCATTCTTGGAAATGGAAATTTTCCCCCTCCAAATCTGCTTAAGTATTGATCCTAGCGTAAAAGTGTACAAGATATTTTTATTTAGAATTTTATATAGATTAATTTTGTGTATAGAAATGTTTTCGCTAGAGGCAGTAGTTTTCGTGTTATTAACTCCCCTACAATTGTGCCAAAATTGGCTTCTACATGAATTCCTTCCGCTATTTGGCCTTTTTTGGTCTTCGTTCCCTGACCTATAGAACGTGTAGGAAAGTGACAGAAATAAATTAATCCTAGATAAAACATAAACTCTGCTGGTGAATACGGCCCTAAATGACTCAATTTCAGTTATATGCTATATGCCTGTAAATATCCTCGGAATCCCTCTGAACTCAAAACTTGGTATAACCATCCCATTTCAAAAATTCGCAGTTTGTTCAGGCAACACTGTGGATTTGCACGCACAGCCTTGCTATCAGTATTCGTAAACAACTTACAACGCACTTTGAATTCAAAACCCTCAACAATTCGAAACGTCTATAAGAAACGCAATGACAGAAGCGTGATTTAATTACGGAATTAAAAATAGTGAAAATTAAAATCCAGTAGCAGAACAGTTTTACTCCGGTCAAGTTTGCGCAATTGTGTTTTTTGGATATGCCCTTAAATCCCTACAACTTTTTTTGAAAACATATTTTCCTATATGTATTTAATATAAAAAATATATAATGTATGTTTTCCTACTTTTAAATGGCTAATCGTTGCATGAAAAACGGTTAGGGACAAAAGTACTGGGGACTTGCATTCTTTAAAACACTGGTAATTAAAATGTTTAAGAAAAAATTAAGCCCAACCGAAATATTCAACAAAACCCATTTACAACCCCCACAAAATGGCAAATATCTCTTTCAAATAATTAGATAAATGTAAATACTGTCAAAATTTTAATAATTCTGCCGTTGACACCTCCAGTTGCCGTTCTGGGTTTCAATGAGATATGCTACGACTACAAAAAAATACTTATTATAATTTTATCTTCCTCTTGAATGAAATCCTGGATAATGCTCTTAACTAAGATGTTTTGCAATGTTAGCTTTTCGATTATTTGTTGTGCTGCGCTTTTCGGAGCGGTTTTTGCTCAGTACTTTATTTAATGTTTTTATTTTTTTTAGTTTCCCTTAGTTGTAGTGATCATTAGTATTTTTTGGAAATTTTGAAATGATAATAAATGTTTACAGCAAAATAGGGACGGAGCCGCGGCAGTTCGCCGGAGTCTCCGCAGCGAGGATACCCGCAGGCGCCGATATGTACCATGGCAAAACTTCGGCATTACAGGTCTATAGATCAGCAGTTGGCGACAAGTTTATCAAATATAAGAAAGAAGTTAGAAAGGAGCAATGCTAAATTGGCCGTTGATCTGTGCTGGGATGTGGGCGCATGTGACGCCTCTCCATCTTTCCTATTTTATACTCTCAAACATACTCTTTGCTCTCTCTCTTCAACTGTTTCTCGCTCTCTCTTTCTGTCTCGCTGCCTTTACATTCTTGATAGCACCGTTTGTCGCAAAGTTCGCTCTTCTCGCTCTCTCTTTATACTGCTCGTTTCGTTTGTTTGCAGGCGAATTGTCGTCGCTAAGCACTGCTCAGCTTCGCTAAAGGCTCGGCTTGGTATGGAGCACAGCTTTAATGAGTTTGCTTTCCCCCTCCCTGTCTGCTCTGGACGAATTCCATCCACTTTTGTCAAAAACATTAAAATTTAGAATATGGATGATTCTTGTTGTTTCGGAAAATTTTTGTGACGGTATTTTGTGAAAATTGGAAAATTCCGTTTACTTTTCGGGCAAATGTTATCTAAAGGCAATGGTAATTTTAAGAATTGATCTTTTCTAAAAAAACAAAACTAGATTAAATTTTTGCCCACTAGATGGCGTTTGTGCAAAATTAGTCAAATCTATTGATTCCGCTATGGCGCATTTACTTTTGTAGAAATTTTTGGGATCGGGAATTATCCTTATTCTAAAAAGTACAGCTCCATCTCTCTCCTATTCCTTTCCCTATTTCTACTTCTAAGACTGCTACATACTACTATAGACATTTTCAGCTCTGCAAGAAATCTCGTCTTTTAATTTTTCGGTTTCTTTTCCGATACATAATGCTTGCCTATATGCCACCAAAGTTTGCTGAGTGAAGAGGGGGTGACTATGCATAACAATCCCGCCCATTGGAAACGCACGATATGCCGAAAAAAATCGCCTTAATTTGCTCTAGCTTGTATGCAGCCATAGTAGCCCTTAAAAGTTATTTAGACTGCATGTTGTGATTTCCCTGTGCCCTGCGTGTTACCTCTGCATGTTTATAATTTTTGTACAAAAACCGTTAGCTCCGCTCCCACACTGGAAATGTTGAATGTTCGAAACTTGATTGCGAATGATTTTCAGGACTATGACTGCAATATGTTTTGTTTGCAATTTGCCAATCATGTCCCACCAGGTTGGCCTGGTTTGGCAGGGCGGCAACGGCTGGGATGATCTTGTCCGGGAACAGGTAAAAGCCAACTCCTCGTAAAGTGAAAATACGATCTTAATAAAAATTTATTCCCCAAAACTCAAATAGTTGGAAGAATCGACAATCAGGCAGAGACTGGGCGGTCGCAGAGACTCTGCTGCACAAATATCATCACCTCCTAGTACATCTCCACCCCCAGGTAAGTACAAGGTTTGTACCACGATCCTTATGCGACTTTTTCCCTTCTGCAGGGCTACAGCGCCGGCGGAGAAGCTCCCTGGCACAGCTGACCGATATCCTCCGGGAATGGAGTGGAGGCGGCTCGAAACGTACCCAGAAGCCGCCACTTAATCGGCGGGAAACTTTAGCTGATCTAGCCAGAAGCCTTCCCTGGGCTAAGCCTACTACAGATGCTGGAACAGGGACGAATTCCGGGCAAAACTATTCCGCCCCGCGAAAGCGAAGGGAATCTAGCGCCGATTCGGGGATAAGAAGCATGAGATCTCGTAGGGAATCACATACGTCAGATTTCGTTAAAGTGTGGAATCGACGTGACAGCCCAGGAGAGAAGGAGAAAGAGGACTTCACCGCGGGGGTAGATAACAGTCGAAATGTAAGTACACAGTTGTAAATATATTGATTGAGGTGGAACGAAATATTTATTTTTGCAAAACATTTGAATACGTCGTTATGTCCATTGGTACAGGTAAAGCAGAGTTAGAGGAGCTTAGAGGAGCGAGAGCGCCGGTTTCGGCCATTCTGCGCGGTGCCTCTTTCCCCCCAACCCGCCGAACATTTAAATATGACATAATTTCAATATTTTCTTTGCTATTTCGTTCCACCATAATTATGGACGACGTTTTCTTGAATCACTTTCCTTAATAGGAATCACGTCGAGGTTCAGGTGAGAGCTACCGATCAGGTCGTGACCGCCGTGACTCAATTGTTGGCCGCTCTACAACTCCCCCACCACCAAAAGTAGTTGGTGCGACGAAGAAACGCCGTGACTCCCTTGTAGCTCCCGATTTTCCAAATTACCGGCAAGATCAGCGTCCATCGACCAGTTCGACTGCTTCTGACTCAGCACCCCTAGTTTACCCTACAAGTCAAGTGGACAGTGCGTGCCAAGCACTTCCTCCTCCGACAATAATCATGAGCTCCGTAACACCACCCGCAACGAGCCCAACAGCTCCAAAAGGACGTCGTGACTCTACCACCCAATGCGGCAGGGTGAATCGAAGGGACTCAAAAGTGAGTCCTGAGCGCGCCCCACGCCTTCAACGACTGCAGCGACAAGCCACAGCCTACGATGAATCCTGCCTGCCTTTGGGTGGTAACAGTAGGCGCGGATCTCAGCCGGCACTGAGTCCAGATGGGCCAGACGACCCGGAAAGGCGAGCAAGACGGGACAGCCTAAGTCCAGACAGTGCATCTCGCGGTCGTCGCGATTCTCGGTCCCATCTCTCGCCAGACCGTAGCCACGAACGTGAGGGTAGCCCCAGGAGGAGGACGCGTATGAGGCGGCAATCATCTTCAGCAGCACGAACATCCCGATCGCCCGAATCCAGCAGCTGTTGCTCCTCCCGGGACGCTAGTCCTTGTGCTCGGCCTCCACCCACAACTGAAAACAATTCGCGCCCGGCTATCCGAAGACAATCCACTACCGAGGAGATTCTCATAGCGAGGGGCTTTCGGCGACAATCCACCACCGAGGAGATGATTCGCTGCCGCAACTTTCGCCGCCAAAGCTCTCAAAGCGACGATGTATGCAGGTGAGTCGTTCTCAGGAATTTTCTTAGAAAGCACCGCTGACAACTTGAACTTTCGCCCAGGTACCGTGGCCGCAGGGACTCCTCTGCACAAATCATCGACGGCACCATAGGGACAATGACTGTGGAGACCACAAGCACCTTCTTCGATTCGAGTACACAAACCGGTGAGTCCTGTGTCCTATGTCCTGTTCGCCCTTGGTTTTATCCTTAAGAAAGCTTTCAAGCTTCAGTAGGTACAAAGTAAAGCTTAACCGCTACCTGCTTAGCTTTTTGTAGACAACCGCTAACCGCACTTTTGATAGATAGCGTAGCCCCACTCTAATCAAGTCGCTGCTGTAGGAACCATTTGCTGTTTAGTAGACCAAATTCGATGTGTCGTTGAGTAGTCGCTGTTTGTCTTTTACTTTTCATCACACTTCCTTAACTTGGGCGTCTCCAATTTGGGAAAGTCGTAAAATTTCACCGCGGGCGCCCTCTTTTGCTGAGCGCAAAGGTAAATATGCCAAGGAAATTGAACAGTAAATATATGTATATGTTTTTTGCGATGTTCTGCTGTTAAATAAGCTAAGACTACAACGAATTTTGTTATTCTGTTTGATGTTGATGTTGATTTGTTTGATGCGTTATGTTTTTTATGATTTTTTACCTGAAAATTGCTATAAAAACCTGCGACACTTGTTTGTAGACACTACCAGTTTTCTGAAGAAATTTTACGGTTAAAACAAAAAGTGAAATGGGTTTAAAGGAAATTAAATGTCCAACACCACATTACCATTTATTCATTTTTTTAATAATGTGTGTTACCACCATTTCGGTTTATAACTTCGAAAATTCTATTCCATAGAATTGTACAAATTTCTTATTATTTCCAAGGGAATCTCGTTCCAAGCCGTTGTTATTGCTCCTTTCAATTCTTCAATGGTGTGAAATTGTTTTCCGCACCCATAAATTTTTCTTCTAAGCCATCCCCAGAGATTTTCGATGATATTGAGGTCTGGAGATAGTGATGGCCAATCCCAAACTGCAATATCTTCATCCTCAAACCACCGTTTAACAACTCTGGCTGTATGAACTGCAGCGTGATCATGTTGGAAAGTCCAATGGTGACCTTCCATCTTTTCAATTATTTTTAGTTTGGCGCTCCTAAGCACTTCTATGTAGTCATTAGATGTGTGCCGTCCACTAATAAAAATTAGGTCGATTTGCCCATTGTAAGAAATGGCTCCCCAAACCATGACACCTCCTGCTCTGCTATGACGACGGACTAGAAATTTCTCCTCCTTTCGTATGTCATGAAAGTAGAATGCATAACCGTCGGGTCCAACCAATGTGAAGCGTTTTTCGTCTGAGAAGATTATGTCTCTCCATTCGTTCTTCCACGTCATGTGTGTTCGAGCAAATTCAAACCTTTTTTCTTTATGTCTCTGTGTTAATTGTGGCTTTTTCTTCAGGCGGCGACGTTGTAGGGCTGGTGGGCTTTTCAGTACGCGTTGCACCGTACGAATACTGGCCGATGTTCCAGCCTCTTGTTGAATTTCCCTCGATGTCTTTGATTCATTTGAGGCTATTCTTAAGATTCTGCGCCTCTCAGATGACGACGTTGCTCTTTTCGTCCTCCCATGTTGTTGTTTCCCATAATTTTCGGGATCCTTAAGGAAGATGCCAACTACTCCAACACTTCTGTTGATCCTTCTACCAATTTCTCGATTAGAATATCCTTCTTCTTTTAGTGCCCTTATTTTTCCAATTTCCTCAAGAGTGAGTCTTTTTCCACTACCCATTTTATTCTATACACTAGCTATTTACTTCTCAATACAATATGATTACAGTTATGCAGTTTGTTTCGCTCCAAATGACCAAAAACGTCTGTGTCTACAATCAGGTGTCGCAGGTTTTTATAACAATTTTCAGGTAAAAAATCATAAAAAAAAATAACGCAGCAAATGGACGGGAAAATCCCACAAAGTAATTAGCACTTACTTGTTCTATGCATACATATGCATTTTCTTAGAATTCGTAATTACTTAAAATACCTGAGTATTTGAGACTGTCTACAATCATGTGTCGCGGAGTGTATATTATGTAAGTATATACAACTAGTCAGCCCGCACTGAAAAAAAATCAGTACCGGGTACCGTTAACCGGAAATAGATAGTTATAAACAAGTAATATGTGAGAGCAAGACAAAAATTTGAGGGGAGGTGCTAAGATAATTGAAACACTTCTACAGGGTGCGTGATTTTATTTTGAACAATATCCGTTTTCCAGCAAAGTACAAAACTTGTTCATGTTCACCGATCATTTTTACCAGGAAGGAACAGCTATTGAGTTGATTGCATTTTAAAATGTTCCGAACTTTTCAAGTTAAGTGAAATCTCTTAATAAAATCACACCACCATGCACTAGCTCTCTAGCCGCGTGAGCCCCGCACACAGTCGCTATGAATCGTTAGAAATCGCCTGAAAGTGCACGGTGAAAAAATGAGAGGAACCGCGTACATATATATCAACTACGTGTGCGCTACCTGCGTTCCGCCTTCTTCATTCGCATCGTTCCTATACTTTATGATCACGAGGAGAGTTTGCACTCAGATGGAATGGGAATAGAGAGAATTAGAAATCATCTTCAAAACTCCATTGTAAAAAAATGCTGCATTTTGTATCTCACACTGTACATGCTGAACGTGAGAAATTTTTGCCAGCTAAGGCTCTCTCTCTTAATTGCTTACGGGAATAGGATGGTACTCGGTCGTTTCTGTTTTAGCAGACATTGCATACTAGTTAGTCATTTGCAGGCGTATTAGAGTGTCCCTTCTTGTTACAGACTTCTCGCAGATTACGCGAAAGTTTATTTTAAGAAAAAACATTGCACTCAGAAAAAATTGCCTAAACACGTTAGGAAAAAAATATTTCGATTTATGTATGTATTGTATTTATATTTTATAAGTCAGATTCAGTGGTAAACTTCGCAGTGGGAAATGTGACATAGAAACGTACATCTCTAAATTTTCCGATGGATTTGAACTCGGGACGCCTGGCTTCTACCCGTGAATACTCTGCAATGCTCCATACTGACTTTTCGTATCCCGCAGTAGGAAAAGAAGCATTTTCAAAGCCTAATGAAGCACTTTTTGAAGCTCTAAAGTGCTCATCTCGCTCCCATGTGGAATTTGAACCCGGAACCGGTAAAACGATTAAAGGTTGTAATTGGGATAGTAGTATTTCCAACCACATCAAATTTTTTGATTATAGATATAAAACAGGTCGCCCACCGAGTGCCAACCCGACGGGAAATTACTTGAAAAGTAAAAAATCTTCAATTTCAATTTTGTTATAGCCTTCTAACAAATGGGACGGGTCACCCCTTCGCTAGCGCATTTTCAAGTGCGTTTGGTAGAGGTGGGGAGGGGAAAATCTGTCAACCTTTCGTCTGCTGCCTTACTAAGATTCATGTCTTTCAATTTAAAAAAAAAGACTAACATTTGGGAGAAAAAAACATTCTCGGAGGAGGTACAAATCAACCTTTAAAGACGAAACCCCAAATCCCACCAACCCATAAATTTATGCCTTGACCGATAAAGCGTAGTCATATGGTCGTGTGGAATATTTACATATGAGCTCTTCATTTTGAAAGTGGGGAAAGTTAAATTGTTTGTAACTTTATTAATATTGTTCCCGAGTGATTTCCCTTTCGGTATGAATGTTAGGTATTTAAAGTATGATAAAATTATAAACCTGGCTCACTTCCTTTCGCTCTTCAATCAAATTGTGCATTTGTCAAATTTTCTTGACTTGCTTTCAAAATACCATTTGGGAATAAGTGCCATTTTTTCTAGCGCTCTGTTCTTGGGAACATCATACTACGCTTAACTGTCCCCCAATAGTGAGTAAATGTTTTTTAAACTCTTCTCGCCGTCATGGGAAAGTTACGCTGGCTGATCTGCAAAGCTGATTTGCTTCTGATAATCCGATCCGATTATCTGAAAGTTTGACACCAAACACGTCAACGCGTAAGTGATAAACTGTGAGCTGCTAATGGAGTTAGAGTTTATCTCGTTTTGGGTAACTCGTAATAAAAAATATGTCCATGCAAAAGCTGTAGAGCACCAAATTTCCATTGCCTTCGTACATAACATTTTTCGCTGCGACAAAAAGTTAAGCCTGCTGAGAGGTGCAAAGTTGCAAAATCGAAGACTAATAGTGGTCATAAATGCTTACGATTTGAGCCCATTTAGGCGCAGAATTGACTACAAAAGATGGAGTGTACCGAGTTGGTGGTATTTTCAGCGAAGGTTCACTATGCTCTGACGTATCTACATAGCATGAGTTGCCTTCCTCTCCTGATACTTCGACCACCCACCTCCCCCTCCCCAACCTTCGGAGTTAGAAATTAATTATTCTTAAACAGGGAAAACGTCTGCCACTTGTATTTTCGGCTTTGAGTTAAGACAATTTTACTAAAATAAGCAGACGCGATAATATTGTGTGCGGCACTTTTTTTTTACTTTTTTCACAAGCTCTCATTTGATTAGTCATTTAAAAATTACCGTCGTAGGTCGAATTTACCCTGCCGATTTTTCTCCGATCATTTTTCCCCTTCTAATTTCTCTGGCTAATAGATATGAAAAGAGTCATAATCATATTGTCTCTCGAAAGATCTTATCTCTACAAGGAAATGAAAAAAATATGGTCAGGATAATGAAAAATTGTTTCATAAAAAATATTCATATATTTAGTGGCGCCCGAGAGCAGGGTACGGAGAGTGAAAAAATTTCCGCTCGTTCACGAGTGAATCAAATTCGCGTGAATTGAATTTTTAAATCACTCATGAACTTTATTTTTCAGTTCATGAACTTATCAAGTTGAACTCAGAAGCGATTCAAAAAATTCGAGAGTGGAAAATTTAATTCACTCGCGAGTCGAGTCGAAAAGAACAGTTCGTGAAGCAAATAAAAAATAAAACGAGATATGGATGGTAGAAAAATTTAAATTGAATTAATTTATTTTTAGCATCTAAATCTAATACGACTATAACGTTCTTGTTCTTAGCTTATTCTAAACATATTTGGTTTAATAAATTTGAATTTAACTTAACTAACAAAATATTCTTTATAGTTTCTTTTGATAATTTTGTTCTTTGTTTGGTGATTATAGTTGATAACGCACTGAATGCACGCTCAACCGACACTTGAGTAGAGGGTACTGCTAATGCAGTTTGAACCAATTTCCCAACTTCTTCATTTTTGTGATGAAAATTCCTCCAAAATTCTTGTATATTTGTATCAAAAGAAACCCTTTCATTATAGCATAAATTTTCCAGTTTTTGTTTTAAGTTCCTCTCTGTGGAAATATTGGCCGTTGAACAATTAGCTCCCAATAATGTATGAAATTTGTCTTCTAGTCTGAAAAATGGACCGTCTAATGTGCTGACCGAAGTGGAATTAGTGGACTCTTGGCCACTCAAATTCTCCTCAAGCAGTGTTCCGGTTAATCTCTTTATTACAGCATTTGTGTTTAGTAAATTAAAAAAACCGGTTCACTTCACAAACGCTGAACGCAACACACAAGAAACAATTAAGAACAGATATTTTACCCGTACAGCACAAAGAGCCGAAAACGAATGATTCTTTTCGGCTCTTATTCACTCTGAGAGTCGTAACTGGAGAGAGTCATAAATTCCGCTCGCTCCCGAGTGATTTAAATTGAAAAGGAGAATTTAGCTCTCGCTCTGAACTGAATCAAACAGTTGAAAACTCGGAACTGAATTTTTGGCTCTGAAGTTGAAGGTGATTTTGTTCACTCGAGAACCGAAAAATGTGAGCGAGCTAAATATTTTTCGCTCGCGAGTGAAAAAATTCTGTACCTTGCCCGAGAGTATAAATACGAAAATATCAGGTTGTTTTAAAGTTTTTAATAAGAGATGTTTGCTCTTCTTGCTTGTATGACAGCTTGGAGTCTCCTATTCATTGCTTAAATTAGAGCTTGAATTTGTTCCTGTGGGATCTTATTCTACTCTTTCACTCGTGCTCGGTAGTGGAGGTCGATTACGAATGGCTCTTCCCATCATGTTCCAGACGTGCTCGATTGCATTCAGTTCTGGGCTACGAGCTGGCCACTCCATACGATAAATGACGTACGATGACGACCCCACGAAGATATTCGACAACCATTCCAGCAGTATGCGGTCTTGCATTATCTGGCAAAAAGATAAAGTCTTCACCAATTAATTAAGCAAAGGGCATTACGTGTGGTTCTGAGACTTCTTCCACATATCGACGAGCATTCAAAGTTCCTGTACGGAAGACCACCAAAGCTTCGAAAAAAATGCCTCATCAGACCATTATAGACCCGCCACCGAAACTGACCCTAGATGAGATGGTAGATTGTGCATCGTGCTCGTCTCCACACACGTTGACGGCCGTCTGGAGAAAATAAACTGTCTCATCAGCGACTCATCCGTAAACACGTTGACTATAATCTTTTTCCAATAGCGTCAACACTCGTGAGCATTGTACTTCTGGCAAATTGCGCACAGTAACAAACAACGTTTAAGCTCCAAACACCCGGTCACACTAAACTTCCAAAACTTCGTTTGTTCATTTATAAACAAGTTCAAAATGTCAGGTACCCTTTTTCTGCTTAAATAGTATTTTTTTATTATCTTCTTGGAAACATCCTTTCGTGATGTATTTATGATCCGTTTCCCCCGTTTTTTTATGACGGGGAGTGTAGTATTAGCAAATTCATACAGGCGTGTATTTTGGAAGTTTGGAAGGAAAATAATTTGATTGTTCAAAAGTCTGAACTGGAACGACGCGCTGAGGTTTAAGCTTTATTTGGTTTATTTTCCAACATTAAGGGGGGAATACCAATTAGATTTAGGAAATGGGCACTTGATTTTCGGCGTGGATTGGGAAAAACCTATCAATGATAGAAAAATCAAATTTCGTACATAGGTTGTATGTTGTATTTCTAAAAATACAAAAAAAAAATTATTGCGAAATCTGCATTTGGCTTGTTGTTAGAAGCGTGCACAAAAGAGTCTGCAAATTTGCGGTGTGCACGATAGCACCTCAGGTAATTTTTCTAGAACAAAAAAGTGATTACAAATAAGTTTCCTAATGTCATTTACTTGCCCGTGACGTTTTCGGTTTTTAAAAAAAAATTTTTTTTTCTTTATAATTAAAAAAAATCGATTTTTCATTTTTTTTTCAGTTTCGCGAATTTTTTTTGCGAAAACAACACTGTTTTTGCAAAAAGATCGTTCGTCAAAAGCAAGAGAATTGCATTATCTTGTAACCAGCGAAAAATCATGAAAATCGGTCCAGCCGTTTCTTCGCAACTTGTCACACCGTTTTAAAAACATGAGATTTGGGAAAACGAGTATAAAGTTTTAGTTCAAAAAAATGTCTGTTTTTCATTCTTCGAAAAACACACCCAAAAATCGATGAAATGAAAAAGAAAGCTTTTATAAAATTCACGAAAAGTTTTTTATGGCTCGGAAATGACTAATAGCATTCTATCGGACTTGCGGGCGCGGTGGAACGAAATCTGGGATTCGAGCGTACCATGAACGCGCGATACTCCATCGCTTAAAAAAATACCCAATTCGCAGAATTTCGGCCTGAAATTCTGTGGTGACATTTTCGAATAGTTATAGATTCCATTTCCGTAAAACAAAAAAAATGAATTTTTTGAACCGGTCAATTGGTATTCCCCCCTTTTGAATTTATTATTTTTTGTTAGGTTTTAGATGAACTGAAATAAAAAACTTAGTAGAATTTGTGTCGGTAGAAGTCTTTCGATAAATTTAACTTATTAACAAAAACGCTCTTATAACTTACCCATCTCAATACTTCCGTGAACCACAATTACGGCAATATTAGAGGCAACGGTTGAGTACGATTGATTTATATGGACATATTTTCATTCGTGAAATTTAAAGATAAACAGAAAATAAAATTTTCGCGTCTTCCTATTTCAGTCTGTATGTATGCAAAAGTACAAGTAGGTACAAATATAATTCTTTCTCAATAAAAATTTCCACATCGCAATATTTTAGCATCCTCGGGGACTACTCCCATGAGGCCCATTTATATTCACACCTACTAAAACAAATCATATTATTCGAAAGCGTGCAGTCGACCATAACGTCCTGTAATCAACTGATAGGACCTAACGAGAAATCCAACTATGCTGCCGTGGCCATTCGCCGGAGTTGTTTACGAATCAGTGCTAATAAAGCTGAAGCAGGCATACTTAGCAAATTAAGGAATCTATCGCATCTGGAAACCCTGGTCCAGGTGATATTACAACTAAATGCTCTCATGACCCCAATTCCTCCATTCATCGAGGTTGAGACACCGTGTGCCGTTACGTCCATTAAGACGGGCCACCACCCACTCTGTCCTGCAATATTTACCTATATGTAATTTGAGGCGCAAAAGCGCTTTATGAATTCTGAGAAAAGCTTCCCGGATTTTCTCTGGGAGATGTGCTACGCCAGGAGTAGTATATCCCGCTGGAAGGATACTTTATGCGGGAAAAGGACGACAATTCTGTTTCAGGGAGAGGCGCACCTGGCCACCGCGAGTGGAGGATGCGTGAAAGCTCATTGTGTAGAAGCGCAGCTTTTCCCTAAATTGTCAAAATAACTAAAACTTTTCGTACACAAAAATTTCGCAAGTTCCCCCGAAAACAAATCCCATTCAGTTTCCACTGAATCGTAATAACGGACGAAAGGCTCGCTTACTGAGGCTAAACCCTAGAACCCTGCGGTTTCACCAGCCAATCCTTCTTCCTCACAAATTAACAAAACATAGTGAACGGTAGAAGACCCCGCTTGTGCCGCATTTCGGTGCTTGGGAGAATAATGTAAAAAAAAAGAAATAAGTAAAATTAAGTTGTGTTGGGCCCACCTTCGCCTGGAATATGCAGATGGTTTCCAGGTGCCAGCCCCATAGTGCCATCGATATCGGGATGCAATTAAAGTGAGTGCAAGAGTTGATTGTGTCCTCGAAGTGCCGTCTCCTCCGTCGCGAGATTTATAATCGAATTTGACTTGGCAGGCCCCCGCGACAAAAATGTGAAGTTCTACTTTCTTCGCGTATTCAACAGTTTGCCTTAGAAAGTAGAGATCTCCTGGAAGACACACCACGTCCCTCCTTTCCCTGCAACCCCTCGGTAACAGAGAGAAGACCAAACCACACGTAGTGCGATTGTGTTGGGAGGATGTTGCCAATGTGTTTTTATGCAATTTTTAGTGTAGTTGAACGAATTACTCCAGTGTGAGTGTGTGCCAAGCTATTAAATAGGTGCACGCGGACTGCATATGCCCAAAGAGTGGAGCCCGAGTTTATAGAAGTCGCCGCCGATACGTTCAGCCACCAGCACAAGGGGTACGGACGGAAAGATGTAGTTCAGGAGGCTTCCAGACATGTGTAGGTCTGACTTAATTTAATCGCTTCTATTCTACTCTCAAGCAATGTCGTAAGACACATTCATTATACTGGCAGAAGCCGGGACGGTGTTCAAAGGGTCACCATGTAAGGGGGGAGTTTAAACGAAATTAGCTCCGAGTGTCGAGTGTATAACGCCTTTTATGGACAACAATTTTGAACAAATTTAGGCTATACCTTTTTGGTTTCAACCAATAAACTAAAATGCAATCAACCCCAAGCCCCGTAACCCAGTACTTAAAGAGCACGTCTATAATTTAACAATTCACTAATTCTTTTCACCAACAAATAGTTTTATTGTTCAAATAAAAATACTTTTTTGAAGTTAGAAATAAATAAACCAGTTGCGCACATTTTTTAGTGCTTTTTTTTGGAATTTAACTTAACACGATTTTGATATACAATTTAATGGCGTGGCGCTTTAGTAGGATTGTCGGAATAATAAATAGTGCGAATGTATCAAATAAGTTTAAACAATTCAAACCCCAAGAAATTGATGGTAATAACCTTCATATCCTTTCTGAAGCAACTCAGAGCAAGCGAGAGGTCCCAAGGACTCAGACTACATCGAGTCCATTGTACTCTATCCTCGCACTAGCTGAACTTTTTCGTTATTCTGATGAACTAAAGAGGTAGGGGTCAAGGAAGGATATCTTCCATCCTCATTACGTCAGCACCGAATACAGTGCGCCGCGCTTGGGAGAACGCGGAAAAATCGCAAAGAAAGTGTTCTGCGCAGTCCTCATACTCCCTTCAAGACACGCATGTCAGGTCATTCACGATTCCCAGAGTATCCCTGCAAGTTTGTAACTCGGGCCATCTCTGCGCATGGATTTTCTCCATATGCCGAGTTACCCAGTTTTTTTAATATTGCAGAATTCACACTAATATGTGGCTCCGGTCCAAAGGGGCTGCATTTCGCACCTTCTTTTACTAGGCTATCGGAGTTTTCATTATCCTCGATGTCTTGATGACTGGGAGCCCATATAAGAGAGACTGCATTGTAGCAAGCTACCATAGCCGTTTCTGTGATTGTCGTGCCAGAGTCCTTGTCTCTTCAAACGACAGATTGCTTTCATTGCTTCTTCCTGAATTGTGATGTCCAGTGATCGCAAGTTTTGAGAGCTGCACCAGGTGTGGAACTGAAGGCCCCACAGAACCCTATGCATATCTATCTCTGTACTCTGTTTAGGATCGTACAGGTGTATGTTTTTCCTATTCTGATCCACCACACCACAGACGCATAAGTTATTATGCAAGCATACATTATACGTGAGGCCTAATAGCTCAGTGGTAAGTACGCTCGGCTATCACCTCGTGGTCCCTGGTTCGAGCCTTGCTCGGATCATAATTGAGATGCGCTTTTCCTCCAAGTCCAAACCTACACAGAATTCCAACAGAGCTAAAAATGTGCACAATAAATTATTACAAATGAAATGTCAAAAGTCCACATCGATCCGACTTGTGCTAAAAATGTTATTTAAGGTCAGCGACATCAGTTTTCCACATATTTCTCGTAAACGGTAAGTGTTATCGTAAAAATAGTTCATACGAAACTTGTAGATCTTGTGACTATCTACAAAAATATTTCATATACTTTTTTCCTACGAATCCTCATTCCTGATATATCTGCGATTTCAAACATTGAAAATGCTAATATACACAAAAATCCTAAGGAAACTTGCAGTACTCAAAGCGCCCTCTACACTGGTACCATCACTTTTGTCGTACCTACCTTTAATAGAAAACGAGAAAATTTGGAAATTTGGTCATAACCGGTCTGGATAGGTGTGACGAGATGCATCCGTTCTTCATTTTCCCAGCGTCTTGCTTTCTTTGCAAAAATCGTTTTTCAGTTTTCTCAATTTGTGTTAAAGCTACCACAAAAGTGGTGCTAGCAGCGTAGAGGGCGCTTCGAGTACTACAAGTTTGGTTATGATTTTTGTCGTAACTGCCACGGTTGACCGCGGGTGTAGTATGAGTGCATATTAGTATTATCGATGTTTAAAATTGCGATATCTCAGGAATGGTGACTCGAAGGAAAAAAAGTGTATGAACCATTTTTGTAGACAACTGGATGATCTACAACTTTTGTAAGAAATTTTTTACGATAACACTTACCGTTTACGAGAAATATGCGTAAACCCGATGTCGTTGACCTTGAATAAAATGTTTAGCGCAAGTCGGATCGGTGGGGACTTTTGACATTTCATTTGTAATGATGTATTTAAGGTAGGTATGTACAAATTGTTAGCTCGGTGGAAATTTTGTGTAGGTTAAGTACCTATTTTGACTGGACTATTATTACAACATGACGTCACACAGATTATTGTGAATAAAAAGGTAATCGGCCATCTCGGGGCGTCCGCCCTATTGATTTTAGAATGGCGTCACATAGTTTATTGTGAGTTACCCGTCAAACAATTTCATACTAGTGTGAAGTGGGTTGTTGGCGTCCGTCATATTGGGTTTAGAATGACATCGCTTGGCTAACCGCATTATACTCGTCGAACCCCTTCATTTGTTAAATGTTAAAAATTTCGCCATTTTGAATTCTGAACAATACTGAACGATACTGCAATGCAATTTCAAAGTTCTAGCTTAATTAGACCTAATCGTAATTTTGAAATTCCATATTTGACGCAAGTGTATTTTTTCGTGGACGCCGGGTATTCATGTAAAACGTTTTTATAACACGGATAATTTTAAGGTCGATGGAACTTAAAATTCTGCCAAGGTACTGCTATTATTGAGTTCCGTTCAAATAACTCCTTGTTAGAGGTGTCATAATGACTTCCTCGAGCAGGGGGATACATAAATTTCATTGGTTTTGGCTCGAATGCTTCACACCCCTACACTGCAACGAGAGTATATTATTCATCAATGTTTCATGACTAGAGTCAAAATACAGCAAATTGAGTCGCTTTGCTGTCCCGAGATGGCGGAGCGCCGATACGAATAAAAACGTGAGAATTATCTCCCTCACGGGACATCTCCATTAAGGGTCCGCAAATGTTCGCAGGATATGCTCGTAATATATTTGCGCCACCAAGTCACCGACCAGGAGTGAGGGTGTGAGTGCCGAAGATTTATTTAAGCGATATATGGTGTCTGCCGTTGCTGTACCGAGTTAACGGACTGCCAAAGCGTGACCCGAACGCAATAGTTCACATTCGAGAAAAGGGACTTGTCGGTAATATTGCGCTGTGGCGTTTGTCTCCAGGGCAGCCCCAACTATCCGTTGGGGCTCGTGTCCTCATTAGCAATATTCACGGCTCATGGGAGCTCCAAATGAAATTAACGTCGCATCTGAATTTAATGAGGTGTCTATGGAAAGGGGTACACGGAGCATACCAAGTCCGAAAGTGTGGTGTTTTCACAGCTGCAATAATTCTTCTTTAACGTGAAAACCACCGCCTAAGTAATTGAGGATGGGGAGTTTACACGTTCATATCGCAATACGCCACCGAATGGCCAAGCCTGCCGGAACATTCCAGACTGTACTCCGTGTCGGAAAATTTATCGGAGCCGGTAGTTGTTCTCAACACGTTCTGCCTGTACTTTTGACGTGAAATGGATAAGATTTCAAAAATGAATAACGTGAAAACTATCAGTGGGGCACTAACGATGTTGCATTCAATAAAGCTTCAAAGAAAGAATATTTTAGACACTGGTTGATTATGCGCTGCCGTCATCGACTGATGCAATAGCAGCGAAAAGCTAAGTTACGAAAATGTGAACAGCGGCACACATTAGTCTAGCTTCGGTGGTGTCATTTATTTTTGCGCTTAATAAACTGTGTTATGTTATCGGCCTTAGAAATGTAGAAATTTTTTAGAAATAAGGAAATTCAATTTATTAAAAATTCTCAATATTGCAATGCTATACAGGGTGTCCCGTAAATCGTGGATAACGTGGAAACTGATGATAGGTCAGCTTATTATACAATCTACGAGTATCCTTATGAAAAGTCTCACGGTTTTCAAGTTATTTAAGTTTCAACTTTTGTTTTGTACAAATTTGTACAAATAATAATATTTTTGCGTTCTGTGTTTTGCATAATATTCTGTAGTAGTTGTGCCATCAAATAAATGTTAGAAGTTTGCAACAACTTTTTCACTTCCGTGGGACTGATCTTGCCTCATGTTTTAAAGTATGTAGTATCTACGATCTTCGTGTAATTTAACAAAACATATTTACCCTGCGATTTTGAGAGTTGAACGAATGGTAGCCTCTATGTTAAGTAGTCATATGAAGTACCTTCTTGCAAAAAATCAAAATAGTCGAAGCAAGCGTTAAGTCGCGATTGAAGAATATTGGACAGAATTATGTGAACTTTTTAAATTTTTTTCTGCCGTATTTAAGAGATGAAATATGATGGGTATCTTATTTTATAACTTACTAATGCCCGCGACTTTGTCTGTGTCATATCTTTTTATTTAATTCGCATGTCAAGAGGAAGAAAACGGTAGTCCGACATCTTGGACGTCCGGCATATTTGGTTTGAAATGACGTCACATGGCCTATCGTATTATACTCATCAAACGATTTCATTTGATGTCCATATCAAGGGGGTTGTGTAGAAAAAGGTGATCCGCCATCTTGGGTCTAGATCGATTTATCATTCGCAAAAACCCCCGTATACCAAATTTCATGGAAATCGTTAGAGCCGTGAGAGAACGCGATTACATTTTCTTATAAGAATCAACACAAGAAATGAAAACGGGTTTTCAGAGATATCTCGCTAACCATTATTTGTACGAAAATTCTCGACAGAGATTTTTTACAGAGAATCAAATTCTCTACAATTCTTTTTAAATAAATTTTTAGCGTGAAATTAATAATTAACAAGTTAGAAGTCGTAAAAGGACCAAATATTTGATCAAAAAATCTTTGAAAGGCTATAACTTAATCATTTGACATTTTACAAAAAATATGCATTAGAGGTATTTTCTAGAGCATCTTGCAAATAATGTTATTTTTTTAAATTATCATTATCAAAATGTTTCGATATTTTCACTCACCTATTGTTCGTTTTCTTGTGGCAGCAGATATATTTATCCCACCAGAAACATTAATGTGAAAAATTGGAACAATTCCTCTCCCAAAAAAGTTGAACTGATTCACTCAAGAAAAGAAATGGGATCTAACAGAGCGCAAACGCCCAATTATTCTTGGACCAAATATCAGTTTGTTTTAATGATGGCCCTTTTCGCAGCTACCAGACAAAACTCATTTCATTAGCAACTACTGCGATTGAATTTATTATTTTGAAATAAATTAGGAACATCAATCACGTCAATTATTTTAGACTTAGGACTTGGAAAGTGCTGAAAGCAAAAAAGCAAAGCTTTTCCTTTTTTTTTAAGAATATAAACTTCCCAAGTACTAATCGAAATAATTGGTGTGATTGATGTTCTTAATTTATTTGGCACTCTCCCCTTTGGCTCTGTGTAATTTACTGAAAAGTTGTTTCAATTTGAACCATACTTATAACTTGCGACCGCGTCTGTGTACAATTCGAGATGATGTTTTTTTGTGCACAATTGTGCATAAGCTATCTTCTCCTGTCAGAGTAAATCTACACTACAAATGAAGTGAAGCGAAAAATAAGTATGGAAAGTCCTTTACTCGATAGATATTCGAACGTGAAGTGAATCCAACTATTTGTTGCACATGTGGTGGGTGTGTGGATTTGTTTAAGAGTGTTGGTAAAATAACAAATGAAGCTTAACATATTAGCTTGCAAAAAAATTCAATTTTATTTTTCAATCCTGGGATTATACGCATCCCCTTCATGAATCATGGGCACCGGGAGGTAGGCAAAAGGGTTGCACTTATATACCCTGGCTCGGGAAAATATTGGCAAATTTTACCTGAGTCAGAGAAAATTGTGGGGAATAAGCAACTTTCGTAATTTAGGTAATTTAGATGTGAATTATTCCGAACTATGTCACAATTTTAGAAAGGCTGATTTTTCTATTCTTAACAAATGAAATGGCTCTTGGCTTGCGCTTGGAGTAAGTATTGTACTTCATGAGCAAGGCAGCAGGTCAGCGCAGCTAACGTAGGAACCCTCAGTTGCATTGTTATTTTGGTTTTCTTTCTCGAAATTCGGCCGCACAGTACATGAAAAGCAGGCTGCGCTGAACAACTCTACTTCTCCTGCGTCGAGCTCGCCGGTTGCCGACACACATGTGGAGGTATGGTTGTGAAGCTTTAAGAAATTTTGGTAGCGTTTTACTTCTTCAAAGTGGGAACATATGTATGTATGTATATTAAGAACAAAAAAAGGCCTGGAAGATATTTAGCGTTTCAAGGGACGACACCAATTACGCGTCTTACTACCACCTTCGTAGTCAGCACATGACTGAATTGATGTCTTCCTACAACTGCTGCTCGACAACGTGACGCGCAAGAATCCAAAGTGCTTCTTAATTTCAACAATTCATAGTCTGGCTCTGATGATTGCTTGGTCTCGGACGAACTTCAGAAGATTTCTAATTTCTTTGGTGATTTTTATGAAACTGCTTTCTTGCAGACTGTGATTTCGTTACCTGTGTTTTAATGCTTTCTCACTTTTGACGACGTTTTCCCAACCTCTCCAACGGCTGCTGATTTATTTACAGACGAAGCTAAAATTTCGAATTTGATGTCAAACTTAGCTTTTAAAACGTCTTTCAATATAGACACTCGACTTTTAAATATAAATGATGCAAGTTCTGTGAGAGATATCCACTCCATTTTTATTTTATTTGAAAGAACATTTCATGGCATTAAGTGTGGAATATAACTTCTTTCAAATGTCTTCGCGGCTTTGCTTGGTGGCACGTATTCGGGAGGTCCAAATTTGATGACTTTTTGGCATAAAGCTCACTGAATTTGCTGGATGCCGTTCGTTATGTTGATTTTGACGGCACCAACTGTTTGCGGCTTATTCGCGTAGACCTGTGATTTATGATAGCGCCAAAGGAAGAAGTCTAAAGGCGTTAAATCGCACGATCTCGGTGGCCATTTTACGTCGCCCTCAAATGCTCGTGCAGAATGTCCATTGTGGCATGCGCTGTGTGGCACGAAGTGCCGCCATGTTGGAACCACATGTCACTACTATCCATATCATCCAGTTCAGGCCACAAGAAGTTGCTTATCATCGATCTGTACTGCTCGTCGCTAAAAATGATTTTTGATGACGCACGTTTCTCGAACGGAGCACTGATTTTGATAATCCAATTTGATGATTTGCTCATGCTCTTTAACGCTATAACCTTTTACGGTGATTTGCCGCAACATGGCCGCTATAACCTAAAATTTTTCAAAAGTCCATATTGAAAGACCTTTTATCATTAGGATTTTTGAAAACCCAACGAATGCCAGTAATCGAGTTCTGAGACTGAATCTTTTTCAATCCGCATGAATGCTCTTTCACCAACTTTCAGATTCAGGCGTATATACGTACACGCAGAGAAAGGCTGTTGTAAAATTTACATGTAGAGTTTTTACAACTAACTTATGGTAAAAAGTACAACTAACTGCTATAGTTTTTGGTGTGAAAAAGCTTCAAAAATGCAGAAGTCAGTTGTACTTTTTACAACAGTGTACAGTTCCGGGCCTTCAATACGTCTGAATACGATTTGATTTCCCGTACGTAAAAAAGCTAATCGGTTCAATATTTTATTTTTAGTTGATTTTTAGAATAAATTGCGATATTCCATTGCTAATAGATAGTCAATATTTTTGATAGGCGAGGAACGAAAGAATTCTTTTTTGTTTATTATAAGGGAGGGGCAACAATTTGTAAAACCCTTATGTCTTTGGCCAGCAGTCGCCACGAAATGCGCCCTCCTACATATTTTCCCCGACGCACATGATCCCCTTCCAAGTTTATATGTAGATATGTACAATGTACATACATATATGCATTTGGCTCTATTCAGCTAGTTTCCAATTTGTTTACCTCGTTGCAAAAATATATTTAGCAAAATAGTTGAAGCCATCCTTATTCGACGGAAATGTCTACCCGTTGAATAAAATTGTTAAGTACGGAAACAGGAAGGAGTCGCACGAGGACAAATCCAGGAAATAAGGTGAATACGAAATAAATTCCAAACTCAATTTGGGAAATTTGTCCGGTACGGTGGTCGGTCCATTTACGTGTAAATTGGATTGACAGTCAATAATCGCGTTACTCATTGCACACACAGATTTTTGATGCAATTGCTCGTTCAGAATATTATGCACACGTTCAGTAAAGATGGCTCCGGTTTTAAAGGTTTCAGCTAACGTCACCAGCTGCAATGTGCGAGCTACAATGCATTTACATTTTCTTGAAAAAAAATATGTCGAACGAATTCAGTCAATAATTCCGCCGGATCGGTTTTAGTGTGCGAGCTTCCTTTGAAATCCCGCGCAGTTACAACAATGGATCTTCTATTACGATATAATGATGTTTTCAGTGTTCCGTAGCAAAATTGGTGAGACGAAAACCTTATTGCCTCAATCCATTATCAGTCCATCCGTCTGTCTGTCACAAACTCCCAGAGCCAAATAATAAAAGCTAGAGATTTGAAATTTGGCAGAGCTAAGATCCAATGCGGTGCTTTAGATATGGATTAATAAAATTAAATGAATTAACAGGTTACGAAAAAATTAAAAAAAAAACTGAACCCCATCGAGTGGGGTGTCTCATAAAACTAGTGTCCCTAACCGTCGTCGAAAAAAGGGGCTGCGAAGGTGACCTTCTCTTAACTGAATTAAAAAAAAAGCAAAAGTTTGGCATTTTTTCACAAGAAAACAAAACAACATATGACCTTGAATCTTATTTTTATTTGGAAGTCTTTAACAAATACTAGGAATTGTTTTTTTATTTTTTCCTTTTTCGATCACCCGTCGCCGCCAGAGGGCGCACAAAAAAATCGGCCTTTTTCCGTAATTCCGTGATTGCGGCTCGCCAAATCATCTGAAACAGAAAAATCAAAAAACCACTTAAATTAGACATAAAAATCTATAGATCTAACTAGGATCTAACCAATCGGCCGATTAGAAAAAAAATGGCAGCATTTTGAAGTCAAAAATCGAGAATTTTTCGAAAATTTTTTTACAAAAAGTGCTGTAAAAAAAAACTACTTGGTTTTTGTCTTATATCCTAGTTGGATTTGTGCACAATTGAATTCTGAACAAAATGAATCAAGGTTTATGGCAATCGGTGGAGCGGTTCAAGAGATATCGTGGAATTACGATTGAAAAAATGAAGTCGAGAAAAATGCGTTTGATTTTAGATCGATTTCACCGACTGAAAGTGCAGTGTGCCGGTTTCCACGGAATTTTCTTTATGGAGTTTTTGATGTGAAATTCTTTTGAGTTCCCGGCATTTTCTCGAAATTTCTAGAGTAAAACTATCGATATGTTCAAGTGGCCACGTAAAATATAACTGAATTGAATTTCTTCCGGCGGCGTCCCAAACAGCGTGCTCGGGTGACAGCTGCGTCACCGTTTTTTCTCTCAAAATATATAGCACTATAACTCGAAAACCATATTTTTTTTTTTCGTAAAATTTTAGGACATGATTCTAGACATATTAAGGAACATTTCTCCGTAAAAAAAAGAATCGATTTTTTTTTACCACGTTAGGATAAGGTCACCTTATCGGAGATTGGGCGTGCTACCGGAACACTCCACGTATGTTTCCAGCTCGCATAACGCAAGGGTTGAAGTCAATACCTCGGTAAATATTGGTTTTACGTGAAAAATGATAATTGCAAAAATTATTGAGGGCAATAATTCCAACAACTTTTGTTTGAAACTTTTTGAATACTTATGTATATAAAAAGTTTTTAATTTCCAAAAATGGCAGTTTATATGGTGGAAATGGTTTTTCGGGTTTACAACGAAACCATCAACCGGAGACGAAAAACAGTTATTACAAAAGTAGGTGGATATATTGTCCTTAACGATTTAATAATAATAAGATTTCCCATAAAACCAATATTTGCCGAGATAATTGACGGTACCCCTAAAATTCAGGATGATGGCCGCACTTTATGAAATCCGAGGGGGGGAAACTTAGATGGAGTGTTCTATTGGCACTCTCTACCTACCGTTGCCATTTTGCTGGACTCGACTGTATTCTGTAGTCACGGTTTCACAAAATCGAGTTTTTTTTTAATTTTTGTATTCCGAAAATTAGGGCTAATAATGTGAACCAGTTAATTCAGTACCCGGGTATATGGGTAATCAACTGCTCGGGTTAATGAAAAAATACCCGGATAGACGATAATAATTGCTCGGGTGCTCGGTTACTCGGTTACCCGATAACTACTTATTACGCATCGCAGAAAAAAATGTTATAATATTATATTATATAATAAATTATTTAAATTAGAGCCATTAGAAATACCATTTGAAGAAACGTTTAATTAATAAACGTTTTTTAAAGAAACCTGACCATGGCGGCCATGGTGCATGTGTTCGCTTGCCTAGAGTCGAGATGGTCATAGAGCTTGCAAGCGTGCCAGAATTGGAATTCTTTTGCAGATTTCACAACATCACCAGCACCTTCAAAGGTGGTCACGTTGTGATATGAAACGTTAGATTCCTTTTGTTAATGATTACCCCTTGGGGGCTTTTAAAGGGAGGTTTTCGAAAATGCTCTACAATAATATCTATGGTGCAATAAAAAGAATTATGTGATATGACGCGTGTCATGGAACGTGTCATAACACGTGACTTCTTCTTTTTTATTGCGCTATGTTGTAGAGAATATTCGAAAACCTCTCCATAAAAACCCCGGAGGGGTGAAGAAAGCTCCAGAAGCAGAAGGCCTGGAAATGGGTGAAAAATCAATTTTAAGAAGTGGCGAGTAATTAAAAATTAATTGTTCACTTACTTGCAGGCTTTTTGTAGCTCTGTTAAAGGAATGGGGGGCGTTCGATCATACTCTGCAACTTGTTGCAATAAAAAATGTGTCACGTTTCATGGCACGTACCATATCACATTTCGTTCGAAGGTTTGAGTTCGCTCAGGAGCGAGCTCAGATTTTGAGTTGAGCGCAGATTTGAGTTCGGTGATTTACATCCCTGATAAATGCATAAATATCTACGCTCTTGAATGACTTCCTAAATAACAATTAATAATAGAAAAAATATTTAATTGCAATTAATGACAGAATTTAGTTTTCACTAAATTAATTGCAAGCGAAATTAACTGATTTTATTACAAACTACAATTAATGTTTTAGTTCAATTAAATTAATTGTAATTGTTTTAATTACAATGAATTTTTCAATCAATTAATTAGTTGTTTAAAAAATTAGATGACTAATGCCAAACACTGAGACATATTCCAAATATGATATTTAATATTCAAATACAATTTTTTGAATCCAGAAAAGTTATTTTTCCGAGTGTACTTAAAGTAGCAAATATAAATTTTAATGACGTTTATTTACTTAGCTAAAAATTTCGGATGATAAGCAGGCACCGGGGTAGTCATAAGCCTTACCGAAAACCCTCAAGAATATGCCTGTAAAAGGGTTTCGGAAAATTCGTACAATTAGGAAGTTGCAGGGCTTCGAAATTCGTCGAGCATAAAGCGACGAGCGACATTTAAAAACTTCAAACCCGTTTTTCTTGAAAAAATGTGTTCCGAATCGGTGACTACGATATCTCCAATTCTACTGATCCATTTAACTTGAAGCTTTTACACCGACTATCGCACTTTTTTGTTTATAACTAATAACCAATCTGTGGTCCCGGCTAACAACTAATAAACATTTTAAATTTTATGTATCAGACTTCCCAGAGGGCGGCAATCGTCCGTTACACCTTGCATGTCCGACGTCTCAAATTCAACGCGCTCACGAACCCACAATTTTTTTTCACAAATAAAATTTATTTTTATAGTAAAATATCGAATATATAAAAATAAACCCTTTATTGTATTTTTCTGCACCTGAAAAAAAATACATAAATTCGGAGTCAAAATACGACCATAACTACAGAATACACCCTGAACGCAAATCCCGATATACTTATAGTATATGACTGGACTAAGCAGTGGCGGTAGTCAAGTTTTGGCGCCGTCTGTAGTCGTATTACAAATGCTACAAAACTGATGCACATATGAGAATTTTAGATAATTTCACGGGCTACAACTTTTGTCATAGCTAGTTTTCGCGTTTGATTCATGGTTTCATCGGAAAACAATAATTTGTTTAATTTTTTTAAAGAAACAAAATAAATGTGAAAATTGCTTATCACACCCCATGGGGTGCATTTGTTCCTGAAGTAGTAATCGGAAAGAACAGAAATAAAATTGGCAAGTGTATCATAACGTCGACATTAAAAACCAATTTTTTTGGTGTGTAAAAGTGGTCGAAATGCAAATCAAATTGGCAAAGATTATCCAGATAATCTTAAGTGCAAACGCGCTTCTGGGAAAGAAATATTCATCCCCCCTGAATAACATAGAAAAAAAGCATCACCGGTCTCTTTGCACACTTTAAGTGGCTGCAGAAAGAATATACAAGACAAAGGTCATCAATATATTCCCTTGATGGAGTCCATTTGCTGAACAAGTTACCAAGAGCCACTTAAGCAGATACAGTCGGCCACGAGGGCTAAAAAGAGCACTCAACGGAGCCCGACAGAATGTCGGATATTTGTGACTCATGCCAATACCTGAACATTAGACTTTCCACAACGCAACACAAAATCGGACTGCTTGGTTGTAAGGTGGTTAAGAGGTCTCTCGCGTTTTACCCATAAAAGCAGTTTAATTGGAAGTTTATTTAGTAATTTGATATCACGAACCAGTGGCTGCATCAGTGAACAAATTTGTGTAAAGTCAACAACAGTTTAGCTATGCACTGGGAAATCCAACACGCTCTAAGTTCGATTTTTATTGCAATTGTCGGCATACCATATTAACCAACACTCTTGGTAGTTGGCTTAATTTAAAATGATGCACCAACACAAGTATCGATTGTAATTAGAAATATTATAGATAATGAAATTCAAGCAAGTAAATCACGTCCAGAATGAATAGGAAAAATCAAAACACGAGACGAAAACGTACGGAAGTGGAATTTTACAAGTTCTTTCATTAAAAAGTTAACTGATTTGAGAGATAATTCAATTATTATGCAATTAGTATTCTGGCCCTCGCATTAAATCGAATACTTGCAAATTTCAATCTTCTTGTGTTGTAAGCAAGTTCAAATCGTTCAAACTATTATCGTGCGAAAATGCATTTCGTACGAACTCGAAAGTTATTATTATTATTCAAAACAAATAAACAAATGTCAAATATGTGTGTATGTAAGCTAATCAAACTGACTTTGATTTTTAACAAGTTTCTTTGATGTGCATTGTTCGCTGGATATTGATTCAGTTTCGGTCAACTAGACAGAAAAATCATCAATTTTCCATGACTAGTTTCCTTGATTGTGTATGGCTGGCTCTTGGTACTACTCTTCCCCTATAAAATCCAATTTAAATATTTCCATTATTTTTCTCTCCGAGAAATTGTTAGTTGAAATTTATGGGTTTCATATATTAGTGGGTGGACACAACTTGTCTAGTGGTAAGCGTGCTAGAATGCCCATCCAAGAGTCACGGGCTCGAATCCCACTCGGACCCCATACTTCTACTTTTCTTATAAGCGGCAGATGGCAGCCCCAACAATTAGGATAGCTACAGTGGGATAATCATCTCATCATCTATCTAGAGCTTGTTACATATAATCCAAAAGTCAAGTCAGTACTCAAATAATAATTTGCTGGAATTTCACGGACCAAAAATGTGTGCTTCACAAAAATAAATATTTTAGTATCCTAGCATTGTGGGGTATCATTTGAAGAGCCCCTAATACCAATACCACAGATAGTCACACCCATCCAAACACGTGCATAAAATTCAATACATGCGTGGGGGGGGTTCATAATTTTTTTCTAATCAACTTGTAAATATAGGGTCATTCAATAAGGACGCTCGACTTTTAAATGTACATAAAAGAAGTTTTGTGTAAGATATCCACTCCATTTTTATTTTATTTGAAAATATATTTTACGGCATTAAATATGGAATATAACGTCGTTCAAATGTTCCCCGCGACTTTGCTTGGTAGCAGGTATTCGTAAAAATAAATTTCGCCATAATAATCATCTGTAGCGACTTTAACGGCGAGCGCTACACAACGATGATAAGAAATTTCTTGTGGCCTAAACTAGACGATGTGGACACCGAAGACATGTAGTTCCAACAGGACGGCGCTTCGAGCCACACAGCGCATGCCAAGATGGACATTCTGCACGAGCGATTTGAAATTGGCTACTGAGATCGTGCGATTTAACGCTTTTAGACTTCTTCCTTTGGAACTATCTTAAATCACAGGTCCACGCGAATAAAACGCAAACAATTAATGCCTTTTAACTCAACATAACGAACGCTATCCAGGAAATTCAGCCAAATTTATGCAGCAAAGTCAACGAAAATTGGACCTCCCTTCAGTTCTATAAACAGATTGCGACAGACTGACAATCATACGGTTTCAATTTCTGGACGGAACACTAAAAATTAATTCAATTAAAGATTTGCCAATAACCCTGGTCATCGGGTCGCATATTATAGAAGTGTGTCCGGCTGTTTTTATAAGTTGATGAAACAACAACTGCTACGGATCTCATTTATACGAGGACTCTCATCGAAAAGCAAAAAGTTTTATTAGTAGAAATGACCAAAGTTCCTCACCACCCATCCAACAACTACTCCTTTCCTTTTGCATAAGCAGCCGGGAGCAACTGTACGTAGAGAACGAGAGCCCCTTGCCTAGCCGGAGTTTTACTGAAAGTCACTTTGTCACAACTTTGATATAGTCCTATCCCAGCAGTTAGAAATTACATTGAATCTTAATTGCCTAGAAAGTTTTAGGTTCGGTACGGCTGTGCCTGAACGAAAACTAACATAGCTCTATAGCTGCTCTAGAGAGATCTCTGCTCGACGACCAAAAAATAAAGAAACGATCCTTTGCTGTGCTTTGCTGTGTGTGCAGGAGGCGGCAGTAAATTATAGCCACCGACCCAAATCTCCATGTCACGTCACTTCGGGAACCGAAAGACAGAGAAATAGTATGGAACCAGAGGCACAAGTCAGGCTTATCCATGACACTCAGTGAGGGTTAGGGGGAGGTGGAATTTCAACAAGTTACTCGGTTAAGTGATTTACATATATTGAAAAAGTTCTTCTGGGCACCCCCTTGGAAGATGGGTTTTTGGGGCGTCAGTCCCTTGTTCCGCTGGAAGAAGTACCTCTTTCAGCCGAACAAAGTTTCAGAACAAACTTCGGGGGACGCTTTTTATGCCATCATCCAGTTTGGGACTATTTCATCCATTCCCTCGACCCCTCTCTTTCATCGGTATGCTTCCTAGGTACTTGTGCATGGTCTGGACAAAAAACTGCAGCCATACATTTTTGCTGTCCCAGAGCCCAGACCGGATCCCCCCGGAATTCGGCAATCAGCAGCAGTTTTAAAGTTCGCGCTTTCGAATGCACACGCTCGAAAGTTTTCTGGTAATTTCTTTTTGCCATTAAGCCGGGCACCTACGCGGATTTCGCTATAGCCAATCAATTAAAATTCAGGAAATCGATTAGGCGATTTAGCGTGGCACTGGCAGGCGAAATGAGGCCGTTCTTACGTGCAGCCGTAGGGAGCCTGGCCTGCGGGGTCGATTCGAAATTCATAACGAAGACTTCGGAGCTCAAAATTGCAAATTAATTGGGGTGGGCAGGATGGTTGGATGGCTGGCTCTGCCCGGGCTAAGGCCATCGAGCGAATTTAACATATTTTTAACGCGCGTCTTTAAAACACCCTTCGCCCTCTTAAAACAGCCACAATGGCTTCGAGCAGCAGGGCACGTGAACTCCACTGACTTCTGGCTCAAGTGTTTGCTATTGTTTGGTCCTTAAATAGGCCCCCTCGTTCAAGGGCGTTTTAACAACTCTCGGAGCCCCCAGTGTATGTTGAAATGAGGCACCTTTGAGGAAATATTGCGAAAGGAGATTGGTTTTTTAAATATAGAAATACTTTTAGTAATGTAAACAGAACAGAGCCCACTCAATACAACTTTCCAACACGAATTACCTACTGGGAGGGGGCGAATAATTCGATATTACGAATCATTGGGTTCTACTTTTAAATCAAATGGATTTCTTGATTCTTGGAATTATTCGAGTACATTCGAATTGTTCGTACTACATACTTCGAAAAATTAATACACAAACAAATCTGTGACTATTAACTGTGTTTCCATGGACAGGGTTGAATTTGGGTTGAGTTTTCGTTAAGTTTAAAGGCAATGCGGGTAACTCTGTTTGTTTCTATGTACCTTCCCATTCCAGACCATCCCGTTTTTATCCCATCATCTGACAATAGACTAAATGAATACTCTTATAACTTTAGGAAGGCTGACTTTGGTTCCCTTAATAAATTTTTGCATAACTGCGACTGGTCATCGGTTTACAACTGCCCTAATATTGATTTCGCCGTAAGTAAATTGTATGAATTAGTTTCGATGGGTGTTTCTCGTTTCGTTCCTAGTAAAGAAAAAGGACCTTTTACATAGTCCACCTTAGTATGATAAAGAATTAAGACTTGGCTTGGCACCTATTTCAGAATTCTCACTCAGACGACGATTACCTGAGGTATTCTGACTTGTGAAGACAATACAATAATTAGGTACTCTAAGTGTCTATATCGCCAGTATTTGTGTGTCGCATAAAATCTAACAATAAAACTAACCCGAAAGAATTTTAAAATTTTGTAAATAGTAAACGGAAGACTAACAACTATCCTGCCGTTTTAGCTCTTGACAACGAAACAGGTCATGATTCAGCTACTATTTATTTCTAACCTCTTTGCTAAACATTTTCGCAATGCTTGCAGTGATAATACCTGTGATATAGATTTAGAATATTTTCACAACTTGACATGTCTTCCGATGCAATCTCCGAATATAGTCTTAAACTCTTGCACTGTTTTAGAATACATGAGGAAGATTGACGAAGACTTTTCGGGCTCTCCTGATAATGTCCCTGGATTTGTTCTGCGTAAAATGGTGTCCCAATCGTTGAACCTAGTACTTTTCTGTTTAATTTGTTTTTACGTTGTTGTGTATTTCCTGATACATAGAGGGTCTCCCAATAGGAATGACCTGGTTTTGATAGCTCGTGGCGGCCATATTTGTTAATGGTTTTTTGACAGGTCTGTGCAGTTATGTTCAGTAAGGTTTGCGATTTTATCATGACACGTTTCACTTTGATCCAACGCTTGGAAATTGTCCAAAACTATTCGGTACTGTAAGAGCGCTTCGTGCAAAAACGGTCGCCATAATACTCCTTCTGAGCGCGCTATAAGACGTATAATAACAAAGTTTGAAAGTGAATTCTGTCTTGACGATACAACGGTGCCTGTAAGACAAAGAAATTCCCGAAGTGAAGATGAAAATATTGCCGCCGTTCATGCCAGTGTTCGTGAAAACTCAAATGCGTCTGTTCCGCGCCATTCTTAAGAGTTGGGGCTCTCCAGTATAACAACCTAGCGAATTTTGCGATTGGATTTGGGTCTGCATCCTTATAAGATGGTATTGGTACAAGAACTCAAGCCAACCGACCATCACATTCGTCGTCAGTTCGCTGATTGGTCACTGGAAATGTTGGAAGCCGACGGCGATTTTCATCACAAAATCATCTTCTCAGATGAGGCTCATTTCTGACTCAATGGATTCGTCAACATGCAAAATTGCCGCTATTGGAGTGAGTCAAATCCACGAGTGGTTCATGAATCACCATTGCATCACCGTTTGGTGTGGATTATGGTATGGCGGAATCATCGGACCTTATTTCTTTCGAAATGAGGCAGGAGATGCCGTTACCATTAATAGCAACCAATATAACACGATGTTGACCGATTTTTTTCCCCGGAATTTGATGAAATTGTTGCGGACGACCTTTATTTCCAACAAGACGGTGCACCGCCTCTCACTTCCCGACTTAACATGAACTTATTGCGCTTTAAGTTCGGTGAGTCGTTAATTTCCAGAAATGGTCCCATCGCTTGGCCGCCTAGATCATATGATCTAACGCCTTTGGATTATTGCCTTTGGGGCCACATTAAGTCGAAGGTTTACAGCAATTATCCTACAACTCTTGAGGTATTGGAAGCCAATATTCGTCAAGCCATAGCTGAGATACCGGCCGAAATGTTTCACAGAGTCATCGAAAATTGGCGTGAGCGGATGAACGTGTACAAGAAGAGCCGCGGTAGCCATTTGGCCGATATTTTATTCATATCATAAATCGCATAAAATTATCTTTCACATATGGTAAAGCAATCTGAACCATTTTTGCTCGAAGATTGTGTTTTATGCAAATTTAAAGTTTGGACGTTCTTATTGGGAAACCCTATATATGGAAGCTTTTTTATGTGATCCCTATATTCAAAAAGGGTAAAAAGGACTTAATTGAGAATTATAGGCCAATTGCTAACCTTTCGCCTATTCCTAAGCTTTTTGAAGCTATTGTTAAGGACCACTTGCCACTTACACTATGGGCCTGGTATCGATGATTCCATGTAAGTTGACAAATTTCATGATTTATTCATTCCCAAATTTTCAAACGCGTTTTTCTCAAACCACGTTTTTCGAATGAATCGGTACCCAAAATTTATCGAAAACCAGTGAACCGATTGCATTGAATTTTTTGTGGTTATTCTATAAACCATTATCTAGTACTTGTCATAGTATGTTTATTTTCTTTACTTAGTGTTTGTTTTATAGGAAAAATAATAACTAATTCTTGGTCCAAAAATCACTATTGATGTTCAAACGTCCGCCATTTGGTCATAAATAGATATTTTCAAAATCGGCTATGACAAGTACTAAATTATAGTATCTAATTTAATAATTTGTTTAGTTTTTTTTTTAGACGATTCTTGAAGAAACGCCAGCGGGTACCGTTTACGCAGATTTTTTTACGACGCTCCAAGGATCATACAATATCCTTGTATAGTTTTCCTAGAAAAAATGCATAAAAATGACCTTTTTTTCCGGCTCCTAGGTGTACATATATCTCCCGTTAAATAATGACGCGATGTAGCCAACTAGAAAATACTCACATTTGATCTTTAAGGAGCTAATCTAACTTATGATACAAAATGGGGAATCCTGGAGCGCCGTTATTTGGAGAAAATTTACACATTGGTCTGTAAAAAAAACTTTCGTACACAGGCCTTATACCTAGAGAATAATTATCATAAATATTTGAGTAGCTAACAAACTTATTGAATTCAGGTTAGAAATACCCAAACATGAGGACTACATTATGAGACGTATTGGAAGTTATGTTTACTAATACATAGTTGGTAATAGTTTGAAAAATTTTCTTGAATTCACCCGGACATAGATTTATGGGATACAATAAGTAATATTTTTGCTCGATGGCACCGTATGGAGATACAATTCGACCACCCAACGTATTTTGCTAATACGCATTGATGTGTTCACATCTTCTGCTGTTGCATACACTTGCCATCCCTTGCAGACCATCATTCAAACATTGTACTCGTAAACATTTCTACATGCAGTTTGTAGCATCACGAAAACTACGACCGAGTTTACAGAAAACACCCGGTCGTAAAAACGTTTTTAATCCATTAAATTCTTCTAACAAGATTTTTATTGATGCGTCGTTCATCGTGCCGTTGAATTGACATGCTATGTGCACGATGTAGCCATTTGTTGCAACATTGAATTGCAGTTTGCATAGTCGTTCCTTCTCCCTTCGATGCTTTTTTTTGCATGCAAAGTAATTACATTTGTAAACAATTTATATGATTTTTTGTGCCCAACAAGTTTTAGATTACATCTATGAAAGCTTTTCTCTAAATTGGAAGGTGGAAAACGAAACTACGTTATTAGCTAATGCTCTCAAATAATTAAGAATTTTTCTTACACTCCGCCTTAAAAATGGTGTACTATAGCAATCTCATACGACGCATACGATGTTTAGCAATTTATATATTGAGGCGTATTTACACTTTAAGCCGATCAAAACAGCATTCATGTTTAGTTTAAGGTTTACAATTTCCGCTAGATGTCGCTCAAACCCAGCAAATCACAGTCATGCTGATATTTTGGGCTACTTGAAAAGCAGAAAGTTACTAGTGTCCACTACAGAAAGAAGGATCCTTGCCCCCGGGTTATGCTATGCATGAGCAGCTGAAACTTTAGATAAAAGCAAACAAATTCTGTGCCACTCCAAAAAAATGTCGGATGCTTTTCATTTATTAAATTTGCACGGGCGAAAACTGGCAAAAGGACACAACCCAACTGTAGATACGGACCGGTAGGGCTTAAAGGCATGTGGGGGAAGCTCGCAACGTATGCAAAAGCAAAAACCCTTGAGAACGACAAACATTGCAAAAACGTGTAGAAAAAGTACAAAAATGTCCTCAAACGAGGAAAAACCTGTTGAAACTTCCTCTCAATTCTGGGCGAGAAGGCATGCACTAAGCTCTCCCCGGTCGGCAGATTTACCCGTCGTTGTCGTCGGGTATGTCTTTTTTCCCCGAATTGTTACTTTGTCAATTGTGTGCTTCTTGGTCCGGTCGCCCGGAGCAGTAGTCAAGGAGAGTACCCAGCGTTCCCATTCCCCAACTCACTCCGAATGCATTGGGCATGGAATGGAGAACAATTAGGAAAACAACAAATTTGTCCTGTAGCGACGGGAGGATAGGACTATGCGACCCCCCCAATGGTCCTGCGGCCCAAAAGGTTTTTGTGCGCGCACACGATTCATTTTCATGCGCTTGTTTCGATGGAGGATGCAGTCGGGGCTGCTAGCCGGGATACGGGGGGCTCCATGGAGCTTTAGGCCGGGGTGTAGGGCTGACTGCCATTAAACGCCATCTCAACTGCGGCTGACGCAGAGCAGAGGGTTTACGAATAATGGACGTTTATGATCGCCCTGGGTTAAGTGAACAGAGCGGAGCGCCCTTTGACGCTATGTGCATGCAAACATGCTCCACTTTAGCTCGATGTGGGTATAACCCCTTTTTGCCAGAAACTGGAGGATACGGTCCTGTTGCCCTAATTATTCCACTAAAGCCACCCCACTATTCCCCAATGGAACACTCTCAGCGAGCCCTGTTTTTTGAGTGAAACGCGTGGGTGCTTCTGGATGTGCATGGATGGGATATTTTGGGGTCATGTTCACGCAATTACTTAAGAAATGGTGTGCTCTTAAGGAGATAAGCACTTGCAAAATGAAACACCACTGGGGCTCCAGCAAATGGAGCTCTCACCAGCACACCATGGACTTATGACAACCCGGGGGTGCATTCATTATGCCATGTGCCCTGTCTGCGCTTGGGAGCTTAAAACTGCAAACTGCACCGCATTATATGGGCTAGAAGTGAAAATAAGATGGAATTAATAAGGGAAATCTGTTTCTGCTCCTGCACACCTTCAATTAGCTCTACCATAACTCACCCTCTAGTTGGAGCTGTAGCATCCCCGGGATCACTCCCTGTGCAAAATAAGGTACTTTTGCTGACCAGAATATTACCTTAATCAGATTTCCCGGGGAGGAATTTATACACCTACAGGTAGACAGAATAAAAAGGGAACCAGTGGACCCTGCTGGTGAAGATTTTAGATTAAATTTCACTGGAGGCGAATACCTTCTCCATGGCTACAGCGCAATGGACTGTAAATTATCCTTGAGAATCACTAGGTGTTTTTATCACCTGTGAAAAAGTTGGTGCACTGCCTCACTCCGTGCTCAAACGACTGATGCTTGAGCCTTCAGTTGGTCGAAAAATTCAATACGTTCTTCTGCTCAGTTCGTGAAGCACAAAACTTTCCGTTTTAAGAGTTACTTGGACAGTGAAGGGCGGTGAAGCATTTTCTAGTTGGATAGTGGGGAGTGACTTTTAAGAAAGGACGGCGAAACTTTATCGGCTATTAGCTTCAAGTTTGTCTGATAGTTCAACCAGAGTACTTGCTGAGACGTTTCCGAAAATATCTCTTGACACTATTTTTTGCAGAATTTTAATAGATGGGAATAAGATGATAAAGAAATAAGTAGTCCATATATGAGCTTGGATTTGCTTACTAATTGACTGTCAGCCACGACTTCGTACAGCGTTCGATATTGTGACGATAGTAGATTGTGTTATAGTTTCTTTTTCACACTTTCAAAATTAAAACCAACAAAAATTACGAACGTAGCACGAGCCTGTTTGATGGAATACATTCTTGTAATCAATAATCTTCAATATAATTTTGATTGACTTTTAGGTCAATCCTACATAACGTTAAATTGCCTTACCTTGGTACCTAATTGACATAACCATTTCGTAAAACAAGGAAACTGCGAAACTTTTCTTTAAACAACTCGATTGTTTGACGGCGTGCTATGAAATGTGGCACCGTCTTGTTGAAAATAGAGATCATTTATGCCACACTGAGAGAAAACATAGTTCCAAAATAACCATTTTTTACCAATTTTCATGGTGGAAACATAGAACAAGGTCTTACCTTTTCTTCCACATTTTCCTTTTCGCAGCACTTCAACTGAGCCCGTTTTCCTTTTCCTCGGCGAGATATCCATGATGTCAGGCAACTAAAACCAACTGATAAATTAATTACCGATATTTCTTTTTCAAACAACAATAACTCACAAAAATGGCGACAGATATACCTACCACAAGGCACGTGTTTTAAAGATAATGGAATAAAAAATCTGATGTTATACGAATTGCATTTAAAAAGCAGTTGGAATTCAAATAACAGTGTTGCCATAATCAAAAAACAGATTTTTGTTCCGTGTTCACATTATTTCGTACAATACTGTAATATAGTCAACAAGGGCATTATTAGAGTCATTAAAGAAGCCTGGCATAATATTCTAAAAGAAACTATAAATTATAGTACACCTTCCTAGCCAAGAAGGTACGAAGAAGTTATAAGAAATAACGGAAACCACTCGAAGTATTGAAGGACTAGAAGTTGCTAAATTTAAGGGTTAGTTGTAAACTTTTTTTAGAAAATATGTTTAAGTTTTAACCTTTGAATTGCTGGAGAACTCTTGTTAAACAATTTCTGTTATTTTATGATAAGACCAATTAGCCTTTTGTTGAAGATGTGAACGTCTTGGGGAAAATTGTTTTTTCTGCAGAGTAAACATTTGCGAAGCCACCAACTTTTTTTACCGAAATTGTATAACTGCCGAGTAACTGGTGAATGTCCTTTGCAAAAAAGGACGATTGTTTCTGTGATGAATAAAGTCGGCAATAAATTTATCGATCTCTTCGGGGGTTTCAAATTATGAATCACTTAAGTACTTAATATTGTTGAAATTACTGGACAAAGTGGTGATCTGATAAGTCTAATGAACAAGCTAGAGTAGAACTTATTATTCCAACGAATATATGGCGTATATATATGTGTTTGCCGTGTCTGGCCTTGTGTTGTCACGCATAAGTATTACTTGATTAAATCGCGCAATTTGGGAGCTAATTTTTACGAGTATGCATTTTAAGACCTTTTTTCCTAAAGCCTATCAAATTATTTCCTTAGCCTCCAGCGACATATTACCATCCATCAGTGGGAACGGAAAAGCGTTGGTATTTTACAGCTCCATAACACAAAAAATTCAATTAAAATAAGTGGTACAGCTCATTTCATTTAAGGGCCAAGAAATTATACACCTAATAGTATCTATACCACCTGCGGTATATCGAAAATGTAAAAAAAAAAACAGACAAGTAACGAGTGGGTGTGCCATCATTTCGTTACGTTACATTAACCAAGGCCGAAGCTATTTGTCGGCAAAGGTAATTGATGATGATGACAGAAAGGCGGGAGAAATCGCTCCAAAAAGTAACCGGTGTGCAATTTTGCACAGGCAAATCCAGCCCAGACAAGCAGCACTCAATCAGGTGAATCGTCCCAATTGACTGCATTAGAGTCATCAATATTCCAGTCATGGCAGCCTGTTGGGTCAATAGAGTTCTACTTGTGGCGGTGGTGCGGCGAACACGTTCATAGAGCAACACTGCTCGTCCGTGCCACAATAATAGTCTAAAAATAAAATTTAGCCCTATATTCTGCTGAATGTTGCCCATCACAATGGCTTTGTGGTACTTTGGAGTCCTATTTCGTCGCCGTGTTTTTCGCCCCCACACCCGAAAAATCGACAACGGAGCACGTGACAAAAGGAATTAATTGAGATTGCCGAGGGCGGGGACATGGACGATGAGAAAGAAAACAAAGGCGACGGCCCCGCAGCGATGGCATGCGAAACTCCACCAAACAGCAGTCGTATGTTAGTTGACTGTGAGCCCCAGCCCCGGTGGTGATTACTTAATTGATTTTCAGATCTGGATAGGCTTGCGATGGAGTGCGTAGTGAATTGTTCTGGCAGGCGAGCGCTCTGAGTGACCATCGAGGCTATGACACCCACCCAAGTCCTTAAATCAAATTAACCTCGACAATAGTTTCCACGGGCAACTCTAATGACTGCACTCCTTTACAGCCCTCGGCAGTAAGAGGACAATTAAATTAACAAATCTGCCGATTATTTTGACTTTTTGTCCACTTAATTCGTGTAGACATACCCACAACGAATGTCGACGACGGCAAGGACTAGGTCGAGTACCTACTGTGCGACCAATTAACTCGTGGCTTTTACCTTGTTGATACACTCGTCATTAGCGCTACTGATTCCCACTTTTGTTCTCTTTTTTCCGAGGCGTTTTGTCCAGGATAATAGGATACCAATTCCCGCCGGTGGAGTACTCCCGACACAGAGAGATAAGGGCGGCCGGAGAAGGAAAGTATCACCTGGGTTATTGATCGCAAACGCTTTGTTATTATAAGAGGGAATTTCAAATTATTGATGATGAAGTAACACGATTCTCAAGTATCTATTGAAATGGAAAATAAGAAGGGTTTCAACTCAATTGTCGATGTAATTCATAAGTTATAGGTAATGTTAAAGCTACAATCGAAAATTATGGGTTTTTATATGAGTGTCCATTGTCTACTTCATTTAGAGCACAGCCGGGCAAACCCGGCTCTTTTTACTCCCTATTGCTCCTCAGGTAGATTTCAAAACTCCTCATTGCTGCTGCAAGTGTAAGCGAGAAATTCATACTCCTGCCGTAAAAAATTACTTGTGCGGCACACAGGACACAGATAACCTCCTTCTCACTTCTTACTCACTCCTTCACATTGCGTTAATAGAGCGACCCAAAATGCACTCAGGTATACGGCTCCCATGAAGTCAAACTTTGCCCAGCTCGGATTTAGAGTAACGGTTCACTAGGCAAAGGGTTTAATTCGGCATGTTATGCATGCGTAATTATGGAGTTATCAGGTGCGTCGGCCACATCTAGAAATAGTGGAGGTCAGCAATCGGGATTTTAGGGCAAAATGCCGACTAATCGCTAAAGTTGTAAAACCACCTCACCCCCTTTTCGAGAGTGCTGAATCCGAATATGCTAGTGAGAAAAGTTTTTACCTTTCGTTCCCCCTCAAAAGGCCAAAAACCCCTTTTTTTTTGTTTCCACGTTTAGGCGAGTTCTAATTAAGCTAGAGCTTTGAAATTTTGCACACGTGTATAGGTCCAGTGACAATACAACATTCGAGTAGCATATCTAATATCGTTCTAAATTCAACATGGCGGACGCCCCAATATGGCGATTTACCTTTTTCATCACAACACCCTTGACATGAGTATCAAATGAAAGCATTCTATGAGTCAAATACCATCAACTATGTGACATTATTCTAAACCCAATATGGCGAACGCCCATGATGGTGAATTCTTCACAATTTTCTCAACATGGGTATCACATGAAAGGGTTTGAAGAGCGGAATACGACAAGCTATATACGTCATTCTAAATAAAATATGGCGGACGTTTTTTCACAGTTATTTTATTTTATTTTATTTTTCTCCTTTCAAAGCTTACTTCCTCCTTTTCGAGCTTGCTGATCTTGGAAATAATAGCTGTGTTCCATTGGGCTGTGTGAAGTACTCCCAAGTACTTCTACCTACTCGCAACTACTCATGCTCTTGTCCGCGAGTAGATGAGCTGAGTAGTTACGCAAAAATTTTCCGCTAGGTGGATTTGGATGTTAAGTGGTTATTGAAATGTCAGATAGATGAAATATGACAGAAAATTTGTGTAGTACTGTCATAATTAGTTGTTAAAAAAGCAAATAAACTTTTTATTGTTACATAATCATTATGGAAATAAATACGGTAACAACTTTTAACATAATAAATATCGAACAGAGACGAATTTTTATCCTTTTAGGTAGTTTATGGTTATGTTTTACTCTTGACAATACAAATTAGCGTTCCATTCGGAAAGTGCTCGCGAGTACTTCACACAGCCCAATGGAACACAGCTAATAATAAAAAGCATGTCCAACCGTTCCTCCACCCTTAAAAGGGCTCAAACCACTCATTTCATGCGCATACTAATGCTCGGAAATAAAGGGTTTCCCGATAGGGATGACCTGGTTTGAAAGTGAATTCACTTTTCACGATACAAATACCCGAAGTGAACAAAATATTACCGCCGTTCAAGCCAGTGTTCGTGAAAACTCAAATGCGTCTGTTCCGCGCCATTTTCAAGAGTTGCGGGTCTCCAGGATGACAATCTGGGCAATTTTGCGATTGGATTTGGGTCTGCATCCTTATCAGATGGTATTGGTACAAGAACTCAAGCCAACCGACCATCACATTCGTCGTCAGTTCGTTGATTGGTCACTGGAAATGTTGGAAGCCGACGGCGATTTTCATCGCAAAATCATCTTCTCAGATGAGACTCATTTCTGGCTCAATGGATTCGTCAACAAGCAAAATTTCCGCTATTGGAGTGAGTCAAACCACGAGTGGTTCATGAATCACCATTGCATTTTCAAAAATTGACCCTTTGGTGTGGATTATGGTACGGCGGAATCATCGGACATTATTTCTTTCGAAATGAGGCAGGAGAAGCCGTTACCATTAATAGCAACCGCTATAACAGGATGTTGACCGAGTTTTTTCCCCGGAATTTGATGTGATTGATGCGGACGACCTTTATTTCCAACAAGACGGTGCACCGTCTTTCACTTCCCGACTTAATATGGACTTATTGCGCGGTAAATTCGGTGAGTCGTTAATTTCCAGAAATGGTCCCATCGCTTGGCCGCCTAGATCGTGTGATATAAGGCCTTTGGATTATTTCCTTTGGGGCCATATTAAGTCGACGGTTTACAGCAACTATCCTACAACTCTTGAGGCATTGGAAGCCAAAATTCGTCAAACCATAGCTGAGATACCGGACGAAATGTTTCACAGAGTCATCAAAAATTGGCGTGAGCGGATGAACGTGTGCAAGAGGAGCCGCGGTAGCCATTTGGCCGATATTTTATGCATATCATAAATCGAAGATTGTGTTTTATTCAAATTTAAAGTTCGGACAATCTTATAGGGAAACCCTATACCTTGGCATAGGGGAATGACTGGAATTTAGATGAGAGTCGAGTACTGAGAAAAGAGCTGCCTTGTTACGTTTAAATTAACTGCAACGACAATTATCAAACAATTGATAAGGGCTCCACGTGTTATTCAGTTTATATACATAGCTATACATTCCATAGATTAAGAGAGAGATTAGCCTCAAATTTTCTTAATTACAATTCCTCTATGGTAATTATCAAATAGTCCTACACAATTTTTGTTTTTAAGCCCGTAGCCAGGCACCCACAGAATACGAAATGAGCCCGAAATGAATAAAATCACTTAATTTTAATTGCTGGACTTTCCTGGTCCTTGGTTCTGCTTCCCATTACTTCCAGCTTCATTTTGGCATGCGTTAACTGATAGACGCTGTATATTGCTATATGAATGACGACTTTTGTGTAACACTATTTTTTAATGGAAGAAATAATTTTTTTTTTTAAATTTTTCAACAAATGCAGCGTCCCCAACGTAAGCTTTGTTTATTCTGTTAGGCAAATAGAATTTTGTTTGTTTCAGTGTTTCCAGATGTCACGGATTTTGCGGACATTTTGAATTCCACCCTGTCGGGATGCCAAAGGTTCCGCATTTCTAAGAAAGACATATTTTGAAACTCACGCTGAAACTCATGGAACAAAATTAACATCACATAAAGTTCCATTTGCACCGTGAAAGCCGCATCGCCATTGGAGCGTGTTTTCAAGATTCGGCATTGATAGATTAGATTTCTCCCATACATTGAAGTGTGTGTGTTCCTTCGTAACCCAGGCATATTCACTTCAACGCTGGACTACTGCTATATCCCCATCCTTAATTCCTATTTTACCCAATTTCCTTTGCGGTAAAAGTGCCAGGAAAAATCATTCCCAGAGCCCTTGCCGTGCCAGCACGCGAGCTACGTGCAGATGATGTTTCATGTGCTTGTACATATGTATTTTTTCTTTCCGCTAAGAGCACTTTTACCAATTTTCGAAATTATGTTCCCAAAAAAAAATATACACCACCCTTCCCCGAATAAACTCTTTTCCTTCAGACATCCGTAATTTCATTTGAGTTCTTGAAATTCCCCTTGTGGAGTTCTTCTGACATTATGTGGGTCAGAGACTTTCGCACACTGCCGGAAGAAGACTGGGGAGCACATATGTACATTATAATGAAGATATAATGCCCAGAGATAGTAAACACTCGGAAAATAAATAGCTGCTTTCTGCTCGCATTGGACATGCCATTCGCTTCCATATGTTTAATTACCTTCAGCTGTGTAATTAGTTAATTTAGGACCAGCTCCTGGGTGCTTATTAGACAAACATAACGGTTTTATTTCTGCACCGAGCACAAATAATCCATATGCTCACAAAATATACTTAATTAAACCAAAATGCAGCCACCCGCACCACCGCCGCCGCCGCCGCCGGGATGCCTGTCTGGAGGATTTCAATTGTAACATTTTATACTTACAAGAGTACGTGTGTCTCGTCTTTAACTACAGAGGCCCTCACCCCCGCCATTCCCCTCAGCCAAACTTGATTAAGGCACAAAAGCATTATTTCTACGCAAACATTCCTGACGGCGTTTCTTTTCCATCTCATTATGAGAATGTTTCCTGGAGGGTATATCCGCCTCTGAATGGGGATATCATCACCTCGACTGTGTGAATGGGGAGCTAAACAGCCCCTCCCTTTTCGGGTTCGACAATATTTGCAAGAGCCGCCAGAACGAGTGGCATGAGTACAAAACCTTTATGCATTCCACGTCGTATCCTTAAGGCCGACGAATGGCCATTATCCGACGTCGCCACAAAGGGTCCATTACAAAGGCTCCAAATATCCGGCGAGAGGAAGGCAATTTTTTCCCTTTTTAAATTTCATACTTCCACTTGGCTTTTTAATAATATTAATATAGCTCCCAGGTGTCGGGTTAGCCTCCCCGGCATCTATCAATGGACGCAAATTGACATTGGCGGAGGTAACAAGGACGAGGGCGATGACGATAATGCTGCAGGACTATAGCAGAAGATAACATTTTATTTCATTATCGTTGGCGTTACGGCATGATTGATAGATGTAGTACCATTCAGGAACGTGTAATAGTTCGCGTGCTGTGTAGGGGATGTGGCGTTGAGTGAATACAATAGATGGTTGCTGCTCCGAAAGCACGTGTATCACGGAAAGAAGCTCATAAATATCTTTGGAATAAAAGCAGATAATGTTGCAATACCCGCACGTACAGGAATACCTCCTTCATGACCCTTCTTGGGAAGAGTCTCTGTCGTCGACCGTAATCGAAATAAAATATCTGATTAGCCTAGACTTAGCACTGCATTAACGATAAAGATAAAATATGACCAACCTTCATTCGAACGACAATTTAGCTAGGGATAAAAAAAAATAATTAAAAAGGATAATCTTCTGAATAAATAAATGTAACATTTTTGCTTTGTATTTAAAAAACGCGTGAAAATTCGCCACAAATATCATGCTGGCGTTGCAATTTATTTGAGGTTATGTGTCACGAAAATCGGGTTTTCCCGAATATGTCGCTTCCTGTAGGTGGCGCGTGAATGGAGCTTGATATAAAAATTCTTTACAAAAAGTTTATAAGAATTTTTTACATTCACTCACTCAACCAACTGTTTTCTTGACATAAAGCATAGAAAGTTGACAATATTTTATTTTATATTTTATAATCGGTTTTTGGCGACGAAAATTGTGGAGTACACAAAATATTCTGCAAGGACCATTGACTACGTCATCCACGTGTCCATCAACAGGGCCAGTGAAGGGGCGGTGGGGGAATCACATGCAAGTTTTAAAACCTGCACCTATTAAGAGCCTGAATGCTGAAAGCCCTCACTAGGCTAAGTGGCGATTTTATAAATATAGAGAAGAAACACATAAAACCAGGTCAAATCTTTATTCCGTATTAAAGAGGCAGCTATTCGGAAAAATTTATAAAAATAGCACAAATAGTCAAAATAATTAACTAACTCGTTAATTTATTAGTAAATAGGCGTAAATACCTGCCTAAAACTTGAATATTGTTGTGGCCCGCATGATACAACCAACAAGTTTATGCGGCCCGGGAAGAAGCTGTGCGTAGCTTGGTTGGTGTTGAAGAACATGGATATTTGCCTGTTTTTGTGCAAACCCCTTCCCTGCTCGGAGTGAAATAAAATATTCCATATTTCTCATCATAAATTCATTTCTCACTGTGATCTCAGTGAATCGTTCTTCAGGAAGAGAACATTGTTGTTGGACAGGTTTGTTTATTAATTCATCACAAGAAGGGTAAACGGAATTTAATTGAAAACTATTGGCCTATTGCTAAACTTTCTCCCATTCCTAAACTGTTTGAGGCCATTGTAAATGAACATTTAATTATTCACTGTAGATCCCTCTTATCTGATAAGCAGCACGACTTTATAAAAGGTAGATCGACTGTAACAAACATTGTCCAATTCTCTAATTTTTGCCTAAACAATCTTGAGATGCTCAAGCAAGTTGATTGTGTATATACTGACTTCAGTAAAGCATTTGACAATCTTTCTCACAAAATGCTCATTTTTAAATTGGTACTTACTGGCTTTCCAACTAATCTTGTTCATTGGATTGCGTCATACCTTACAAATCGTTCCTTCAAAGTCAAATTTGCTTCATCTTTTTCTGACTCTGTTCATGTTTTTTCTGGTGTCCCACAAGGAAGCCACCTTGGGCCGTTGTTGTTCACTCTGTTTTTGAATGATTTGTTTCCCCTACTCCAAAAGGCACACGTTTTGGCTTATGCTGATGATCTAAAGATTTTCATGGCCGTTGAATCTGTAAACGACGCTCAAGATCTCCAAGACGATCTCACTATTTTTTCTAAGTGGTGCTCCAAGAATCACATGATTTTAAATGTTGCAAAATGTAGCCTAATTTCTTGTAATAGGAAATGTTCCCTCCTAAACTTTTCATATAAAATCAATAATAGTGCTTTGGCTCATCAAGAAAGTGTCGTTGATCTTGGTGTTACTCTTGATGTCAAGTTCACTTTTGGCCTTCATATTGACCAAATTATTAACCGTGCTATTCCTCCCTCGATTTTATTAAACGATGGTCCAAAGATCTTGGTGATCCATTTGTTTTGAAGGTTTTGTTTTGTTCATTTGTTCGTCCCATTTTGGAATATGCCTCTGTGGTGTGGATGCCCTTCTACGAAGTTCACAAACAGCGAATTGAGTCTGTCCAGAAACGCTTTCTCCGTTTCGCTCTTAGTCATCTACGAAATACGGATCCCGTTAACCTTCCACCTTACGAAGAGAGATTAAAACTCTTGGATATGCAGTCCATGAAACTTTGTCTTTATGTTTCGCTCAATGTCTTCCTATTAAAAGGTCCAATAACTCGTTTAATAATCAACCGTGGCTTAACGGTACGGTTAAGCACCTAAAAAACCTTAAAAGCAAAGCTTGGAGGGCTTTTTTATCCTCAAGGTGCGAGGCCGCTTTCCAATCGTACACTGAGGCTCGTGATCGGTTCTTAAGTGCTGTTAATTCTTCGTATGATACTTACATTGCTAATGTGAAATCTTTATTGCATGATGATCCAAGACGGTTCTGGAGATTTGTCAATTCCAAACGTAATTCTGACGGCTACCCCTCTCTTCTTTCTTATGGCCCTCTACAGAGTGGTGACCCTAGAATAATATCCAACCTTTTTGCGGATTTCTTTAATACCGCTTTTTGTGATAGTTCCTGTGATATTAATTTTACGGATTTTACCCACTTGACGAGGCTCTCGCCAACATCTCTTCAACCTAAAGGCCTTATACTTGACGATAGTATTATTCTTGAACATATCTCTACTTTAATTGACAATTTCTCGAGTGGCCCTGACGGTATTCCTTCGTGTGTTTTGAAAAGATGTGGATCAACTTTGGTTTCCGTTCTTCGTTATTTATTTAATTTATCCCTTTGTTCTGGTGTGTTCCCATTGTCATGGAAGCTTTCTGAAATTATTCCTTTGCATAAAAAGGGCAGCAAATCCGATATTTCCAATTATAGACCTATTGCTAAATTGAGTTGTATTGCCAAGTTGTTTGAAGCTATTGTCTGTAAGGTTTTCCACTTTCACTGTAAACCCTTTTTATCACCCTTTCAACATGGGTTTATGAAGGGAAAATCGACTACAACGAATCTCCTTGAATTTACAAATTACTGTTTATCCGCTATTGAGTCAGGCAAACAGGTTGACTGCATTTTTACAGACTTCAGTAAAGCTTTTGATAGGATTAATCACCATATTCTTGTTTACAAGTTGATTAGGTTGGGATTCCCCGTTAGTTTTGTTGACTGGATTACATCCTACTTGTCTGGCCGTACCCAACGTGTTCGTTTTCGCGGTGCACTATCGCACTCAATTGACAACACGTCTGGCGTGCCACAAGGTAGTCATCTTGGACCGTTACTATTTATTATTTATATTAATGACATATCTTTCATCCCTACCCACTCGAGAATTCTTTGCTATGCCGACGATGCGAAAATCTTTCGCATAATATCTGACGATCGTGACTGTGACGCTTTAAACTCCGACTTAGACGCCTTTAATAAATGGTGTTCTATTAATTATCTTCCACTTAATGTTAGTAAGTGTACGTGTATGTCTTTTTCCCGAAAGAGGAATACGCAGCTTTTCGAGTACTCTATAAATGGACATTTTCTTTCCAGACTGACTAAGGTGAAAGACTTGGGTGTTGTGCTCAACTCATCGTTTTCTTTTAATGATCATATTGCATCAATTGCTACGAAAGCTAATGCAACCCTAGGTTTCGTCAAGAGATGGTCTAAAGAGTTCGATGATCCTTATATCTCTCGTCTGTTGTATTGCACTTTCGTGAGACCTATTTTGGAATATGCGAGCCCGGTCTGGAGTCCATTTTATGAGTGCCATATAAACCGTATTGAGGCCGTTCAACGTAGATTCTTACGGTTTGCTCTTCGTGGACTTCCCTGGGAGAATAGTCTTGCCCTACCTCCCTATCTTGATAGACTTAAGCTTATTTCTCTTGACTCGCTGAGGAGTAGACGAAACATCTCCAGAACTGTCTTGGCTTTCGATTGTTTGCAGGGTGCTATCAACTCTGCTGAACTGCTGGCTCTTTTTAATATAACGGTGCCGGCTCGCACCTTGAGAAATGGTGACTTCCTTCACCTTTCATACCATCGTACTAATTATGGTTTTAATGAGCCTGTGACCTCAATGTCGCGCTTGTTCAACTTAAATTACCCCAATATTGACTTCCACTTATCGAAAAGCCACATTAAAGGTCGGCTTCGTTAATGTTTTAATTGAGTAATCAGATTGTTGATGAAATTGTAATAATAATAAATAATAATAAATTTTAATCACCCTCGAAATCTGAAGATTTTGGCAAAGCCAGCTTATAATTCTTTCTCTCCACGTTGATTTAGTGAAGCATATTCAATACGTAATTATTTATTGCGTAGTAACTTCAAAGTGTCTACACGGCGGCGAGTGGGCCAGAGTGCGCGAAAGAGTGTCCCGGAGTGGAAGGCAGTGGGCGATAGGTTGGGTGAGAGTAGACTAAGGAGCATGGAAGTGCGTATAAGAATTAGTTCTGGAGAGACGAAGAACATTTTAAATGTAGGACATTTTTTCCATTAATTCTTTTTTCCATCACTGAATATTTGCCTTTCACAAAATGTATACTGACTGATCCCATCCCAACCACTCTGGGCCATACTCGACCACTCTATCTCGCACTCTTATCCACTCTGTTCCACTTGCCGTGTCAATAGACTCTTTCATCATATTTTCCGTTGATACACCATCAGCTAGGCCTTCAATAAATATTTATTCTTCGTGAAGTGATCCGAGCAAATTTAAGAGTTCTGGAAATTGATGTAGTCGCTGCCGCAAGCAATCACAATTTAAAAGTCTCTCGTTCTTGAGGAAATTGGAAGTCTTTAATTGACCTGCTTTCGTTTTTCTTATTGCCAAACATTATGCCACCCTTAACAATTAACCATTTTACAGCAAATTCTTAAATTATTATACACCAATTTTTTTTTTAACACTTCTTGGCTTGCCTTGTCAAACTCACAACTGTCAGTTAATTTTGAAGCAGTGACGTCACACAAAAAAAAATCTCGTCCCCATATAAAGATGGAATATACCTTGTCTAGCCTACCAAATTTTACGCTGCCCAACATATAGTAAGTTATTTTAAGGGGATATTCTGTAGTGACGGTCGTATTTTGACTCCAACTTCATGAATTTTTTTCTCGGCAGCAGAAAGATATAATTAAGATTTTTGTTTGTTTATTTGTTCGACCTTTTACTATGTACAAAAATAGATTTTATTTGTGGGAAAAAAATATTGTGGGCCCGAGAGCGCGTTGAATTTGAGGCGTCCAAAGCGCAGATGCAAACGGGGACCGCGATTGGCGCCCTCTGGAGAGTCTGACACATAAAATTAAAAATTGTTATGCTGCTGGCTATAGTTGGGACTACAGAGAGGTTAATATATAAAAAATTACAAAAGTTATTTTGTTACAAACAAAAAAGTTCGATTTGTGGTTTTTTTTTATTTAATTGCTTCTAAAAACCAACAGAATTGTAGTCCCCGGTATAGCAACGATTGTCCTAAAGGTGCTGTAAAAGTTTCAATTGAATCGGTTCAGTAGAACTCTAGATTCGATTCGAAAACGTGGTTTCGAAAAAAACGAGTTTGAAGTTTTGAAATATCACTCGCCGCTCTATGCTCATCGAATTTCCAAACCCTTTTACAAGCATATTCTTGAAGGTTTACGGAATGTAAAAATGTAAAAAAAAATCGATCTTTTGAAACCGTCACATCAAAATATCCCCTTAAACAAACCAAACGGTAGATTTGTCCAATTCATACTGTAATAGCAAGAAAAATTTGATATAAAAAAAACATGTGATATCGACAAAAATAATTAAACCGAAAAGCTTTACAGACTTCTAATGTTTATTAATCGTTTTTTGTAAGTAGTAAACATTATCGCTAAAACTTTGGTCATTACTGACTCTGCTGTGCATTACCAATTTTTAATTTTGATCACGCTCCATTAATTTATATTTCGCTGACATTTAGTGCCAATTAAGTTTTATAAGGACTTCATTATCAAAAATAATTACCGACCTCGGACAAACAGAAACTTTCAGATGCGCAGCAAGGAGTCAGTTACTCCTCAAAGAATATTAATTCAAAATTGAAAGAGGTAAGCGTTGCGCGTAAAACTACTTATCCCAGCACAAGAGGCAAACAATATTCATTTGCTCCATTTGTGGTATTTCTGCGCGAGTTACATTTAAGCCCCACAGACGTTTTCGATGTATAAAGGCATAATCCCTCTGACTTTCGTTCGCTCCATGCTTTATGAACCACAAAGGCGAAAGTTTCCTCTTCTCTCTGCTTCAACATTGTAAACAGAAAAACAATCAAAAGTTGACTCAGTCGCCTTGGAATGGGATTAAATGGAAAATTCCAGTGAAACGAGAAAATAACAAGTCAAAGTTGCCTCCCACTGTATACCACTTTGCCGCCGCCTCACAATCCACCTCATGTAGTGGCAAGAAAAAAGAAGTTACCCCCAAACCCTCTCGGCAACTCAATGTATTGTAACAGTGGCAGCAGCACAAAACTTATGCCGTAATACATCTGAAGGGCGGGGGCGGACTCAGTGTGTTTAGCAAATCTCTGGATCTGATTGATGTACAAACACACCGACGACGCATAGGCCAATCAATTTCCGCGAACACACGTGGAAATCCACCCAACCCCAAAACCCAAGGGGCTCGTATCAAATTGTTTAATTTTTGTACGCCACAACCAGCAGATATTACGTGGCCAACTTGCTCAGCAGAGGCACCCTTAACATTCGGAGGTTACGTAACTACGCAGACGTTTCTGGGGAGTATCAAATAACTTCCCTGGCTAAGGTGAGCCAACATTTCCCGGAAGCTGACCACAATTCTCCATTGCTATGGGTCACCTGATACCCCCAACGGCGTACAGGGCGCAATTCTTGAAATGATAGAAATTAGCTGCTCCGTATAGCCGTGAAATTTTGAAGGGCATTTTTCAGCCCCTGGAATTACTCGCAGAGGGTGAGCCATCGATTGGCAACGCATCGTCACGCCAGCCGCCGCCGCCGCCGCCAGCACAGCTAACAAACGCAAGCAAGCATGCAGTCACAAAAAGGGTATCGAATTCCGCCAAGGCATGCGGCAATAGAATGTGCTGAAATGTTAACATAACTCCATTCTGCCGCCTGATTGTGGTGGGTGCTGTGCCAGGTCGTGACGGCGATATTACGTATGTACGTGCATTTTCAAGTGGAGAATAGTTCAATCAGCATTGCTGTGACTGCACTTTTTATTTCACAACAATTTTCGATTTATTTGTTTGCACAAATATAAATCAGAGTAGTCTCCGCATCTCCTCGTTATGTAAAAAGAACTTGATAAAAAGAACCGGTCACGCAGAAACTATAAAAAGTTTGGAGTTAAGGGGCCGCCTCACGCAACAGTTCTATGCGTACTAACTTTCTGACAATAGGCCAATCAATAATAGCCTTAAGGCTCTTATAAGATTTTCCGGCAAATTTCCCTGAAATTGGTTAAGTTTCTGTCAAATCGTAACGAATCTTAAGCTCAACTACAATCGCCTTAATGTATTTTTGACAGTTGCAAAAAGTGAGGTGTCAGCAGTGGGATCTTAAAACAAGTTGTGTACAATGTCCGCACATTTTAATGATGAGCTTATAGAGCTAGTAGAGAATTTCTCTTAAGGGGTTATTACCAGCTTAATTTTGTTTTTTACATTTTTTTTTTTATTGGCTTAAATAATGCCTAAACATCCCTCGAATCAAAACAAACTTTGTAGAAAGGTGTATTTAAATGTTAAGATGCCTCTAAACCAATTTTTCTGAAGCCACTTTTCCATTTTTTCTTTTAACGCGTTTTTCTCGGAACCTCTTTTAAAAATCGGCCGGCAGTAGAACTCGAACAGTTTTCAACCGATTGACTTCAAATTTTAATTGGACCTCTATTATTAAATTATCTAACGAAGTACACACTATTGTATTTTTAGAATTTTTTTTTCGCAAAATGGCAGTTGTTTTAAAAAAAAACCGCTTTTTTCGACGAACTAAATGGCTTATAACTTTTTTTCCTGACATACAATCGCTATAATCGTGTGTACTTCGTTGTATGAATTGAATTTGAAATTGAATTGTAATTGAAAAAGTGCCTTCAGAAAAATTGGTTTAGAGACATCTTAACATGTAAATACACCTTTCTACAAAGTTTGTTTTGATTCGTGGGATGTTTAGGCATTATTTAAGCCAATAGAACAAAAAATTTAAAAAACAAAATTAAGCTGGTAATAACCCCTTAAGTTCCCTTAAGATATGTACGCTCCGGCAGTACCTTTAAGACTTGCCGAAAGATTTCCAAAGTTAACGAAAGATTAGATAAGACTATTATGGTTGTCACTATGGTACTGCAAATAATCGTACAAATTCTAAGCTACCTTAAGGTCCTGTAAGGCTATTATAGTTAAGGCTAATCTTGGGACAATCATTTCTTTGTACGCCACTGCGCCCACACACGGCATCAGTTTTCATTTGCGAGCAAAATTTCCACACAGTCATACCATATAGTGTAGGCATAACATATTAGGGAAGATATGGCCCAAGTTAGGAAAATAGGTTTAACAAGCTAAAAATTGGTGGAGGTATTCTTTGGATAGCCTGGAACGAAATACCAACAGCCCGAAAAGATACCCCTTGGGGAACATGCCGCCATCTTGGAATAAGGGTCGCTTACTTGGATTTTCACTTGATATTCATTTAAACGGGATTACTCGGTACCTATAGATGATTTCTCGGCTTCTCTTAAAGCTACGACAAAAGTGATAGTACCAGCGTAGAGGGCGCTTATTATAACTTTTGTCGAAATATCACGGGAGGTCCGAGGGGAGGGGAAACAAGTGCAAATTGTTTTTCTATTTCCTCGGCTGTTTTTGCAGCTACGACAAAAGTAATAGTACCAGCGAGCGTAGAGGGCGCTTCGAGCACTATAAGTTTACTTATCATGGCTTTGGTTGTTTGTTATTTTTTGTAGTGGGCTCATGGACTAAGATGAATACATCGTTCCCAATGTCCGAAATCACCCGCACCGCGGACAACCGTGACAGTTACTACAAAAGTCATAATATGCAAACTTGTAGTGCAGTAATATTGTTGCCAAATTTGCCAGCCGGGCGGTTATCTGGCAAATCTTTTAATCAAAGAATGTTCAGTCTGTGTTTGTTTTGCCCGATCATACCGCCACAAATTCAAAGAGCAAATTAGGCTCAACAATTTCGTTCATTTTTATTGGGTTAGGGCTTAGGCTACAATTTATGAATTTAAATACACATGCTATAGCAAAATTTCCCAGAATTGAGCTTTGAATTCCGAATTATAAAGGGTGGTCCATCGAGTGTTAAGTTTAGTTAATTATATGTCATTCTCGACTTGACAGAAATTTAGTTTAAGGTTTTACGAAATGGGACGGTATTCGCTTCAAAAAGGTTGGGAAATATTAAAAACTTATTTCCAAAGTCGTGAGTCTTCTACTCCAACTGTGAGAAATTTGAAAAAAAATTTGACGAAAAAAAAAACTTCCAAAAACCCAATTTGTGGATAAATTGGTGAAGCGAGCTCGTGAAACTGGAATGTTGGTGGATAAATCAACCTGTGTACGTACTCGTCCGGTTGCTGCTGTTGCTCAAAGTGTGGTGAGCAACCATCAACATCAACTCGTCATCGTTCTCAAAAATTGGACATTGTACGCATTTCTTTGATGCGAATTTTGCGTAAAAACCTTTCCATGAAGCCATATAAAGTTCAATTGGTACAGCAGCTAAAGCCGGTTGACCACCACACCATACAGCCAACGCCACAATCGACCTTTTGCGTCCTATCTTCGGAAATCGCATAATCAGCAAAAATGGTGATGTGATTTGGCTGGCAAGAAGCTGCGATTTGACGCTGTTCAATTGTTTGGCTGACAATTCAAGACCTCAAGTACGAGATTCAAGCTGCTATTGATGATATAAGGCCCGAAACGATCGAAAATGTACTCAAAAATTGGGTGGACCGAATGGGCTACTGCCAAGTCAGCCGTGGTGGTCATTTGACCGAAATTGTTTTTCATAAATAAATGAGATAAAATATCCTTTCAAATAAATGTTCAACCATTGAAAAATATTGAGCCGTTTTTTTTTATAACAAAAAGAAATTCCAATTTTGAAATGGACCACCCTTTATTTGATCGTTTTTCACATAAATGAAATTATTTTCTGAGTTTGGGCGATGTATATGCGCAATCAGAAGCAGAAGTTAAAACAACTTAAAGTGTCATGCTATACCACATTTAGTTGTCTATCAAATGGCACCAAAATTTTTAAAAGCCCCGTTACGTGATGAAATTCAATTTTTGATCGTGCTCAGGCATATTTTCCCACTGTGCGACACATGGTATAAGGCAACAACGACACTGGATATTTCATTAACTATAATAGATAGGGAAAAACGAGCAAGAGATTTGAAAAAATTGAGTCAATAAACCCCCAGAAATGATTTTAACTTAAAATCGACAAAGTGACGTATTCGGTACATTAATTCTTGGTCGACGAATTCCAAATTTCCATGAAAATCTAAAGAACAAATTCGCCATCTCATATTTTTAAAATTGGGCACTATGTTTTAAATCACTTACCCCAAAAACCCACATATGCCAAATTAAATGAAAACTCCCTTTGGATTTCGCGTTTTTCGTTACACATTTTCGCACGTTAACGTACAATTTTTATAATATCCACAGCACTTATTTGAAGCTACTTTTCTAAAGTAGATCTGTTAAAAAACTCGTCGGTCTTGTCACAACATTTACGGTTTTAGGTACAGCACAGTCCCCAACATTTGGACTAACCCCCTGAATTGAAAAAAAATGAAAACGGCGTGATATTCAATTTTACATCTTGAGGAGAGAGGAGATCGATGGACCAGTCGTAACGAGTGTGTGCGGGCGATAACGCTGACTTCCACTTATGCATGAAGCATTCCGCTAAAAACATAATTTTTTTTCAAACAGTGCTTTATTGAAAATGCTTTACGTTTAAAGCCCCTTTAATAAGATTCGCGATTGAAATGAAATTTATTTTTTACGCTATTTACTCGACTTCATTACGGAATATTTCTGCGGTGTGTCAACTAAATTGTTTATGGCAGCTGTTTATGTCATACCAACTTGAAGCTCACAGCTATTTGTTGCTTACAATGTCAACAAATCAAGATTTCTGCCCCAAATTGTGTTTTTCTTGCACTGAAGCACTTAAAATATTAAAAAAAAAGCCTATGGGGACAATTTTCTTTCGAAAACACAAGCGTAGGAGTTGTGGAAAGCACTCGAAGACGGTCCCGTCAATGTACCACCCCGAGGTGTACACTGTGGCTGTGACTGTGACAGAGTCTGCCCCTCGGTAAATGGTCCGAAATATTTTGCCATTAAATATGAAATGTCCGATTTCGAACTGAAAGCTTCATTTATTACAATTCATATATTTCAAGCAAGGCATTGATTCAATTCGACATCTTTAATGGTAGTGTTGGAAATTAAATATTTTTCCTTGTAAGAAATGATGCATTGCCTGGAAGAAAGGGAACTAACAAACCCTTTCTTCCAGGCATTAATCTGGGAAATACGTTGGGTGACAGAGAGTTTTCGGTTCCAGCTTTTATAGTTTGAGCAACGTTATTCGAGGGCTCGAGGGGCATACTTACGCTAATACATAGGGCTCACCATATGTACGTGCATTTGAACACAATGACACGGCGCGCGACAGTTTTTGGGGTCATTGATTTCGAATCTTCCGTCAAAATTTCCAAATTCAAGATGGCGAATCCAATATGGCGACCGAAAAAGTTAAATTTCAAGGGATTTTCCTAAAATTCCGCACTAGCGGGTTTTCGGGGTCACTGATTTCGAATATGCCATCAAAATCTCCAAAATTGAGATCACCCGCACTCCGCTGGGTCATATAGGAGAGGTGGTGCAAGACGGAGGGGTGTAAAATGAAGATAAACAATTAACTAATACTGTTGAAAAATATCTAAAAGTATGTGAAAAACGAAAATAGAAAAACATTTCGAAGTAGGGGAAAAAATGTTTACTCGTGGATTTTTTCGAGATTGAAGAGAAAAATTTCAATATCTCGATAATTAATGGACACGGTGTAGTTTGGGTGGGCTCAATGGAAGCGCCTAGTTTTAGTATCACAGAATAAAGTGTAATGGAGGTAGGAGTTTACTGTTTATTTTTTTTGGGAAAGAACGGATGGGGGTACGAGTGTGAAAATAATTGTAGAAAACACATTAAGATAGTACTGTTTTGACGTTAGTTTGTTGTCGCTGTGTTAATTAGATCAAAAAATAAAAATAAAATTGTAATATGCATTCCGAATTTATGAATCACCCTATAACTTGAAACCGGTTGGGATTCCTCCTCCTACCACACGAATTTTGGTTTGACTACATGAGATCTATCACCCCCTATCATTTTGGCATGAGTTAACTTATACACCCTGTATAGTAGCTACTACCGAGCCACACAAACACAAACATTTCCCAAACCTTTGAGTTATGTTAGACAAACCAAATAACTAACAGCTCATAAAGGGCAACGAGATTAAAACAGATGGTGTTCTTCTTCTGAAGTACATACATATATACAATGTACGTAATGGTCTAAGTGCAGGGTATTTTTTCCCGCCTCCTGAAATCTAGTTCTACATGTTCCCAACGCCACGAATTCTATTTGACGCATTAAAAACAGCGAGGGGTAAGCTGAATAAATCGGCGAAATCATTCAAAACTTGACCTAAAATCCACTCGACCGAGAAATAGAGATGTCTGGAAATGTTGGCGTCACACATGCAACACAGCCAGGCATAAAGGCATGGAGATATGGACGACTGGCGTTAGTGGACTTCACATACATTTTTGCAACACTTTGGTCTGCATTTATCATCCGTTATCAGTTTCCTTTCAAGATAGAGCAATGACATGTACACCAAAACCTTTAAGTATAAATGCCGCATCAAATAAAAATCTTTGAAATCTATTTAGTGGTTTGGAGTTTTCCCCGGGCAGACAGACACCAACCACGCCACCAAAGAAATAAAATAAAAAAAGCCATATCTTCAGTTAAAGGTTGATTCTGGGTACGGGTTTTAGTTCAGATATAGTGGTGGATTTTCTCTTTAAAATAAGTCCTGAACCTTGAAACCTTTCTGGTTTATTTTTATCCTAAAGTTTTTTAGGTCTTAATGCTGCATGAGTTACGCAATGTGTCACTGTAAAATTGGATTTATGTGTTTAATAATAAATTGCTTTCAAATTTGTAAAATTTTAATGTGAAATTTTCCCACACAAATATGTTTCTATTGCTTTGGGTCGGTACAACTCCAACCCTCCCGCATTTTTAGCGATACAGATAGTGTTAGTTTATTCAGTCAATTTCCATTTGAACAATATTTTCCTAAATTTTCATTTGCAAAATATTGAAAATTGAGCGAGTGACAGTGAATCTCCGGAGGCGCCTCGAAAAAATATTGTTTTGCAACGGAATCATCTAAAACAAAAAAAAACAAAATGCATTTGTTAAAGGAGATGTTTTTCGAGGTGACCCTGGAAGGATTTTTTTTCGATTTTTCAATTTTTCGTAGCACTTGGAAGCCAAAAAACTGATTTTCGCTTAAAAAAAAAAAAGCGGCTAATTTGTTATTGTGAAATTAATAATTATTAAAAACAACATGGTGAATTAAGTGAAGAAGTAGGTACTGGGTAAAATTTCAAAACGATTAGTCCAGTAGATTTTAAGTTATGGCGTAGGTACACGGACTTCAAAAATAACAAGTTTCAGAATATCGCTTTAAACTTTTGCAGACTAAAACAGAGTCAAACTTTTAACATCACTTCCCAGCGGGAACTGGAAGCATACAAGAAGGCATGAAAGACCAATTTTTAGAAGCTTAAAAATGCTTGCCTCCCGTATCCTTATCCATATCTTTTTAACCAGAGCATGTCATTACGAAGAAGAAAGCTTTTTCTATTTTCTTCCCATGTGCTTCGTCGGAAGATGATTGGCAGATTTGTTTGTTTCTTCCCGTGTGCTTCTTTAGAAGCTTATTGGCAACTTTGTCTATTTTTTTCTTCTTTGGTTTTTTGGAAGATAGAATAGAGGCGAAGCAGATATAGAGATTATAACACTTTCGGTCCCTGTTTTCGCAGGAAATATTTGTTAATTTGCTGGCTATAACTAGGACAAGAGGGGAAATAATACTTATATTAAATAAGCATGAATTCAGAACAACAAATATTCCCGTAGTTTCAAAACGCAACTGCACTCTCGTCTCTCGAGCACCTAAACGAAAGAGAACTGAAGTGCTTCAGCAGAAAGATAATTTCACAAAATGATGTCATCGCCCTTTCACGCATGAAAACATAGAAAATCTTCCTTTGCATTACCAAGGACATACTCCATATGCTTTGAAAAATTTTTCACTCGCAGAGAATGTAGAATTGGTAAAAGCTTTAACATCTTGCTAACTGCTTAATAAAGATATTAATAGGAAGCACTTCGAATTTCCTTCTTAGGAAGATTCAGAATTTTTTCCCGCTGGGTTACTACCGCTCAGCACGGCACACAGCGATCAACTGATGTATAGGTACACCTCGAATATGCACAACACTACCTCAAATACGTTTCTATCAAGAAATAAATTTAGGGATTATAAATGAATACAATAGCGCACCAGGTAAGCGCGGCGCGCCGCACAGCTGTCGAGCAGGTATAGAAACCCGGCCTGGAGCCCCCCCTTAAGTCACTTGTAATTTAGGGCAAAAATCGATTCAATGAAGTGAGTGACGGCAGACAACAAATGGGATTTCATGGTTGTACAAACATGCCGGTCATGAGCTCTTAATCTTCCAAGAATTTGTACAAATTGCTGCCTCTGTCTCGCCAATGGCTAATAATCCACTATTGCCAATATTTCTCTGGTCATCATTTAATTACATCGGGGCGCCCCCAATATGGCTCGGGATGTAATACGCTGAGGACCCATTGTTCCTTTTAATTTCGAGAACTCCCATGGGATTGAAAAAGAAACTCATAAAAGCTACCGAAGAAGGATCAGCATGTAGCCTTTTTTACCACAATCGTGCCACGCCCTCTGCGGAGCCAGCCGGAGCTTAAGTCGGGGCACATCTCCCCTGCGTGTAGTTTGTATTTTTAAGTAAACTCATGAAGCAGTGCTTATCAAACTTTTTATGGGTAATAATTTCAGAAAATCCTTTCCGCCGAAGCTGCGGCCCCCTTCGGAGTTTTTGAAAATACGGTCTTGCCCGGAATTAATATCCATCTCAGGCCTCGGCTGCCGGAGCCGTTTTTGTCGGTTGCTCTAATTTTAAAAGTGATTGCAGGCAAATCCGCTTACGAGGCATTGTGCGCTCCGCGAAGCCCCGACTGCCGTTCGTAATTTTGTTAAAAATTCACCACCACTACCCTGGCTGTGATGTGAAGAATGGCTGACTGCAGGATTCGCTCCTCGTTGTTCTTACACGGACGGCATGAATAATGTGCAGGAGCCGGTAGATTGGTGAGCTCCATTCAGCATACACGTCTCCATCGCGCACGCATGCCACCTGTTAAGCCGATTTCACAAATATGAAAAGTTTTTATCAGGGGGCGCAAGGAGGCATCCAGAACTCCAAAATACTGCCGACGTAATCGGACTCGCATCCTATGAAAGCACTCCCACGGGCTCCCAGAAGAACACTGGAGACCGCCACCCACCTAAATCACCAGCCCTACATCGTCTCCGTGGAAATAATGATGTCATGAAAAATTTGCGTAAGCACGTGAGTGCGGCGTAGGACGAATAATGCCCGTCTGCAGAAAAGGGTTTCACCACTTGCCGCGCTGAGATGGGGCAGAAAGAAATTATAAGGGAAAAAAAAAGCGCAGGAAACCTATCACCGCAAATCGAATTTCTGGCAGCGCCCTTGCGGCACCCTCGGTGCCCGCGACGAAGCACACATTTCACATCCTGCTGCGCTAATAGCTTTATCACGTTTCTGGTGCGGTGAAAGCTATCGCAGATCATTTCCAGAAAATTGTTTTCTCTTGCACGCAGCCAAATATTTGGGTAGGCTTCCTCGAGAAAGTGATTCAAGGCTTTCGCTCTCGGGGTGCTTTGTGGGGTTCGCGAGTGCGAGGGCGGGAATGCAAACCAAAAATATTTCCGGCCCTGGTCCTTTGCAGGGCTTTTCCGGCCTTTGTTTGCATATCATGATGGAGAGAGCGGCAGGACAATCACTCAAAGACACTTAACGGATGCTGGATCCTATTCTGGCTATTACTGTGGATTTAGGCCATCGTGGGCTTTTTGGACTAGTTGTCTTTGCGTGCTTCAGTAAATCTGTTAATCATGTCCAGTAAAATGGTAATTTATTTTGCTAAGCATTTTGGGTAAGCGATTTTTGTTTAATCCTTTGGGGGGCCAGTGATGAGTATAAAACTGAGTTTCCGGGATTCTACCCTTGCCCATTTGTCCGCTATCTTGAAAATAAGGATGTGAAAGTTTTTACAGCGATATCTCGCTAACTGTTACTCGTACGAAATTCTCAAAGGAGATTTTTTACAGAGAATTAAATTCTCTACAATTCTAATTGAATAACTTTTGCACGTAAAATTAATAACAAACAAGTTAGAAGCCTTTGAGACGCTATAACTTTTGTATTTTCAATTTTACAAAAAAATTTATGAGAGGTTTTACTAAAACATCTTCTTGCAATTAGTTTTACCTATTTTTCGCGATTATCATTACTTTTAAGGGATTTACAGGATCACAAAGGAAGGGCAGTCACGCTTACCATATATTACATATATTTGACAATCATGTCAGTGCCATGGAAAATTTTTTTTAATCGAATTTTCTTGAAACTTGCTCTACAACATAAATATTGGAACACGTGATTCAGCATTTCTCAAAACTTGAACCCTAAGGGTTGAAAAACGGTATGAAAGATTTGTAAGGGAAAACATTTTTTTTTCGGATTTACTTGACACTTTGCATAAATAATCTACAATACAAAATATAATGAAACAGGTATTTCGGTGTTTTCAAAAATTCAGCATTTCCTAGAATACTGAAATGATTGTCACGTGTACATAACATAACTTATTCTTGAATCCCCCTTGTGATGCTGTAAAACCCTTAAAAATAATGATAATTGAAAGAAACCAGGTAAATTAATTATGAAATCATGCACTAGGGACAAGCTCCAATCTATTTTTTTTTTTGTGAAATGTGGCGGCCTTTGTTTGGAGAGTCTCATCAATTTGGTTTACAATAATCCTTAGAATTGAACTCAGTTATCATTTCGAACAAAAAAGTAATTTTTTTTAGCTTGAAAATTTAAATTTTCTCCCTCAATTTGATTTGCAGGTCCTAATTTCAATAAATTGTGAGATATCCGCGTAAATGATACCTCAAAAGAAAGAGCAATAACCATGCATGGTTTCAAAAAGGTTGCAACCTCCGTTTTTTTTTAAATGCTGTAATAAAACGGGTTTCTTAAATCTTTGAAAGTTTTCGTGAACTTCAAATGTCTGTAAAAAAAAATCTTGATAACACAGGTGCTTAGAACATGTTTTGTTAGATTGCTTACACATTACTTTAATTAAATAAAAGAGACAAACCATGGCACAAATGGTTCTAAATGCTAGCTTCGCCTTAAAGCTTTGCACCCATCTCCAAAACACCCTATACAATACATACCTTGTTGAAATTACATAAATTTGTGTTCAAAAAGTGTCGTTCTTAATTAGTTGGTCGCAACTGTATATACCTACACTTTATAATATATGTACACTTCCACTTCAACTCATAAGTGGAGATGTGTAAATATTCTAAATTGAAAAATGTGGCTCCACCTTCCAAAAATGATTTCTGTACATTTCTTGAGAAGAGTCATGGCCTAAACAGAATGAGGCAGCACTGCCGGCAGCTCAACAGCAAATACCCTTGTATGTTGCGTATGCACTCAAATGTAACCTTTTTATTAATTAGACGACCCACTTTATTCATTAAAACCGGTCAAGTGCGAGTCGGACTCGTACACGAAGGGTTCCGTACCATCGTACAAGATATAACACTATGTAGGTACTTTTAAATTCTTTTGTGAAAGAAACCAGAGAGCCGCTGTAACATAATCGATTTTTTTTTATTTGCATGGAGGCCATTTTGGAATTCGCCATCTTGGTTTTTTCATTATTTGTTGTTATAGCGGCAATATAAATACATGTTCTGTGAAAATTTCAACTCACTACCAATTACGATTCATGAGATACAGCCCGCTGACAGACAGACGGACAGCGGAGGCTTAGTAATAGTGTCCCGTAGGTCACCCTTCGGGTACGGAACCCTAAAAATTATAAATTTTACTCATACATAATTCAAAACAGTCATTTACCTGATCATCCAGCCGCTAATAAATAAGTACGAGTACAATGGTGATATTGAAAATAAAAAAAACAACGGGTTGCACTCCGGGAGTGCCGGCATAAGTGAAAACTTGAACATTAACGTTGTGCATTTTTGAATATTTTGGAATGGTTAGGGAATAATTTCGCACGAATTTATGTGGTAAAATACAATATTCATTTATTGTGCTATCGTACACAAACATGACAATTTATATTACATTAAAAATTACATTTTTTAATTACATCCCAAAAAGTGCACAACGCCGCTAGAGAAGTTTTCACTTCAAAAACAGTCAATAAATAAATAAAATAGAAATAATTATACTTCCACTTCGAACAGTTCAATCGAAATGATTAAAAACATGCCTTCTTTAAAAAAAATACATTAAAATGGTTTAATAATGGGTGTGACACCCAGAGACATGAATTACTTCTTCCATATGTTTAGGCATTGAACTAATTAGATTTCTGAGGTCAATAATGGATATTTCATTCCATTCTTGGTTTATTGCTGTTCGAAGTTCCCTTAGGCTTCCATATTGCCGGCCATTGGAATAAATCCGATTAGACATAATTGCTCAAACGTTTTCGATCGGATTCAGATCGGGACTCAAGGCAGGCCAGTACATAGTTTCAAAATTTTTCTGCCGAAACCAATCTTGCACAATGTGGGCTTTATACATATATTGGTGCATTATCTTGTTGGAAACCCATTTGTGAATCATCCAAATTATCCAGAAAATTTGATAAGTACTTCATCTAGGATGTTGATGTATCTAGCAGAATTCATTTTATTGGTGACTAGCTGACCCGACAGACGTTGTCCTGTCTTAATTATGAATATTGAATTCGAAAAAAGTGTTTATTATTCTAATGCTTTATGATATACAACATTCTTAGTTTTTTTTTCTTGCGCGTATATAAATAGTTTTGTTGGTATTCCGACACGGGAACAGGCGACATATAACTGGCCATGTGAAAAACATGGATTTTCAAGATTGATGCCGCAAACACTTAGCGACTGCCCTTGAGATTTATTTATCGACATTGCAAATGCTAGCCGCACTGGAAATTGCAACCGTTTAAAGTCGAATGGCATGTCGTTCGCAATCAAAGGAATCCGTGGTATCAAAACGTCTTCGCCTTTGTACTTCCCTTTCAAAATTGTGGCTTCGATGAAGTTGTTCATTAATTTCTTCACCGTAAGTCGGGTGCCATTACAAAGACGTGGCTGGTTTACATTCCGCAACATAATGATTACCGATCTGATTTTTAATTGCAGATTATGAGGTGGTAATCCAGGCAAATCCAGCGAATTTAAAAACTCCGTTGGATAGTTGAGAACATCATCTGGGTTAGTAACGCAATCAATCGATTTGTATGTCATTAACTGTCATTAACATTGAATCTGAAAATTCATTTCGTTGACATCAACGTTTTTTTGCAGCCAATATAACTCTTTCGCTCAACCATACATGATCTTTGTAGTTTTGAGCAATGTTTGGGAAAACCTTCTCGATGAGTTCGGTCTTAGTTTCAGTAAAGTGACAAAAATTGGTAGGAAATATGATGTATCCAGACGATGAGTCAACATGTATTTTGTCATTACCAATATCGATCAATTGTTTGGAAAAAACTTCTCCAGATTGGTCGTTCTGCAATTCGACTCGCATGTTCATATTTAAATTGAGCGTTTTAACGTCTTTCCATAAAATGGATGACTTTAAACATGCGTTAAGTTCGTCGGCTGGCGTTGATCGTGGTATTACTGGTAGTGTGTGGCGAAAATCACCTGCCAATAAAATCATTGCACCACCAAACCGGTTTTGGTTCTTTCGTAAATCTTGCAACGTGCGGTCTAATGCTTCCAAAGATTTTTTGTGTGCCATCGTGCGATACCATTTTGCGACGAATCGTTGCCAAAATCAATGATATTAAAAACGTTTTCCCAGTCCCACCGGGAGCATCTAAGAAAAAAAATCCGCCAGTTCCATCGTTCACTACTTTCATTAGCGTATCGTAGGCATATTTTTGTTGCTCATTTATAAGGGGAACGTTTCTTAGAACAGTTTCTTTTAATGCCTCGGAATCATATTGGGTTTCGCGTCTCAACTCAAGATTAAATGCGTCGTGCATTGGGCGATTGGGCGTTGTCATTCCTAATTGTGTTAATCCTTTGTTGGTAAGCATCAAGCACATGTCTTCAATTAAAATTAATGCTTCATTGTACATTTCTTCGTTAATTTGCAAATTTGCATTTGATGTTCTAAGACGCTTCTGATGTAATATATCTTCGGCCATGTGATATTTATATTTGTTCCATAAATCAATCGGTGTTGATGGGAAGCATGTAGACAAAATTATGGAAAACAATGTTCGTATTTGTTTAGCATTTGACGAAATCACAGCATCTTCGAGAGTGTGGTCCCAATGAGTGTCATTCTCTAGCAATCCCAAACCTTGACAGGCTTCTCTGTATGTGCCGCACAATACACCATCAACAGTTCGCAGATGCTGGAATGATGTTGGGCCACAAACATTGACTAACAGTAAACGCAAATAAAAACACTCGTCTTGGCTGGGATGGACTGTGTAAAGACGTCCTAGTGCATTGGTTGAAAATACTTGAGGGTAACTTGGAACTGGCTGTCCTTGTTTCCGTCGTTGAAATTTTTTTAACAATTGATTCCAGGTATAATATCGTGGCATTTCGGAATAAAGCCAGTGTTCTAGCAAAGTCATAATTCTGGCACATTTCAAAGAAGCTGGTCAATGTCGTGGATGGCGGCCTCTCAACTCGTTGTAATACGTTTTCCGTTGTAAAGTACACCCTTTGACCAATTTCCATCTTCTTTGACGATATTTGCAGCACGCATTCTGTCAATTCTATGTCAAACGTCATAAGGTTTCATTAAAAAAGTTTATATTGTCCAAAGCGCTAGCTAAGATTAGATTAGAAATAATTTTATATGGTGGTTAAATATTCTTAAATTTTCTAATTTTCCGTGCAATTTTCTAAATTTTTTCTTTCATAAGAACCTTCTCCTGACAATAACAAACACAACAAAAAAAGAATTAGCGAAATCGGTCCAGCCGTTTACGTGTGATGGCGTGACCAGGGGAAATAGGGATTCATTTTTATATATATAGATATAGATGAAGCATATTGGAGTTTTTCCTGTATGGCAAAATCCTGCCCACACCATAAAATTGCCTGCTAATATCCAGATTAGAGGAGCATAATCTTTCTCGCGCTTAACCCCTCACGCGTACTTTTACACCTTCTACTTAACAGATTTCTGAATATTGCCGCACGTATGGGGCTCTAGGGGATTGAATCTGTCCCCCACATCGTCTCAAATCGGCAACCCCGTTGTCGGGGGATGATCTGGAAATCAAAAGAAGCCTCCTTTTGTCACCATTATGAGACGAGTGATACTGGCCCCCGAGACGTGTGCAAGTCAATTGCGTGCCTTTTATGGCAGCATATTGCCTTAATCAGGCCATTCCGAGGAGATTCCGCCGCGCCACCGTCGTCGTCGCTCAGATGTCATCCATCCGCAGGGCAAGGAATTGGCGAGAAATGATGATACCGTTAGAGTAATAGACCGCAACGTCAGAAATGCCGGCGGGGGCGGAGCCCGGTTTGAGGGAGCAGTTCCTTTTCTGGTAATAAATTTTTGCGTCGCTTTTACGATACTTCCCGTCCGTGCTCATATGAGGCCGTGCTCCGTGGTAAATTGGGGCATGGAATTCATCACGCCCCCATGCCCATCCTGAGTCGGCAGGACGGGAAACGTAGCTGTAAATGTAAAAATTATTACCCCGTTTATTATTTACCCCCGTGGCGGAGTGGATCTTTTTCCGCCTTTTCGCAAAGTGAATGTATGAGTCACGACACAGAGCGTCAAGAATAAAAAAATTAGAGGAAGCCCCGCCGATCTGGTGACAAGTTATGCCCCCACAGTGGCACCAGCATAGTGCCTCTTTAGTGGGTCTACGTCTTGCATAGGAATCGGGCCTCGAGGCGATGGGGCGAGTTATTTGAGACACGAATATGCCGTGAAATTACTGCAAATTACAGAGTGAAGCAGTTGGAATTTCTTAATAATTCCCCACCCCCATCCGGTCGCCCCAGATGTCGAAGAATGCGCCTCAAAAATTTCAGACTACGAGTAGTTCATCCGTTTCATACGCAAAGCATTGCTCGGATAAATTTCGTCTCATCTTCGACTCCTCTCTTTGGGTCGTTGGGTGTCCTTGCGGGTGCTTTGCGGGTGCTGCAAATGTAGGAGGCTCCGATCTAGCTGTAGTTTGGTTTGGGGTTTAATAAAGTGACAACTTTACGACCCGCAGAATTACGTGAAGACTCCCAGCCATAAGTCATGGTGCTTTTCCAGCTAATTTCGTGTCTGAAAGGGATTATTGAATTGATGCTACGGGAGGAGGGTTGCGCCCCTTGTGTCTCGTATGTCTGGAGGCATCTAACCGGAACATGCTAGTAATTACACGTACAGAGCTGGAGGAAATTGTTTCCTACACCCCTGATTTCTTTCAAACAGTAAAACTTCAAAGCTGCTGCTCCTGTTTGAGAATCCGTTTCATGTTCACCTGCCAATTTCGCGTTATTTTGTGCAAAAGGCACACGAATTTCTGAGGAAAAGGAAAAGACAGTCATAAGTTATTCAGACGAACCATGTGTAGGCCTTGAAGGAGATATTTCCGGCTGAAGGGTTTTCTGTCTCCACATTCACACACATCCCCAAAGGAAGTCGGGGACAGGAAGGAATTGGTATTCCGCTGGCAGAGTAAGCAATAAAAGTAAATAAAATGAAAAATCTCATTAAGAATTAAAAGCTGGAGTCTCCGGTTCTTGTAAGGGGACACCCTCACCCCCTTCCCAAAATTCCCCATCTTCATTTCGCTACTAAAAAGAACGTGCGTCATGTCGCCTCCGAATGCTCTACTTTCGATTCCGGCACGATGAAGAGCTTTGCGCTTTAGCTAGGCTGTAAAAAATTGTTTATTGCATGCCCTTGCAGGTCATTGTCCAGAGGCGGGCACGTCTCCAGGGTATTAGCAGTCCAGGTGCTAAAATTTATTCGTTGCCACTTTGCATAAAATATCAACTAAATGATATCAAACACAAACAGGAACACGCGCTCATTTTAGGGTGTGTTTTAATTTGTCGGCAATATTATTAAAACATCGTTGCGAATACAAACGTGTTTTTAAAAGCGCGGTGATTATTCGTTCATTTAAAATTCTGTCGCACGTGTGCATTTCGCTCCGTTTTAAGGTTCCGTGCCCAAAGGACCCACGAGGAGCTCTATTATTCCTATCTGTTTATCTGCTACTGCCCTGTCAGACTATCTGTATGTACGAGTATGTACATAATAAAGTTGAATTGTTCAAGTTATTTTTCCTCGCTTTGCCGGAAGGAAAACCAAAAAAACGTTAGGAATTTTTTTTAATTTTTAGGACCGACGACGCACAGCTCGCCATACAAGCTGGAAATAATTTATTGCAAAAACAGAGATGTCAAAATACTGAACAACATTTACATTTAAAGTGGCTCCAAACGAAATTTGTTTACCTAGTTGGCTATAAAAATTAAATCTCAGTGAATTAAGTTTAATAAGAATATTATTAATAATTCTTTCGTTATTGTACCACAAATTACAATCTTTTGTAGTACTTGATTTATTTATTACAGGGATTATTCCACGCTAGATCTCGAAGGGCAAAGCGTAGCAACCGCTTTTGTACTGCCTCAATACGGTCGATGTTGACTTGATAATGAGGCATCCACACTATTTACGCGTATTCCAATATGCAGGACGTACGAAAGCGCTTGAGGAGATAAGGGTCAGCTAGATCCTTAGACCAGCGCTTAATAAAACCAAGCGTTGAATTAGCCCGTTTTATAATGTTATTAATATGAACTCCAAAATTAAATTTTGTGTCAATAGTGACGCCAAGGTCAATAACGCGTACTTGTCGAGACAAAGGAAAATCGTCAATGGGGATGATCAAAAGGGGAACTCTTCCTGCTAAACGAAATCAGGTTGCACTTGCCAATGTTCAGCTTCATATGATTTTTGGAGCAGCATTCAGAGAACTGAATAAGGTCCTCTTGCAGTCTATAGGCATTTTGTAAGGATTCGATCGCACTAAAAATCTTCAGGTCATCAGCGTAAACTAAGATATGTGCATTTTGAATTAGAGGGAACAAATCGTTAATGAAGATTGTGAATAACAAGGGTCCAAGATGACTACCTTGTGGAACCGCAGACAGCACGATAACACTGTCAGACAAGGTGGAAGAAAATTTAACTTTAAAATATCGATTTGTGAGATATGACTTAATCCATTGAACCATATCGATGGAAAAGCCAAGTAGCAGTAATTTAAAAATTAGCACTCTATGGGAGAGTTTGTCGAATGCTTTGCTAATCAACTTATTGTCCCTTTTCTAAATTTGTTGTTTAAAAATTAGAGAATTCTTCTAAATTTGTTACTGTTGACCTACCTTTAACAAAGCCATGCTGCTTCTCAGATAAAAAAGAAGAGCAATAGAAGGTCAGATACTGACCTTGATAACAATATAATTCTAAAACATATTGCTAATTTAGATGATACATACTCAATTGGCCCTGATGGCATTCCATCTTATTTCTTACGTAGGTGTGATTCTGGTATTTCTCCTGTTATTTAATTTAGGTATCTCTTTGTCCTGGTGTCTTTCCAAAGCCTTAGAAGATCTCTGTGATTTTTCCCTGCATAAAAAGGGCAACAAAAAAGACATTTTCAATTACAACCTATTGCCAATTTATCCTATATTGCAAAACTCTTTGAAGCCTTGGTCTCCGAAGTGCTGGATTTCCATTGTAAACATTTCCTGATGCCATTTCAACATGGCTTTATTAAAGGCAAATCGACTACTACTAATCTGTTAAAATTTTCTAATCACTGTATATCACCTATCGAATCTGTTAAAGAAGTCGATTGTATTTTTACCAATTTCAGTAAGGCTTTTGATAAGATTAATCACAGAGTTCTTATATATAAATAGACTACTTTCGATTCATGTTTTGTTAGTTTGATTTCTTAGTATCTGTTTGAACGTGCCCAACGTGTCTGTTTCCGTGACGTTCTTTCTGAACTACATATTGAGGAACTCATTTAGTGTTCCTCAGGGTAGCCATCTTGGTCCTCTTCTATTTACCATCTATATCAATGATGTCTCCTATGCTGACGACGCTAAGCTTTTTGAATAATTTCTTATGATCGTGACTGTCAACCACTGAATACTAACTTACACGCCTTTCAGTCTTGGGGTTCCATCAATCGCCTTCCCTTGAATAATTCAAAATGCATCTGGATTACTTTTTCACTTAAAAAGATCCATTGCTTTATTTATAGCTTCACGATTAATGGACGGTCTCTCATTTGAGTTGTCCAAGTGAGAGATCTTGGTGTTGTGGTCAACTCTTGATTCTCGTTTGAAGATTACATCGATACCGTTGTGAACAGAAGTACTGTACATTTGTCGGACCAATTCTTGAATATGGCAGGCCAATTTGGTCGACGGTGATTTGCTATAGACCATACTATGTAAGACCTAAGACCTAAGGACCTAATGTATAGTTCAGTGGTTAGTACACTTCAGTTTCAATTGACCAACGACATGAATCAACTTGGAGCAAGTTACTTGTTCACTTTCCTTACGCGTCAACTGGCCTCGTGTAAACCGGCCTGCAGACTATTTACCCAAACACCAGCTCGATTTTTCCTTCACGGCAATCCCCTGAAGTTTTGCTTTTTCGGCGGCTATTTGGGGTCCGCCATATTGAATTTTGTTAGTTTTCAATTTTGCAACTCCAAAGACGTCCTAATATTAAATTTCCTAAAAATTGCTTAGAACTGAGGAATGTCGGTAGACATATTGGATCCGCCAATTTGAATTTGCAAATTTTGACATCAGATTCAAAATCAGTGACCCCGAAAACATCCTATGCGGATTTTCAGGGTAATCCTTTGAAGTTTAACTTTTTCGTTCTCCATATTGGAGCCGTCATTTTGAATCTGAAATTTTGATGGCAGAATCGAAAGCAGCTCCCCCGAAAACCTTTTGGTGCGGATTTTCAGGGCAATCTCTTGAATTTTAACCGGAGAAAGGGAAGCGTTTTACTTTTCGTTGCATGCAGCCCACTAAAGAAGTTTCGCTTCAACAAAAAAAAACTCACGCTCGAACAGCAAATCCCTGAAGTTTTCGTCCTGAAAAGGGCATCCGCTCCGTTAGACTGTAAAAATTACACAAATTGCTTGTTGCGCATTCTTGCAGGCCATTGTCGATGTCCAAGAGTTGAAATCGTTTGCAAACGAATCCACTCGTGCTTGTGAGCGCTAAAGAATTTTGGCAAGCACGAATTGATGGATTTTCAAATATTTCCATCGGCACGATTCAGTACATGGGATTTGCAAATGGCGCGGTACCCCTCCATCATAATCCACTTTATCCCAGCGCCTTATCTACAGGTTGCACATATTCCCGCGATTCTTATCTATCCTAATCCCCCCCTCTGCTTGTTCAGAAGAAGAGGGCGCTGTAAATGGCACACCACACCCAACTTTAGTTTATTATTCCCGCCCATGTTCCTCTTACCTATGAGGGGATGAGGGGTGCTGCATTGGGAATGGAAGCTTGTAAATTCTCATCAATAGCGTACTCTCGAAACGTTTCCCTCCCCCCGTAACCCTTGGGGTAATAAACAACGCAAGACCCTGCTCGGTGTTCTGATCACGTTCTTCTTTAATTTCAGAACCATCGCCACAGTACGATAACAATCACTACCACGAGGAATGTCTAAGGTGCAACTCATGTGGTTTAAACTTAACCGGTCCAAATCAGAAGCGAGCAAGAAGGTTCAAGGTACGTTCGGGTTGGGGCAAATTGCATTCAGACCGCTAACCAATTCGAAATCTAAATAGTCCCTCCATCATGTGGTTTACCTGGTGTTTACTTGAATTTTATTAATTTTCCAGAACCAAATCCTCTGCGACTTACATTTCGCAGACGTTGCCCTAATGGAGTGCTCCGATTTTATGCAACAGCTGAGAAGCTTTAAGCCACAATCGCTGGGTTGTGCCGTAGCAAGACGCAAGAGCTCAACAACGCTGATATTCCCGCTCCCGCCTCAAGCATGTTCAGGTATGTACCGCCCGTTATGGAAGGGCACAACGCCCTCATTCCACCATCATCATCATCATCGCGGGTGTTGTCAACACAGGCTGTTTGGGAGATGATATTCGACCGAGAAGTGGGTGAACGCATTAAATTGCTTATCGGCCCTCGGTCCGGGACATCCGTCCTTTTGTTTCAGCAGGCCGGGGAATTTCCAAGAACCGTGCACCGCAACAGACGACTGTGTAATAACTGGGGAATTATTTACGATCGGGTCACCTTTTGTTTGATTTTGATTCGGAAGCACGCGCCCACCCCGACCGCTCCTATACAACTACGACCACCCAGGTCGACACTTTAATGGGCTCCCTTTAATATTAAAGGCTTATTACGGCATCCCGACGGTTTCGATTTAATCCGCTTTACTAATAAGTTCCACCGCAAAGAAACGGGTTTCGTGAAAAAATATCAAGTCTTTTGTTTGACAAAATTGCCTTTTGTCTTTTCGGTGGCGTCGTTCTTTTAGCGGTACAGGAAATTGTAGTGTACAAGAGAACATTGGAGATTTCAACAAAAGATGAAGTCTTCTGATTGCCCTTTGATTTCGAAACCACGCCCATCCCTTACGGTGAAAAATTTATAATATTTTATTAAATCATCACTTTGTACATATGTTACATACCGCATACGTACTGCAGGATTTCAATACTCGGACGAGAAAATAAAGGCGAAGTAGAGATTTTGCTTTCCAGAGGCGGCTATTTAGACTATTTTAGACAATACTGTCTAATTTGTATGAAATAAATTTATGACACTGCGACAATCCAATATTTTTAAATTTAGTGAAAGTTTTAACAAGAAATTGTGACAGGATATTTTAACATTGGAATGGTGAGTATGAATGTCCGAATTTTAACATTTTGACCATTATGATGATTATGCAGCGGTACCGGAGTAAAAAATTTTCTGCTTTAAATTTAACACAAATAACAAGCCTATTGCAGTATCGAAAACTCTTAATCAGAAGCCCGTAGTACGTACAGCAGAATACTGGTTGGTGAACATCAGGCCCATAGCAAGTCTAAAAAAGGCCCTTAGCAGTATTAGTCCGGTCGAAATAGACAAAAGACAGTTGTAAGTTTGGAATAATTAGCATAGATCTGAAAATTGGTACAGGTATTAAATATACTATTGTAAATGAAATATCAAAAGTCCCCACCGTTCCGACTTGTTATAAAAATGTTATTCAAGGTCAAAGATCAAAAATATCGATTTTTCGCGTATTTCTCTTAAACCCTAAGAGTTATCGTAAAAATAGGTCAGACAAAAGTTGTAGATCTGGCAATTATCTACAAGAATTGTTCATATCCTTTTTTTCACCATTCCTGAGATATCGCGATTTCAAACATCGAACATACCCCCCCCCCCCCCCCCCCCCGGGACCTAAGCTGGTACCACTACTTTTTACGTGCTTTAATAGAAGCTGATAAAATTAAAAATATACAAAATATTTTGCATTTGATGGCAGGCTTAAAGCGTATGCAGTCTGCGAGGTAGGTTTATTTGTCATAATACCATATGGAAAATCTCCGCCGCTGAGTGCATATTAGTATGCATGTTCGTTGTTTGAAATCGCGATATCTCAGAAGTGGTGATTCGTAGGAAAAAAAGTATATAAACAGTTTTTGTAGACAATTGTATGATCTACATATTTGTATGAACTATTTTTAAGGTTAAACTTACCGTTTAAGAGAAATATGCAAATGACCGATATTTCAATTTAATGATCGATGTAAAATTATATTGTTTTTGGAGTTCGTTTAGCCCGTTTAATGTAATTTTACATCAGTGTGTAATAGGATTCCCTTGAGATCAATGCGATTTTACGTTAACAAATGCTGCTGGTTTTTGGCTGGTTTTGTCGATGGGATCCGAACTCGGGACTCCTGGCTTCTAGTATGGACACGTTAGGTTTACGCCATTTTGCCCCTTCATATCAGCTACACTTACAATCTGACTCTTTCATGTGGGATTCTAACCCGGGACCTCTGGTACAATAGGCCACCACTCTCCCAATAGATCTACAGATAGCGGTGCAATTTTAAATGTTTTATGTAATACTACCCACAAAATCCAAAAATTAAAAATTTTGCCATATTTAATGTTGCAATATTCAACGATAGAGCAGTTGCAGCTTCCACTTCGTCCAATTTGGTCAAAGGCGTGAACCCAACTGAGCTACTTGATTTCATGAGTGTGTCGGGGGACGGAAGAACGGACATGACATGGCGATAAGATTCTTATCGTTTTTATCACTCACGTCTGCTACATTTAAAAAGTTAAGCGAAATCCGATTCTAACAGCTTTTTGGACTCAAAAAGTTTGGACTTGTTTGGACTTCCGAATTTCTCCCACCTCCCAGGATCTCTTGGCCAGAGTCACAATGCTTATCCATTTCACCTTCATTGAGATTGGACCAACCAAGAGTTTTGTTGGTCCACTCATTCTTGGGAATACTTTCATACAAAATTCCGAGCAAGATTGATTTCTCACACTGCTGTGGAACTTAAGATTTAATTAAAACTTAATTGCCAGGAAGTCCTTTAAGAGGGAGGCGGATTGATTGGTGTTTCTAAGGAGAATTCCGCCGTGTTGGGAACTCAGAAGTGAAACGACAAACTTACGCAATTCAAACAATTGCCATCACAAAGTATTTTTCATAATTAAAACGCAAGGATGGTGCAAGCGCGCTACGCGTTTCCCTGGTCAATTAATAAACTTCTGTTGCTTTAAGTATAGTCAAGACTAAGAAAACTTTTCCTGCACGTTGCCAGTCCTGTGCTTGGCGAAGAGTTTTATTAAAATTTCTTGACACTGTTAATTTAGTTAGTTGTGGCCTTTGACAAATGTGGACAGACGAGTAAGTCCTTGAGCTGGATGGTCGCTCATCTGGTAGAGGAGGAGACTTGAATTTTTCTTTTTACGAGAAAATTAAAAAAAACAAATCCTCTCACCCAGTTTACAGTGGTGAAATTAAATTCACCGCCTGTTTTAACACCGCAATTTAGACAAGCAACCCACTTTCTGCCTTAATTCCAGCGGGAGAAACTTTGCTTAAACTTTTATTGGGTAAATTTGAAGCGCTTCATATTCACGTCATTATTCTGCACAAGGAGCACACATATTGGGGCGCCTAAATAAATTACGAACCTCAGCCCGCCAGCTCCAACGGATGTGGGTGGTAAATAAAGTGATTCTGGCCTCGATTGAGTTCCTGCGAGGGCGCTCCGCTGAACAAATTGTTTATTTTTGTACAATTTCATTAATTATGTATTAGCTATCTGGCAACTCTCTGTAATCATGATATGCCCTTATTTTGGGCGAGGCCATCGTCTAGGCCTCAGCGGAGCTTTAGATAACAAATCTTGCTTGGATTCGAATACAATATTGAGGACTCTATTAATATTTTTCCACCTGTCCGAGTACACCATGATGCGATATGCCCCCCAAACAACACACATTCATGTTTCTTGCATGAATGCGATTTCCCACAAAGATTTCTCACACCTCGACCGCGAGATGGTTTCCATAGACTCGCAGGGATGGATAACAGAAAAGAACATCGTCCCGGCAATAGAGCGGAACTACTAGCATAAAGCATCAATGCCGAACGTGATCTAAATTTACGACACCTTCCGCAGTGGCTATTGAGCGGCGTACTCCGGCTCGTCCCACACACAAAATACATGCCATAAATTGATAGCAGATGACAACTGCCGTTACTGGCGGAGAAAACTTCCCGGGGAATAGTATGAATACTGATAAGCTCGAGGGCCCGGAATATTTAAAGCTAGTACTTTACTCCTCCACGAGCCGGCAAGTGAGCCCTCGACCATTCGAAGGAGTTCAGCTCGTAAATAAAAGCCGCATTGCCGGCGAACTAGTTTTCCGAGATACCCTTAGGAAGTCGACCGCCTCCTGCTCAGGTCATCCCGGAAAATCGTCCACTCAGAGCCCCATGAGTTCCGAGGACAGAAACACACGCCTGTACAGAGCAGAAGCATTTTTTGATGTATGACCAGCAACACCCGGAATGGGGTCACACCCTAGCCCACTTCCCAGAGAAGCTCTTATCGCCCAGAATGCCCCCAGGATAACCGCATTACGGTATAAATTAAATTATCTTCCTGACGATGCATAAATTAACCCGCTCCACCAATTAAGCCTGGAAGCCGCTCTCCACTAACTTAAAAATTTATTAAGCCTCAGCTTACCGATTCCCCCCGCCATCGCCATCATCGTTGTCACAATGGCCGGGACTAATGTGCCGGGGAGTGCTCCCGAAGCCTGGGACGCCGCCGACGACAAGGATTTTCACTTTTGATGGTTGATTAGGGCCACGAGCCATGTTTGTTCTGCGAGATCAATCGGGTAAATCCCGACTTGTCACTTAAAGTTTTCGAAAGTTCCACAGACGGGTGGCAACTGGCAACCAAATAAAACTCTCTCGTGATGCTATCTCAAGGCTCATTTCAATTTGGGGGATGACTTCTGTGTGGCAGTCTGGCAGCTGGGAGCTTAGCCCTAAATAGACGGGGTTTCTGTGACTATTCGAAGTTTCACCTCATAGCGGTGGCGGTGTGATAGGAGATTAAGTGAAATATTCATTCCCGGCAGATTTTAATCGAATTTCAGGCACCTCTAGCTGGTATGCTAGGAGACGTGCGTAGACAAAGTTTTAATTTTCCAATCTCTTGAAAATCCAGCTATCTGTGGATTCTCGTTGCTCTACTAGAGTGCGTAGGTGTTTTTGAGATATCCTCTTGAACGCTAACCTAATACTTTTTCTAGGAAGAGAAAGCAAAAATAATTAAACCTAACAATAACCTAAATTAAAAACAAAATAAAAAACCGACCACAATACAGGTTTTCAAATTTTTCAAAACAAAGTATAGTGAGGCCCTTTTCACACGCAGGCGGCTGTCGTATAATCGGTGCCGTGTGAAATGTAATGGTGTATCAGTTGATAAGGGCGCTTTCACACAGCACGCCGACGGCACCGTGACTGTACGACAGCTCTGCACACCCACTGGACGCACGGTTTTTACACGGCGACGGCGGACACAGTAGTGCATTGCTTAGCATCTGTGTGTTCCCACGACCAAGCCGTAAACACGGCAAGGTCGAATTTTTTGCAGAGCAACCAGAGCCCAATTTAATTGTATTTTCTCCTCCAACCCATCCACAATATAGTTGGTGATGAGGATATATGGAGGGATGTTAGAAAAACCTAAGTTTGAGTTTTTAAAGTCACAAACCTTGAGCTGTCGTCGTCGTGTTAATTATAGTAGGAAAGTCGTTTTTCGTGAATATCTCACCATCAGGCCATACTAGATAAAGAATTTAGAAACAATATTTTATACATCTTCACAGTAAATTTCATCAAAATTGCTTAAAATTGAAAAATTCGGTAGCCATATTGGATCCGCCATTTGTAATTTGGAAATTCTGATGTCAGATTCGAAATCGCCGACCCCGTAAACCTCATGGTTTGGATTTTCAGCGCAATCCCTCGAAGTTTAACTTTTTTGGTCGCCATATTTTAATGACATATTCGAAATCATCGACCGCGATAACCTCCTAGTACAGATTTTTAGGGCTATCCCTTGAAGTTTAACTAATTTAATAACATAATTAACCGGTAGCCATTTTGGAGCCACAATTTTGAAACCGTGTACTTTATCAAAATTGTAAATAGCCTATAACCTAAATTTAACTATGTACTACCTTGTGTCAAAAAATGAAGTATATCAAAGTAATCGCTTAGGCGTGATTGTGTAACAAACAAACAAACACACTTTCATTTATATACGAGTGTATGTATATGATGATAGATAAATGATTTATTTTGGTGGTGCTATAATTATGAAACCAGCAAAAATGCGTTTTTACCCTATAACGGAACATATGAATATGAGAGGTTTGTTAATTGACGGCGATTTGTTCTCGATCAATCATTGTGTTTTTCTATAATCAACAGTTTTCCAGTTAACAACAAAATATGAGTGGCACTATAAATATGAAATTCAGCTGATAAAAAAACTTTCAAATTTCGTGGGGTTTCGAGCTGCTTTCATTAGGTTTGGATAGTAATGTTCCACGGCAGGTGTAAAGCTATACATTGTTTTATATTTTCAAGATGACGGCTCTAATGTGGCAAAACCAATTTCCTTTGTACAAAAGTCAGAGCATGGGAGTTTCTGATTAAAAAAATAGAATGCCCAATTTTACAAATTTCAGATGGCGGGCCCAATATGGCGGATTCAAACTACTAAATTTTATGATCCCACATTTGACCCTACCAGGATTATTCGTCCATTATAGGGTGTACTGTGCACAAGGGGAACGAGCGGTTATATAATGTACTTATTAAGAGGAGTGGGAAATTCTACTTTGGGGTTTTCACATTTAGTTACATTCTACAGGGTCTTTCAATAAGGACGCTCGACTTTTAAATGTAAATAAAACAAATTGTGTATGAGATATCTACTCCAATTTGTTTTTTAATTGAAAGACTATTTTATGGCATTAAGTATGAAGTATAACGTCGTTCAAATGTCCGCCGCGGCTTTGCTTGGTGGCACGGATGGATATCACACACACAACTTTTTTTATTTGCATTTAAAAGTTTAAAAAACCCTATAATTTATCCTTAAAGCTTAGTAGCTTAAGATGAATGAAAACATTTCAGGATAAGAAGTTTTGAGTTTGTCTTCAAAACATGAGAATTGAGACACGGTATAATGATGGCAGTGACTGTGTAATAAAAAGCACACGAAGTACATGGAATCCTTGTCCTTATACATGCTAAATACACGGCAAATTTTAGTCCATAAATATTTTGTGAAAAGAAAATATTCAGTCAGTAGACATTTTGTAAAAGGCAAATTTTGCTTTCACGAATTTGTTTGTGCCGATGTGCGAATGTAAAGAGGTTTGTAAAAGGACAATATGCCTACTTTCCGTTTACTTTCGTGTTACTCCGTATACTCCTGTGTACACAGAGATTACGCGAATATTACACGGACACGGAGTGCGCGGATAGACACTGCCTATATTAATAAGTCTGGGGCAGGTTTTAATTAGTTTTAAAAATGGGAATGCCCGGAAAAGACTGGGTCAACTCTGCATGACTCTCGACTTTCTCTGAGAAACTGAGCAAGAACGGTAGCACAAATAAGCTGACAACAAAGTTTTCGTAGCTCAATCAATTATTAAGGCTAAGGACTTAGAACATACTAACCGAACACCTAAACAGCTAAAGCAAGTAAAGGTCCACTAGAATAAGCAGCATAAATTTAAAAATAGTCCATAAGGTAACTATGTAGCAGGTAGTATGCTAACTAAAAATAGTCGTAATGCGAAAACCGAGATGGGGCAACAAATCAGGATAATTTACTTCGCACTGCAGTTATAACTTGTGCTGAATCCCCGCCGCATCGAAACTGCCTGCATACGATTACCAGCGATGGAATGGCATGCAGGAACGAAATGCATTTATGCAAACAAACCCCAGGGACGACCGTTTGTGGCAGGGGTAGGTATCGCAACTACCCCAACCCGTGCGCTCACTAAGGCTGAAATTCTCTCGAAACTAATTAAAGCGCGAACATTGTAAAAAAGTAATTAAAATCGGCAGTGTTTGCTCTTTTGTGATTGCAGTGCCCTGCGGTAGAAACACAAATAGCCCCGCCCCGCCCTATTCCGGCCACACCATCATCATCATCACCACCAACCACAACTGGAACCTCGAAGAAGTGACCGCGAAAAATTTCGGCTACTCTTGGGGCTAATTGGAAATTTGTTTATTGTAGGGAAATGGGCATGCCCATTCTGCGGGGAAACCACAATCGGTTCATATACAGGAGGAGGACCACTTTGTTACTAACTGTAAGATTCACAACAGGCTGGATTTTGAAACGCTTGGTGTTATATCTTACAGTGAGTTACGATGTGTCCATTTCATCGGTCAATGCAGATACCTGTCCAAATCCCCCAAATTGGGCACTTAAAATAAATGTGAAAAATATTACCTTAAAACCTTTTATACTCAAATAAGTTAATTTAAATTTTGTTGTGAATAAATAAAAGGATTATATTTCCCTCAGTGTGTAATTTTAGGCCTACAATTGATATATTCAACAAAATACGTATTATGTCTTCAGGAACACCTCCGTTTCACCTCTGGCCACCCAGAAAACAAGGGAAAGCATCACTGGCACTAATTGCGCATTACCTGAAATTACCTGAGGCCCCAAAAGGACACCGCTCGCATTAACATGCGTATAATTTGCATCCTCTTTGACAATGTTTAATTTCATGGAAATTCCCAATAATTGGCAAAAATGTTGGACAAAAGGTTGAGCCTTTAGTGTCGGTGGCAATCCGGCAGAACAGTAGGACAACAATGATAACAGACAGGTGCGCGCACCTGTCGATGTGGATGGGGGCGGCGACCCGTATTCCGCTCAAATGTAAGTCCATTAAATAGTCAAAGGTTTCGCTTCGCCTCGGCTTTCAAGGACTTAATTAAAAGCATTTGAATTTCCTTTATCCTCACAGTTAGAGGGTTTACCAACTTACGCTTTAATTAGTTCTCTGCGGAAAGCCCCCTTGTAGCCTTCCCCGCTGTATATATTTCGGGGAGTGAATAAATTAAAGCACTCCTAATTTTTTTCCCATCCAAACTTGTTTTCCCCAAAAAAGGGGGAAAATTTTGGTCTAAGCGATAAAGCCACCTGCAAAGGTGCAAATTGACCACGTAAAATTTTCCCCAGTTGTTGTAAATAACCCCAAAAACATTAGCCATGGAGCGAGTTACATGTGTAACTAACTGCCTAGTGGGCCCATATTAGTATCCCCCGGGGAGAACAGCAGTCCGACGATAACACTGTTATCCCCCCTAAAAAAATTCGAAGGGAATATACTCGAAACTGATTTATGATAATTAGCAATTTTGCAGGCCCTTAAAGGATATCTCTGGGGATGCCCGGGAACTCCCATGCCTTTTAGCGAATTTTATGAAAAGTAATGTCCACGCAATTGCAGGATATCTCTTCCAAAAATCGATCCCACTTCTGGGAATTCGCTCGCACACCACTTTTAAAATTGCTTTTTGCTCCCGGGGAAATTTATTAAAGGCGAAGGTCTGCTAAATTTATTTTCTAATAAGTGAGCGGGTACACCTATGCTTCAGAGCATAATATGTTCCCTTACTGGATATGTGGGTATGTGCTGGATGTGTTCCTTTCAGTTTTCTTTAAGCTCATGTAAGTGTTAGCATAAGTGCATGGATTGACTTATCTTTAAAACATTTAAATATCTTTTCATAAAAATAAGTTTTTAAAAATAGATTCATAGATACAATTTGTTTCTCCATTCTACTTGTACACGGCCCAGCATAAGTTACGAATATTACCTTATGGCCTTTTGCTAAAAGTTAGAAAATTTGATTATGGGAAAGTACACAATTAGCTGCATTAATTTTGAAAAATTATCGGGCAATTATTAACACAAAAATTTATCTTAAACGAATCTATTGCTCTTTTTAAATATTATTTAGTTGTATCCTATCAATAACAACAAATATACAGTATGTTCAGTAAAAGTGTGTACAGCATAACTTGCAGTCGGTAAGTGATACGAACCTGAATTGTCTTTATATGGTTCAGGGAACTTCCGCCTATGGCGCATTAGTCAAAAAGTTTCAGTCTTCATCGATATTCCGTCAACAAAAAAGTAAAAACCGCGATGAGTGCACCTCTTCACCAAATGCTTCCAGGATGGTCGAAATTTACAAGAAAGCCTTGTTACCGACTGCCAAACGGCAATTCATCACAAAAAATGAAGAATGGATCTTGCAGGAAGACAATGATCCGAAACACCGGAGCCGACACTGCACTGGATGGAAACAGGAAAATTACAGTCACACTCGATTGGCCATCTCAATCACCTGATGCTAATCCCATCGAAAATGTGTAGGCCCACATGAAGCAGAAGATTCGAGAGGAACGTCTCTTCACTTTGAAGCAGCTCTCTCCAGGAACTTTCGACGCGTTTGGAAGGCACTCCCCCTTGAATACACCCAAAATTTGGTAGAAAGCATGCAGCGGAGATGCCAAGCGATTATCGATGCTGGTGGTGATTGGACCCCCTATTAAGGGGGCAAATACCTTTAGAACGGGTGAAATCAGTCAATTTTTATCAATTTTTTTCAAGGTAATAAAATAATTGGATCATTAGTTAAATATTACTTTTGACATCTTTAATGTATTAATTATTAAAGTGTACAAAAACATGAGATTTTTTTTTTTTACAAAATGGCGGCTCTGCAGAATATTTCCTCAAGCGTCTCCCGCGGGTCATCGAAAACTGCTGATGCTGTCAAAATGTTTCTATTTATCGGAAATAAAAAAGTTTTTTTTGTCGATTACTAACATATTAAAGGGAAGGATAAACCTATAAAATAATAAAAAAGTTAAAAATTAAAATTTATATCGGCTGTTTAATCAAAGGTCCAGATTTTTGGCTATTTTTCAAGAGTTTTGACCCCAAAAAAAATTATTTATTAACCCGATATCTTTAAACTTTTAGGTACATCCTTCCGATAGCACTATAAACAGAAACCTCTGAATGTTTCAGCCTAATCGGTCAATAACTTTTTGAGTTACTGAGCTAGCAGTTTTTGAAAACTCAGTTTCGAGATATTCGCGTTCAAAGAAAGTTTGCATTGAAACTTTCGTTGGCATTCTGGGTATGGCCACCCAAGCATCTTTCCAGTAAATATTTTCTGGACAAATCTTCGTGAACTGGTAGAAGATGTTGTTTTATATCGTCGCCAAGTAAGAGAGTAAATTATGAGACAAAAGACTACACAAACGTACTGTGAAAAGGCATTGCTCCGACCCAAGCTCTCAGACTACCTGGTTAATGACGGTATGCGGGCTCTGACGTGTTTCCCAATAACTCCATTAATATTCAATATTTCGATTTTTCCTTTTGACAGTATATTTTTAACATATTATATATTCGAATCATGTAAAAAAAAATTTCAATAAATTTTTCCTGAATAACGCTGTACACGCTCTTACTTAACACACTGAATAATAAATAACATAATAATAAATAATAACAAATAAGCTTAAGAAGTGGAAATAAAAATATACTGAACTATCGTGAAGTACATATGTATGTTTATATAATGTGTGTATACTTTTGTTCCAATAATAATAATTAATTATATTGTACAATTAAGCACATATGTATGTAGTTCAATAGTATGCACAAAATCCATGATACCTACAGTTCTAATATAATATTAAATTAAACAAAAAATAGATCCAAAAATAAAAATAGAAATTCAAGAAAAGTAATTTAAAAAATCATAGCAGGAAAATACTAATACCATCCATAAACCAAACCCAAAGCGAGAGGAATTGTACAATAATAATAATAACAATGAGTGATAAATATCATATTGCTTCTAGATGGCATGTTTTTTTTATAGGAGCAACCTTTGCCTTTTTCCACACAGCAGAAAAACATCCAGTTGTAACTGCAGTATTAATTGTTTGAGTGGCAGGTTCAATTATAAAGGGTAGAATTAATTTTAGAAAATTTATATTTATTCCGTCAGCCCTACTTTAACATACATACATTCGACTTTATTGATCTGTAAGCTTCAACAACATCCTGTACAGTAGCATTGGAAAACGTGAAAGTTCCCTCAATAATTTCAGATGGATTGTTACGAGTATCATCAGACAAAAGTAATCATTTAGATCGTTTAGAGAATCCAACTTTTGGGCTCAGTTTACATCGACAATAGTTCACCTTCTCTATGCACGTAATACAGATAACCTTGTTTCGCAATTTTCAGAATTTTTATGAAGCCTCTTTGTATTTTTCCCAAAATTTGTATGGTCATGGTATGCTCAATCATTCATCAGTATTTAAATTTTTTTGGTAAGCTTTTAAAGGTACACATTTTTCGAAAAGCCCCAATATCGTGTCCATAAGGTATTTAAGTAGTTTGCTCATTTACGTTATCCCAAGAGCAGCTAAATGCAATTGATCTATGTCAATCGATTTAAAGGCTCTATAGGAAATTATTTGATCTGGCAATGATTCTGGGACATTTAGCTGATTTCGCAGTGATCGAGCCAAATCGAGAGATATATCACGTTTTGGAAAAGTGTTCTTCACATACTGCATTGTGTCTCACGCTGTGTATGCGATGGCACCGTCTTGTTGGAACCACATGTGCTCAACCCCAATTTATCTAATTTGGGTATCAAAAAGTTACATAGCATGCTTCTGTAGCAGTCACCAGTGACAGTTATTGGTTCATTAACGCTAATTTTCTTAAATTCCTTATGAAAAGTAGACTTTTTAATTTCGAATCTATGTATGGAGAAAAATTCCTAGCTACGGGCGGCGACGTTGCCGGGCTTGTTTCATGCGCTAACTTGGATTTTCATTTTTCCTGCGCAAACCCAAAATACACCCGAGATAAAAAATTACCCAAAGTTATGAGTGACAAAATACTATATCCTCTAGTATAGGTCCCATTGAAATAGATTTTTTTGTTCCTGAGATTATCCCGGATAAACACACACAAATTTTGTTTGTTTTGATTTTGGTGTCTTGTAAATAAAAATATGAGCTTAGAAAAAGGAAGTTATTTTTAAATCACAGATCCTAAGAAACCAACTTTATGAAAATTCATTTAGTTACTTTTGACCGCCATCTTGAAGTTCCAAAAATATCAATAGAAAATTTAACATCAGCGACAACAAAAACCCATAACATGTATAGGTACAATATTCGAGGAAATTCGCTCAAGTAAAGAATTTGCGGTCGCCATATTGGATCTGTCATCAGAACATAATATAAAAATGTATGTGTAAACTAACAAAAAAATTATTATAAGAAACAACAAACTCGAAAACGAAAGAAACGAAATGTATGTAACAGAAAACTTTTCTTTATTATTTTATTTAATTCACATCGACACATGGGAGCGGTGATGATCAGAATATAGCCGTGATTGCATGCCGCAATAATAACGTATTTATGTAAGTAGGGCAAAGCGTGTGTTTAGAAAGGCGTCACATAACTTGTCGTATTCTGCACGTCACACCGTTCAAGGGGGTTGTGAAGAAAAATGTAAATCACCATCCTGGAGCTACGCCATATTGGGTTTAGAATGACGTATACTATATCGTCGAAAGCTTTTATTTGATGCCCATATTAATAATATTTGGTGAAGTTTGTTTTTTACTGTCAGACATTTTGACTCTAGGAGGATTAATACGATTCGAACGATTCCTCTTTTGTACAAATCGATAAATCCAGTGGGACTCTAGGTTATAATCCTTCCGTTGTCGGGTAAATAAAAGCATGTAAATCGGATCAGCGGTTCTCGAGTTTTAAGCGAACTAACGGACAAACAAACAGACTGACAAACAGACGTTGTGTTTTTGAATATGTATAGTAAAGATGCACAATTTGAGATAAATGCTTATATGTAGGTAATGTTAGTATGTGATGATCAGTTTAGGAACTGCATTTGATATGGCCCTGGTTTCTAGGAATTGAATATATTTTGAGGTATGAGGTACCCAGTTTCCCCCAGTGCATATACTCGTATTTACGTATGTATGTTCACATGAAGGATTCATTGCTTAAATTGTTAAATGAACCGTAAACAATTTTTAATAAGTGCTTGATTTCGTTTTAATTATTATTAAGTGCGTAATGTTTTAAGAGCCCAAGCATCCTGTTAACAGTTTACATCTCCGCCCTTATGATGACCTATTCACGCTGCCTTATAAAAATTGTTTATAAAGGATAAGCGCATGCATATAAATGACGTTTTTATCAGCTGTAAACTACCAGAGCTTATTGTCTGCTGTGAATGGCAAACAATATCCACTTTGATGGCAGCCCCCGTCCCTGTAATTGGCGGGAGCACAGAGATAATCGTAATCATTTATGGAACATGCCTCATCCGTTATGGAGCCTTCTCAGTAAAAATTCAGGGGCGTGCCAATTTTTTCGTCCTTCCGAAATGGAAAAGGTTCCCAATAAAATTCCGTTTTCCCCAAAATGTGGGTAAAGTTATTAAAATTATATGCGTTTACCCGTTTCGCGGCCTTCTTAAGAATCGTCTGCGTCGTAATTTTGCAAAAATCCTTCTAAAGGGCTATCAGACATTCAACAAACAAAAAACAAAAAAAGCAAAACAATTTTACGGCTTAATATTGTTGACAGAAATAAAAATCAAAAAAGGAATACAAAACCCAAAGACAGCACCCCCTGAGGGGGGAATGAACTGAGAGAGCTTTGAGGGTTCGGAGATATAAATCAATGAAACTGTCTCTGCGAGTTCGCCTGTCCCATAAATAAGTAAATTATTTCGGGGCAGGAGATAATTACGAAATCGATCCGGAGACATTAGCAGCTGACAGGGTACAAGGATTCGATCCTTTCTGCGGATCAATTACGTCTGTCTGTTAGAGATGACAAATTCTAGAGTGATCCCGGGAAGCAAAGGCCCCTGGATTCGGGATAACCAGCGATATGTGGGTGGAGAGACGTCGAGCCTATACGGTGGGTGGGTTGGCCGTTCAGCTCCTAATAATAACCGACTGTCGCTTAAATTCCCGTGACCTTTGATTACTTGCTAACATTGTTTTTCGGGTGACAGCTTTCCTGACAATTTTCTGGCTAAGGATACATTACAATGATTTAGGGCGGCACAAGGAGACGGCAGGACGACACGCACGTTTCTGGAAAGCAGCGATTCACCCCGGTCGCTCTTACGGAAATTATTGATCAACGAGCACTCGGAGCCGCCAGCGGAAGTATTACATAAAGGGACCTCCCTCGCAGAGCACGGTTTGATTTTGAATATTTACGACATTGCCAGCAGACAGGGATAACGGGCAGAACGCGAACAAATGCTAAGATTTCGGTTTTATATAAGCCCGTAAAGAGCCACTCTACCTTCGGTCGGCACATATTTATGTAGGTACCTATAGCGCACGGCCGAAGGGACCCAGGAATTGATGTGCCTGTAAATTTTTTTTATAAGGAAGTGTAAACTTTATGATGTTATTTCCCTTTTATTAAATCCTATTCCCGGCTTTATCGCATTCTATCAAGTAAAATATTTAAGAACTTGTTTTAAATGCGAGATTTCTTCAGATTTCAGTAGAGGTGTGTGAATACTGATAGTGCTCAAACGGACACGAATGATTCTGTACTATTCGATTCGTAAATCGGAACTAGTAGTCGATTAATCGAATTACTGCGAGTAGTGTGCCGGGTTTCAACCAGACGTGAGACAACTTTTTTGACCTTGCGTCACACGAACTTCTGTAAAATCTCTAGCGAGCCATATGTAAAAAATATTGGGAAACTCATTCAATTAGCGATTTGATTTAGTTTCGGAGAATACACAACAAATTGAATATGGAAGATAAAACTGTGCAATTTTGTGATATTTTGCTGTTAGAAAAGAAAAGAACGCGGGTCAACCCCATGAGAAGTTGGATAATAACAATGCTCTGCAAGAACATTAGTGTCAACGATGCCACACACTAGGGCAATATGATTCCAAAATTGGTACAACAATCAAAAACAATTTAAATATACTAGCGTAATGATCCGCACCTCATCTCGTTTGTCACTTCCACTATCTAGTGATAGCTTAAAATTAAGCATTATCCGAATCCTGGATTATGGCATGGATTTGCCTAAAACCTTTTTATATTGCTTAGATATGACTTACAGAAAAAAGTTATTAACTTATATTTTGCGCTGATTGTTTGTTAATTGTTTAAACAATGAAAAACAATTTTTTAGGCTAATTTGAAATACCTCAATAAATTTCGAAGCAATTTAACTCAAATTGATACTAATACTGATTCAAAATGGCTAACCCAATATGGTAAACTATTCATTAACATTTTATTAACAAATGACAAATTTCAAAGCAATTTTACTAAAGGGGTTTTTGAGGTCGCTGAACAAGAATATGTTATTGGAAAAAAAGGAAATTCAAAATGATTGACATGATATGGCCGTCTTGTTGTGAAAAAATACTATAACAAAAATGAAAGCTAACTCGATGAATTTAAAAGAAATATGATTTGTATTGATAAATAGGGTCAGCTTTCCTGCAACCACACTTATTATTGCAGCCGGTTTTTCATCCACTTTTTGCACTCACTTCTCTCGAAGTCTGGATATCTTGTATTCTGCATTTTTGTAAGCGGCTCCCTCACTTTTCATCCTATATAATTTTTCATGGGGCATTTCTTGTTTCATACAATTTGAACTTTTTGAGAGAATTTGGTTTTTTTTTGTTTTTTATTAAATATCATCTCGTTCCTTTTCTTCCTTTAAATGCTTAATGGAAAACAATCGGAAATATCTCCCGCTTCCTCATTGTACATCAGGTTAACTTTGAGCTGTTTTCTCGTGTTCTGTCTCTCTCTAATATTCAAATATTTTAATTGCGATCTAATAAAAAGCTCCCAGTCGACTACGCTGAAATTTTGATGTGTTGAACCCAGAGTTCGGCAAAGTTTAATTGTGATTAACAATTAGCAATCAATCAATCAATGAGTGAGTTCTTACAATCACAATTGATTAATTATTAATTGCTGATAATAAATTAACTAAAAATTTAATGTGCTGCTGCACGCTACTTTCGTGAGGAAGATTAAAACTAAAGAGATTAGTGACTTCCTGCATTGTAAAACCTACAATCGATTCTGCTCTTGTGCAATAAAAAACAGTATGTCACATCTCACATGACGTGTCACATAATATATAGCATAACATCGGAACATGCACCTTCTTAAAATTTATTTTTCAGTCTTTTTCTGGCTTTCTAGGACTCTGTTCACCTCTTCAGGGTTTTTAAGGGGGGAGTTATTCAACCTGCTCTACAACATGGTGCAATAAACAAATTATGTCACGTGTCACATCACACACACATTACATGTCATATCACATGTTACATAACATGTAACGTGATCATGTTGTGGAGTGAGTATTCCCGAAAATCATTTTCTGATGTCTATTTTAAAGGCGAACATTATTTTATGATTTTTATTTGTGATTTTTTAAATAAAAAATATTATTCTATTTCCCAATAACTGAAAATAATTCTCGAAAATATAATTATTGCCGAGCTCTGAATTATAAATGCATACATGCTTTTAAACGACTTGCAGTGGAAAAATTTAATCATTAATACAATTAACAATTTAAAAAATTTATTGCAATATTGACGATTGAATTTTTAGTTTAGATTAAATTAACCGCAAGAGGCAATTAAGTGATTTAATTGCAAACTACAATTAATCTTTAGTTCAATTAAATTAATGGAAATTAATTTTTCAATCAATTGAATAGTTTATTGAAAAATTAGTTGACTAATGCCCGACACTGGTTGTAGCCCTCGACATTCTCATCAAATATTCTCATGGGCATGAAATGATTCTATGGCTAGTTTTGACGTTACACGGCATTGAAGTTGACAGTTATTGGAGATGATGAGGTATCTAGCTTCTCTCCCATATTTATAGCATATATAAGTTATTTTGCGGGAAAGTTCTATAGGTAGAGTCATGTGGGGTGAACGTACGCGGCGAATAAGTGTCCGCAGTGAACATCGTGCGAATGCCACTGATGACAGCAGGTCAAGACCTGCCGTGTTTAGTTCGCGTTTGACCACCGAGCAAAAGTACTGCGTCACAGGTTTGCCGCACAATGCTATGGAAACTTACGCGACAATATTGCTTTTGCACGGATTTGTTATTTATTTCTTTAAAATTGATTTGCATGCTAAAAGCATATTATTAGTCTGATTGAATAACAAAGTGATTGGGAACAGGAGAAATTAATCAATATTTTGTGTGAATCTACGTATTTTGTCTAAGGTAAGTCATACTTCGAAATTTTATTATTTTTATTTGCTTTGATGGGATGGGGTAAGTGTCCGCAGTAATTAAAATGCGTATACTTACCCCGTCATATTTCTTTGCCTTCTAGACTGAAAATGCCTCGCAAATATATAAGGAAATGAAAAGGAAAGTGGCTGGTACACTTCAAAGACTACACTTCACCAACTGTCGATAATCCTATGCTACTGATTATTGCCAATCATTCAAGCCATATTAGCCTGCAAGCTACTCTGTATTGCAGAGAGAACAACATCGTTGTACTTACATTGCCACCTCACAGTAGTCACAAAATACAACCCTTGGATAGGGCCATTTAAGTCCTCTAAAAAAACTACGCAATTGAAGCTGATAAATGGATGGCACAGCATCCTGGTAGATCTATTAACCAACACATTCGATTATTGCTGAAGTGTATCATCAGCCAAGTTCGCCACTACGGCATGCGGACACTTTCGCACCGATTGGGGTAAAAACCCGCATATCCCTTGTTGATTAAATGATTAAGTAAAAGTAATAATTATTGCTAGAATTGAAATTTTATGTTTTGTGTTTCTTCACAAATGTTTATAACATTAGAATAAAAGTTTTTTTCTTTTCAATTAACAAAATCTTTTATTCTGGAAGCAATTAACTAAAAAATGCGTTCGTTTACTCAACATGACTCTAAGTGCTGTTCGTGAGACCTACCAGTCCATTCATTTTTATCCTCCATATATAAAAAAGGGTAACATAAGTTACCTGAAAGAATCCTTTTATTCTCACCGAAGAGTATAACTATTATAGATTTATTTCCTTCATACATTCTTTGTTGCTCTTATTACCTACAGCTACTAAAGAGAACCAAAGTATGTCTTAGTTTAGTCCTAGTCCTAGGTTTGTCAATCTAAATTCCTAGGGATTCAGCAATCTCTTTGATTTCATTGAATATATTGAAATGTGTTTGAAACAGACTTTTTTCAAATTGTCCAGGATTTTCATCATCCGCCAGATTGGGATTTACAACCTGGAATTTATGGAACTACTTTATACACACATGTCCGAAACGATTTATCTTCTTCCAAAGTCAATCAATTAAATTCCTTGACCTAGCCGGAATTTTTTCGAGGCTGGAACCTGAAATTCGGAAGACATGTAATCACTGACTTTATTGAACTTCGTAGTTCTCATCTACTACTTTTTGAGGTTATGTCCATTATAAAATATATATTTTTGAAAAATGCTCCAGTTCGTTTAATTTAGGAACCGAGAATTAACTACACTAAATTGAAATTGAGATCATATAATGTGAAAATTATTTCTTGACTAGCTTGCCCGGACCCGGTGGTTCCCGGGATACTATTTAATTTGTATTCATTAATTTTACAACACCTCCCTACTGCACCCCCGCCTCTCCTATGTGACCCAGCGTTTTCCAATTTGCGTTTTGCACATGTTTCAGATATTTTCCAAAAGTATTATTAAATTTAGTTTTCATCATTTTACACCACCTCCTTATTGCACCCCCTCTCCTATATCTCCCAGCGGGGTGGGGGTGGTCTCATATTTGGAAATTTAAATAACAAATTCGAAATCAGTGATCCCGAAAATTCCCTGGTGCGGATTTTCAGGGAAATCCCTTGAAGTTTAACTTTTCGGTCGCCATATTCATCCACCATCTTGATTTCCAAAATGTTGATGGCAGATTCAAAATCAGTGACCCCAAAAACCCAAACCAAAAACAAAAGTTCGGATTTTCAGTGAAATCCCTTGAAGTTTAACTTTTTCGGTCGCCATATTGGATCCGACCTCTTGAATTCCAAAATTTTGAATGCAAGCTCGAGATCTGCGACCCCGAAAACCTCCAATTGCCTTTTTCATACAGATTCCTTGAAGTTGGAAAATTCGCTTCCTATACAAAACGGAAATTTCGATTTTTTCGATTTTCCGGCTTTTCCTTTTGGGTTTCCCGAATTTTCTTTTTTTTAAACCTCCCCTGTATTAAAGCGAACAAATCAAAAAAAAACATTATCGAAATCGGTCCAGCCGTTTTTGAGTTTTAGGGAGACGTACCGCACTCAATTCTTTTTTATATATGTATATCTATACATGCATATATTTAGATATAATTAAAATACGTTGAGCAAGCATGCCAGTGGACGGGTCGTCTAAGACTTTTTCTACTAAATTCGAGGTTAAAGGTCTATAAAATTCTTTGAAACCTGATAAAATTGTAACCCGAAATCCAATTCAGATTTGTCTGAAGTCAACGAAGGGTTTCGTCCTCTGATGTTTCTGCTGATATCGGCTTTAGGAAGTTATATATACATTTGAAACATCTTAGCCGATAGTCCTTAATATCTCGATATCCAAGGTAACAATGCTTTTAAGGCGCCCATGCCCTCACTTCAATAAGGAGCAATTTAGCCGGGATATCCATGACAAAGGTCCACTTGGCTAAATCAGGCCGAGGGGATGTGTCCATTATGTAAAAACTTCTTCCAGGGATATTCAAGCGTATTGAATGGATTGAAAAGATTGGAACCTATGAAAGGTAGACACTCAATTTCTTTTTTTTTGTTTTTCTCGAAATGCAGGCACTCCTGGGAAATTTGTGCTAACTCGGGCTTATGAATGCGTAAGCAGGAATAAAATTCTCTTCCTGCTCGCGAAATAATCAGATTGCCTTGCTCACGGGGAAAATCTGCAGCTTTAATTTTTGAAAATAATTCCATCGCTTCAGGCAGGGGAATCCGAGGAACTTATCGATTTTGGCTATTCTTAAAGAACGTGAATTATTAAGACGGCAGGTGCTTCCCACTCTTGGAATACCTACTGTTACTTTTTCAGCTGCAGGCAACTACATCGGCAGGGCCCTGGTACCTATTACAAAAGCTTTTAGCTCCACTTTTCCCGGGGCAGGTAAAGTTAATTAAGTCCTGGAAATGAAACCAAAAAAAAAAAACACGTGGAAAGAACGTAAAATTGTACAGGATCGTGGTGTCCTCGCGTAAATAGCCAAGCTTATGTCCGTGTTTCATGTTTAACAGCACAAAGGACCCCTACCCGTGGTGGATAATTACTGTCGACCCACCCTTAACCCATTCGGTAATTTATTTGCGCCTATTTACAGCCTGAAGTTCCACCGATAAAATTAAGTCAAAAGTTGCAATATCCGATGATATCGTGCAGCCGCCGCCTGCCCGCGTGAGCTGCCAAAACAAGCACTAAACGCGGGAGGACATAAATCACCCGGTCGAGCAGATAGCGCGGGGGCGGGCGTGGGTAGAGTATCATCATCGTCGATTTTTTTTTTCCTCCCCCGGTCTTGTCCTTGTAACCCCATTTAGCGCCTTCCCTGCAAAATTTAACGTCTCGCACATATCCCTCCGCGGATCTATCCGTTCATCCCTGAACTGGGGCTCTGGGGCTCGCTTCGCCTTGCGGCAGAGCGGAAAGTATGGGTATCGGTTCACGTGGAACTCCATCCCGGCAAGATAAAAGCGTCGGAAAATGGTTGGCTGCCACTTTGAAATCTGACAAAGTTTTCGTCAGACGGAATGTTTTTCCCTTTGTCGTCTTGAAAACGAGTAAACAACAAACACTGCAGGGGTTTGGACAGGAGTGCGACTGGTGCCGGTTTCCGACGACTAATGAAATTTTATTAGTGCGACAAGGACCTGAAACTTGACAAATTGCACGGGACTCTATAGCAGCGTGGAGTTGGGATCGGATGGCAAAAGCTGGATGGAGTGCTTGTCATAAAGCGCTCATTGAAACTTCTGGCCCCACTCCTCCACCTCGATAACCCACAGAACTTTGGGTGTGACGAACAATTACTTATCTTTTTGCTAATTGGCGGTCGAGTAAGTTTTTGGATGTTCAGAGAAACCCAGTGACCAGTTGCCGGAAAGCGCAACTCATTCATCATCTTGGCCGCAATCAATTGCGTCTGTTTTCTTGTCTTGTTATTTTAGCACAACTGCCCCAAAACCATGTAAGTAAGTATGTACAGGGTGTTTGTCGGGGAGCCTCTTTTTATTTAGAGAAAGGGCACATAGCACTAAGCAAATATTCCCGAGGGGATGGTAACCTTCTAAAGATTTACAAGATAATGGAACTTCACATTTAGAAAATCTTTTTATGGATCGTTCTGGATCTTCTCCATTGTGCACGCTATGATGTGGTTAATGTTTTACTCGAAGGCGGACTGCCCAGACCTTGAACTTAATGCTCAACCAGCCATCCTCCCTTTGCAATATTACTTTTATTTATGGGGTAGGTACACCCACATTTTGGGTTGAAGATTACATTAATTTTCAATTTATTTTCCTATAATCTTCCCAAAATTCATTGGTCGAATTTCTTGTATGTAAATGCCGAAAAAAGTGGGTGATAATTTGTGACATAACTTTTCTGTTATTAAAAGGGAGGAAAATGTAGACTTGCGCTAACTTGGCTTAATTAAACGCAGCAACACGTCGCCGACCAGGGACGGCGGAACAGGTCCAGGCCATATTTTGTTAGGTGACGGAAGGAGAGCGGATAGTGCATCTTCAAAACCTTCAATTTTAATTTCTACATTAAACTATATTTTCTTTTTGGCTGCTGGGATGTGAAATGAAAAAAACCAACACCGTGACGTATGCAACTGTTACTAAACCCAAAAGAACCCAGCACTGGCTCAACCTTTACCCAAGCAGCCTCTCTCTCTCTCTATCTATCTCTTTCCGCTTCTGAGTATGTAGTCCAGTAGAATGGTCGGAAAAAAGGGGCAATCTGAATATTTTGGGTAGGCAGCTATTTTTTCTTTGTAATCTGCTGGAGGGTCAGTGGTGAGTATAAAACTCAATTTTGTCCACCATATTTCGCTAACTGTTACTCGTACGAAAATTTTTAAGAAATATTTTTGTTGAGAATTTAATTACCTACATTTATTATCACATAACTTTTTCACGTAAAATTAATAATAAACACGTTAAAAGAAGGAAAAGGCGAAACTATTTGATTAACACTTTTGTATTTTCAATTTTAGAAAAAAAATGCATTAAAGAATCTTCTTGCTATTAATTTGGGAATTTATTTTCTTAATTATCATAAATGTTAAGGGTTTTAGTTAAATAATTGTTAACACCTCTTTCTTCAAGACGGCGGCCAAATGAGGCGGCCGCCAACCCTGAAAAATCGATTTTAATCTTACACCGATCCTCCCTACACGACGAAAGAGAAAAGCTTTTTCCCCCCTAAAATGCAAGGTAAAAATGTAACATTCCAATAGACTATATCCAATATGTCAGGTTTTCGCACCGACTTCAAAAAAATTCTTAGCATTTAATGTTGAAAATAGTAGCGAAATTATTTAAAACTTGTCTTGAGTTTTTTCGGAGTCGGTTCTATTTTTTTTTTGATTTTTTATTTCAATCTTTTTTAGTGGCAGCTCTTTAATTAATTTTTATGATATTTTTTAAGTTGGTTAAGAACTCTCCTTTTATGAATTCGGTTTAAAATTCGTACGCCATAATGAATCCACCATTTTGAATTTCCATGTTTTGATAGCAAATTCGAAACGAGCATCCCCAAATTCCCCCCAATTCTGATTTTTATGGCAATCTGATTTTTAGAATATTTTAAATCAGTGGCGCTGAAGTATTCTTCGTATTTACTTTCATTGGAATTGCTTTAAGTTGAGGATTTTCAGTGTCAAATTGGATCCGCCATTTTTAATTTCACAATTTTTGAGAAAATCGCCCACATACCCACATACATAAGGAGGAACAAAGAATCACCCTTCGTTTAATTCGGTTACAAATTCCGGTCACCATATTGGATCTGCTTTTCCAAACTTTGATAGCAGATTCAAAATCAGCGATCCGAACAATTGAAAAATTCAGTCGCCATATTGGATCCGCCATTTTGAATTTTATCATTTTTCTATAATGAATTCGCAATCAGCGAGTTCATAAACCCCAAAAATATTCAATTTTACCGCAAGCACTTTACATTAAAAATAAATGACGGCCGACATATTGGATCTGCCATTTTGAGTTTCAAAATTTTGATGGCAGATTCGAAATCAGCAACCCCCAAAGTCCCACAAGTATTTAATTTCATCACACTCACTCGATATTTGAAAATTTCAGCCTCCATATTGTATCTGTCATTTTAAATATATATACACACTTTTATGTACCATACTAAAACCAAAGAGCTTATATTTATAATAATATGTCTCAAGCTGAACAACTGGCAATTTTTCCATTCAACATCGCTTAAAGATTGGCTGACATAGCTTTCGCTCACGAAAGCACAAATGGCAATTGAGGTAGAGCTTTGCCCAGCTGGAACACACACAGCCCGCAGACGCAACTGAATAAGAAAGCAACTTTGCTTCGGTGTGGAGTATTTCGGTTGCATGATTGACTCTGATTTGAGAGGGAAGGAGAAGCACACAGCCAGGCCAGCAACGGAATTGTTCAATCCGTGGTAAAATAGATTTTTTATTCTACGAATTGTACAGATTTTTTAAAATTTTGAATTCACAGAACAAAGGTGTTTGTTCTCTGCCCCAAACAAACAATTCATAATTCGGTAATCCCCATAAAATATTTCTCTGTAGACATTATCGGATTATGCATTAATAAAAATTCTGTGAGATGAATTTATGAAATATCTTATGTAAATGGCTAGTACTTGGAAGAGGTTCTTCGGGGAGGTTCTTGTTATTCAGGCCCCAATTTTTGGGAACGGGGTTCGAAACATTTTGCTGTGCTAATTAACGGAAAAATAATTAAAAAATTCTATCCCGGCCCGTTTTCGAGATATAGGTCAATTCGCGAGCCACCTAACGTTCGTAACTTTTGGGAAAATTCTATTATATATTATAATTTCTCTTTTATAAACTGCCGGTGGAGTTAATTTTCCTTTTACAAAATACCAGTGGAGTTAATTAGCACAACAAAATTTTTCGAACCCCGTGCTCAAAAATTGGGGCCTGAGTAACAAGAATCGTGCAGGTTCTTCAGATTCATTATCGAAATTGAATGGATCTTCAGAAATTAAAGATGGTACTGCAGCTTAAAGCAACTTTATCTTGCCCAAATCCTCTTTCTTAAAATGTAGAGAACATATAAATTTCTTGGAGTGATCTAATTCTGAATTCAGACCACAAACTTTCACCCAGGCATCATACAAATTTGTTCCCTTTTCCGGTAATTTATGTAGTCGTGATATCGAATCACATGTTGTGACTACACATTTATTAGAAAGATTTGGAATAGAAGAAAATATCTGAGCTAAGTCACCATTCAAATATTTTGTAGGAACTCAAACAGATTTTAATTTTCTCAAGCCAAAACAATTACATTCAAAATGCCTTTCACATACATGTTTTCCCTTCGTTTCATTTGAAGGAATACAACAATTATGTGCCCATCTATTGTTGAGCTCCTTATTATGTAAAAGAAATTTAAAAGTCTTCACTTTTAACTTACTGCAATTAGTTGGGCACCGTGCTATGCAGCACTGGGAATAAGTTTCTCTTTTGTTTAGCCTTGAAAAAGGCTGGTTTTGATTAGCCTTGGAAAAGGCTTATTTGAAAATATTGCTCGCCTCCATAATACTCGTAACACCCAAAAACATCCACGCTCGTCGCAATGCTAAAGCAAAGTGGAAAGAATCTTTGCGCAGCGCGGCGCATTGAACTTGAGCATATGTAAAACACCACACAGCTCCAAAGCGCGCTGCCTGGTTGCTAGCTGGATGGCACATATCCACTCAACAGAATTCATCAGCGGATTACTGTGTGTGTGCTCTCACGACTCAAAGCACTTTGCTACGCTCTTTCCTTAACTTAGTGCTTTCGTGAGCGCGAAAAGCTATGTCAGCCAATCTTTCCGCGATGTTTGGTTGAAAAATTGCCAGTTGTTCAGCTTGAGACTTCTTATTGTATTCTAAGTTCCTTGCTAAAACCTTTCCAGAAGAATAAAGATTATATCAGCGAAAGAATCATCAAAATCGGTCCAGTGGTTTTTCAGTAAATCGCATACAAACAAACAACTCTCCACACCAGCTGTTCATGACGCGAATTTTATCAGACACGAAATCTGCCTGTAAAAATTTTTAGCGATTTTTTTTTCTAATTAACTTAGACTATACCCTCCAGAGAACATTATAAGATAAGTCCTAATTATGCATACAGACAAGTGATTGGTGAACCTCTAAACCGTTTCATATATAATACAAACATATTTTACATTTTCATTTTGTGCTACCTCAGTCTGAACAGTACTCCAGCAGTACTCAGATTGGTATCTTATTAACTTTGACGTTTGACCACAACACCCTCGAGAACATCCCACAATTCTATTCGCAGATAAATCCATGACAATTTTCCATTTACTCGTGCCCGAAGTTGGCTGACACGAGCGTGAACCCACACTTGTGGCAATGGCTGAAAGGATTTAATTAAAACAAAAACGATTGCTCAAATGAATGAGGAAAAATAATCTGAAATTCCTCGACAAAGAGATGTCCAGTTCAAGTGCCCGCGAGCCAAGTTGGAGCTATCGCAAACAGTCACCGTGACCGAAGCGCAAAGTCGGAGAAATGAAGCGAAAAACCTCCCCTCATCCCACGCGACATTTTAATGAATTCCCGTTTTTCCAAGCAATGTAAATACGCCATGAGACGCAACTAGAGCTGCTCGAAGCAATTCTATCAATCGCGCCGTTACTGTTATTGCAGCAAAAAGCAGTGTCTCGCAGTCGAGTGGTAATAGAATTGTATGCTTCCGCCCCATTGACCTAACCTGATTTCCCGTCATGCAGAAATCTCGCTGTGGGGCAGTTAAACATGTCTGGAAGGGACCTTGAGTGGTTACCGAGAAACACACGTTTCCAAGCGAACCGCTCTGTTGTCGAGTGGAACTAGTGCGCGATGGCTTGAAAGAAATCTCCTCCGATTCAGAGGGGGCGGTGGAAGCAAACATCTCGACCCCCTTCCCGGTTTCTTGTCCTGCTCCAGACGAACAGAATCCTCCCACACCCACGCGTCCTTAAATCAAACAAACTTAATTAACTTCTTTCGATATCTCGACGACCACCTCAGCAATTGCCACGAACTGATAGCGTTATTGGGAAGTAATCCCTTTCTCTGGTTTCCGTGCTTTTCAGATGAGTTCTGCGAGGAATATCCCCATAATCTTATCCCCACACCTGGGTACTGGATCGAATGCTCACGACAAAAAATTTCTATGCCAAATGCGCACACTATTTGGGACGATAGCGATTCCGAGCACGAAGAATTACGTGCCGCCAGCTCATCGGACGCGTACCTGGAGCGTGGCTGCAGTGATCTCTACGAGGACGATGAGGACTCGGAGGCGGCACCAAGGTGAGTAGGAGTGGCTTGCTTCAATTAACACCCCAAAAACCTGCGGCGGCTTCGCTTTTCTACTGCTGTAGGCCGTGAGCGTAATTGTTGCGACTATAAATATTTGCCAAGACGAATTTATACGAATTTTTAAGTCCTAGGAAAAAAACAGTCATCGAGGAGCAGTGGGAGCAACAGGCGGGATTCGAGTTAACGTCCGTTGAACAGGAGACCTACGAGAAGTACTTCTACGGGACGGAGCACTGGAACTACTTTACGACCGATGAGGATCTTGGTCCAGTCATCCTCTCAATCAAGCAGGAGACGATCAACGGCCGAGATCAATTTAGAATATTAGTTAGGGCTATCTCGTACACAGTACATGGACTGATACCAGCATCGTGCGTTTTTGCTGACAGGTATGTAGGTGGACCCCAAGCAATAAATATAGAGGGAGGGGCGGCCGTAAAAATGCTATTCTCATTTCTTAAAGGACGGAACTTTTGGCAAAGCTAGAAAATTATCTTGACAATGTAGAGGCGCTACGGTTGCCTTGGTAAAGTCTCAGCGGGGCGGCGGTGGGGACAAATGTAGATATTCTACTTTTCTTGCAAATTTTGAAAAACTTTTTACTTAGCTCCTGACATGACAGCATACAATTTACGGCAAATTGTCTATTGCTCTAAACAGGGAGGATACCGAAAATGGGAAAATTTAACCCCTGACATACATATGTACATACCCTGCAGATTTTTATTAAATTCCGCAAAAGCTTTTCTACGTATATATTTGTATATCCTTTCTCTACCTGAACCTTTTATACCTTTATGAAAAGGCAACGGAATGGGCAATTGAATAAAAATAAAAAAGACGTGTAGTATTTACATGCATTTTGGAGAAAATGTGTCATAAACGTGAATTTCAGCAAGTTTTTAAACATTTTTTCACTTTCGCAAGGGACTGTACCTGCTGTGGTAGAGGTAGATCACCGTTGGTGGCATTTTTGGAAAGCAAATTAAGACAGTAGTTGTTTAGCTGAGTTTGATGTCGCTGCGTTTATTACATTAAAAGAAAAAAAAATGATAATGTGCATCCCAAATTTATGAATCACCCTGTAACTCGAAAACGATTGAGACTTCCCCCTGCTATACGATTTTTTGTTTGGCTAGATGAGATCTATCTCCCCTATCATTTCTGCATGCGTTTTACGTTGCACCCTGTATATAAACTAAAAAAAAGTGGACCAAGGATTGATCCTTGAGGAACACTAGAATGAAGAAATGATACCGTTAATACCATTTAATTTCACAATTTGTTAACGGCCGGACAAAAAAACTGCTAACCACCGATGATAACAAGCCGGTTTGGTCTATTAACTTACTCAGCAATTTTGTGTGATCCACAGTGTCGAACGCTTTGTTCAAATCAAGGATAGTAAGGATAGTAAACTGGTCCCTGATTCGGCTACACTACTGGTACACTGTGTACAAAGGGGCACACTCCTATCGAAATCAGAGTAAGAACTGTTTATTTTGTGTATAAACTTGTGAACAAATTTCTTCAGGTGGGGAAAATGCATTCCTACAGTCCTGTCAGGAGCTAAGCTTAAGTTCTCCTCTAATAGATCGGCTATTACAGGGTGGCTCGTTATTAGTGGTCCGAAAATAATTTAAATAACTAACTGTTTAAAAAAAACTTTAATTCAGCAAAAATCTATTATTTAGAAGTTGTGACTTTAGGGTACGCTTTCGAAAACTCGCTACTATTTTCATGTAAAATAGGGAGCGGGCATATGTTTTAGGCACTATAAAAGGCCACCCGTGTGTCGGACTCTCCCCTCTGCCCGGACGTACCGGCTAAAACCCCGCACCCTGCCACAAGGAATGTGTATATAAAATTAAACCAATAATAATCATCTACTGAAAAAAACTCTCCTTGGTTGGGATCGATTCGTTAGGTGATAGACTTTAAATGTGTATACCATTTCCCAGCTGCATCAAATTGAGTGCCGGGTCTTTTGGTGATAGTTTAACTTTTTAATTCTTTTTCGATTTTCTTTATTATGGCTCGGCGATTTGGTCTTGGCTCTACAGGAAGCTTCTATTGGGACAATTGGGCCGTAGTTTCGACGTCATACAATTCAGCAACTCCTGAGCAAATGTTTATTCGCGCTGTTTTTGGTCGGCATTCAACTTCAAAATGATAAGCCAACATCATCAGTAACGACTCTTATAGTGATTCGGTGATTGTCCATAATCACTTCCTTCACTTTTTTGATGTTCACAATATTGTCATCGGTTATTGATGTGCTGGGACGTCCAGGCCGCTCGTCATCTTCAACATTTTCAAGACCCTCTTAGAAACGTTTCTTTTATTCATATAACATTCACCAAAATAAAATTTTCAACATTCCCAATACATTGCTGCACTTTATTCCATTCTTAATGCTTTGTTCTATTTATTCCGAGAGTGAAAAGTCAACGAGCGCACCTAAACATTTGTAACCCTTTCAACCGCCAATCACAGACTAATATGGCTAACAAAATCAACATAGATTATAAACAAGTGCACCTACTAACACAACAACAAAATTTGTGACGATTGAACTTATAAAACACACCTAGGGAAATTTAAAAATTCCGTGTAGTTTTTTGTATTTTTCATCAGGTAGCACTATACAAATTAAATATGGTACAAGATCTCACCTAGGAGTGACCTACACCCATCAGTTTTCCTAATGAAAGATATTTTTTATCAAACAAAGAAATCACGCACGGCCTGCATAATTATATCAGGTCAAAGCTACCTTTAATCATACTCGTAGACAAATAAATATAAAGATTACCCGCTTGGAACAAATAAAACGTGACCAAAAGTTCTGAGAGCTTCACAGCGATTCCTCCACATGTGCGACGCCAATCGGTGAACTTGATACAGGGGATTCGCAGTTGTTCGGCGCACCCTGCTTTTCGTGTGGGCATGTGCTGAGCAGGGCGCATTCCGAGAACGAGGACCAACCAAAAAATTAATAATAACAAAAACTTTTTTAATAAAAAGCTTTTATTTAAATGCGTTAAAAAAAAAGAAAAAGTGGATTGTAAAGATAAAGATAATCCGCCATTTTATGTCGGCCGCCATATTGGATTTAGACTGGGGTCACATACCCAATTGGATTCTACTCATCATAGCCTTTCATTAGATACTCATGTCGGGAGTTTGTAAAGAATAAGGCAACTTCGTACGATTGCTGCGCTGACCTGCTGGCTTGCTTGAGCATGGTCAAATTGGAATGCCTGTGTAAGCTATTTTGCATAATTTAATTTTTGTTAACTATTTTACTTGCTGACCGTGGGCCGTGGATAATCTGGAATAGGTGGTTTCCATTTGATAAAAAAAAATATACTAAAAATGCAATCTGTGCAAAAAGTACCGTCCTTTCAAAAAGGAGAGGCAATTTTACGTTCGCCTCTAGGACTGTGCGGCGCTAATAGACCCGCTCCCTCAACACAACTCTGATTTCGTCTTACAGATACAACCGAGAAGAAGTAGTTAGATCCTTAGGTAAAGAAGTTAACTTAAATCCGCCATTAACTTTAGGACAATTGCCAGACACCCCGGAGGAACTTTTAAAATTAGATCAAGTAATATCATGCCGATTTGCCGTTTTTCATTATAGCTGATTTTCCCCGGCCCCCGTCGGGTCACAAGCCCGAATTCACAAATTGGTTAAACGTCTTGCAAATTATCGAAATTTAAATAAAAATCAGCTACAATGACTCCATCAGCACGTGCCGAGATCCATTGATTCCTATAAAGTAACTCTTAAGAATTTCCAGGTTTTTATAAAATCCGAACTCAAAGTAGGCGTTATTTACGTTAAAGAAAACCAATATACAGAAGAGCAGATCTTAGACAATAATGATAATTCACTGCTGTTCGAGGAATTCCTACAGCTGCTAGGCGATAAAGTTAGACTTCGCGGTTTCGATAAGTACAAAGGTGGCCTTGATACTGTCCATGATTTAACAGGTATGTGTCGACCATTTCCCTCGATAAGGTCGTAGGTCACTCAACGTTTCTCTCTTTTGCAGGACTTTATTCAGTTTATACAAACTGGCGTAATATTGAAATTATGTTTCATGTCTCCACACTGTTGCCGTACGAGAAGCATGACCCTCAAAAGCTGCAACGTAAGCGACACATCGGGAATGATATTGTGTGCGTTGTGTTTCTGGAAGCGGACAACACGCCATTCAGTCCGGCGTGCATAAAGAGCCATTTTCTTCATACTTTCATATTGGTAAGTACCACCTTCTCTAACACCGGGGGGAAAAAGAAATAACAACTTAAGGGGTTATATCCACTTGTAATTTTGAAAAAATCGAATTTTTTTTTGTTGCATATTTTGAATGTACATATAGTTGAGAATATCGTCCGAAAATTTCACATCGATCCGGCAAATAGTTTCGGAGAAATTAGCGTATTTGTAAAGACGTCTCCGAGCGTTTGAAAGTAGTTTAAATGGTTCGCAAAACTTTAAACGCGTTTTTCTCGAAACGGTGTTTTCAAAGTCGGTGAGCAAAATTTCTCCAAAACGGCTCGAGCGATTGGCTTAAAATTTTCACACAATCTTCATAGATACTTGTATCAGGTAATGATCGAAGGAATAAGGTTTTTGACAATTTTTTAAGCCCCTTTAAACTGTAAATTTTCTTGAAAAAAACGATTTTTTTCTTTGGGAAGCCGCCATTTTGTCAAAAATCCAAATTTTGACTATTTCTTCGATCATTACCTGTATTCATCTATCCTAAAATTAAATCTTTTGGTTTTTTTTATTTTAAATAATTTGGATCAAAGATATCTTGCTCACCGCCAGACACCTTTTTGTGGAGGTCCTCTAGGAGATCTACTACAGGAACAACGGAACCGAATATTTTTGTAATTACATAGCGAATTCTTAAAATACATTAAATTCGCTATATGTACATTTATTCTATGTATTTATTTAATGAAAAGCCTCTTCACAAAAAATTCACAAAAAAACACGTTTTTTCGGACTTACAAGTGGATATAACCCCTTAAGTAAAGCCAAAGTCTTACGGAATTAAAAATAAGGTCAGATTTAATATTTCATTCATGTTCTCCTCTTATTATAGCCGGGGAGGCGAAAAGGAGCCGATAAGCCAACAGGCTGAAATTTTGTTTGTAGCCTCCTTTCCGTAATATCTTACAACTGTTTGGAGCATTTCCCCAAATCCCTCCCCTAAGAGGGTGATATTAAATTTTTTGAAATTTAACGGTTTTACGACTTTTTTGCCGTTATTTTTCTAATTTAATGCATTGTCGATATTTCGGGGTAAATTAGCAATTATGAAATTACCTACGTAATTGGCGGAGAGGCGATCGCAAGAACTGCAGCCCAGCAAGAAGAGCTACAAAATTTTGAGGAAAGGTTCTTTTTGCTCGGAGGAACTTAATTAGTATTGCTTCGCAAAATTCGTTATCACCAATAGAAGAAATTTTGGAAAATTCATGTGAAATTGTTTTCGTACATTACTCAGGTTGTGCTGCTCTTAAAAGTTTTTTTTTGATACTCACACGAAAAAATTGGCGCGCTAATAAAATAATATAAAGGTGGTCCATCCAGTGTTTGGAATTTTAACTACGGGTAATTTGAAGTTTAGTTGATTATATGTCATTCTCGACCTGACAGAAATTTAGTTTAAGGTTTGTCATTTACGAAATGGGACGGTATTCGCTTGAAAGAAGTTGGGAAATATTAAAAACTTATTTCCAAAGTAGTGAGCCTTCTACTCAAACTGTGAGAAATTTGAAAAAAAAATTTGACGAAAAAGAACTACTCCCAAAAACCCAATTTGTGGATCAATTCGTGAAGCGAGCTCGTGAAACTGGAATGTTGGTGGATTAACAAGCCCGTGTACGTACTCGTCCGGTGCGCGCAATCGAAAGCATTGCTGCTGTTGCTCAAAGAGTGGTGAGCAACCATCAACATCAACTCGTCATCGTTCTCAAAAATTGGACATTGCACACACTTCTTTGATGCGAACTTTGCGTAAAGACCTTGCCATAAAGCCATATAAAGTTCAATTGGTACAGCAGCAAAGCCGGTTGACCATCCGAACCGTCTACGGATCGCAAGTTGGCCGGAAGATCGTTTGGCCGAAGATGGCGAATTTTACCGACAAATCATCTTTCGGACGAGGCTCATTTCCATATCGGTGGTTATGTTAATAAGCAAAACTGTCGCATCTGGGGCACAGAAAGCAATCGAAAGCACGTCAACGTGGAAAAGCCAATGCACCCACAACGAGTGACTGTTTGGTGCGGATTTTGGTCTGGCGGCATCATCGGCCCATTTTTCTTCGAAAATGAAGACGGAGCCCGCCGTGACCGTCAATGGCGAGCGCTACCGTGCAATGTTGGCCGATTGGTTTTTCGGGGAAATTGAAGCCGAAGATTTGAACGATATTTGGTTTCAACAAAACGGCGCTACGTGCCATACAGCGAACGCCACAATCGATCTTTTGCGCCCTTCTTCGGAAATCGCATAATCAGCAAAAATTGAAAAAAGACCTCAAGAACGAGATTCAAGCTGATATTGCTGACATAAGGCCCGAAACAATCGAAAATGTACTCAAAAATTGGGAGGACCGAATGGGCTACTGCCAAGTCAGCCGTAGTGGTCATTTGACCGAAATTGTTTTTCATAAATAAATGAGATAAAATATCCTTTCAAATAAATGTTCAAACATTGAAAAATATTGAGCCGTTTTTTTTTATAACAAAAAGAAATTCCAATTTTTAAATGGGCCATCCTGTATATGGGATATAAATTAGGAAATAATTATTTTAGTATTTTACTAGAGTTGTATACAAAGGATGGCTTGCCTAGCTGTCACCGGAGCAATGAGAACTACACCAACAGCTTGAGATAGCACTATCTCTTGCACCGGTTGAAATTGTAGTAGAAAAGAAAGCGATGAAATCTGCCTTCCGTCTACATTTGAACAACGTTTGGCTTACAAAATGCCAGCGGCTTGGGCACTTAAAGATCTGTGACAACATTGAAAATTCTGTCGGTGATGTACTAATGATTTCAGATAATATGACTCCTCAAATCTGCCCCCAGCAGGAGTTATAAAGTACTCTTTCCGACAAGAATCGAATGGGAAGAGTATTACCTTAGAAAAATCTCACCAGCGAACAGTTCAGTATGGTACACTAATGGGTCTCTGGTAGACGGCTTTGCCGGATTTGGCGTTTATGGACACATAGAGTATCTCCATACATCTGTGCCGACTGGCAGGTTCACTACGATATTCCAGGCGGAAATCTTAGGTATCACTATGTGTGCCAATTTAATTACGGAGAGAAACATTTGTGAGAATGATATATTCATCTTCTCGGACAGTCAAGCTTCACTGAAAGCATTAGACTCAAATGTAGTGACCTCGAAACTCTTAAGGAGGCTGGATCGAAAACTAAAAACACGGGAGAATTAAATCAAATTTTGCTAGATGATAGTTAGCATCATATTAATCGATTACAAAAAAAAATTTCAGGTCACCGACAAAATAGAAGAGCAAAATCAAAATAAAATTTATTAAGGTGTTATTACCAGCTTAATTTTTTTTTAAATAAATTTTATAAGTATGATATTACATTTGATTAACAACTTCTTGAACTACACAAACAAAATTGTTTCATTTAAAAATATTCCAAAATGGCGGCTATACAGTAGGTCGCGTAAACTATAATACCATTTAAAAAAGGTCCTTCTACGGCCGGCAGTAGAAGTCTCGTCCAAAGAAACTTAAAAAAAAACAAAAATTGTTTCATTATCTACATGATTTTTGCTACCGAAGTACACATGATTATATTTTTAGAATTGTTTTGCGCGAAATGGCAGTTGTTTGAAAAAAAACCGTTTTTTTCGACGAAAAAACTCGAACTAAATGGCTTATAACTTTTTTTCCTAATATACAATCGCTATTATCGTGTGTATCGTTAGATAATTTAATAATAAAGGTCCAGTTAAAATTTGAAGTCAATCGGATGAAAACTGTTCGAGTTCTACTGCCGGCCGATTTTTAAAACGTGGTTCCGAGAAAAACGCGTTAAATAAAAGCGGCTTCGGAAAAATTGGATTTGAGGCATTTTGATATTTAAATACACCTTTCTACACAGTATATTTTGATTCTAGAGATGTTTTAGTATTATTTAAGCCAATAGAAAAAAAAACAGGAAAAAAAAATTAAGCTGATAATAACCCCTTAATAAATTTAGTTTGATTTTTCGCTTCTATTTGGTCGGTGACCTGAATTTTTTTTTTTTTTGTAATTGATTTATATGATGCTAAACTATCATCTAGCAAAATTTGATTTAATTCCCCGTGTTTTTAGTTTTCGATCCAGCCTCCTTAAGGGTATGAAAAAATTCGCTTAGCCGAATTGCAATAAATAATGACGTTCTATTTGCTTCGGTCCAGGCCACAGCAACATCGCGGGAAATGAAATCGCGGATGCTTTGTCCAGGGAGGGCTCCAGTACATCTATGATAGGACCAGAACCCCACACGGAACTGGCTCCATCTTTTACCACTCGGATCTTTGAAGAGTGGGCAGAAAATGGAACGCGAGACAATATTGCAGGCAGTCTAGAATTATGTTGAGAAAAGTCGACAAAGGCGTAAGCGGCTACTGAGTTACAGCAGAGGCTACATCAGCTTAGCCATAAGTGTCCTCACGAGACACTGCAATCTGAATAAGCACCTCAATACCATGCGTATAGCTGACTCACCAACCTGCAAATGCGAGATAGAGGCGGAAACAGTCATCTATTTCTTGTGCGATTGTCCCCTCTACTTCAGTACAAGAGCCGATATTTTCGGAGCCCAAACAGTAGCACCTACGGAGCTACCGAACCTTACGCTGCCCGACATAATGAGTTATGTTAGACAAACCAAACGTCTAGCGGCTCTCGATGGGCAACGAGAGTAATTGATAGTAGTCTTCTTCTGAGGTATGTACAATGGACTACATAGTCTAAGTGCTGGGCTCAACCCGCCTCTTTAAATCTACAATCTACTCGAGTTGTGCTATGCAAGCAGCATTGCCGCAGAACAGAAAATACTGATAATAGAGAGCTAACACTTTCAGAAAATGTAGACAAATATATGCGAAATAGGCACCAAAAATTTGGCCAAGATTGAATAATTACACTGGCCGGCAAAAAAAAAATATCTTGTCTGTAAGTGAGCAAGTGAGACACTATTTTTCCCATGTAGTTTGATGCGCTGAAACCGAATTTGACAAAAAAATATTTCCTGACGCGGAAAGGTTCTTTATGCTAGAAAAAACCCAACTTCCTTCCATAAACTGTTATTTTTAAAAACTGGTAACAATTTTGTTTTCCCTTAGGTCCGAGTTTCTGCGCGGATTAAAAGGAAACCGACAAGATACGAAGTGTCTGTGGTAACAAGGGATGAAGTTGGTGCCTACAAGCCTTATTTATGGGAACAATCTGTGTTCGAGAAAGGACCCATGTTCAGGTAAGTGTGAGACCCGGAAGACCCGTAAGTTCCAATTATATTATACACTAACATATTTTCAACAACTTCAGAGAATGGCTACTAACGAAAATTGTGAACGGCGAACGTGCCTCATATTCGGCACCAAAATTTGCGCGCATGCAAGAGCGTACACGTTCCCAAATGCTCGAGGATCTCGTGATGAATTTATCAAATCATGCGGAAACTGGACAAATCCCTAAACCATACCGAAGGGGTTCATGGAGACCCATCGGTGAGGATCCTTGCATGTTGCGAAATACAGTTAGTTGCTGTATGCGACTCTATGTGCCGCATAGTATGTACTTGAACATGAAAAATCTCTTCTTCTCTATCGATTATTCTGCCCTTTCTTTCAATTTCTCTTTCTCGACTTATTACTCCCAATGCCGTGGGTGGTGATTCAAGGCTTCGAATTACCTCAGTTCAAGTTTTAGTGCTTTTCAGTTTTAGCGGAAAAGTACCAAAATATTGGACTAGGTAACTACTGGCTGGAAATCATCTCCTTCAACCTATTATTTCTCTTCTCCTCCTCGTTTGAAGCAATTCTCGGCCTCCCATTCAGTTTGATTTCCTTGGAATTATGCTTAAATCGTTTTATTTAAGTACAAAGTCAACACGAACGAATTCGACACACAAATCGTCTAAATTGAGTGCCAGAGCTCCATCCAGTCCCAACCAGCCTGCCTATACAGAAGTTTGCGGTCCGGCTTATTTATGATCCACCCGGCCTATGTTATTGAGTTTTATTGAAAAATTTAATGAACACCAGAGCTCTTGATGACTGCTCCTCCGGGGCCCCAGCCCGATGCCTGAGTGTGTACTTATACACTCTGCTATAATTTTATGGCCTTCCTTAAGCACTGCGAAAATCTCCCAATCAGGAAATCACCTGCCATCAAGTGAGGAATGGCTTCCATAACGTTGGGTCGGAAGGTACGATGGGCATTTTGAATGCAATTTTATGAGAAGTACTTTCGCCACTGATCCGTCCCCTATCGGATAATTAAAGCAGTGGCTCCCTGGGTGTTTGGGAACTGGGGTATAGTATGTGGCTAATATCGGATTTTGAAAGCAATCTCATATGTAGAAGCAGACGAATTGTCTTATATGGCTTTGTGTATGACTTTCTAACTGCGAATTGCTAAACAGGTGGAGCAGTTAATTCTACAGTAAAGGGGCGAAGTCATTTGCGGAATTACTCCCTTAATGTTGTGGCGAATCCATTTCAATTTGCGGAAAGGAATTTCCTTCCTTTGTAATATCTTGCACCTTGACTGTGCAGAGATGCAAAGCTGCTACCTCATCTTGAAATTTTCTCATAAACATGACAAATGCTCGAATTTTTTATTAATATTTTTTGGGGAAAAAATATACAATATTTTCAGACAATGGATAGCTCAACATGTTTTTATATTAAAGGGCGCATAAATTTAATATGATCATATAATAGGATAATACTAAAAGAACGATTTATGAATTTCGTGCTGTTACAATAGCCTATAACCAAAGAAATATAAACTAAGCACGGAATGGCTGTATCGTGTATAAACCATAGAAATACTATCTAAGCACGGAACGGCTGTATCGTGTATGAACCCTATACGTGAGCGACCACCTAAGGGGTGCTTCCTAGAGGAGAACAGCAACAGCGTTTATGAGGGAGAGCTAAATAAGAATCGTCGCAATCGGGGCGCAAGCGGTGAATGGCAGCGTGTAAATAAATGTTAAAGGGGGCATAGACATTATGGCAGGAACTTCGGAAAATTTTGAATTGGAAGCCCCCTTCTGATTATGTCTTCATATTTATGCCCACACTGAGCGACCATACGAGCACAGCCAATTCGGCACGATTCTTGTATCCTTGGCCCCGCTTTTTGGGAACGGGGTTCGAAACATTTTGCTGTTCTTTGCATTCCTTTGTAAAAGGAAAATTAACTCTACCGGCAGTTTGTAAAAGGGAAATTATCTTTATCTTCTATCTTCTTCTATCTTCTATATATATAAAAATGAATGTTTGTCTGTATGTCGTTTATAGAATCGTAAACTATGCATTTGATCATATGATGATCTTTAGCAAAGTTGTTGTACATGAGCCCACGAAGGTTTCTGAGGTGGTACGACCAATTTTCGACAGATGGCTCCACTGTTAGGAAGAAGAAGAGGAAATTTGTTATAATGCGTGTGCCATGTTATGGGTATCGTTGGAAAGGGGAGGTAGTGTGGAATGTGTTGGTGGAAGAAAGGTTGGTGAAAAGTGTGAAATGTGGGAATTATTGGTGAAAACGTGTTTTTGTTGTGGGTGAGGGGTGGGGGGTGACACCCCTCAGAAGTGTATCTCAGGGGTAGGAAGAAGAGGCACTATAGGAAATTGGGCCGGGTTGGTGAAAGTTGGTGGAAATAGTGAAAAATTGGTTTTTTCTGTGGGTGCCGACAAAATTGGAACGGCTGTGGAAGAAAAGTGTATGCATGAATTGGAATAATTTTTTCACCAATCGATAGCTAAGGAAGTAGAGTAATCTCTATATATAGAAATGAATCTCTACTTCCCTTGGTCACGCCATCACGCGCGAACGGCTGAACCGATTTCGCTAATTCGTGACAGAAAAAATTAAGAATATTGCGCGGAAAATTAGAAAATTATGTTTTTGGTTTGGGTTTTTGGGGTCACTGATTTTGAATCTGCCATCAAAATTTTGGAAATCAAGATGCTGGATCAATATGGCGACCCAAAAGTTAAACTTCGAGGGATTTCCCTGAAAGTCCGCGTTTGGGGATTTTCGGGATCACTCATTTCGAATCTGCTATTCGAATTTCCAAATATGAGACCACCACCACCCCGCTGGGAGATATAGCAGAGGGGGTGCAATAAGGAGGTATTGTAAAATGAGGAAAACTAAATTTAATAATACTTTACAATTTACAGTTAAAAAAGTATTAGGAATAGGTGAAAGTGATGTATGGGGTGTATTGTGTACGAATTTATGGTTGATTTAATGAGACCACCCCCACCCTGCTGGGTCACATAGGAGGGGGGTTGTGCGGTAGGAAGGCGTTGTAAAATTAAGGAATACAAATTTAATAGTATCCCGGGAAACGCCGGGTCCGGGCATGCTAGTAATAATATAAATTTTCCTAAAAGTTAAAGTTTTCCCAATTAAGGTGGCTCGTCAAATATGAACTATTTTGCCCTATATCTCGAAAACGGGTCCAGATAGAATTTTTTCATTATTTTTCCGTTAATTAGCACAGCAAAATGTTTCGAACCCCGTTCCCAAAAATTGGGACCCCGTTACCAAAAAGCGGGGACAAGGAAACAAGGATCTCCCCGCCAATTCTAACAAATCAGGGAATGTGGTACGCTAAATCTGGCTTACAGCCGTTCCGTGCTTAGTTTATATTTCCATGCCTATAACCTCTACCTTGAAATATATTCCGCTAATACACACATCACAAAATGCTGAGCAACACGGGGTTTTTCCGTTGCCAGTTCCAGGAAAAATTACCGATCATTTTCATTTTTCAACTGCACAAAGGTGGGCAAATGGTATACGCATCGTATGGTCAACGCGTTTCAGGTAGATTTGCAAAAGTAGTTGGGGTAATTAAACAAATTGTCAGTTAAGTGACTTTCAATTCTGACCAAGTTGTGTGCAGTGATACTTCTTATTACATATTTATTTATTTGTTAAATAAAAACTAACAGAAAAAATTATATACTAGTTCTTTACATGTTGATTTTCAAAAAGAGCCAATTTAAATGCATTTCTGGACATATTAAAATCAACGGAGCTAGCAAATTAATTACTGGTTCATGGCAACCATAATTAGTCCTATGAGTGGGCAGTGGGCACGTACAGCAAAGATCTCGAACCAATTGATCTTTCTGGTGCATATAAATTAATTATTGACAATAGTTCAGGAGATTTAATTCTAAAAGACAGAATATCCTTAACAAAGACAGCACAACTTACTTCTCGTCTGAATTCTAAACTTGACATATGTACCTAGAAATAAACACCTAGCAAGATAAGATGGCATGTAGTCAGCAGTCAATCTACAATTAAAAAAGACAAATCGGGTGAAATTCTTTTGTAATTTTTCAATTCTTTTTATATGCATCTGATAGTAAGGGCACCACATTACAGATGCATATTCAAGGATAGAACGAACCAGTGCAAAATAAACGGACATAAGTGTTTGTGGAAATTTATAATCTTTGGCGTTGCATTTTAAAAATCCTATAGCTTGAAATGCATTTGTGATAGAAAATTCTACATGATCAATAAAAGACGTATTAGTATTGAAAATAGGGCTCTAAGAATGACTCAGATAATTGAGTATTTGAGTTCTCCAAGTTGGAGTATTCAAGTACTCGTAGTGAGTTTGAGTAAAGGAGTTTTGAGTACGTGAGAGCAAAAAGATCCGAGAACTCGAGTGAGAAAGTATTTGAAGTAGTTTTTATTTTTTGTGTATTTATATAGTCCAAAACGAGATTGCAATAAAAGTAATGCCGTCTGTTTAAACTTCACAATGTCTCCTATAGAAATAAATGAAAAAGGAACAATGACGTTAGATTTTGATGTTTAACAAAAACTTAATTTTTGGATCCGATCCACTATATTGAATTGATCGGTTGACCGATTTCAATGCGGTGTTTTTTAAATTTAATGTAAAGCGGCTCTCACTAAGAACTTGAACTTTGGAGCGCGCCACTTCCGTCTGTCAAATGTGTAGTCAGTCGTGAGGGAATAGACATTTAGAAAACTATCGCTTCAGATTTAGAAAACTATCGCTTCAGTAGAACGTTTAACAATTGTAAAATATTCTTTACAATGGTAACTCATAACTTACGTGTTTATTTTGGTGTACATAATCGTCCATCGCAGATGTTTTTTTTTTCTTTGATGAAATGTACGTAAATGACATATGGTTTCAACAGGATAGCGCGACCTGTCACACCACATGCAAAATAATAAAGTTTTTGGAAATTAAGTTCCCAAGTCATGTCATCTCTCGATTTCGAGACCACAGCTGGCCATGAGTCAAGAAGATGCAATTCAATCTGTTTTCACTTCTTCCTCTGGGGTTTTTTGAGACAATTAAAAAACTCAAGGAAGAAATCGGACACCACATTCGTACAATAAGGCCTTGCTCCAAAACATCTTCCAAAATTTCGTCAGCCTGCCAGCGGAGCAGCAGTGGACACTTGACTGACATTTTATATTTAGTTTATCATCGGGCACCATATTTGAAATCAACGACCCCAAAAAATCCCATATGCTAAAATTTATGACAATTGACGTTTGTATTTTTTTACATATTGTGATATTCATTTTCATTGCACATTCGGTACGAACGAAATCACACTTCAAGTTTTGTGAAATCGTAACGATTTAAAAAAAATTCATAATAGCTCTGTAAACCGGGACATATGGTAACGCTATTCTAGACAAAATGTTGTTAATTTTAAACGAAAAGCCCAAATGGATTCCATTACTAATAAAATGTATTGGACGGATTTAACCAATTAATAAAAATGCTATTATATGAATAATGCTATGCTCAATCTTTACAAATCTTTCACCATTTCTAACAATCAAATACTTCTCAAGTCACGAGAAAACTCCAAGATGATCCAGCTCTGTATTTTGAAACTATGTAGAAAGTAAGACTTCACTGCCTAGGATATGTAATCAAAGCTTTGAACTTTCACTGGCTGTGGCATGGCATAATTACGCGAGAACATGTCTTAAGTTAATTCCCATGCCAAAAGTTGCTAGGGAAAGTTAATAAGGAAACGGCGGAGAACTTTCTTGACTGTTTTGGACTATTTAATGAGCTCTTGGCGCGAACACACATGCACACACTCTTATCAAAATTCAGATTTTCTTTTCAGTTCTAGTCTAAATTCTTATCCCTTAGTTATTCAAGAAGTTTGTTTGAACACAATTAAAAAGAAAGCGAACAATGTAAGTAAGACCTTGCGATGCATCAACAAAACTAACACCCATCCACCCTTTGAGCATACTTCCCCAGGCGCCAAGAACCCCCAAGATGATGGGTCCGCGGACCCATTCTAAGTGAAATCATGTTCAAGTATAGTTTTGTAAAACTCTATCTTCTCTCGTTAGCTTTTTTCTCTTCCTGTGTGATCAAACCTGCTTTGTGCCGCTTTACCGGATAAGCAAAGTGCCATCACCATCTTTTCTTCTTCATCTCTTCTGTCGACACACCTTCCGTGCGGAGGGGTTTCGCTTTGCTTTTTTGCATCCAAAAACTGCTTTTGAATCTTTTACATCCTGCACCCCCACTGCTAGTGCGTATGTGCCACGCTGTCGCATCGTCATAATCATCCACATGAGCCACCGCCCACCTTTATATAATTAACAATAACAGTTTCATTTCAGTCAGCTTTTCTGCTTAGTTAATGGTTTTTCTGTACGTATAGACTTGTTTGTTCGTTTGTTTGTTTGGTTGTTTGGATTTCTTTACAAAGTCAAAAATCATGAGTACTCCTACCAGCGCGAGCACAATTTGCAGCATTGACTTGTAGATGCAATGGTAGATAAAAAGAGATTCGAAGGTTTACTGCCCAAGACGCTCTGAGCTCGCTTCGATCCCGTATTGCGTGAAGTGAACTCAGAGCAGAGATCCTAGAAACAATAACCTCCGGTGGCATTGCCCCGGGAATTTTTCTCATCCCGAATTCGTCACGAAACGCAGGTCACATGCGGCCTTCATCACCTCTACTGGATTCGGTGCGCGATCAGTTTGAGGACTATGATCAGCTGGCGAAGGACTTTACCCGGGTCTTCTTGAACCAGGAGCCCTCGGTCCTCCAAAATGCCCAACTGTTCGATGTTGTATTCTTGGTCGGCCAGTCCAAGCAGAAGGCGCGCTTTATCGGAGTCCGAGCCATCTTAGGTGTTCGCAGTCGTGTATTTCAGGTGAGGATCCTTTTTTATTTAAAATTAGTATTATCAACACTAAAACCCGAAATATTTACAGGAAATGCTTTATGGGATCCAAACAGGTTTCGGTTCACCACAAGTACCAGTTGCTGAAATTTTCGCCCGCCCAGCGCCATCTCTTGTATCGCCACAAAACCAGAAGCTGAAGAGTAACTATCTTACGGTGCCTGATATCGAATCAGCTCGTCCCAAGAGCGTTCCATCCTCGCCTATGGTAAAGCGGGCCTTCTCCCGGCTGGGGACAATAACAGCGGGATGGGGACGGTCTATTCGCAAGCAGAACAGCCAACTCAACGCTGACGATAAGAAGAAATGGGCGTCCTCGCAAGACTGTTCAAGTAAGAGTCCACCTTTGCTCAATTGATATTAATCCGTTCTTTTTCTCTCTCTAGATAAAGATGGGAAAGACAAAGACGGCAAGGATAAGCCCAGCGGGAGTCAATTGGCTGTGCCTCGCCTTTCAGTGTGCGCAGACGCGCAAAAAGTTGATCGCGCTAAACTGGCGCAGACTGAATTTAATATTATCGAATTTGATCCTGAGACCTTCCGGGTGCTCTTAGACTATTTGCACACAGGAACATGCCCCTTGACATGCGTTTCAATACCGGGTGAGTTGGGAAACACCTTAAATTAGAGATGGTCTCCAATTTCTTTTCACATTCTTATAAACTTATAAGATCACTTCAGTACCTTATAAGATCGCTCTGGTGTCCGTCTGTCTGCCACAGACGTTTTCTCGAAAACAACGTATGGGGTATCGTTTCGAAAGGGGTGGATATCGTTGTGTAGTATCGTTCGAAAGGGCTACTATTAAAGGGTCCAAAAATATTTTTTCCAAAATGTTTGGTGCTCTGATTATAAAAGGAATATCTCAAAATGGGGGAAAAACACTTTCCCTCTCGCCTTCCTGAACTTTTAGGATTCTAAAACTCAAATTTCGATATTATCGGAGGCTTTTTTTATGATAAAGCGGGTCGTTCAGGCACACTAGGTGCTTTCGAAAGCAACGCGACCTAAAGGATCTATTGTGCTAATCCCTTATAAAAAAAACAACCCCTTTCAGGACCCTTGAAGTAAGCTATAGTGTCCTGGGCCTAGGGAGCCCCATTTTACACACTCATCGGCGCCATGAAGGGCGCTCCCAAGTGTGTCTGTCTTTGGCGATCTAAGGCTGAAGGATTGCGTTTTGTATGGTGCGAAATGCGACGCACTTTACTAGGAATGCATTACCCGTAAGCTTCATAACCTATTCAAAAAACTAAAAAGTTGGTTAAGTGGGAATTGGCATGATTCATCGATGGGAAATCAGCACGAAGGCGTAGATGTAGATTAAATAAGAGTGGGTAGACAAACCCAGAACTTAGACTTGAAATTCCTCCTTGTAATTGTTAAAGTAGAGATCGTTGATCCAATTCCCCAAGATTCCTCTTAAGCTCTGGAAAAGTCTTGAATTGATTGTCTAGCGGCAGTCGTTCCAAATGGTTGTTTTTCTCCCCATGGTAGATCTTTTGCGTTCGCTTCCTATGTCCTTCCATGTTTCCTATTCACCCGTATTTCTTCAAAAATCATTGAATATCCCCAATTACTCAGAAGCACAATTTGAGCCTTTCAGATGTGGCTTGCCACTCATACTTAGAGTGACACTTGTGAACACAATAATGTTATAACTGAACAACTTCATACAGAGCCGAATTAGAAGCTCGTAGGGCCTGCAACGTTTTTTATTCTACAAGGTAAAGTTAGCGCATATAAAAGTACAAGGGTACAACTTTTCACAAGACGCACACTGCCCAATACAAGAAAAGCGATTCTGTTTTTATTACACAGCAGATAGGCGAGCAAAGGAGTTCCGAAGCCCACATACCCCAGAGAGAACGCCTTCTATGACTGTTACACAGCACAGCAATTTATAAAAATTGCTCGATTGTTCGTCTGTCTGTCTTGCCGTGTAATAGAGGACAGAGGATGAACTAGCCTTCCCCTAGCCTAAGCGTAAGATTATAAATAAATATTTATATTAAGGAGGTATTCTAGTCTAGGAGTACAAATTTCAGGTGTTTTTAAAATTCGATAAAAAAAAACTAAGAATATTTTTATGAGCCATTTTTTACTAGATATTTATTAATATGTTAACAAACAAAAAAAAAATTCAAAAATTGAAAAAATTACAAGCTGGTAATGTGGCGGGGTGAAAAATAAGGGTGCGTCCTTGTTGACATGATTCCAACCCTTCTGGTGATCTTCACAAAAAAAGAAAAAAATATTCTTAATCAGTAAGAATGTCGTTATCGCCTGAACTAGGGAAATGAAAAAAAAAATTGTTTCACAAAATGGCGGCTGTTTGAAAAAAAAATTGATTTTTTGCCCTTTTTTTCAAAGTTTTGAATTTTTTCAAAATAGTAAAAAACAAAGTTTTAACATAATTCTAGTTCCAACGATAGAGGGATATATAAAGAAGTTTCACGCCAAATTTCAAGTTAATCGGTTCATTAGAACTTGAGAAATCATGTCAGCCGTGTTGGAAAAACTGGTTTTGAAAAAAACGCGTTTAAAGATTTGAGCAAAGTTTTAGGAGACTAAAGACTAAAAGTCTGTACTTACATTTCATTAATCGGCGATTCCTGCTCCATTGGGCCTTCACGTGCTCTACGATAGCTCAGAGCAAACAGAGCTGCACTGTACACGTGTGTATAAAAGGCTTTCTGTAGGATGATTCATCCTCAGGTAGTCAGGGAACGTCTACCGCCTATTGTTTGATTCACTGTGGCAGGTCCCGTTTACTCGCTGTGTCACTAATATAGCTATAAATCTGTAAATATTTGAATTTTAAAAATTCCATTAGAGGACATATTTTTGAAGGTCTGATCTATAAAAATTTGGAAAATCGATATGCTCAAAATTCTAGACTATTGTACCCCCTTAAAGCTGAAACTGAAGTTATAATATTAAACTAGTTTTTATCCCCGGCTTCGAACGGTGTAAAACAATTTACCAATGCGGATCCTCCATCCCGCCGAAATCGGTTTAGGGAATTGAGAATTGTCGGGCGCCATATTGGATCCGCCATATTTAATTTTCAAATTTTGAGAGCAGATACGAGATCAGCGATCCCGAAAACATGAAAGTACCCATTTTCATGGAAATCCTTTGAAGTGGGTGATTTTCAATCGTCATATTAGACCCGCCATTTTTCTTTTTCAAAAGTTTTATGCATAAATGTATATTTAGTTGATAAGCTTTCGATCAGTCTTAGAATCATTAAAATCGGCGCAGAAATAAACTCACAGGAGGAATCACAAGCTCTCGCGTTTGCGTTTTAATTATTCATATTTCCCCTTGATTTTTCTACTGCAAATTGTTTAATCTCATCGAAATCAATGGAATGTAACAATTCATTCTTAATGCAACTTTAGAGAAGATAATCTACTATCTAACATGGCAGCTCTAAACACATTTTTAATTCTTTTAATACTGAGAAAGATCTCTCAGCCTCGCTGTTCGCGATCGACATAGTTGCACCCTGCATTATATGGCCTATATTGGAAAGAAATCGACAAAATTGAACTATCGAATTCTATATTTTATTTTCCCCAAAAGGTCTAAGCTCAGTCTTTCTCATATAAAATTTCGCTTCGCCTGGACCTTAGTACTAGGCTTTAGATAAGTGTATTTGCTATGTGGGGATGGGGATAGTTAGAGGTCAATCGAATAGATCGCTTTACTGTGGTTGTCTGAGGGTTTCAAAAGCTTAAGCTCACTCCGCACGGTGTGGGGCCCTCAATGGTTGGGGCCCAGGGTTTTAGCCCCCCCTCCCTGGTACCCTCTTCTCTATTTACTTACAATACAATTTTATACAAACTTTTTCGGAGATTAGAGATCACTCTTATTATAAACTGCATGAAATCTGGTAGTTGTGCTAATACTTTGTCTTCCAGGACTCTTATGTGCTGCGGAACACTATGACCTTCCAGAACTACTGCAAGCCTGTTTCCATCACTGTAAGCAGTTCCTTCGCATCGATGTAGTCTGTCCGATGCTGATATCACTTGAAAACTACTATTGGCGCTACACGTCGGCCTCGGAACTAGTGAACATGATCCTGACCTTCGTAGAGAATAAGGCGCATGCGCTCTTCAAACTGCATGACTTCCTCGGCCTCAGCGAGAGCATGGTCCAAATGATCATGTGCCGCGACCTGCAAATGCCCGAGATTCGAAAATTTGAAGCGATGCTCGCTTGGGCGCAAAATAAAGTTGAGAAGATGAAAGTCTCCCCCAACACAGACACACAGCTGGAGTTCAGGTGCATTATGGAACGTCTGACCAGAGATCTTGACCTGTGCAGGATCTCACCGAACGAGCTAATCTCTGTCGTTCTTCCATCCAAGTCCCTTAGAAACGAGAGGATCATGGAGACCCTAATGGTGCAGGCGCATCTTGGCATGTATAGGATGCAGGAGCTGGACGAGTACAAGAGCAAGCTTAAAAGCCAGGACTCCAAGTGCAGTGAGGGTAGCGTCACAGTGCATCGTGGCGGTTGATCTTAAAACGCATCTCAAGATAAAAACATTTTTTCGCACCAAAAACCACCTCACCTGCTGGTCATTGGCGCAGGTAATTTGAGGCCGAAGCCCTACTTGCAGTCCTTTGTCCAGGCCAGCTGATGCGAGCAGTTTGCTCCGTGTAAAGGAACAATACTGGTCTTTGCATCGTTGCCACTTTTTGTACATAAAACAATTGGACTTGCCCCCTATTTGGGGCGCAGAAGACTTGTTACAAAAAACCAAAAAAAAAGCAAAACCCTATTTTGAAAAAGACATAGGTTAAGCGCCCCCGGGCCCAGTTCTAGTGTAAGCGAGAGAGATTTTACTATTCTAAGCCAATTTACTATTGGAGCATATAGATATGGATATTAAGGTTAAACCGTTTTGATACTGACTAGAGCAACCTAGAGAACTCTAATTTGATATAAGCGACTATTTGTACGTTCCGAGGACCGCCAGTCCTAGCGTGTGCTGCGTTTTCAGGCTATTAATTCCGAACTCAGAGAAATGTTGTTATTACCACATATCCCGCTTGTTTACCTCCGACCGCGTCCAGGATCGCGCGGCATAAATATGTATGTGTATAAGGATAACTAAAGTAACATTTGTGTTGTTGTGTTGCCCACTTCAGCCCACCTCCCGCTCCAGCTCATATCAACTGGTGACCATGAGAATTCGTGTAAAGCTAAATGTATCAGTTCGTGTTGCAAATACTCCTAACAGACTAACTAAATGTTAAATGGTGCGGGGACTGAGGGGGTCCGCACCCCGCTAACCCTCTGCTCTCGATGATTCCCAAAATTTTTGTGTTTAGTCGTATCATAGTGTCGTAGTTAACCAGACTCTCCAGGTGAACTAAGGTATCGCGGCATCCTACTACTACTAACTGCTGTTCATGACCGTAAATGTTCAGAGACTTTTGTTTGTTGTATCAGTCACATTTGTTGCCATTGAAGTGTTGTTGTCAAACTATTATACTGGAAACATTAAAAATGAGGACATCTCGATGAAGACGAACAAATAAAAATGTTTTTATTGAAGCAACCGACTTTTACTCATCGCCTTCATATGTATATGCCCTTCTATTTGTTTTAGGTAAGGCTTTCTAAATGTTTTTATACAAAGGTAAAAATTTAAAGTAAACGAGATCGCTATCTAGACTATATTTATATATTTACTTAATCCATATAATGATATAACAATTTAACATATTTAAGCAATGCTACGCAGTCAGCCCCGGATCTTGAATTGTTTCGAGGCGGAGCAAAAACTGGAAAATGCTGCCCCCGCCCGCCAATATTTTTACCTTTGTCATCGTCATCATTTCAGCCATAAGACGCCCACTGATGGACATAGGCCTCCTCCAAAGAACGCCACAATAACCGGCTCTATCTCTGTTAAGCCTATATTTTTTCCAAAAATACATGGATGTGTCGGACATAAAGGGTTTCCCAATAGGGATGACCTGGTTTTGATAGCTCATGGCGGCCATATTTGTTTATGGTTTTTTGACAGGTCTGTGTAGCTATGTTCAGTAAGGTTTGCGATTTCAAATGAACAAAATATTGCCGCCGTTCAAGCCAGTGTTCGTGAAAACTCGAATGCGTCTGTTCCGCGCCGTTCTCAAGAGTTGGAGCTCTCCAGGATGACAACCTGCCGAATTTTGCGATTGGATTTGGGTCTGCATCCTTATAAGATGGTATTGGTACAAGAACTCAAGCCAACCGACCATCACATTCGTCGTCAGTTCGATGATTAGTCACTGGAAATGTTGGAAGCCGACCTTTATTTCCAACGAGACGGTGCACCGTCTCACACTTCTCGACTTAACATGGACTTATTGCGCGGCAAGTTCGGTGAGTCGTTAACTTCCAGAAATGGTACCATCGCTTGGCCGCCTAAAATAAAGAAATTTGAGTAACATAGTCATTTGTTAATATGCAGATTGATCCCGAGTCATAAAACCTAAGAGATTTTTTGTTATTTAGTAATAAAAATTATGCGTTTCAAAAGCAGTAAGTTACTTCCTCCGCGTTCCTTCGCGCCAAACTCATCCAGAAGTTGTTTATTGAACCCAAACAAAAATTTAGCTGCTACTTTTTGCTACCTTGGCGTTGATCATATAATATAGCCGCGAATGTAAGAATCTTAGTGAATAAATGCACTGTAAAAGTGTAAAGTTAACGTATTTCGTTTTAAACATGAATTTCACTCAATGATAGAGTTTGACACCTTAAAAACAATGTTTTTTTATTAACCTAAACTCACTTTTAGCCATAAAAAAAAATAATAAAAAATGTGGATTTTTGTCACCATTTGGTTTTTTCTAAAAAATGTTACCAGATTTCGTAATCAGCGACCCAAAAACCCCTATATACGATATTTTGCGAAAATTGATTGATGCTTTCATATTTTGGTCAGGTTTTCGGCATTTTGGCCCACTGTGCGGCGCGGCGCGCAAACTTAGCGTTAACATCGGCATCTGTCAGCAGGTAGAACCGCCCGCCCCCGATGGGTAACGCCACAAATTCGATACAAGTATCCATAGTCGTACTCTATGAAAGGCAGGACTGGCGAAGTTAGGGGAATCCCCCCTGAGCTTATTTCTCAGGTGGTAGGTTAGGTAGGTACTTGTACGTATTCGCATGGTGGATAAACAGTAACGATCGCAAATTAAATTGCAATTATTTTGTTAATAGTTCTTCTGAGGTCCAAGACGAGAACCAACACAATTTCAATATGAACACAATGATGAAGTTTTAGAAGACCCCAAAATCAAATATAGAGTAGAGTTTTATTTTAGAATCCTAGATCAGACAATAACTTCTTTAATAGATTCTTAATAGATTCGCGGAGTTAAAAACATTTACCGACGTATATGGCTTTTTTAGCGTTAATTTATTTAATTACTCCAATGATGAGTTAATGGAACATTGTAAAGATTTAAATCTGAAGCTTAGAGATGATTCAAGTAGTGAATCAGACATTGACGGTATTGATTTGTTTAATAAAATTATTCCATTAAAGTTGCATTTTGGAAAAAACCAGTCTAATGCACAGCCACACAAAAAAAAAAAAGTGGGGATTACTTTTGATGCCATACGTCATATCCGTAGTATTTTGGCCTGCTGAGCACGAATCTGCGACCAGAATTGAGCCGTGACGTCCAAATTTTTTTCTAACCTCCAAAAAGTGGGTTAAAAACAGAGAAAATCGTGGAAAATACACTCGTAAAATTCGGAAAAAATTTATTTTTAACATTTAAACCTATATTCATATGAATTGAGACCTGCTGGGCACGAATCCGTCACCAGAATTGAGCCATCACGTTCTGATTTTTTTCTTAAATTTTTTTTTATTAATTTTTAGAAAAAAATCAGATTTCCTCACGTTTTTCTCTGTTTTTAGCCCACTTTTTGGAGGTTAGCAAAAAATCTGGATGTCACGGCTCAATTCTGGTCGCGGATTCGTGATCAGCAGGCCAAAATACTACGGATATGACGTATGGCATCAAAAGTAATCCCCACTTTTTTTTTTGTGTGGCTGTGTGATCCATAAACCCTATTACAATATCTTTTTACCAATCACTTAATTTCAACATTTCCGAAGGTAGCAGTAGCACTAAGAATATTACTTACACTGCCGGTTTCAGTTGCATCTGATGAAAGATCCTTTTCAAAATTAAAAATTATCAAAAACTATTTAAGATTAACAATGCTACAGCAAAGACTAAGTAATTTAGCTATAGTTTCAAGTGATCATGAAATTTTAGACAGCTTGGATACAAGAAAGTTTATAGAAGATTTCGCAAATATAAAGGCAAGAACAGTTAAATTTTTGTAGATAAATATTTAAGTATATGGTTTTACACTTCAGTAAACAAAAATAACTAAGTAGGGGAAGGGGGGAAAGACGGGGTAGCGGGCAAGACGGGTCAGAGGGTCTCACGTGTCGTACGAACGTCCCATCACAGCCGCTCTGGCTCCTAATGATGGGACGTTGTATTGTTTCTCAGTCAGCACTATCACCGGTTTGTGAGTTTACGCGTTTGTGACCTAGCGCCAAAAAACTGTTTTGGGCAAATTTCTTGTTATTTTCGCGTTGTGCATGGCGTGTGTTTTTCACCTCAGTATAAAATATCAAGAACTCACTGAGAGCTATTTTTGTTAATCAATTATTATACTAGCAGGTAAGAATATGTTTGTTTCAATATTTTGATTTGTTTTTTTTTGGTATGTTATTTTATTCAAAAAAGCATGAAGGGGCAGGATGCGGTAGGGTACCCCATCTTGCCCTTCGAAAATAAAATATGACTTTATAATGACATAGGTTGTTAGTCCTCAACAAGTGATGCCTTATCCTGCAACCCGGAAAATTTCACGCGTGACAAGGAAACGAGGAAAAACAGCTATCATAACTTCTTCTGCGTACAAAAGTGAATTGGAAGAATCAATCGAAAAAAAGAGACTGGTAGAAGATAGCAAAACGAGAAGAAAAGATGCAAAAGAACAAAAAAATACAAGCAAACCGAATTGACTAAAAGGAGGAAAACTGCCATTAATAAGAAGAATAAAAAGAATCACGCTTCACCAGAATATGATGAAGACGAAAATAATATCCCTTGTTTTTACTGCAACGGAAAATACATGGAATCAAATGAAGGATGGATCGCGTGTTCCCACTGTGGAAATTGGGCACATTGTAGCTGTGCTGGGATAGATGACGAGGACGACGAGGCAGTATTAATTTGCGAGCATTGTAATCAAAAATAAAATATTTTTTCGCCATACCCCATCTTGCCCAATAGGGTACCCCGTCTTACCCTACCTTATGTGTAAATCGGGTGTTGGATGGTTTTTGACAAAATAATTTTTTTTTCTTTATCTGGCTTATGTAAAGTGCGTTAAGTTAATAATTTTTAAAGATTACTAATGTAAGAGTTATTCTGTATAAATAATCATTCAAAATAATTTAAATTGAGCGTTTTAATGCCCTTCAAACGTTAAGGACCCCGTCTTGCCCCCCCCCCCCCCTTCCTCTACCTAATCAAAATAAATGTTTTATTTTCGTTAAGAGTTTTTGTTTTTTCCCGCTATAATGGAAAAAAACATTAAATAGCCTTTTTTTTAACAAAACTCACAATATGTAGTCGTATGGCGGCATAATCGGTATTGCACGCGGGCGATCAAACAACTAGCGGCGGGCCTGGTTACAATGCTATACGTTGTGGTCATCGATATACGTATGCTAAGGAGAGAGAGGGGATAATTATTAGTAAATTAACGAGGGAATGTGATCAACTATTTCCACGTTCCTGCTAACGAATAATCTTACTTATTCCTCGAAGCCTTTAATGTATGGTTTTGAGGTTCCCGTTTTGATTTAGTAGCATATTATTATCAAAACTGGAGCGTTATTATTGGCGCCCAAAGGAACAGCCTAATGAGCTACGCGTGCGTTGCGTTGGGTGCCAACTAATATCGGTAAAATTCCTCAGTCAAATTAGTCACAGTGCCCTCACATTGTCACAGTCATTAAGAGCTGATTACAGCCTTGTTTACCCGCAGGCAGTGATTAGGACGCATCCGTTTCCCGGCCATCAGTCCTTTGTCGAATGCCAATCAGATAAGAGGGACAATCACTGCCGAGTCGCCGCGTCGCGGAGAAATTTACATCATCTTTCTATTAGCAGCAGGCAATTTATGACCGAGTGAAACTTTATGAAAGTCGAGTCACCAAACCACGGGTGATAATAACACAAGCCAATAAGGCTTTATGATTCGTTAGGGGTTGTTTGTAAAAACCCATCAGAAACCCAGATTTTGAATAGCGCGCCTGTTTTCGGTTAGAATTTCACTTTTGGTGCTTTTGGTAGAACAGGTTAAACGGGCGCATCTTTGCTGTTAGGCGGTTTGTGGCTTTGCTTTCCGGATTGACAATACATCATTAATTTTTCATATAGCAAAATTTATACAAAATGGTTCTGTAATCGAAAATGAATTGTTCAGACAAATGTTTCTGTCGAATATTAAACTAACTGGACGGACACCAATTACGTCATCATCAGTTATTTACGATTTTTTAAAACAAAAATACACTGCTGCTCTCTGAAAGTCAAATGTGGAACCTCAGAATTCACCATGATTTTCACCATTCGTTGATCCAATCAGAAGTCTGCTTGCAAGCGACAGTCCACACACACAAACGAAATAGAAACGTCTAGTCGGGAAAAACTGCTTCACCCTCTGACAATTTTCAAACACAGTTGGTGTCTGGAACTGCTTCGTTTCGCTAAGAAGCGCGTCGGGTGGAAACCGCATCAAGGATTTCTGTTAAAATTTTTTGCGAAGATCGAGTGCATTAATCCGGTGTCTGCGGTGAAAGCGAGTGGTGCGATGCGCTAATTTTAAAAAATTGAAAAGGAAAAATTCGTTTTCGGAGCAGTGCAGTGTTTTTTTTTATTTGTGTGCTTCGCTGAAACCCTGAAGAGAACTGTCAGTGAAACGTCAATCGGGCTAAACATTTTCGATATTTGGACGGATTTTTGGTAATTTTGCCAAATAAATTACCTCCCGGACACTTTTCGCTCTTGGGTATCAAACGTTTCGGGAGTGCTGTGGTGGATAAATTAAGTGATTAGCTGGGCAATTTCACCAAGGTAAATAGTGCGTAACTTCGTGCAAAAAGCGACGGATAGCACTCTGTTGAGAGATTGGCTTGTAATTCTTGTGATTTATCCGACAAATAAAGGGGTTACTAACTGCACACGGAAGTAGGTGCACCTGCGGTAGGAGGTAATCCGGAAAAATCGATATGCAGTCCGTAAATAATGCGCCTAACCTCAAAAGTAGGCCAAGTGTTATTGTCCTAATTTCAGTTGAACGGCTGAGGATGTGTCACTGTCGGGAGTGCTGGGTAAGAAGGCTCAGTTGCGAGCCCTTCGGGCAATGTGGAATTAGAGTTGGGAAGCTTATTGAAGTTCTTAGTTTTGTAGAACCATCGAATGCTTAGAATACCTCTAAATCCCATTAAATACCACTCGTGGGAATATATTAACTCTTGTTTGGCTTACGTAGGCTGCGAGGAAATTAATTCTACGACGCTCAGTAGCTTTCCATGTACATATGTTTGGTTTACATTACGCCCGAGAAATCCTGTTGGCATTGTGCATTAAATATTTATTAGCTGTTAAATATATCGCACTACCAACCAACCAGAACAATCCCAAAGGACATAACGAAGGAGATTACAGTGGGTAATGAAGGGTTTCACGTAGTGATACAAAGAATTGGCTAAAACTGGGCGTGCAGTAAACATTCTATGGTGGTGCTTTGCTACTTTTATGAAACTCATTTGATTATATTCGATGTCGTACGATAGTCCATGAAATCAAATTTCTAGCTCAAATTTATGGTATATAGCCTTCGCCCCATTTAGCGTACTTGGAACCTTCCTAGCCCAACAGAATTCATTTCAATCGTTGCGACAACCCACACTGAAACAAAATAAAAATAATTAGATATATTGCCATCTAATTTAATGATGGCTTTAGAGAAGCAGGGAAAGAGTGGTACTGAAAACCGGAAAAACAAATTTATGCGATGCATAAGAAGGTCTAATCCATAAATATATTTATGCAATGCATGCGCTTATAAGCGTACAAGAACGAAATATGTGCGCACATTGCAACGCATAACTGCACTTGTCGAGGTCTGCTTGCGAAAATGGCTGCAAAGAGTTGCATTAATGTACTTTTGCTTATATGCAATGCATAAGTTATGGTTTACGAATGCATCCATAATTCTTTGATTTTTAATTCAGACAGAAGGGCGAGACAACGTCCCCGAAAAGAAGACGGGAATGGAAAAATCTATTTAGCATCTCAGTCCACTGAACAATGATATTGTTTAGGGGATCACTACTGTATTAACGAGAAAAATGAAATTTTGTTAGTAATTAGAGTTGTTGAATGTCTTTTGTAATAAGTCTTCTAACGATCGAGCACTAGAACCCTTAAAGTCTTAGGCACCAGAGTCTCAAATATATTCACAAATTCCTTTTACGAAAGTTCTTAAAAATGTGTTTTCTGCAAAATTGCATTTTTAGAACCATAGCGTTTCTTTTAATGAGTCAGATGGTTGTCTCCACTACTCTACCCATACAGAGGTTGTGTATTCAACCCGATAAACAACTGCATTTTATATTTTTGTATGGGAAGAGTAGTGCAGTTCCATTTTCCCCCATTTTCATTCAAATTAATTTTTCCTCCAATGAGGGATTGTTCTACATTTTGTTGTTTTCCAAAAGAGCAAACTAACGAAAATAGAGGTAATGATAAAAACCGAGTACTTGAGTTTTGCAGAAGTATCAAATATCGGGGTATGTGGCTGTTCGATAAAAATTACCGAGGTGTCTACTCAGTTATCCGATTACCCGATACCCGCGCATATCGCAGATATAGGATAAGTGATAATTAAAATCGACTGCAGATAAAGTTGCAAATAGTGTAAAAATAGACGCGAAATATTAAGACACTGCCCTTTTTTCTTCCGTCCATATCAGTGTTGGTAGGTATTGAGTCATAGATATCAAGAAAACTGCCACAAACCACTCTTACTAATAAAGCCGCCAGCCCATTGTGGTGCACGCTGTTTTCTCAAGCATGTTACTACATGTTTATGGAACCTTTAACGCCCCAGTACGAATCGCACTTGCCTGGGGTGGCAGCATGCAACTTGTTCGACTTAAGTCGAGGAAATAAATATGTTAAAATACTTCTAAGAAAGCGGAGTTGCGGGTTACGATATGCTCTGATCTAACTTAATCTACAAAAATTTTAGATCAGAAAATATCGATCATTCTAAACCTATATCGGGCTCAACGAACGCGGGCAGATCAATTCAGATCAGAAAAAGCAGTGACAGTTCTCACCGAACCGGATATCTTGATCTTTTCTGATCTAGATCAATCAACGAACAGCTTTTGCATTTTCTGAATTTTTGTGAATGTGTGGCGTGTCAGTCTGCATTCGGTATTTCGTTTAACGAATTTAAAGTCAAAGATGCAAGGCCCGAGAACCCTCTACTGTGAGTAAGATATGATGAACAAAATTTCCTACTGAGAAAGGATCCATTCATTCATCCTGTCGGCGTATTCCGGTCGACTCAATTTTATTACTTGTCGGTAGTGATCCCCAGTGATCGTTTACCTTGCTTCAGCAGCTAATAAAACTCCACCGGCTGGCCCGGGCGCTGGTCACAACTTTTAAATTGTCGGAACCAATATTCACATGTTGAAATTGATTAGCATGTTCACTATAAGCTTCCGAAAGCAAACGAAGATGTAGATTTTCGTGAGGCAAACAAAAGTGCTCAGCACTTAGACCATATGGTGCCTTGTACATACCTCGAAAGAAGAGCTCCATCAGATTTAATGTCGTAATTTCTTGTATATAATTTAAAATTAAGTTTAGTACCCAACACCTGGAATAATTTTTTCTGCAGAAGCTGGTTGAAGATTCGGAACTCATTTTTAGATGTATAATATTTAAAAATGTTACCTCACAACGAAGGCGTTAATCTAGATAAACTATACAGCAACAGTGTTTGTTTTTTTTTACATTGTTACTTTTCCACAACTTTTTCAACTGGCGCAAATCAAAATTATCATTCCTTATAACATTCCGGGGGCTTTAAAAAAACCAGATTCCGCCTGAACTATCACCCAGTTCTTATTGCCCGAATTCCCTGGTATCATTAACTTTAATCGAAAACTTTCATCCGCAAAAAAAAATTAAAACGCAGGGAACAAAACAAGAAATATTTGAAAACCAATATCACTAGTTTTCTGAGCAAAAGATATATAATAAAATAAATAACATTAAACGTGGTTCCCAAAATCAGATTAAAGAGTAAAGTATCACTACTTTATGTGTATCGGTACAAGGATCCAATTTACTCAAACAAGATAAATTTACAGAAACTAATGGTCAAAATTGAAGCATCACTTTTATAAACGTGTGATTTGTAACCATCAAACGGGTCAAATAAATTGAGACTTCGTGCGAGCGAAACTCTCTTTCTCTAGTTTGTGCCGGAAGCAGAAGGCCAGTGTCATGGAAGGGGTCTTGCAGAAAAGTATAAGGTCACTTGCAATTTCAGACATTCGTTAACCTCATGGCCCTATCACTTCGTTCCTTCATATTTAAATCATACTAAATTGGGCATATTAACCCTTAACCACCTACCAGAGGTCATTATTTCGATGGATCTCACGAATAAATTTCAAGTTTGTGGAAATTATGACTGTTTTGAACGGAATTCTAATTGTTTACTTTTAATTTTTGTTTTATTATAATAGTTAAGCCGCTAGACATGCATTTTATTTATTTACATTTCCCATAATCGTCCTAGATTTTAAAATATGCAAAAATTCGTTATTGGTCCCCATGACCGCACGCGTGTGGTTATGAGGCGAAAATTTTCCTCTGAAACGTTCTTAAGGGAGGGGTATGGGTTTCAGCGTTAAAAAAAACACTTTTTTTAGGAATTTTTTTTGAAGGAACGGATGGAGCAAATTTATTGAAACCTTTTGTACATTATTAAGCATACCTTTAACAATACTCTGTAATTTTTTCATGCAGAAATATTGCAAAACAAGCCGGTGATAGAGCTTGCCCCAGAACGTCTTTGAAAAAATACAATTTGCGGTGTTCACTGTATCTCGGTCGGAAATTATCTGAAATCAAAAACCATTAAAATTTAGTCAAAGTATTATCAAATCCTCCCCCCCTCGAGCTCCGATTTTTTTTTTTTCATTTAAAAATTTTTGGTGGCCATCTAAAGTGTAAACTGCTATTTTCCACGAAAAATTCCGCCATTTTGTGGGTGGCAAACCCCCTTGTTGTAAAAAAAAAAAATTTAACGAAACGAGGGGGGAGGTATTTTATATGTAGAAAATGTGTACCAAGTTTCAAATGAATCGGTCTAGTAGTTTTTAAATGGCAGTGAACACGGACTTTGAAAAAGTAGTTTTGAGAAAAACGCGTTTAAAGTTTTTTTACACAGCATAGAAGCATAGAAGACAGCATGAGAAGCGGTCACTTGAAACGCTGTATCTTCGTAAATCGACGTTCGATTTACTTGAAATTTTGACACGATACTTTCGACATGTTGTACATTCAGGAAAAAAATTAAATAGAAAATGCTAAAAAAAAAATTACAAAACCCTACCCCGCCCTTAACAAATTGTTCAATAACTAGAACAAACTTGTACCTTAATTATTGTATTGTAATATACTTTTTGGGTTTGGCTTCTTTTATATTTTCTCAAAGTGGACATTTGTAGGTTTGACTTGCAAATGTTTTTGTGTAATATATAATAGAAAAAAAAATTATATTTTAGTTGATACAAATTGTATTGAGCGAATTTAGTATTACGGTCAGATAATTTGTTTATGAACCGTGCTGGTGCTTCGCCACCGGGAAATTTGAAGTCTGTAATTCTTGTCTCTAACAAAAAAAAAATTCTTTGCTATTTTTATGCAAAAAAAATTATTGGAACTATTTTGTTGTTGTTTTGTTGTTCCAGAAAACTGAAAAAAGTCCGAAAAGATTCAATTGAATAGTGTTCTCTTTTTTTCGACCAATTTTTAAAAACATGATTTTGACGAAAAAGAAAGTATAAATCTATTTCTTCTAAATATAAGCTGTGCCCCAAAAAAAAGAAAAAGAAATTTATTGGCTTAAGATGAAAATTTGACTGTGTCGTGTAAATTTATGACTCTCAAGCATAACACATATTAAAAGTAATGAAAAAAAGTAAAAACAATATACAAATTTTGTAGACACCAATAGGCATTCAAGGTATCAAAATGTTAACTTAAGGGGGTAGTCTCATGTTCGATCTTCAAAAAATCTTTTTTTTTTGCATTTTCTCAAAGGTAAATAAGTTGAGAATATACTGTAAACATTTTAGACCGATACACTACGTCATTTTAAAGTTACAACATATAATAGGGGAGAGCGCACCCTGCATCTGCATATATGAAAATTTTTTCTCTAAACTTTAAACGCGTTTTTCTCGAAACTACTTTTTTTTCGTCGGCACGGATGATTAAAGAAAAACTTTTGGACCGATTCGGCTGAAATGTTTACATATTATTATAAACATGAATGGTTCTGGCGGGTAGCAGAATTAGATGTTTTTATCGATTTCTTTCTGTTTTATATCGATTTTAAACCGGAAAAAACCGTCGATTTTGTAAAAAATTTTTTACAAGGCCGCCATTTTGCTATTTTTCACTCAAATCTTTTAAATCTGCTACGGGCCAGAATGACAACCCTACTGAATAATAATCTTTTTGGAATTTTGATTTCAGATGATTGGGAAAGGAGCAATCAGGGGGGCGATTCACCTACTTTTTTTTGAAGAGACCTACTTCGCCTCACCAAAATGGCCTTAAAAAATTTCTTTTTTTATTTAAAAGAAATGTTTTTGTATTGTTCAATAGTTTAATAATAACATATAATTATCACAAGAAGATTGCATTTCATTTTCCACACAAAAAAAAATCTTAAAAAACCTTCAAAATTTAAGCTCGGACATGAGACTACCCCCTTAATCAGTAGACTGGAACCCTATTTTTAATATTTTCTAATAGGAATCAATATGTTTATTTAATAACGAACTGGAAGATGTAATTTCATCTGTCTACCTTCATTTAACCGGGAAAATACTGGTTTGCTAAATCGAAAAAATACAAAACATTACAATTTAATGGTATGTCCCTACGAAAATTTGAATTTAAAATGTGAAAAAACCCACTGTATTAAATGAAATCCTCCGGAAATTTGGCTTAGCCTTGCCGGACATGGCATTGCCCGGGATACGCAATAATGTCATAAATTTGGTCCAATTAATTATTATTGTATGTCATGTAACGTGTCACGTCACGTGTCATATCACATTTCACATAATGTGTAACGTGATCATGTTGCGGAGTATTCCCGAAAATCGAAACATGTATTTTAAAATTTACTTTTCAGTGTTTTTGCCCATTTCCTGGCTTTCTAGACTAGAAGTCTTAAATATAAAAGTTAGGTACAACGTATCACTGACTTTTTTAAATATCCAACCATTTGGTCAGCGAATGCCCATAAAGCTGCTTGCGTGAGCTCTTCTTCTGTCGACTTGCTTTACAAATTTTGATATTTCTAACTGAAAACTTATTTTTATCAAACAAAAATATAGCCTATGTTACTCAGGGATAGTGTTGCTTTCAAATAGTGAAAGAATTTTTAGAATCGCTTCAGTAGTTCCAGACATTATTCCCTACAAACAGACAAACAAATTTTACCTCTATAATATTGGTATAGATTTTGAAATTAGACATGAAAGGCATGAGTTTGTTCATTTGACATTTTGGAACTATAATTGAAAAAAAAATCATCAAACACAAAAGCTGTGAACAACTCTTAACAAATTTCCTTCAGACCTTTCAACAAACAGATGTTACCTACCCCTTAAGCCTTACGTGAAAATTTATCCTTATACCCTATCACGTGGAGAAAGAAAAAAATCTTATTAAAATCAATGAAAATGGGATGTGGTATGCATTCAAGAAACGAGCCAGTCAGTGTCTTAGACTTGTGTTGGATGTGCGTTCGTGCAGAGTATCCGCGTTTTCATTAACCTAAATAATGTAAAACTGCAAATGCATCTTGTTCACAAAAGATGTGTATACAATTGCCAGTTGTTAATTTTCCTTCGCGAGCAGACACAAAGCTGCAGAGATCGTAGTTTTGACAGCGAAATTAGTCCTCCTACTCGCTTGATACTTTCGCATGTGTATATTACTGCGGTATCTGCAGGTTTTGCTTTTGTGTGACTGGGATAATGAAAACGACCTACATAAGATGCTATGATGCAACATGTAATTTCATTTCTCGTTAGCTAGGTATTTTGCCAATTTATTTTTCTCTTATTCCCGCCAATATTCTAGCAATTCGACCGTAGGAAGAATTGTCTGAATTTTTTTTTTGCAAACCCCTTCTTAGCTAATCTCAAAGTTCCCTAGATTTATAAAACCGGGAATGCCGTGAGGATGGAAGAAAAACGCGAGAAAAGTAAATTTCACACCTGAAGAACTTCTTCTTAGACAATCTCTGCGGTCAGGCAATTATTATTTTTTTTGTTTTTTGGCCAGCAGGAATCACGCTTGGATGCCTTTGAGAGATCTGAAAGTTTTCTTAGCATCAAAAATTCAGACAAAGTTCTGGACAGCAAAAATAATAAAGACAATACTACGAGCCACGAGCTTAGGTGGGTTCGTGGGGTTCATTGGTACAGGAAATATCCGAGAGATTAAGAGAATGCAACCAGAATGCTATAAGTCACTCCCAGGTGATTCATAATGGGCAGTCATTTCCTTGCTCCTCCGGTTTCCAGCATGCGATCATATTCGTGGTGAACAGCAATTACATTTGCATTTTATGGAATCTTCTAGTCCATGACGTCTGAGGTTTGAAGATCTAGGAGGTAGGGCAGAGTTCCGCTGTTAAAACATGCAGAGCTGTAAAACCAAAAGTCTTAGTGGGTTTCGCTCACCTACAAAAGACAATCCGCGGGAAAGCACTCATGCAAAAATAGCAAAACAGTGGCGAAACAATTCCTAATTATCTTTTTATTGGATCGCGTCAGCCATTGGTTGGGGCTCCACGAGTTGTGGGAAAGTTCAGGTCTCGTGGAGTTTTCTCATTTGTCTGTGCAGAAATCTGCTGGTTGTGTACTTCGCGTGGGATAGTGGGGAGATCACAGTAGTCGTTTGCGTGACACAAACGTTTTCCCATTAAATCCGACTGCACCTTATTTTCTAAGATCTTTACAAAATACGTGTGATTTACTGAGACAAAACGATTTCTTTTATTACAGAGCCACATCGTTTGAAGGACACTCTTTGCGCAGAGTCGAAGCCGAAAAAATCAGCGAGTGGCGTATTTTATTTTCTACATTTTTTGTGCAATTCGGGAGTGCCTATTACTGCCCGGTGCTGGTCATCATAAATGTGCTTCTTAACCGCTCAGTTCAACATCTTGCCTTATTTGTAACAATAAAGAATTTTTTAAGAAAATCAGAACGTCTCCGAATTAGTGGACATTTGCGTGGGGTAATGTTCGCAAGATCACCGGAAATCTTATGAATTTGAGCCCACACGCGAGCTGAAGTTGTTTTAAGTTTATGCGCCAACATTTTATGGACTTGCCTCTTAAAATAATAAAATAATTCATCGTTTATCTACTGTCATAAGGACTTAAGACAAGGTTAAAGGGCACGGGAAATTCCTCGTGCTGAAGCAGCGAAAATGTTTAGCCCTGATTATGAGAAGAGAATCTTAAAGCACTGCAGCCCCGTTGCTCGGAGTCTCTACAACACTTTCGACAGTGCCAGTACGTCAACATCGCTGGATCGATTCATACCCTGCAGGTAAGTGAAGCAGATTCCTTGCGAGGCAAACATGTTATCTTTGATCCCAACTTTCTTAAGACTCCCCTGGAGGGAGTCTTTTCGCATTTCAAATGTTTGTTACAACATTCGCAAAAGCAGAATTTCCTTGAAGTATTCGTTTTGCTTTGCATAATAGGCCCGCTTTGAATATATTCAACAGTTGGGCAACAGTCCCCTTAGGTATTTTCCTAAGGATAGAATACATTAATAGCAACACTTATTTCCTTGCCGTCTGTTGCATAATAGTGCCGATTCGATTTCGATTAATTTCAAGCACTCCGCCATGGCTTTCATGCCCATAAATGTAACACGGGACCCGCCAGCACACCGGAATTACACTCATTCATTAATATTCATTTATTCAAATTGTGTGACTTATTTCAACCGCTATCCGGAGTCATGCAGGCGTTAAGGTACTCGTTATTCTTTTCTCGCGGCATCGGCCTAATCGGCAATAGCCGTCTGTCTAGGACAATTATTCGTGCTGGAAGGCACTCACTTGTTGTGCTTTCTTTTTTTTCCCATTTCTAACTTATAGCACATTTACGATATCGTTTCAGGGCGAATAACAATTGGCAGACAAACTTTGCTTCCATAAGCAAATCAAATGAGAATTCGCCGCAGGTGAACAAGAAACAGCGGGACTGTGGGGAATCTGTCCGGGATAGTTTAGCCTATTCGTGCCTGCTAAAAAATGAATTGCTTGGGACTGCGATTGAAGATGTGAAATCGGTCAGTGATGATCGAAATGAGAATAATTACATGCCCAGTGCGAAGCGCAGCTTATTCAAATATCACTCACCAACAAAACAAGTAAGTCATTTATTCTCTTATTTTTTTACTTGTGTTTTTGAATTTTGTCCAATTTCTGCTGTACGGTAGGGAGTATCTCATTATTTCCTTGAAGTTTTTGGCCTTGAAACTTAAAGCTTGAACAAAAGATTGTGGTGGCTTGCCAAAGCGATAAAAGATAAAGAGTCTTCGTCGGGTATCATAAAAGCTTATTTGCATGTAACATAAAACCACCAATTCAGGTCCGTCTTGAAGGCAGCAAAATTAGAAACTGATTTGATTCTCATCAGACGCTCTATATGGACTTTCTGTTTGAGCTAATTAAGTCGTAAAATATTGGGTAGAATAATGTGTTCTGACTTTCGTACAAATATGAAGTGCATTTTCGCATTAAAGCGATTTAATGGTGTAGCTACCACTTTTGGGGTTTCATTAGCGTCTAGTGTCTACTTAATACTAGCTTTGCTCACAACAGACTAGACTTAAGGACTTAGACTAGAATGTCTGGTTAGAAAGGAAAAAAAACAAATTTCAATTTTTTTTACTGTTTTAATATATAATCAAAAAAACATTTTGCATACTGAAGTATATGGTATAATATAAACTTATGACCCTTTTTTTCGAAAACACTGACTTTGAGGTTTGAAAGGGGTGGTACTCCGCGGTGTCCTCGATAGTAGCATTTTATAGTGTATGTGTTGTTGTTGCTGAGCTGTTATTGTTTTGAAAAATCACTATTCGTGTATTAATCTTTTAATGCGAAGTCGTCACGTTTCGTTTCGTTCGCTTAGAACATCTTTAAGATTGACTGCTCCTATTTTTCCTTTCTGCGCTCATATTGTTATACGCGTCTTATGACATTTAGGGAAAATTTTAAAATGTTGAAAAAAAAAAGATTCTGAAATTAATTTAAGAAAGTGCGCAAATAGTCATTTTATTTTGATTTTGACAAACCTCAACTTCGACAGTCAACTTTAGATCACATCTGCAGTTCTCTCTCACTGATAGTTGTATGTACGAGTATGTATGTACATTATATCTTCAGCGAGTAGACCTTCACATTATATTCAAGCTTATGCAAGACTGCTACTTGCATGTTTTAGTTTTCAGCACAGCATAGCGTGCGGTCGGCCACAATCGTTTATAGTTCTTGTCTATTGCCCCCTTGTACAGAGCTACACCATTCGACCGACAATCACGACATGTTAAGTCGTGTCGATTCTTAGCTGCAGAGTTATTCTGGGCATGTACTCTTTACTGTTATTAGCAAGCAAATTCTGCAACGCGCTAATTACCAAGTTTTACTTGCTTTACTTCCATGTTTTTCGATGGTGATGAGATATGTAGCAGACTAATATTCGCGAATTGTCATCATTTACCACATAATTTTATTAAGGTGATATTTTATTATTTTCTGTGAAGGTGCAGCCTTACTTATAAGTGTTGATTAAATTTTACCTCTTAAACAGTTGTTTAGGACAAATCCTTGCTTATAAACGCTGTTGCCTAATTAACAGTCTGACGTTCATTTAGTAAAAATTAATTAAATGTAAGGGTCTGTGATTTTCGAATTTTCAGCTTTAAAATACTTTTTCGTTTGCATATTCCATTGCTAAGTCGAATTTAACGTTAAAAATTATTTCGACTGTTTGTCTGTACGACCGGATTTAACTGAAGCTGTTAACATAAAATTTACAGAGTTTATAGACAGTAAGCCTGGGAAAAATTTAGTTTTTTTTCTACTATTTTTTCAACATTCTATGATGATGTTTTTGCCCGCCGAATAGTTTTGCCGATTTAGCTTAACCATAGCAGTGTGCCCAGTGTGCAAATACTAACAGTGATCACTGGTTTATTTATATCTATTTGCATGTACATATTTACGGTACAGTACCAATGCCCGAATATCTGAAATGACGACCAGTTGACTATCGAACTTAGATTGCGGCTAATTAACGGATTGTTGTTAATGAATATACATACATATAGGGGTTTTAGGGGACGCTGATTTTGAATCTGTCATCGATAGATGATAGAATATGGCAACCGAAGCTTCTCGACTTCAAAGGATTGCAATGAAAACGGGACCTTTTATGTCCTCGGGATCGCTGATCTAGGATCTATTATTAAAATTTGAAAGTTAAAGATGGCGGATCCATTATGGTGTTATATTGTCAACTTAAAAGGATTTCCGTGTAATTGAATATACCCACATACAAAGATTTTTAAAAATGATTATTTAAAATCGTCTATCGAAATATAAGATAGCGGCCAAAAGTTCTTAAGGTAAATGATTTTTTTTGGTACTTAACATAATGTCTGTGGTTTCGACATAACTGCGTTTTCCTCATTTGTTTATTTACACTGTACTAAAATATACACAAACGTGTCAAACATTTTTGTCTGTTTGTCGGGACTAATCTCGGTAACGGAGTGGAGTCAACTGAAACACTGACAATCGCTTTATGTTTTGAAATTTAACATAAAACTATAAAAAAGACGAGGGGAACTCGAAAGATATTGTTAATTCGCAATGATAAAATTTTTTCCATAATAGCTTCTGTGGTGAGCATATTGAATTCTTCAGACATGGAAGTCCAACTTTGATCCATTCACTTTGACTAGTGGAATTTCAGGAATTAGTCTGCTGAATGACACCGTCAAGAGTTTCTCGATAAAACAAATTTTAGTTGTATACTTTGAAATTAGACTGTTCCATACATATCGCCATTGTGCAATATTAAGGATTTCTTGACAGGATATGTTTTCAGAAATTTCAAATATCTGTGTATAACCAACAGTACTTATTTCATCCCCAAACATGTTATTTGAAGGACATTCAAGGTCTCCTTCAGGCTAAGCCTTAAAACCACAAATTGGAACGTGCGATTTATAAATCACGGAAAAAACCAGTCATGTTGCTTACGTAAAAGTTCAAAGAAACTAGGAAGATTTTTTTTTTGTGTGAATTAATCTCCAGAATCGTAAAAAAACAAAGATTTCCCCAAACAATTCAATCGCAGTCTTCCAACCAGGATAAAAGCTAATCCGTTGCAGGCAGATATTTTATGAACTCACTGACAGGTTTAACTCTAAAAAAAAAAAAAAAATTATTTCTCCTCAAAATTTCCATAAAATTTATCTCGCAACACGTCCAGTTAGCCGCAGCTGACATCGAAATCTGCCTATTAATTTCGTTCATCAATTGCCAGAAGAAATAGTGAATTTGAATGAGAATAGTCGAAGGCGATTAACTTAAGCGTTTTACCAAATTAACCATGTTGGGCCATGCACAAGCCCCTGAGAATGGAAAAGAAATTTACGTGTTGAATTTTAGCGCGAAATTTATGCCTTTTAGCAGCAGTCATTTGCATTTAATTTGCACGGAGCAATACGCCAATAGATAGCTGTTGGAAGATAAATTTGCCAGAATTCTTTTTTCTTCCTTGTGCTTCCTTTAAGATGGTTTTGAATAGATTTGGGACTGTATCTATTATATTATCGTAAATATATCGTCATCTAGTTGTCTTCTTAACAGAACTGAAATAGAAAAATAAGTCAAGTTTCTGTAGTACTCTCAAAGGTGCTTATTTTGGAACTTAAGAGAATTATTTGCCAAATATTTACCTTGCCGCCAAAATTCAAACCACTCAATGAGGAGCTTAGCCAAATGAGGCTCTCTTCACCATCAAAAACGACCATCACACTGTGATGCGCGTGACTTGACGCTTTTCAGATTGATTAATCCCATGCATAAGTAATTTCAGTAATTCGTGCTTTGTTAATTGGAAATGAATTTACTGTAAGTCCCGATGTACTTGCCTCTTGCCAAGTGGCAACTAGAAATCCTTTTTAGCGTATAATTAATGATCAATCGAGTTTTACGTGTTTTCACCGCTGCTGCCGTCACCTTAGAAAGTTGGCGAATACTTTTTATCCAGCCGTCCATTCCTAACAGGCGAGGCAAAGCAAGTGGGCGGTGCGGTGCGTTAAACTTCTTGAGAGCATGATCGAACACGCTCCCAAGCCACACCGTGACTAACACCTTTTTTTCCATGATTTTTGCATTTTTGCTACGGCTGTCAGGTTTTTATATATTTAAATCGATTGAGAAAATTTATTAACATTTCAGTTTATTGGACGTTTCATTCACTTTACATATTTTGTTTGCAACGTTTACTAATTTAACTGCACAATCATCGAGAGACTGCTAGTCACGAGTCGTCTATCGATACCTTCATCCTAAATTTAGTTGTTTACGACAATTGCTATACCCATCACCTAACTGCTAACACCTTAATACCTTTCTGGATTCTGCATCATTTGTTATTCCATGTTCCTCAAGGGTGGGCTTTATGACCTTTGCTCTTTTCGTAGTATCAGTAATGAATGGTGTTAATTAGTTAATTAAATTTCTGTTTACGAAAGAATCAATTTATTATCTTGACCAAGCCAAGAAGCTATATTAGGATTGCTATCTGGGTTACCAGGTCGTTGCAGGATAAACAAATTTCAATCTGCGCGTGCATCTTGAGCTGCAATACTGCTGAATTTAATCTAATTTCAATGCCAAATTTCGTTATCTGGAAAAATTCGTCTACAACTTCTCGGCGTCTTACCTAATCACTCAAGCTACGGTCAAGCTGCGATAACCTTTCTGCTGCATTTCAAAATCATTTTCCCATCTATCTACTCCTTCCTGCTTTGAAAATGGAATCGGGGTCACCTAAAGTCGAAATTTTCAAGAAAGTGTCGAAATCCGATAAGTGCAATGCAACGATTTAATGCTGTCGCTTCAAATGGGGAGAGCTAATTCAGCACAATGAGCCACGATGGCGCGGGAATTTGCATTTTATTTCTTCAGACTAAATTGAATATAATTCAAGTTTGTTCAGATTCGATTGTCGCGCAATGATCGCCCCAAAGTGCACTGCCACTGCAGCAGATATATGCATGAATTTGATCTCGCCTGCATCTATGGATCCGAAGGGGGTTATTGAACCTTCCAACGGATCCAAGCGGTCGTTACCAACAAGTGAGCAGTGAATTGGCTTCAAGCAGCACGACATAGAAAGAGCACAATGCTAATTACCATCAGACTACCTTTCGATTAGCACAAGTATCGTAATTAGATTCTAGTGGCTCCGTCAATTGGCTGTTATGATTCAGAACTGCTCGGCCTCACTTCCTGCTTTAAGTGCTGAGAGTTTTCGCTCACTTCCTGTCCAGTGGGTTTATCTACCTTTAATTCGCCGTGAGCTGGATGAAGAATGTTATCGCTTCTGGGCTGGTTTGTTACATTCCCAGATATACACAGAAGAACATTTCATGTTAGCTTTACGTGCAAATGCAGTAAACATTAAATTTTAAGGGTTTTTTTTTCTATGTAACACTAAAGAGAATCCAAGCATGACCAAGAAATTCTACCGGACTTTGATAAGAGTTGCTTCTTCAATTTATGTTACAAAAGTCGTAAAATTGCAATCTGAACGAGGTTTAAAATTGTAATGACTTCAGAAACGCTGATCTTGGAATAAAATTAACCGCTACTCATCCAATCCACACTCAGTAGGTCCTACACGCTATTAAGCGATCGTGTAAAGAGATCTATGTGCGTTTCTAATAAATTAATTTAATTCCCCCATTCGCCATGAAGTAAATGTAATTTGCATTTTTTTTAACAAATAATGCAAAATTTGTCGTTCCATTAAGTGATGACTTCATGAAAAATATGACAATTTTTCATACAGTCCGTTCAAGATTAACAAGCAGAAAAATTTTGGAAACATTTAACTACAAATCTTAGATCATCACATCTAGCAGTCTGTCAGAGTATGGATTACGTTTTAATGAAATTCCACTTATTTTAACTCTTGTCCACACTAAAGTAAGGAGCTCAACCTATTTACGAATTAAAGAAAATAAATATATTATAATTATATAACAATTCCAATTATTGAAAAAGTACACAATGAGCTCCATTGTGCTTTATGTAGGCATATCGATTCTGTCAAGTATATTAGTAGTCGCCCTGTTAGTAATCGGCAAACATCATAACAAAGCAGGTACACCTTGTTAGCACCTCCAAACCAGTGCAACAGACCTGAATAGTTCTTGGCATAAAATAAATGTGCTTCTGAAAATATTCACACAGTGCCAGTTAGCGCTTTATTGACTACAGCAAACAGTTATAAAATTATGACCGTCATAAAGTTTAGACCGTTATAAATTAAATTAATCTGAAACATTTTGACAGCCGTAAAGTTATAAAATTAGTTATACCTGCAATATATTGGTCTCAAATTTAACATGACAGTCACAGTGTCATTCATAAATTGCTTGGTAATTGGTAAGACTATTAGAGACGTCACTGATATATTTATGTAGAGTATTAACTTGCCATCCACAGTTGTTACAGCAATTTTTTATGCTGTATTTTTTAACTGTTTTCATGAATTCAGCGTCTGTAATCGATTGCGCATATCAGCAATTGGTCTTTTTTAAACTGAATTGCGCGGTCTATGATCTAGATCTCTTTACCCGACAACGGAAGGGTTATGTGTTTATCAGTCAATGTGTGTATGAATGTATGTTTGTTGTATGTTTGTCCGGTTGTTACGGCCTAGAGCCCTACTGGTTTAACTGATTTGGATAAATAAGGGGTCGTGTATTAAATATATCGTATTAATCCTCCGGGTGCCATGGGCCTGATTAAAGCATTAGTACATACAAATGCTGATCTCTCTGCGGCTCAGAAACTGCACTACCTAAAATCTAGTGTGACTGGAGAAGCCCAACCAGCATACATACATATATAACTTACAACAAGATATGTGACGTCATTCTAAACCAAATATAGCGTACGACCCAAGATGGTGGATTACATTTTTCTTCACACCCCCTTGACATAACTATCAAACGAAAGGGTTTGACGAGCAGAATACATCCAAATATGTGGCGTCTTTCTAATTGCAATATGGCGGACGCTTCAAGATGGCGGATTACATTTTTCTTCACAACTCCTTGACATGGGTATCATATGAAAGGGTTCAACGAGCAAAATACGACAAGCTATGTAACGTCATTTTCATAGGATACAATTTGTGGACGTACTATCATCATGATATAATGTAAAATTAAAAAACCAGACAATGGGAAAAAACGAAAAGTATGAAACAAGAAAATATTCATTCTTTCTTTACTATTTATTTTATTTACTTTCTACCCAGTACTGTCCAGTATGTGATCTATTTACGAAGTGGAGAAATTCGGTTTTCTATTTCCGTTTACCTGATATGTCTATTTGTCTTAAGTTATCGTTAGGTAACGATTTCCCATGGAGCTACGTATGTATGTATCTCAACATAGGTTAACGACTTTAGCCAAATTAGAGTACAATTATAGCTACAGTCCTATAAGGTCACACGCTTTGTTTGCTGTACCCTCAACACCGAGTCCAACTAGCAAAGCATTCTTCTGTGTTTTGATTTTCCTAAACAACCATGGTAAAAGGAAATGACGTAAAACTAACGAGTTGGGATCATCCAATCAAGCGCTCATTCAAAGTTAGCTCTCAAACGTTCCGATGCGATTCCCGAAATAGTGTCTAATCGGTGCCCCATTTACGTCCCTTATCTGCCGGCAATGTGTACAAAGCAACGCCCACCTGTTTGTACGCCTGCCGGAGCCGGACTATATTGCAAAAGCACTCGAGTATCCGTGCTTTTTGCCTTTGCCATACTCCATAATTTTATACAGTCGACCGTGTTGGCACACATCTTGTTTACAGTTCACATGCCGCAAATTGTTGCTGCTCATCGGCTTTCCTAAGAAAACTGCGCGTCTTATCGCCACCTTCACGCCTCCTTTATCGGAGTTATGGCGGTGCATGTTTACTCAGAAAAATGATCAATAACGTTTTCAAGTAACTCTCTCGGAATGTAACCGTCTCGTTGCAGGTGAAGTGAAAGTTCTCCCCTATAAGCAGAAATCGATTTCCATACCAAATGCTTATCTCATATGTGATAAAGTTGCTTAGAAGCACACTCACCTTGAGGCCGGGACTCAATCGCATTAGTGAGAGGTGTGCGCAAAAACCGCACAGAAAACTAGTAGGTAGCACTGTTGCCTAGTTACATTTTGTTGCAGTACAGTTAGTACTGAGAATGTCAAGGAAATTGTGCGTGAAATGCATGTGGAATATTGATGGGACCCTATAATCTGCTGGACTGGACTCATGCACGATTGTATACGTATAGTGCGTTCGGAGCTCTCATAGAAAATGTGTAACCTTAGCCAATAGTCCTATTTAGCGCACGCACTATTCACCTCGGACATTGGGAAATTTGCAAATTATGCGTAAATTGCATAATAATTCAATGCACGCACCCTGCTGCTTACCTGTTTGCCTACCGTAGTACCGTCTATTTGCTTACGTGTACCCAGGCTAACCAGCCGAGTGAGTCGATTGGAAAAATCACGTAGAAAATGTAAACGTGAAAAATGTTTAACGCGATTACAACTTCTACCTCACGACAACGATGCGGCGACGACGACTTGATGATCCGTCTGAGTGCTTATAGATGAATTCTAATTACCTAGCACGCTCTGGACATAATTGTCAGCGAAGCGCCATTAGAGGTGACCTTTGATTCGGCACTTGTACTTGAAGGTAATAAAATTGCTTGGGAAGATCTTTTCTGCATGTTCAGGCCTCTCAGAAGCGGGATTATGTAATGAAGGAAAATTGAGCACTTTACCCCAGGGATAGTGAACATTTTTATGTTTTTTGTCTTTCGATGTGCTCATGTGCCTGTTGATGGGGTTTTCGTCGTCGTGCACATCTGGTCATTTTTGTTCGTGTACTACAAGCCGTATCATATTTGGTGTCATATGCTTTTTAAATTTCCGTATCCGGAGGGTTCAAACGAAACCCTATTAGTATTGCCACAATATCTTGTCCTATAAATCGCAGACTATTTTACCCAATACCACAAATCGTGTAATTGCTTTTGATTCAATTTTGTTTACAATTCCGTGCCTCAAAACTAAAAAGAGAACCCTTATAGGATCACTTGTTTGTTCGTCTGTCTGGCTGTCACAATCGAATTTTTCTGAAACGGCTACGGGTATCAAGTTAAAATTTTAAAAATTTACAAATCTTGGTAACTTGCGTATATTCCAACAGTTAGAAGCCGAAGAATATTTTTCTTCTAATTTTATAAGGCCAAAAACTAAATATTTCAGTATTTTATTTATTATTTATTTTATTTTGTGTACAAATTCATCATAAGTGTATAGTGTTTGACCACGAAAATGCGAGACCACACACAAATTTGGTCACTCGTCAAAAATTGTTGCAGCTTGGTTGGCATGCGTTGCCACAACGACCGTATAACCCAGACCTTGTGCTATCAGAGTTCCATCAATTTCGCTCCTTGTAGAGCTCCTAGAATTATAGAGCGTTTGCTTCTGAAGACCTCATCAAACAGCACCTTGACAAATTTCACGCAGAGAAATATATGGTAGAAAGTTTTATGAACGCTGTACGAGTCAAATTTGCCGAGGGATGGCAGAAGGTCATCGAATAACACAGCCAATACATTCATTACGTATATTAAATAAACACACCTGGAAATCGAATGAAAAACAACACAACATTTTGAGACTCTCTATTTTAAAGCTTTCGGCATCTGCTTTGCTAATTTTATTTTATTTTATTTTTATTTGCATATTTACATACAAATTTTGAATAATATAAATGATGTCTTCCTTAAATTAGACAAAAAAATTATGCAAATAATACCGGCCGTTATCATGAATTCAAACTTGCATGCTAAAATCAATTGCAGAGTATTCATGAATTTAAACTTGCTTTATAGAGTGTTCATCATTGCAAATTTTTAGATAAGTTGATTGCTATTTTGCAAGTAGATTGAAGCTTGCGCGTAATTTGCATTCATAAACTTGCTGATATGCATGTTTGTTTACTTGCATGCATGCAAGTTTGAATTCTTGAACACGCCCACCATTTTACAAGTTATATGGTAAACTTGTTTCCATTACAAAATTTTTTTTACCACTACCGCTGATCGACACAATTTCATTCGAGTTCAGTGAGCCTTACTTATTTTCGTACTATAACTTACCCGGCTGCGCGTGAAATTTGACCTGAGGCCAAAAAGCGGCTCCGGCACTATATCACAATATATCGCGCCTATTAAGCAACTTAATTTAAGCAGTGCCTCATGAATGCAAATTAGATCTGTGACAACGTGAAAAATGTGAAAAATTCAGAACATCGGAGCTATTTTGATGTAAACTTAGAATGCTATCAAAATGCCAAAGAACGGGTTATGCGTTCATACCTCAAGCGGCTCGACAGATTTAAGGGATTGCTAACATCACTATAGCTCTAAAGCTGCTCATTAATTCAAAGTCCTTAGACCGGAGAGGGGGAGGGAAGATGTCAGAAAGTAAAGTGAAACATTTACATATTAGGCGAAAGCTCTCGGTGGCATTTTACCACGAGCCGAGAATTTTTTTTTTTTATACTTTTTATAGACTCCATTAGCTCGTGCCATTTCTTAACCCCAGAACCTAATTGGCCATCATTCTGGGTGTTAGTTTGGAAATGACGTAAACCAGCCGAGCCTCACAGGTGATATGGTCCGGGTGCACGCACTTTCGGCACATGGATCTATTAGGACAACTGGTCCATCGCTGGACTGAAGTTGGCGATCGCTGAATAATTCATGATCGCATTCTAGATTGAGGATTATAATCTGGCCCCTCTTGCTAATGAGGTCCGCCTAATGACTTTGTCTAACTCCGCCTCGAAGTGAAATTTTTTTGTTTATTTTTGTTAAAAAAGAAAGAGGTGGGCACCAGTAATACTTCGAGACAAATTTGCCCAGTAAAAGGATTTTTGTTACTTTGCCGTTTTGTGAAGTGTTTGCTTAATGAGGTGGCCCTGCGTAAATCACGAGTAATGGCCTAATACAATTTGCATGTCGCAATAAAGTAAGTTGAAATGCTCCTGTCTAAGAGAAGTAGGTACTGCCCACTGCGGGTCAACAGTCTCAGGTTCTGCATAAAACGCAATTCCTCAAGTCTTCTCAGGCTTACTCGACAATCCAATAGCCGAAAAAAGACGTTGTATATCTGATTGTTACTTTCCTGCTAAGTCTGAGACATTTCATGCAAAAAAGTGGCATATAATAAACCGAGTTAAGAGTGATATTGGCGGGAAACACTTTTTTTAAAAAACAGATTCGGGGAAACTCCTCCCGGTGTGCAGGTATATTGCCATTAACGCGGCTATAATTGTTCCTACAATTACCGGTTGTATAAAACATGTAATGCAAGTCGTCTGACAGTGACGATGCCCAGGGCGAGTGGGAATGGCTCGAGAGTGTGCCGTCACCGCACAGGTAAATTTGGCGGCAATGCGGTTGATGAACTGCAATACTTCCTTGCATCCGTTTCCTAGCTAAAGCGACAGCAGATTTTCATAACACTTTGCCTACAGCAGGTATTGCGAACTTGTGGCACGTGTACCGAAGGTGGTATACAAAAAGTACTTGGGACGGCACTTTCGCCTGAAAAATTAGCTGATTTTTGAGAGTTTTTTAAACTGTCCAATTCATTTGAAAATTGCTAGGGTTATTCAGTAAGGTTTAATAAATTGGGTACAAAAAGTAATAATACAAAAATGTTACTAACAACAATTATAGCGTCTGATGTAATATCTCATCGGGGAAAATGCTTCTCTTAAAATCGAATCCAGTAGGCACCACTATGCATGTTGCAGGGTGCATAAATACGAGAAGCTTTTGACTCACAATCAAAATCACATGATGTAAAGGCACAAGAACACTGTGACTTGCGAGCTATGACTGGTCACAATTTTTTCAGAATAGGGCTATCAGACTATTTTAACTAATTGACGGTTCTGTAGACGTACCGGCGATACCGAAAGGAAAAGCCGCAGCAAAATATATACTAACTGAATATATTCCTTTTACAAAATAACTATTGAGTGAAAATTTTCGTTTTACAAAATATTTACAGACAGAAATTTGCCTTTTAGAAAATGTGTTGATGTGCCATGTATTTCGCGGTATTCGTGAGTATTGCGAATATTTTGTCACGGATATTTTATCAGCGGTTATATTTTTCTTGACGCCTGTGCTGTTTTAAATTATTTAAACAAGATTGACGAAGACTACTCGAATTCTTCCGATAATGTTCCTGGTGGTGTCCTCTGTAAATGTAATGCCGAACTCCTTTTTTGTTTAATTGATAATTCCTATTTTTAAGAAAGAGTAAGATAATTTATTTCAAAGTTATGTTCCTATTGCTAAACTGTCCCCTATCCCAAAGAATTTTGAGGCCATTGTAACGGATTACTTGACCTTCTATTGCTGTTCTCTTTTATCTGAGAAACAGCGTGGCTTTGTTAAAGGTTGATCGACAGTTACAAATTTAGTAGAGCTCCCCAGTTTTTGTGTAACGAATTTGGAAAGGCGAGAACAAGTTTTTTGCATATACATATACTGATTTAAGGGTTCATCCTAGTTTACCAACTTAAAATTTATTTTTTTTTTTTTATGGTGAATTTCGAAAGTAAATCACTTCAGAAATATCATGTTAAAATTTCATAAAGATAGGAGCAGTCTAACTATATTTTTTCGATTTTATTCGAGCGCGCTCTCCGGCGTGCTATTGAGTATATGAGCGCTTGTTTCGCCTCTCTTCGGTGCTCTCGGCTTTGTAAATGCAAACAACTTTCCTATTTATACTTGAAAACAAGTTATATTAGTCTATTCTAATACCCAAAAATCTTATATGTATGTTATTTGAACGTTAGTCTCGTTTTGCGTAAGTACAATTTTTTCATGATATTTCAACAAAAAAACTTTACACGCGTTTTTCTCAAAATCACTTTTTTTCATACGGTGTTGTAGTTTTCTCCGAAACGGTTTAACCGATTGTTCTGAAATTTTTACCAGACATTTGTCACATGCATGGGTATCGTGTATACTAGGATTATTTCAAAATTTTAATTTTATCTATTTTTTTTAATCGAAAAATCATGAAAAAAGATGTTTTTTTCGAACATTTTTTTTAAAATAGCCGCCATTTTGTTATTTTTCCATAAAAATTAATAATTCTAGTATACACGATAGCCACTGGTACACTGAATCTAAATTATCCTGGATTTTGTATTTCAGGCAAATCTTCACTAAAAAATCAACCACACCGTTGACATAGGTTTTTCTATATGCCTGCACGAATTCCGCCATTTTGATTGTATTTATTATGAAAAATTAAAAAAAAAAAATTGCTTCGCATTTATTAAGAGTGTATTTAATTAACCTAAAAAGAATTGAAACGATATATAATTTACGGGCTGTAAAATAAATTCTCCAAAACAGCTTAAATTCCAGGCCTTTAATCTAGGATGAACCCTTAATCATGGCATTCGACAAAGTCGCCCATAGAGTGTTAACTTTTAAAATGACTGTGACTTGGTTTTTTCATCGATATTATTCAATTGATTAAGTCATATCTCAAAAACATCTTGACCTGACAGTGTTATCGTGCTGTCTGCTGTTCCCCAAGGTAGTCATCTCGGACCCTTGTTATTTACAATCTGCATTAATGAGTTGTTTCCTCTAATTCAAAATGGACATATTTTAGCTTATGCTGATGACTTGAAGATTTTCAGTGCGATCGAATCCTTACAAAATGCCAATTAGCCGGTAAAATGACTATTAAGTTTTCTCTGCTACATCTAACACGTTTATTTATTTGTTTAAACTTTTCAAAATATTCGCTCCTTCGTGAAACAGCTGATAGGCCAGAAAAATTAGTGTCTTCACCAGTCGAGTCGATTGAAATCCACAATCGCAGTAGGACCCAACTCTTTGTCAGATATTTTTGTTATTTTTAAGCTTTTCGTACCCTAATTGGAAAAACGGAACACTCATGACCTAACTCCGGTGTCTGTTCGTCCGAAGTGTCTGTCTGTCACATTTTTATGTTGAGCGCGAATTAGTTATCGGTCGACGTTGACTTGTTCGAACCTCCAGATTAGAAATTAAGAAGGAAGGAAAATGTTTAAAAAAAACGACGCAAAAATATCGAATGTGGTATATTGGTTGATGGCATAACTCCATCCTCTTTAGTCTGATTTGTATAATAAAAGTTTAGGTACAGGTGCTTCAATCAGAGTTTCTTTAATAGGTGAAAAAAACTATTCAATCAATTTAGATTGCTGGGGAAGATATTGAAAAGATGAAGCGAGGGAAACCTGTTTACACAGCGGTAATTATCACAATCAAGAAAAAATTTACCCCCCAGAGTAGTTGCTTTAGATAAATTGATTGCACAGCTGAAAAATATCGTCTATCTTCGAAACCATCTTGTTCTGCTTACTTCACCTATGTGCCGGTTATTAATTTTCGTAAATTCTTTCTTCCTCGCAAAAAGAGATTTCTCTCGACAGGTAACTCTTGTCTAGTTAATTTATATTGACAAGCTTTCAATCACGGAATTCTCGAAAAGCTGAAAAAAATTGATCACCTAAAAATCTTGCGGTTTATTGAACCTCCACCATGCGCACTCAATGGCACTCGTCATAGGCCCAAGGAATTCCTTAAAAAAAAGACAAATTTTTACGTGGACTTTTCGACATCACCTCTTGGCCATGTCTTAAGTTTAGTCATCGGCATACCGCAAGAATTGGGAACTACATTCTCTCGTTAGAGCTTGATGGAACCGCAGAGCGTAATCAGTCGTAAATTATCAGCAAACCATCGATAAATATGTTTGCTAAGAATGAAGTTGTGCCAGACTCAGCGTGAGGTCACTTTCGACAATGTGACAAAGCGTGCGGTATGTGGTAAAAATAAGAATTCTATTAGAGGAGCCCCATTTGTCACCATCAAAGAGCGGTTTATTAGTCATCAGACACACTGCAGCGAGATGTATTCCTTATAACAACATTTTTGGAAAAATTATCGGCTAAAATTAGCAATTTCCAAAAATGTTTCCTCTAAGCCATTACCCAAGAAGGGGATGTGCAGAGATTTTCCCGCACAAGTTCTACTCGCGGCGGCTAACACTAAAAGCCTGCCATGTAATTAATGAAGCTGAAATGGCTCAGCTATTCACTTGGTGACCCCAAAATTCTGAGGATAATCGTAGCTATAAGCTATTCACTTCTGTAGGAAAAGTCGGCACGCTGCATCGCCATCGGCTAGATTAATGAAATTAATTTTAATTTAACTTTTAATTAAGGCCTTATCTCTGTGCCAGACTTCGCTGAATTTTGCCTGCCATGACTAAATGAATTGAGAAATTGATTGGGTCAGGCCGTAGGAGGCGTTTCATTTACAAAGATAATTTAATAAACGCGTACATCTCTCTAATCGTCAAATTAATTTTCAGTTTTATATCGTTAGCGCCGAACTTAAGGGGAGTTTTCGCATAGGTGAATTTTAGCTTGGACTATAAAAATATTTAAGTGTCTTTCTGTCATGCTATATTAGATACTCGTATCATAGAAATAAAATAAAAGCACAGTTCCGTGGGTAATTTTTGTTTGCACGAGTTGGATCTTGTAAGCTCTCGTAAACCTAGATCTTTCCGCCAAATATTCCATAAAATGAATGGACACAGCTCGATGTGCTGACGATCGATATTCGAATAACTTGCTCTAATAAACTATTACGTTCGCGAACTGAACCACGATTTTCGAAATAAATTTTCACATTTGCAAACGTTGTTCGGGTGTAAGTCTATTCATAGTGAAATGGCAAAACATACTGAGCACAAATCATCTGTTAGCTGTCACTTTATTTTGTTTCAGACATGGTATACATCATGGATCACTAGTTTTCATTACATGGGGTTGGATTTATTTCATAACCTTTTTGACCCCCCAATATTATTCCATAATTGTCCGAATTATTTATCTATACTCAGCATTGGGCCATAACAAGTTTGAACTACATATGTCAAATTTCAAATGTGTGTCAATCTCCAATTCAGAGAACAAATTAGTCATTTATACTAGCGATCTAGGTAAAATGAATATGTACCCTTTTAGATGTGAGACATGGTGCTAAGTCCTGCTGAATAGTCCAACTTGCATTTCCAAGCACATCCCTTGTAGATTCCATTACTTCTCTTATGTCAACATTAAGGCATGTAATTATTCTATTCCCAAACTCCGTAATATAAGAAAGCCCCCACACCATAATTCCAACAGGAATTCCATTAAAATTTGTAGAGCTGGTTCATAAACTCCTGGGATGAACTTACTAAGTAAAGCGATTATTTTTTGCACAGAGTTATTAATTTTATATCCTTGGTCGATGGATGATTGATTCTTTTTATCCATATTTATCCATTTTAACAAGCGCAAGACAACTGAATGACAATAATTCAATCTTCAAGCAATTTCGCTATTATTATAACCATTCAGAATTTATGAAGCACTTGTAAGCACACTGTATTCGTTTCCGAGGGCTATAGTTTCAATACCTTCGCCACTTTAGGGTGCCGTAGTCAACTATTGAACCTTATAGTTTCGTTCTGTCCCTCTGGCTTTGTTGTGTCCTCCCATACTCTCATTTATATACCTATTGAGATAAAATTTAGTATACGGACGTAGATTCATAGAATCACAACACAGCAAAAATATTCAAACTTTTAGAAATGATTTTTTTGGATTTGGATTTACCCCACTAAATAGGGTGCTAGGTATCCTAGAATGTAACAAATTTGTTTTCGGAACGAATGGCCACGAATTATTTGCTTTCAAAGTTGTTATTAAATCCATGAGCACGCTCGCTCCCAGCATTTCTTCCAGTACGCTGCCGACCGGCCTTCATTCATAACCCTTCGCGTTGTTTCAATATGCATCGCATCGCAGCAAGCAAAACTCATAAGTATGTACTTAGCATTTTTTAGTAATCGGCTCTGGCACCGCAGCCATTTGACGCACACACCATCACTTCAATGAAACTGCTGAAGCAACTGATGCAAAGAGATACTGCAATTGCCCAGGATTTTCGCTATTTGCTCACCAGTCTCAATGGTTTTTCACAGGCACCAAAGTTTCCGAAATTAATCTAAGTTAGGCTTATAACGCAATAAAAATTAGCATAAACTGATTTGGTGCAAATTTGCCAAAGTTTCTAAACTACTATTTCATTCTATCCTGTTAGAGTTGATATTCATAAAACATTAAGGTATTAAGGTATGGCCTCTAATTTTTTGTGTGTTCCCACCAAGCCGGCGTGTATGTCTTTGGTGGAAATTGTTTTCATGCCGAAGTATTTGATGACGGCTCTGACTTCGTTTTTCTCCATTGTCGTGTTAACTCTCCTGACTGCTCGTATTCAAATGAATGTAAATATTTCCAAAATGTAACGGCAGATTTATGTGATTTTTTTTTATCAGTATCTAGTAACGACCTAAGCAGGCTATCAAATTTATTTTTAGATTTTTGTGACCACTGGAAATATGCCATTATCATTACTTTTGGATGCTCTCTCGTATGTCCAAGTTTCACATGAATTATATTTGATTAAAATATTTGTGTTATAATTAAATTTAAAACAAAATTCATTCACTGGGGCTTCTAGGGATAAATTCATCATTCTCCTTTGTCTGTTTATGTAGTTGCAAAACTGAATTTGGTCTTAATTTACAAGTCCTACAATGAAGAGAATGCTCGTCAATTAGTTGTAATGTCACTTGCAATGTTGTCGATTCTAAGCGAGTTTATCTAAGAAATCTGCTACCAAATCTGACTGCCCAAATCGGACGTTGCCCTCGTCTGCATTTATTCGCCAGATGAGTTTTATGATCACCTCCAAGACTGCTTAATCTCTCTATTTCCTTCGTGATTATATAAGAACGACTTTAACACTTCTTTCAGAATTTCCAGATTTTTTTTTCCCATAAAAACTTGAAATGCTGAAGAATAGAAAAAAGAAGAATCGTGTACTTCGCCAATCAAAGTTCATTAAGAGCTTTTCGATGTTTCTATAATGCGCTCGCACTGCTAGCGTGAAAAATTGTCTTGAAGAGCAGCGGCGATTGATTAGCTATTCTCATGCAAATAGACAGAGCCCAGTCTTCGAACTAGGGAAGTGCAACTATCGTGAGTGGGTCGAGAACCATCCGCTGCTGTAACCACAATTGTCGGTGCTCGGCTGACTTAGATGAGAAATTCTTAAAAAACTAAAGAGGTAATGATATCGCCGGCCAATAAAGACGTGCACTTGGGTGTCGTCAAGAGCGCGCCTATCACCGGATGCGGTAGTTCTGTTCATGGGCTGAGAACAAGACAGGGAGTCCAGTACGGTTCGTTCCTTAATGGTTTTCACATATCTCCGTGTTTCCAGCTTTGATTAAGTTCCCAACATTTGACGTGGTTACCGCGCAATTTTTTTATTCTTCCATCTCCCGTGCTCCACAGCCGGTATATGGATTGGTGTGTGGCTTGCCAGTGACCGCCTCACTGGGAGAATGGGAAAAACTCCTGGGCGCAAAGCCACATGCTGGAAAGTTCAACGAATCCCCATATCATCGTTTGGTACTTATCTTGATTTTCTATGGACGCGGATTTGCCAGATGGACCGTGACTTACAATTAGTTCCTGATGGTTGGATACCGCCTCCCGTAAGACATGCTTCCCCAGGGCTAAGGCTTTTTTGGAGATTTAAGTAAAATAGCTTTGAGTACCAGCACAGCTAGCCTATAGAAAAAGGTCTCTAGTACTATTACTGCTTAATAATGCCAGTCATTACGAGTGGAACTCTTAACCCAGCAAATTCCTCGCTGGCTGACCAATCGTTAATTGGCTTTATCACGGCCTGTGTTACGTCTTATAATCAAAAGAAATTGATTACTACTCCCGTGGAGAATGCTTTCTGATTTGGAACTTTTTACTGATGCCCATTTCGCGAGGGGAATAACCACACGTCCTTCACATCTGGCAGATTCATTGTTTTTAGCGGTGAGGTGTGAAAAATGTGACAAATCCCCACGATCTGTTGAAATCGAAGAAGCCATAAATTCTTGACATAAATAGTAAGCTACAATTAGCGCCCGATTCTCGCTTTCAGTAACTATATTCAATGACTATTGTACAAGCCCCTTTCAATGGCGCGAAGATTAATGTCTATATATGTCGTGCCTGACAGACTCTTTAAGATTCCTAACCGATTAGGCTGCACGGCGTGTTAGGTTGGTTAGATAATACCAGTAGGGGAATTGGTTAAATAGGCCGCTTCTTAATTGCTTTCTAAAAGAAGATAATGGCGTTGCACCTATAGCTAATGATTTTTGTAATTATGAACTCTGACGAAAGGAATTTGCCTCGGAGCGATTCCATTTGGAGCAATGGAAGAAACATTTGAGGAAACTTAACTAAAAACATTTTAAAAATAACGCTGATATATTACAAGTAGAGGCTATTTAAAATCAGGGGCAAAAAAAGCAAAAGAACAATAAAGCCACCGAACTCACAGCCAAAGATTTTAAGAAACTCGGCGCCTACTTAGCTTTTATGTTGCTTTGCTTTGTGGTTTTCTTTTAAGGGTTTGATTTTAAAGACCATGCCACATTAAAAGCAGAAATCAATACCAGAAGCAGAACAGTGATAAAATTCCCACTTAGCAGAGTTAACATCAATATGTTGCGAAAAACTGTGTTGCAATGCAAGGTAAACATTATACCGACATCGCCTGCTTTCGAGACAGCTTGGGGTAGGCACTGTGTTATTACATTACTTTATATTTTTTAAACGGTTTTATTTAGCTTCACTCCGTATATTTCTTTGTTTCAAATCTTGCAATCGATTTTTCGACCACTTCTACTCAACCGATTCGGATAAAACTTTGCATACGTATTCAGTCTGCATGACAATACTGTATAGTATTCAATTTTATGGTACATTCAATATGGCGGCCAGACGGCGAATTACCTCTTCCTTTATAACCCCCCGAAATGGGTATCAATTGAAAGAGTATGACGAGTAAAAAGCAATAAGCTGTGTGACGTCATTTTAAATCCAATATGGCGGACAGCACAAGATGGCGGATTAATATCTTTACATACCCCCCTGTTGTGGGTATTAAATCAAAGAATTAGATGAGTCTAATATGACGAGCTACCTGACGTCATTCTAATTGAATTATAGCAGATGCACCAAGATTGCGGATCACCATAACGATTACAACTCCCTTGACATATGTAGGTATCAAATTGACAGGCTTCATGAACAAAACAAGGTTAGCTATGTATTTTACATCGATCGAATATCAACCTCCTAGACTTGGGTAGCAAATTTGGAGCTTGAATAAGACATAATAGGCTTAAAAGTAGAAAATATTGAACTGAAAGAAGAGAAGCCAATGGATCGGATAAATGAAATACAATCAGGCGAAGCAAATAAAGCACACTAAAAAGTAAAAATAAATAGGTACAAAAAACTTTTAAACGGTTTTGTTGCACAATTGATTGAAATCTGGGGCTTTGATCAGACTAAAATAAATTAGTGGGGCGCATTTAGTGAAAACACATAATATAATAACATAATAACAATATGAATTCCGAGCTCTAACAAAGGAAAGTATTTACGTCTGTAAGGACACTTTTATATTGTAAGTCTATTATACCTTCAATTTTAAGGATTAGACCAACACGTTGCCTCGGCACACATCCCCGCATCATTATAAATACTTCCCCCACCATGTTTCATGATAGTAGCGTGGATTAAATCTTTCACACTTGGGGCGTCTTACCTTACATATTCCATCAGAAAAACCCGTTAAATTAAATTTGGATTCGTCTTCGTTATATGCACACTCCAATTAATATGGGATCGCGAAAATTGCAGTCTTCGTCTCCTGTTCTTCTCTGAAATCAGCGACTATTTCACAGGTCGGTAGAAAATTAATTTTGCTTCCACCGCACGTCTTCTTACGGTTCTATGGCAGTTCCACTGGAGCGATACCGACTAATTATTCGCGACACAATCGATTTATGGACACGATATTTCTCGGAAATGCACCTCTGCGATAAGCCGTTTGGAAAATCACTAATTAATTTTAATTGTTAAGTCTTATTATACTTGGAATTAACCATTTCTGCTTTCTTTCTCGACTTCATGCAATTTAGTTTATTTCATCCGGATGTCGTATTTTAATTTGAATTGAGCTGCAATTATTTTGTCTGACACTTGATGTGCTCAATATGTTGGCTAAATTTGAGCGTGATCCGTTGAAAAGATTTTGAAGAATCATAAATGCAGTTTCGAGAAAATCAAGTTTAAAGTTCGCATTAACACTGATATTCACGCAGGGAGAGAGGCAATGTTATGCCAGGAGCTATAACTCCGAAAGCATTGTGAATTAACAAAAATTCTTTTACATAGAAATTCTACATTTAATAGTGCCAAACAAATTTTTTTTATTCAAACTTTAGATCAGAATACCTCACCTTAAACCTAAACATCAATAAAATTGTGAATTTTGTAATTATTGGAACCTTACTTACAAAATTAGTAATTTCATATAAACATGTCAAAACAATACATAAATAATAAACGAATTTCTAGATAGTTTGCCTTGCCATTGTTTACATATGAAAGTCTATTAACGGAAAGCTGTTTATTTTCTGACATGTAGACAATGACTAGTTACCTAATTTCTACTTGGTATTAACCAGCCACTGGGTTTGTAGATTGTGATTTCTTAGTAATGCGATTTTCACAGTGGTTATCATTTTTATTCACAGATTTCACCACTCAAGTAGTAGATATTTCTTTAAATTAGCAGAATAGGCCCAGTTATTAGGATTTTGAGAAGAAAACAGAAATGTTCCTTCTTTTTGTAGATGAGTCCAATATTTTTGTAAAATTTTATTACACTGGTATTCCTAGGTATGAAAGCTATAATAACAAAAAAAATTTATAGTATTCCATGTCAGAATCGTGAAAATATTGTTAACATAAATAAAAGATTCTAATCTAAGAATTTGTTCAGAACACTTCTGGCTAGGTATTGAATCTAAATTCACAGCTTTACAATCATATTATAAATTTTTTTAAAGATTTTAAATTAACATTTCGAGTTTTCAACAAAAAATTGTACAAAGAAATTTTTTTAAATCATTTAATTTTAAATCTGTGGTCAATATTTTAAGTTCAATACCTGGGGGACATTAACAAGAAAATGTATGCACAGACAGAACTTAATCTAACCAACGGTTTTTGAGTTAGAGAAACACCCGTTTTCAAAAAGCGAGTTCAAAGTTAATATTTTGGTTTATCGTCATACACCTAAACATGAATCAATGCCTGCGCCGTACAGCATCCCTACCTCATCCAATACATCTATATGACAGAGCTAATAAATTAATCTAATAAGATAAAATTTTTAGATTTGTTGAAGGTGTTACACTCCATTAAGGGAGGACGCCACTGTGACAGCCTCAAAAGGTTTCTCGAATTTTTTTGTGGTGACTTTAAGATTTGGGGAAAAACATAGAACTTATATTACTCATATATTTTTAATTAAAAAAATGAACGAAGCTATAGCATAAGATTTGATCGTCTGTACAAAACTAGTTGTCTACCAGCGAGATCGCTAATTCTAAAATGGTTGATTTGAACAAAATTTTTCAATCTATAAAACATATTTTTCGTTATGCATTATTATTTTAAAAAAAGTTTCAGAAAATGACGGGTGTATATAAAATTTCAATTTGGTGTGATTTTTACTTCAAATCTCGCGCCCGGGAGCTTTGCAACAACGTAATTATGTCGCGTGCGGTTGGCACACAAAAAAAAGTTTGTCGACCACGGTACCGATTGTATTCTTTTACAAATAATTAAAATTAATTAACGTTCTTCCGAAGTGTAACACAACGATTTCCTTTAGTTGTACAGGTATAGGCAGATTAACAATGAGCTAAAAAAAAACGTTTTTGTTTGACTAGTAAAAATGATTTTACTCTGGCAACCTATGAGCATCATTAGCTAATTACTAATGAAACGTGAGAGTTTTAATAAATAATTGTTTAACCCTAGATTAATTATTATTGCTGTTTCTTTGTAAGCAAATGTGATCATAACACATTTCGTTGACTCTACAACTAGCCGCACTCGCTCATTAATGTGCATCCGGTCCTGCCTAACATAAATCAAGAGATGATTAGTTACATATAGTGATTAGTAGCTTCATTATCTTATGTTTGGACAAAAGTAATGGTTCCAAAAAAAATAACAATTCCCATCAACACCTGAAAATTAACGTAAACTCTTGAAAGCCAAATTAAAGGCATAAAACCGTCATGAAGTGTCTTCAAATAATTCTTGTCTTTCACGACGCCTTTCTATTTGTTAATTCAAAAGTGCCCCACGCTCGGGACAAATTCCGCGGATATCAATAACCCGCGACATCTTTTAATATTTTACTTTGCTCTTTCAACTTTTTTTTCTTACTAAAAAGAGTGGTTTCTAAAAAAGGCAACAGTCCACCACCTACACTGTCATCTCCAGATTGGCAGATACAATAAAACTGGAAGTAATTAAATTAGCATGTTCTTCGCGAGGTCGTGTCATCTCAAGTTAATTTATGAAGAAGATTGAACGACTGTCTGGTCACGCCTAGAACTATACCCTCTATTGAAATTGTTTAATAAATAAATTTTTAAATGTGTCTTCTTATTTGATTTCAGGACTTTAACGAACAGTGCCCTTATTCCCTGTCCCCCGTTAGTGTAAAGAGCCAGAAGTTGCTACGGTCGCCGAGGAAAGCTACAAGAAAGATCTCACGAATTCCTTTTAAGGTAATGAGTCAAGATTAGCCGTAAGGTCCTTTTTTTATTAAGACAAATTCGTATTTTGCAGGTTCTAGATGCTCCCGAGTTGCAAGACGACTTTTATCTAAATTTAGTGGACTGGTCCTCACAGAATGTCCTCGCCGTTGGCTTGGGAAGCTGCGTATACCTGTGGAGCGCTTGCACTAGTCAGGTAAGGGTCAAAGAACTGCAAATTATCTTAATACTTAACTCTAACGCAATTAAATTTCGTGACTACTTGCAATTACGCGCACTGACATAACCTAGCCAGGGGCAATTTATTTTTATTTTTGCTAATTTTTTTTCTGAAAAGTTAACGATCGCCTGGAGCGGCATACTCCAAAATGAATGCCTCCTTAGCTTTTATTAGAGGAGAACAAACAAAAATTTTCTAGAGAATGTGGCGGCAAATTAACGAGGGAAAAAAATGTTTTTTCTTATAATTTCAGGTCACACGATTGTGCGATTTGAGCTCCGACACAAACACGGTAACATCAGTCTCGTGGAACGAACGTGGTAACCTGGTAGCTGTCGGAACTCATCACGGCTATGTTACTGTATGGGATGCTGCGGCTAGCAAACAGGTAAGTCTGAGACAGAAGCTCCATTGTATACTTAACTAATTAAGGTCATGCAAGTTCAAATGTTGTCAGACCATTTGTTTATATTTGTTCAATTGAAAAGTGAACGTCCACCTTCAGGCTCGGTGCGTTTGGCGTACAGTAGTAGTTAAATTTGATGAAGGCGTTACGGACTTAGCCAATCAAATATTTGAAAAGCACTCCAGCCACTTCTAGGTGATGGAAAACCGAGCAGAAGGGGACGTCCACTTTGTAAATTAGCAGAATGCCGCAAATTCATGAATGAAACTCTTCTCCCCTAGATAAATAAATTGCATGGACACTCGGCGCGTGTTGGGGCCCTTGCATGGAACGGAGACATACTATCAAGTGGATCTCGCGATCGGCTAATTATGCAGCGGGACACAAGGACACCGGCTCAGCAATCAGAACGGCGACTTGCAGGTCATCGCCAAGAAGTCTGCGGACTTAAGTGGTCCCCGGACAATCAGTACCTGGCCAGCGGGGGCAATGATAATCGGTTGTACGTGTGGAATCAGCACTCCCTTAACCCAGTCCAGTCATACACCGAGCACATGGCTGCAGTTAAAGCCATCGCATGGTCACCTCATCACCACGGTCTGTTGGCCAGCGGAGGCGGAACAGCTGACCGGTGCATCCGATTTTGGAACACGTTAACCGGTCAGCCCATGCAATGTGTGGACACTGGCTCGCAAGTATGCAATTTAGCATGGTCGAAGCACTCATCCGAGCTTGTGTCCACTCATGGGTACTCCCAGAATCAGATCCTTGTCTGGAAGTACCCCTCCCTCACACAGGTTGCTAAGTTGACCGGCCACTCGTATCGCGTTCTTTACCTAGCTTTAAGCCCTGATGGAGAGGCGATAGTTACAGGAGCCGGGGATGAGACTCTGCGGTTCTGGAACGTTTTCAGCAAGGCTCGCAGTCAAAAGGAGAATAAGAGTGTGCTTAACCTCTTCACGAACATCAGATAAACGCATCAGGGCACAAGGAGGCTAAATCCTGACCATGTGCAGCGTGCAGACTGAGCTTTCCTTTATTTTAGGCTTTGTATTTTTAGAAAATTTTATTTTCTAGACACGTGACTATGCCGTGGGCATGGTACTTTGTTAAAATATTTCTGTTAGATTCGCGTCCCATTTGGACTGTAATTCGCGCGACTAACTCAAGCACATCATATATATTTGCTTCGCTTCAGTGTATTTTAGGAAGGTACGAAACGATATTGTACATATTATTTTTTTTCTGAATTACTTTTTTAAAACGTAAAGATGAAATTTAACCGATAAAATTTTGTAAATACAACCCCTGAAATTTATTGTACCTTAGACTACTCTTAAGACTGCTTTTGGTTCCTTTTATGTTTATGTTGTCCGCCGGCCAAGTAACGTCTTTTTTGGCGTATGACGGCATCTGTGTTTGCAATTTATGGAGATTTGCAAATAAACAAAAAACCGATTGTATTTAATTTTTTCTAATGGTTTTATGGAATATTTTTTTTCCGATACAAAACAAAATAATTAGTAAAGTACCTACTCTCAAATTAGGTTGTTGCTTCCATGCGTTGCACACTAGGGTGGAGCATAAAACATAAGCTATTGGTATTGTCGCAAAAATGGCTTATTAAATTTTATTATTTTTTGGGGTGATACTTGAAAGCCAAATTTATAGAAAATTGTTTGCGTAGTAACTACCACGACTATAGAGAAATTTTTCCACCCCCTCGTGTACACAAGGTCTATACTTTTTCTTTCTTCTCATAAAAGTAATTCATCCTATTACATATAGAACAATTTTCCGACTAGAAAATATATGCTTAATATAGAGATGTCAGATATTGCAAGTAGTGCGGCAGAAATCTACTCTGTTATTTGAGTTATTCGAATTCATAAAGCAAGTTCTTACGCCCTACCCGAAGTGATTCTTTGTACTAAAATTGCTTAAATTATGGCTAGAATTTTACCAAATATGCCTTAGATCTACCGTATTATAATAAATAGCGAGCGGGCTGGTCTGCAATCAGACCAAATTCAGCTTCTTCAGCATCTGAATGTTAATTCCTTTTATGCCTGACACACGACTATTTTGTTAATTTCATTGGAAATGACAATTTGCTAGCGGTGTCATGTGGTTTAAGTAATGTTCTGAATAACTTTTGAACTTTGTCAAACAAGTCGACGTAGACGTAAATCTAGGAAACTAAGCCTAGAAAAGCTGTTGTCATTCCATTGTTTCCAACCTATCAGCTTTAAAATTAAGTTCCCTGTGGTTAATTGAGTAGGAAATGATGTAAATACTACTTCGAACATCATTCGTGCTGACACACGGCAAAATCAATGATCCATCCCCTTCTCGGGTTATTTTACTCGACTCAACTTTTTATAGCTGAACTAGAGAAAAAAGAATCATGTCATCTGCTTCAGCTATAAGAAGACGAGGAAAGTGACTCAATTCCCATAAGAGGGAATACCTGCACTCAACATACTGCGCTTTATTCTTGACTTGGCTTTTTAAGGCCTAATTACTTCCAATAATCCTTGCACAGGATTTATCTTATAATTTTTGTCCAGAATATTGCCCACTATGTTGTAAGCACTTTGAATCAAATACATTGGAATATTCTCGGAGTTCCATTAATTCTAATAGCTGAATTACATGTGGGAGACTAAAGACGAATTTCAGCATATAATTCAGCTATTAGAAAACGATTCGATTCCAGTAATGAGTACCCTAAAGACAAACAACCACCGATGCGATAAGAGGTAACGTGTAATCACTCAATTCATTTGTGCGAATGATATTGGACCGTCATCGCGTCAGTGTGTCCTTGTCTTGATATATTTCTAAAAGAAAGGAAAAACAGCAAAAATGACTCGAGCTGCTAGCTAAAAATTACAATAATTTTCAGAATGAACGGTTTGTTGTAAATCCGACCATAAAAAGATGAGCAACCGGTGCATTTTTGGTAAGTAGCGATTTCTTTGCTGGGTTGTGTTTGCAATATGTTGCGATTACAGAGAGAATTTCGTTTCCGAATACGGTCAAAGATCGATCCAAAAATGCACGGTCATGCCGGATTGACTACTATTTATTTATCCACACAAACGAGTAGGAATGTCTTTTAGGGAACAGTTTGTGAGAAAATCCGAAATTCAAATTCTTGGATGGAAGCTTAAATGAAACTCATGTGAGCTTTCTTCTAACTATTTAATTTCAGTTAAAATCTTAAATTATATAAATCCATCTCAAATTCCCAAATTTCCATGGCAGAATTAGATTTAGGTTGACGTGGCTGCCCAATAGCGGCACACCTAAGGCCTGGCTTGATCCATTGTGATACCACATAGGAATATTTTCCGAAGATCCCAAGTCGAACTATCTGGAATCCTTAATGAACCGAATGATCTATTTTATATCAACAGACACCAATTCGGCTAGGACCTTAAACAAGGGTGTACCTATATAAGTGATAGCCTCTATGTATTACAAGGGCCGGACAGTGACAGAAGAGATGCATGATAGTTTCTTCCTGCTTTTCATTTAGACATTTTCTACAAGAAGTCTTGCGTGATCGCATTGGAATTAAGCCGGATACACATCTGAGGCGAGGCGGAGGCATGCGATCGCACGAGGTGGGAACAGGTCCGCACGCCTCGGACACGTACACTTCTCGGCTTGCGTCGCCTCAGATGTGTGCCTGGCTTTACAGAAACAAGCTGCAGGTTAGGGCATGAGACGATTCGACTGAGGAAATTTCGTGATGTATAGGTAGCCTACGCTTTCGTAGTTGTAGGCTGACTGCAGCCAGAAAGTTTTAAAAAAGTGAAATGGGAAAAATCAAATGAGTCACCCGAAAGAAAAATTTTTTATCATTTTTATTTCTGGCAAAAACATTTTCTCCTTCAACTAATACGACCGAATAGGCGATTAGTTATCATTTCTGTGGTTCCGTCTTTGGCCCTTTGTTCCGGCTTGCGTTTACCCCTCCGAATTATCTGATGGGGAAAATAATGCTTTACTCATTTATATGGATGTTAATCGTTATATCCGATCCTCGGTACAACTTCGATATACTCTGCAAAACAAACGGCAAATAACTTTATTGAACAACAACAAATTCCATTGGTCAGTACGATTACGAGACTGTCGCAATATCTGAACCCAGGGAGCTTATTCATGAATTTGATTTGATTGAAATTGTATCGTAAATAATGTAAATTCTCAATCGAATCGAGTGTCTCAAAAACGTGTCGATGTGTTTTGTCAACAACAGCAGTAGATAATAAATTGCTCACATTTCAGTGTCTATAGCGTCTACGTAATTTGCAGACTCGAGTCGCTTTATCTGAGCAGTACCTTAGCCCTATAGTTCTGCGTGTAATTTTATTCATCGCTTGTAATTTTAGAAGATTTTGATCTATCTACGTATATCGAATGAATGATTGCGGCCAACTACGACTGGAATTAGCATACACAATTCTCTTCGCTTCCATAAAATTCGGAAAAAGTAATTGCTATGCATGTTTCATTACACCATTGGCAGTCAAAGAATAGTCTCTGCATACTACCTTTTACCAAATCGCTAGATAGTCGTCAGTGAATTTGCACAACTCGAACCCACCATATGCGCTTTAACTTTAACCCGCTGCTTTTGTCCCCTTCAGAACGTAGTAGCAAAGTGCAGTTAGGCGTATGAGTAGTTTTACAACATATTTATTGCGTGCAATTTGGAAAATTGTGTAAATCTCTTAATAAGTTAACTTAGCCCCTAAGATAGTCCTTAGACAACTGCTAATTTAATGTTTGTTAAAGATATGTAGAGTTTGCAATTCAGGTGTATCCCAAATAAATTTTTAAAAATCGATTTTATGTGTTTCACAATTTCCTTATCATTTCCAGCCCACATTGTAATCGAAATCAATTTTAACTGGACAAAGTTAGTAAATTGTGAGTTCGTCTCAACCATGCAATGGAGAAATGCGAATATGTGGAATGGAATTTTTCGGTTTTTCATTAAAGGTGAGTAATAAATACAATTGCTGAATGAATTGGGCAAACAGTTAGGTGGAGAAACACATGAAGAAGATAATATTTCTTTTAAATTTGATTTGGGCTTATAGGCAAACTGTAACACCGTTCCCTCACACAAAATTTAAGTGTATTCAGAAATGCATCTGTGATCTATGATATATGTATATAAAAATGAAAGCGTGTTTGCTTATTCGTTTGTTACTCAATCACGCCGAAACAGTTGCTTCGAGAGACTTCTTTTTCAAAATGGCGGCTGCCAGCTAGGTAAGTTGTTAAATTATTGGTTAAACTTTAAGGATTTGCCCCGAAAATCCGCAATAGGGGCTTTTCGGGTCGCTGATTTCAATCTGCCATCACAATTTTCAAATTCAAATTCAAATTCAAATCTACCAAAATAGAAGATGGCGGACCCATAATGGCTACCAAAGTTCTTAAACTTCAACGGTTCATGAAATTCAAAGCTAGGGGATATTGGAGGATCCTGGCTTCGAATCTGCTATTACAATTCGCAAAAAATGGCGAAAAATGGAAGACGAATTTAAGAGGGTATTCTCATGTGACCACATCGAAAAATCGATAGTAAAACCTATCGAAAATATGCTGTGAAAAATTCAGACCGAGATTCCTAGTATTAAATAAGTTACAACTCATAGCCGCCGCCGCGCCAGGTCTGCAGCTGCTACATCTCTATTGTTTTCACCGGTCTTTTATACCTGCGTACGGAGTTTCTAACGGTCAACTTTAGTATATTACCTACCTGTGTATATGTGGAATATTGTATATAAAGTTTTGTCGTGAATTGTGAAATTGTATGGTCCAGGCATAGCAGATTAGTGTAAGAATAAATTTTCCACGAAAATTCTGCTCTTGAAACTTTAAAAGCATTTTACTCGAAACGTCATTTTCTACAACTGTGGGGGGCCTAAAAAAACTATTCAACCGATTGCTTTGAAATTTATATATGTTCTTCTACTCATTAATAGTTATCGTCCGTACCAAAATTGCTTATTTTCGAAAATATTTGCTTATTTTTTTTAAACGATTTTTAACAAAAAAAAAAACAAGATTATCGTAACTTTCTTTTCTAGAGTCCGCCATTTTGTTGTTCAATGAAATTGATTAATTCTGGTAGGGACGATAGCGACAGACCTACTGAACAATAATCCATTCGATTTTTTCATTTCAGACAACATGAACAGCCGCTATTACCCCACAGCCACCAGTGACCTACTATTTTTTTTGGTGTCTACTTTAATTTAAAAAAAATATAATATGACAAATGTAAAATAAACAAAAAAAACAATTTCTTTATACAGTTTAAGATACAAATAAAAACATATAAAAAAATTAAAATGATTGAATTTTATTGTCTTATAAAAAAAAATCCCTAAAAAGAGGTAAAATTTATGCGTTCACATGAGAATACCCCCTTAAGGGACAACACCACTGTGACCCCCTGTTTTTTTGCCGATTTTCAAGAATTTTTTTTTGTGGGAAAAAAAAGACATATTCCAAATTTTTGTTTTTGTTTTGTTTGTTCTTTATTAAAGATACATAAAAAAAAAAAATTAAAAATTTATCGCCCCATGGTAGCGCTGGGGAAGCTCCCGCGTCAGGTGCTGTTGGCTCTGCAGTGATCCGCGGCCTGCAGCAGAACTGTCTTCAAAGTCGATCGGGAAAAAAATACCGATTTTTTTCGTTAATAATATGATATTTTGAAGAGAAGTACATAGGGATTTGAAAAAATATTGATTTTTAAAAAATAGGCACGCTTTTGAAATTTAAGTTCGATTTTCGAGCACAATTTCTCGTCGAAAAATGCTATAATTTTTTTTTTTATTAAGATATCGAAAAGATCCTATGTACTTCTTTAGATAATCTAGTTTTATTGATGCAGTCCAAATTTGAAGTTGATCGGATAAAAATTGCTCGAGTTATGCTGCAGGCCGCACTCAAAGAAGTGGTTTTGAGAAAAACGCGTTCAAAGTTTGAAGTTTGTTAATTTATGTGTGGACCCCGAGCTGCACCGCTCCACAAAATATTCAATATCTCCGAAAATAATTATTTTTTCGACCTGGGACCAACGGCATTCTATTCTTAAATGTATTTTAGATTTTTCTAGATGGTTTTCAAAAAATCGATTTTTTGAAACCGTCACAGTGGTGTTGTCCCTTAAATAGCGGAAATAGCTAATGGTGGATCCAAAATGGCAATCAAACTTTTAAAAAAGTTTCCCGTTTATAACAATTTCTGAATATGGTATGACCTAGAAGAGTGAGCCAAACTTTTCAATTTCAATTAAAAATAACATGCATATATAAATATTTATAATAGCTTATATTGAATATTCTCTCGTAATTTAGAATTTCAAAATTAGAAATTCAATAAGGATCTATTGTAGAATTTGTTAACTTAGATTAATAAGAAAGATTGAAGAGATTCGATCAGAATAAAACAACATTTTCCTGTAAATAAGTAACGCACACACATCACAGAACTTCTATACAAATAATCGATTGCAATAAATTAAATGTGTAAATAGGATCATTAAATCATTAAGGACAAACTCGCCGTGCAAAGCAGGGTAACTCAGCTAGTGATTGAATAAAGCTTGCTTCTGCATAGTGTGTTCAGAAACGCAACCGGCAATTTGTCATTTGTTCACAAATGCAGTATGACCGTACAAGGCATCTTTGGAAGTATTATGAGAAACTGGGGCCTTATTTCTGAATTTCGTAATCGCGTACGATTGAAAGAAATTCGACGTTTACCGATTTCTGAATCCGTATCAGAAATTTTCCCAAATCCGAATCCGTGTTCATGCTTTTTGACAATACGAATTGGAGAGATTTATCGAACGGTCGTATTCGTATTTTTGTTCGATCATTTGACCGATTTCTGGCAAAGAATTCGTGCGGCGATATAAAATGTAGGGAATATTATTTTTTTTATCCTTTCTTGTTATAAATTATATTTTAAAATTTATAAACGGTTTGTAGGGTAAAAACAACAGCAAGCAAGCAATATGAAATTCTTGTGAAGTTGACCCAAATTTCGCCAATAAAATCATTTTTAGCGACATCAACGGCGCGAGATCGATGATAAATAACTTCTTGTGGCCTAAACTAGATGATATGGACACAGGATGGCACTAGGTGCCACACAGCGCATGCCACGATGGACATTCCTCACGAACGATTTGAGACTGCCACCAAGCAAAGCCGCGGCAGACATTCGAACGATGTTATATTCCATACTTAATGCCATAAAATATTCTTTTAAATAAAATAAAAATGGAGTGGATATCACACACAATTTATTTTATTTACATTTAAAAGTCTAGCGTCCTTATTGAAAAACCCTATATTTGGAATCAAACGTTTTTCTGTATTGAAGGTTCTAGATAGTTAATATTTACAAAAATTACATTATGTATATTTCACGATCAAATTTTGTGAAAAGTCTTTAAAGCCTCCAGAAAACGGGACCGGTTCGTGATGTCTTCGCCGCTCCCCCTTCCTTGTCATGGGCAGGCGGAGGAACAACTGTGTATGCTCGCACACAAGTTTCATTCAAAAAAATAAATTTTACATGCACTCACAATTTTGCTCTGGCATTATTTTAATAAAATTGTATTTTCTCTTCGGCTAAACGTGTTGCGTGACCCATTCTAAAATAACGACAAAGTCGCTGTATTGAACGTGAAAAAAAAAATTAAAAATAATTATAATAAAAATATACATTTTGTATTTACCTGTGCTTTGTTATTTTATGAAAAACAATTAAGTAAAAAGCTGCATCAACTATTAAACTAGATTACGACTGTGATTTCACTGAAAACTAAATTTTAACTATGTAACTCAAATTTTCACAATAATATAATTCAACAAGGTTGTTCATGGCTAAAACGAAGCAGTTGTGTTTACCGTCATTAATTATGTGGACTGATACTGGACTGGTCACTGGGCCCTTTGTTTGGTCACCGGTGCGAGGCGCTTGAGTGCCTTTAGGACTCATTCAAGAAAGGGCGGGAGGATATGGCCCGCCTCACAAGTGTGTGCAAATCATTCAAGCACCAGGCCAGCATGAGTCTGAATCTACTCCGTACCCGAAGAAAATGCGACTCAGTGCTGGTCAAAGAAATCCACTTGAATTCGAAGGGAGATAAGATTCGCCGCGCTCTTGTGAGGTACACAAGCAAACCATAACACTGGAAGGTGCGTGCGGACTGAGAGCATCGATCCTGGGCTCCTGTTCCCTAAAATTTTTTGTGTACCCGAGGCGGTCGCGATCAATACCACACCGGCTCGGCTCGTGCCGGCATGCTCTTGACTGAATCGTCGATATTTTGATTGGGACTTGCGAGATAAACACTACAAAGGAGCAGGCACTTGCTAGCTCCACGCGATGAGCGGTCTAGTGCCGCCATCGTGGAGGGCGGGCAAAATTAGTGATAAATCAATTCGTGAAATCTAACAGGGGCACATGACTGCAGCAGGCTGGGTGTCACACTAACACGGGGGCGGCACCCACCAAGCCAAAGTATTCGAAGAGTATCCACAATCCACCAGTCGGCTTTTGGGTTTCTGGTATTATGGAGACGACTCAGGGGAAGGAAGTATTTTGGGATTTTTTCGGGTTCCTTGCCCGATATTGGAATGTGTGCCTTTGCCCTACCGAAGCCTCCGTCCTAAGGGGGGCTAGCGAGGGTGAGTCGCAACGAGAAGCTTCGCACCGAATTTTGTGCGTAAGGAACAGAGGATTCCTGCGAGCCCATTACTTTGGCCACTTGTTTTCATTATCAAGGACAAACTTCCTAACGGCCTTCTCTGATAGCAAGGGCACTGCGTGGGCGATTTCAAAGTTCGCTGAGCTTCCGAAATGTTTCCATATCTATTTGCCGCAGAAAGAGATACACGGCAGGCATTCAGGGAAAGTATGTTTTAAGAATCCATGGTGGCCTTAGAGGTTAACGTCCTTTTAGATACAATGGGTGTGGAGCTACGAAGTGAAATACGATTTAATTAAATATAAACCTTTATTACATTACATGACGAGTTTCTTACGACCTGCTTACATTCTACGAATTAACTAAAACGAAAAAATGCAGCAACTCGCTAAACAGTGGGAATAACAAACGGACAAGCCATTCGGACCTGTTCAGCCAACGGAAGTGCTTCAAGTTCTAACTTAAGACCCATGTCGCAGAGGACCTGCCTTACTCTCCTAATTGATTTTTGACCTCTTGCTAGATTCACTTGAACCCCGAATGGGAGATTGGTTGCGTCTTTTTAGATACTTGGACATGTTAGTTTTCTCTATTCTCACGCGAACATTTATCTTAACGAGCTTGGCAAAGCGGTCACAGGAAATTGGTACTTGCCTGCCGCCAAAATTCATCACAGTAAAAATCTTGGATAAGTCTATCTTCTCCGGCGCCGGCCGTTTTCTTTTGGTGCTCTTAGAAGTTTTTCCTATCTCTGACTGGGAAGTTTTTGCATTTTCTGAATCCTTTGAGACGTCCTTGGAGTTCTGTTCATTCTTTGAGACGTCCTTGGAGCTATCAGTATCTTTTGAGGTGTCTCGAAGGTTCTCCTTTTTATCTATATCCTTTGGGGCGTCCTTGGAGCTCTCGGCTCCTAAACGAGTTTTAGATGTTGGGGGCTCTTCATTGCTAACTGCCTTGTCATCACTTACTAATCGCTTCAAACTGTCTTTCAGGTACTTAGCGAATTCAAGTTTCGCAGCCTTGGTGACGAGATCAATGTTCCCATACTCAGTATCAACTAATTGGCTCTTTTTAAGCACCAGTCCATTTGGAAAGACCACGTTCATCTCACACAGCTTCTTAATTTTATTATTAATGCATCTCGAGATGGTGAAGTAATTCGGAGCAGTATTATGCTCCTTTACCAAATGATCAGCGAATTCGTCAAACAATTTGTGAACAGCTTGGCAAGTGAAGCATTTGTAGACGTACTTGAAGCGATGGGTGTTTAAGTGATTTATTACCGACTCCTCGTCAGCAATAAATGTGCAGAGGAAGCAAGAGTACAAAACCTGATCCTGGACGTAAGCATATGAGCGTGACATACGCGGATGACAGGTAGTGGTGTGATGATTAAAATCTTTTTCTGCCGCTAGAACGGAGCTACAATGAAGACACTTCATAGCACGCGATCTTTGACTATAACCCTGCAGCAGAAGCCTTTCTAACAACTCCTTGTTGACAGAAAAAGTGGAATGTTTAAATATTTTATGGCTCTCCCGCAAATGCTTAGCCAAATCATCTAGGTCCGTACAAATAAAGAAACATTGTCCGCACATTTTGTTGTTGAAGTAATTGAGGATGGCTAGAGGAGCGTTTGGGTGAACGCTTTCGTGATGTTCAAACACGGAATGGATTTCATGCTTGAAGTTGCATCTACCACAAGAAACTTGTGGAACAAGCTTAAACAAGAACGGCAAGTGATTCTGTTGACCCCGATGCCTTTTATCCCAGTGCTCTTTCACCTCTAGCACCTTATTAGAAATGAAAGTGCAATGACAGCAAAGAAAGGCAAAGTTTGCGGTTTCCTGGACGAGTTTTTCGTGGTCGAAATTTTCTAAATGATGTTGAAAGTCGTCTGCATTTGTCACGAAAAATGAGCATTGTGTGCATCTAATAATCGTGTCAGACTTCTTGCTAACTTTCTGTTCCAATAGCTTCCCGTATGTTTTGATCTCCTTAGGACCCTGCACAATTAATTGTTTCCTATCCTTACTTAAACGGAGTTCCTTTCTGGAATCGTCTACGCCCTCTTTCTGTGTGATACCGGATATCTTCTTAATTGAGGTAAGCCCCTTAATCGAAGTCGATGGAGTGCCCCCAATTGATTCAGTAGCATGTGGGGTTGATGGTTGACTAGTATCATCATGCTCATCATCATCCAGACGTAAATTCCTCCTAGACTCCTCCTCATCCTCCATGAGGATGCCTCTGATATTTTTAACCCGCGCTGGGTCCCTCCTCCAGATAGGAGTAGTGTGGTCAACCTGAGACTTCTTCTCGGTAAGGTCGTTGACATTGTAATACATGCATTTCACCTCCTGCACCTTGGTTGGGTGTCTTTCGGACATGTGCTTCATAATACTTACATAAAGTCCTCCAAAATCGCAATGGACGCATTGGTACCGATGCTTAACATTATGCACGCGACTTACATGAGCCGAGATCTGCTGTGAGGTGGCCTTCCGGATCTTACACAATCCACATTCCCACTTATGGTCCTTTTTCTCTTCTTCACTCGACTGTAACTTGGCAGATGGTGTCGCGCTTGTTTTGATAGTTTTCGTACCAAGTCGAGTGTAGACAGCTACTTCACATTGCTCACCCGGATGCTTCTCATTAATGTGCCTCTCAACGATAAACCTTTTATAATGCGTGTAGTTGCACTCCTCACAAACGTGCAGCCTACTCTCGTGGAATCTGAGATGGCCAAAAATCTTTTCCAGACAAATGCTCTTCTTGCAGACATCCACTTTACAGTGGGGGCACACGTACGTTTGTTCGTTCGAGTGCAGGGCATTCAAGTGCCATTTGAGCATGTTTTTGGATATTGTCAAGTAGGTGCAATTCGGTACACCACACACGTATCGCCTCATTGATGGGATAAATTCCGGGAGCTTGGGCTCTTCCTTCACCGCCTTAGTGCCATCCTTGCTGATATTAGAGCTGCAGGCCAAGTTGACCATTTTATCGAAGTGTCGCTCGTTCGAGTTGAGACAGGGTACCGGGTTCACTGGATCCACTGTAGCGACCTTTATTTCCTGCTTGTGGAACTGAAGGTGTCGGAACATATTCGTGCGTACTTTAGTGCGATAGTTACATTTCTGACAGTGAACTTCGTTTATAAAGATTGCCTGCCTCGGTAGTAAGTCAATCTCCTCCGGAGTGAAGACTTTCTTCGTCATAGCCTTCTTCCGCTCCCAAGACCGCACCAATCTTTCTGCGTACTGAGTAATAACAGGTTGCTTGGTATTTCTAGGAGCAACAACAAAAAAATCTTTCGCCTTGTTCTTAAGACCTAATATCAACGGAATTGGTATCATGCCGAGTTTCTGATGAACATCATTTATGTGCCTAGATAAAGCCGATGTCGTGGGACCAGTGTGATTACAGAAATAGCAAAAATAATGGTGTGGGGCGTGCCATCTTAAATGTGCCTCAAAGGACGACCAGCTTCTGATACTGTACCGAAGGCAGACACATCTTAAATTTTCCAAGTCGGAGGCACGAATGTGCTGCTGAATATGCTGACAAAACTCCCTCTCACCGCTAGTAGACACCCCGCACTTAACGCACTTGTACAAATCATCTGGTTCAATACCCGTGCCTTCTACCATTTCCTTAGCTGCTTCCAATATACGATGGTACATCCGCTCTCGGCTCACTAATTCCGGCTCAGCTTGTGGATCCGGTGGATCATCCTGGGAGAACTTTTCAACCATTTCGGTGTTCTCAGTCCTTAGTATATCAAAAGTTAAATGAAATGTGTCTGCTAGTGAAGAGCTCTTCTTTGGCTGTTGAGCAATAACTGATGGATCCTGGTTGCTTAGCTCCAGATCACTGAAGGGGTTTTTGACTAAAGGTATATCGCCTAAAGCCTCCGCCAAGTTCGCGAGTACAGTAGATGATTCCAGGGTCTCATCCGTTGTGTCCTAGAAGCAAAGGAATTTGTGGAATTCTAGCGAGAATGAAATGCAAGAAAACTTACAAAATTCTTATCAGGCGCCACACGGACACACATGTAAGGAAGAAATGAGGGATGCATATCTGCTAAATGCAGCCTCATTTGGTCCATGGAATTGGTGGCATAGCTGCAATAAATGCACTCGTACACGGCAATGCCGTGCATCATGAGTAGATGCTTTTCAGCGCCTGTCTTCATCACTTTTCCCCGGCACATCCAGCACGTGAAAGTTGATTTGGAAGTGTTGTGTTGGATGAGGTGCTTCGTGAAGTTCCGAATAATAAAAAAGCTTTTGTTGCAGTCTAAAATTGCAAAAAAGAATTCCTTGTTAGTATCTGGAGATTTCAATCATTCACACTAGAACTTACCCCAACATCCCATAGGACGAACATTTTTCGTCCGTAGCTTAGCCATATTACGTATTTCCTCGTGGAGGGTCTTCTGCTTCCCTTTGCTCGTTAATACCTTCTTAGCGAGTCCTTTGTGGTAGATGTTAAGGTGCGCAGCAACTGTATAGGGTACGCAAGCTCGGAAAAAGCAATAAGGACATTGAAAGATATCTTCTCCGTGCGTATGCATAATGTGCTCCACATAGAATTTCAATTTATTATAACTGCAGTAGGGACATTCTCGAAAACTGCGTACTCCTTCATCGGGAGAAGTTTCTAATGGATCCTTCACTTCGCTGTGGTTCTTTATATGCGTTCGCATTAATTCGGCAGAGTTTGTGGTGAAACTACAATTGTCCCCCATGCACTTGAAGAGAGAATAGAGGGATTGGGTCTTTAGAAGTTCGTCCACTATTTCACGAGTCTTGAAGCTAGCCGTTTCCCGCCAGGGCTTAAGCATCTTTGCTGCGTTATTTGCAGAATCCTTGTCTTGGATCGCTTCTGGTATACTTTTTCGATCTTTGCTCTGTTCTCCTCGGTTGGATGATGAATTTAGCATGTTAAGGTTAGGAGGTTTCGGGTTTAGGGCGAGTTGCACAATTTGGGGTTTTGTCGCAATTACTTTAGAGCAGGGAGCCTGAAGCAGTGCCTGACTGTCGTTTTCTTGGTCAGACTTTGGAAGTGGCGGAAGTTTGGCTAAGCTAACTACTTCAGCTATTTTTAAGAAGCCTCCACTGTTTGAGCTTACGTTATGAATGAGATCTTGATTAACACTCGAAGAAACGGAAGATATTTTAATATCGCTGGAAGGAGACGTTACAGCTGCTTCACTTACATTAACCTCTTCCGTTGATTTGCTTGATTTTTTGCTAGTTATAGTCACCTTTAAAGGAGTCATCCAGCGAGGTCTTGGAATATTATTTAGTATTCTTTGTTTAGTCACTTCCATTTTTAGGTTTTCTTGGGGCTCCACACCTTTGTCTCCATTGAGGGGACTTGATCTTTTAGTTTCAGGGTTAACTGAAAGAAGATCCGATAGATTCCTGACTTTTATGAAGGGCCTCTTGGTGCTCTCTTCAGGCTCCTTATTTTCATTACGGTTGCAATGCACGTGAACATCCATCATGTGCTTGTATTCTCGGGACAGAGTCATAACTTCATCGCAACAAACGTGAGCTTCGCAAGAGTAACAGTAACCCTCCCATAGTAGATTTGGGTGCTCAATAAGAAAATGCGTCTCCAAACCAATTGGCAGTTCTGAGTATAAAAACGAGCAGGATTCCACCAAGCAGTGGTATTTGAATCTCAATTCTGGAGTCTTGGAGAAACCCATATTATCTATTCTGTGCATATCAGGTGATCCACTCACACCTTGCTCTGAAGCATCACCGACGGGCTGAGGACCATTAGAAGAGCCTTTCGTGTTAAGAGGAGTAGTAGTCGAAGACAACTCTCTGCCATTTTGTTGTCCAGTCTCGGATGGTTCGGTAACGGGCAAATTGGTTATATCCGAGGTATCGTTGGTAGCCTCTCCTTCATCCGATAAAACGATAACCACGTTGGACGAGTCTTCCGTAACTGGCAGGTCTAGAAGTCCCGAAAGGTCGTGTAAGTCATTTTGGGGCATACTCAAATCAACAACGTTTTCCAAATTGATTGAGTCCATCAGGTCACTGGGTGGCTCAGTCGTAGGAATTTCTGGAAGAAGGGAAACTGCTTCATTGCTTGCTTCTTGTATCTTAGGAGAAGATGTTCCGCAGTCTGTCTGGCTTAAGTCGGGCTGATTATTTGATGATGAAAAAGACAGTGCTTCAGACTCTGTCTGGCTTATATCGGATTGCGCCTTCTCTCCCTCTTTCGGTTTGTTTTGAGTGATTTCCGGCGATTTCTTTCCGGATTTGTGCCCCTTCTTGCCTTTATCTTTCGTAGCGAGCTTATAAAGTCTGCTAAATGCGGAGAAGATTAGCTCATTTTTCTTTGCCTTATTCTTTTTTACGACATTCTCAGCATCGTCCTTCGATAATGATTCTGGTCCGATTACTTCAATATCTTCCCAATTATCGTCGTCCTGAGCTTCCCCAACCTCTTCATCAACATCCTGGACATCGTTGACAACTCCGTCGCCGTCGTTTTGAGTATTCACGCTTGATATAGTAGTAATGGATCTGGCATCGTCTGCTTTGGCATAGTCTGCCTTGGCACCTTCGTCACACTCAGCAGACTCATCTATGACTAGATCTCCCTCGAAAGAGCTGTCTGCATCGTGGTTGGAGTCATCATTAACCTTTGCTTTGACTGGTTCAATCCTGCTGGTGTCCTCTGGAGGTTGTGGACTATTCGGCTCTGACTCTTTGTCGAAGCTATTCCCGTCAATACTTTTTAGTCTTTGGCTTAACCTTTCCACTAGTGACATACCCGCCCAAGAAGTTGCCTGGCTCTCAGTAATTGCCTTCGGCGGGGTTTTAACAATTGCAGAATTATCTGAAGCGATTAAATCTGATTTTGCTGACTGATCGATTTCAAAAATTTCATCAAGCATAGAATTGTTCTCAGGAGCTTGAAGGAAATTCGACTTCTGACTATCTTTCATCAGTCGTTGACTAAGCATTTCGGATAGAGTAGCAGTTCGGGGTAGTTTTATTGCTTGTGCTTCTTTCACGTGGCCCTCCTTCCCAATTAGGTCGTCTACAATTTGGACAACATACACAATAGATTCAGCCTCCCCACCTTGGTCATCATCTTCCAGACTGGCGGTAAAGCGCTGCATGTGGCTATCTGAGAGTGATAGATGATTCGAGCCCACACTATCTTGTTCTATGTCTGCTGGACTTTTAGCATTGCTAAAACGCTGGCATAGACGATCCGCCATCGAAACCAAAGACATATTATGTGTAGGTGTCTCTGAATTGTCTGGAGGAGCTGGTACAAGTTCAATTGTCGGTTGAGTCTCAGCAGGTACCTTGGAAGTTTCCACATCCTTCTCCATCTCTTCGTCTGTATCATCAATAAGGACTACGTCAGACGCATTGTTAGCCGAGACTACTTCCAAAACGTCCTCATCTTCTGTCTTTCCAGATGTCTCCTTGAGTCTCTCGCTAAGTTTGTCCACAATGGAAAGGGAGGGACGCTTGGAAGTGCCTGTTGTACTGAAGGATACGTCCTTCATGTATTTTATGAAGTTCGGATCTAAATTTACATCATTTTCGTTGGGCATAAATACGTCAATTTGCGAGTCATTTAGTTTAGAATTAAAAGAAGAATTACCGTCAGTTCCCTTCTCATTAGGGGATTCCTCACAGAGCATCAGCGTGACTTTAGTGATAACTTCATTGGCTTCTTTGTGCTGATTTTTCAGATGGTCTAAAATCGTGTTCCTATTCAACTGAATATAACCACAGAGGTCACAAACATGAGCTGATATTTGAGATTTTTCGCATTCGAAAGGTGCTGAGTAGATAACTCTTCCTTCAGGGCACTGCTGCTTTACATGGTACACAACAGAATCGCTTTCATCAAATCGCTTCTCACATTCGGAACACTTGTACGAATACTCCCCTGTATGGGAGCTGAAGTGGTCCATCCAGTCTTTTTGAGAAAGACTCTTGTTAAAATTGCAGAACAAACAATGATGCTGCCAACCAGAACCTTTCTTGCGGGCGATTACAGAGCAGCTGCCCTCCTTCAAACTTTTCAAAGTGTGCGGAGGCAACCTGGCTATTGGAAATTCGACTTCAGGATGGGATCGTATATAATGATTGCCCATTTTCTCCCCAGCAAAACTGCATATAACACATTTCCCGGCAGCACCACTTTTTACGTGCCATTCCGCGTTGGTATTCTTGAAGGAACTAACATAATTCTCCATTGAATCGTCAGATATGTTCTCGAGGAAATCGCTCTTTTCTTCCTCAATAATTTCAGCCTGCTCCTCGGCTCGTTCCATGTTAGGGTCAATTTGTATTTCAAAAATTACTTCAGGCTCACAATCGGAGCTAACCTCATCAGACTCATCAGAATCAACGAAAAATTTCCGCTTACTCTTAGGGCAGGGCTTGTATTTTATATTTTTGTCTTTTTTTACTTGAGGTGTTAGTACAGGTGGAGGAAGATCTACTACTTCTCGTACTGGGGAATAATCGTTGGGGTCCTCTTCAGAAACTATATCTTCTTCTAGAATAAGTTCTGGAGTCCTTTTTGGCTTGCGACCTCTTTTAGCTCCGCCAGCTGCCTTTTTGCCTCTCTTCCTTAACCGCTTAACAGGTGCTTTTTTAGCTGTAAGTTTTTTTGCGGGAACAACCTTGACAGGCTCATGAGTCTTAGGCGTGGCCGGGACGTCATCATTCTTTTTCTCTTCAGTCAATATAGTGCACATTCGCTTACCCGTCGCCGTGAGTACTCCTTGGGATATGAACATGTCCCGAATATCCTCATTCAACCTATCCAACTCGGTTTTCTTTTTCTTATGATGTTCCTTCGGTTCAGTAGCCTTTACAGCTGCTACTGAACTTTCCTCTTCCCCATGAGTTGTCTGAACTGCCCCTTTGTCCTCCTCCTTGGCTGGCTCATCATGATTATTATCCAATATTTCTTTGATTTGTTTCAGTTTTTCTTCATCTAAAACTTTCTCCAAAATATTGAGAACAGTCTCCTTTTTGTTCAAAGCCGGATTGGTGATGTTGCTCAAAAATCCTTCGAGCCATTCGTTACCCTCTGCTTTTTTGGATTCGACCTTGTCTGTCTTCTCCTCGTTGCCGCAGGTAGTGTTGTGTAACTCTTCATTGGATCCAGCTGTTGTGCTGCTAACAACGCAGTCTTCATATTTCTCTTCAATTTCCGACTTTACTACATCTTCATTCTCACTCTTTAACTTCCTGCCCCGTTTAGTTTTACCGCGTCGTGGCGCAGATTCGACAGTCTCTTTTCCATCTGATTCAATCTCTGATACTGGCGCTGGAAGGGTTTTTCGTTTATTCTGTGCCACTTGCTTATCTTTCTCCTTTGAAGGAGCAGTTTCACTTTGGGCGGGTAATGAACTCCTAGTCCTCCTTTTCCCAGATAAAATATTTTGGGTCGACACTTCACAACTATCGGTGGTGCTTGTGACAATGAATGCTGGCCTTCGACCTCGTGTCCCCTTTTTGAAAAAAACATCCATAGGGTCTTTGTCGCCTATGCCGTCGTCCTCTGAAGTCTCTGCATCCTTCTCAATAAAATCGTCATCGACTTTCAGATCTTCTTGTGCAACTTCTTCATCTATTTCTGGAGAAGGCTCACGGATCTCTTCTTTGCTAATTTCATTATCGGGGGGCTTTTCGGGGCCCTTCATTTTTTTCTTCCGTTGTTTTTCATGTTTAACCTTCGTTGATTTTTTTTTAGCTTCAACGACTTCCGCTTTAAGAGGAACTTCTTTTACTTCAGTGGGAGGTTCTTCTTGAGCTGTTAAGTCAATCTTTAAGATCTTTTCTTTTTTGGCCTCAACCTTAGCAGGCTGTTTTTCTTTTTTAATTTCTGCTTTATGAATCTTTTCCTTCTTAATTTCCACCGCAGCAGAAGTTTCCTCCTTAGAGGTATTCTCTTTCTTAGTTTCCACAACAGGAGGTTCTTCCTTAGGCGTCTTTTCTTTCTTTGTTTCCACCACAGCAGGATGTTCTTCTTTAGGGGTCTTCTCTTTCTTAGTTTCCGCCACAGTAGGTGGATCCTTAATGACTTTTGGCTCATCGTGATTGGGTTTATCAGTCGAACCCTCGCCCTCCTTCTTAATTTTAGGAATTTTAAAGCTACTAATCGATGGAGTTTCCAGGTTGAAGTTGCTATTTCTATAAACTTTGTCTAGGCAGCTTGGCGTTGCTGCAACAGCTAGTTTTTGCTCAATTGCCGACTGACTAGCCTCATTCGACTTTGGATCCTCTTTAAGCTTCTTTTCAGCCAATCTAGCCTGTCTGTATTCACCATACGTCTTTGGCTCAGCCTTATGTTTCTTAGACTCTAAGTACTTCATCCGTTCAACTTGATCGTTTATCGCAGGTTGAAACTTATTGTATGCCATACTGCCCCCCATCGGATGGAGGTTCACATTTACTGGCATCATATTTTGCATATTCTGGTGTTGTGGTCTGTTAGGTTGTCTTTGGACCATAATGTTTGCAGTCTGCGAAGGAACAGTTTGAATCGGAAACGGTGGTGTATTGTGTTGGTTTACGTGATGGATCATGTCACTAGGTATATTAGGTGGTGGGACAGGTTGGGGAGTCATTGGCCGATTGTATCCCCCGAAGCCAGAGAACAGAGAATGTCCAGGGAGCGGCCTTCTAGTATCAGTGGTTGCAAAAGTAGGCATTTGCATGTCCATTTGGGTTGGAGGAACATGAGTTTTTTCAGGCATCATAAAGTTCATAGGCCGATTCTTTAATCGCGGATCCGCTAAATTAACACCAGGTAGTGTGTTTATAGTTGGTTTATTTAATGGTGCATTGTTACTAAGTGGGCTAAGCGGAGACTCATCGTTTTTCACCGGCTCAGAATGCTTGCGAGGGTGAGGGTTGTACTTGTAAGCAAGCCGTACATTTGGTTGTTCAGCTGTCTCAGTTCTCTCCCGTGCATCCCACGGATCTCTGGGATCTCGAGTATCCCTAGACTCCCGAGGATCACGAGAGTCCCGAGGATCACGAGGATCCCGAGGCTCACGAGTTTCCCTAGGATCACGAATATCCCGAGGATCACGATTATCCCGAGGATCACGATTATCTCGAGGATCACGATTATCCCAAGCATTTCGAGAATCCCGACAATCCCGAGAACCCCGAGAATCCCGGGGATCCCGAGAAACCACCGGGCCTTGCGTCTTGTCGAAACTTTCATGAGCAGAGTAGCTGGAATTAGGGCGGTTACCACCTCGTTGATTTTCGGAATAATTATCTCTGGTAGAGGGTTGTGATTCAAAACAATGAGTGGGAACAATTTCTGTCAAATTATTTCGTTGAATTGATTTAAACTCAGATTTTGCCGGAGGAAGTGTATCTGGAAGTGTATCTTTAAGCTGTTTTGCTGGAGTCTCTTGCGCCAGTTTTTTACTGTTTATAATCTCATTATGCAACTTCTTTCTCACCGCATTCAGCTTATCCATCGCATTCACCTCTTTCTTTTCTTCAGATTCAGACTCATTCAGCAAATCAACAATATCGGTCGCAGTAAGCGGCGGGCTCCTTAACACTTCAGAAAGCGGAGTCGGGACCCTCTTGGGTTCAAGTTTTGCCTTTAATTGTTCTAGGGCAGGAGAACTGCTCGAATGGCTGTCGTCATGCCCACATTTGTTCTTCAAATTATCGAAATTAGGCGAGTTGCTTCCAGGCCGACGTTCAAAGAAATTTCCTTTATCAGGTCTGTCTGGATTTCGGTATCTTTCTGAGTAGCTGTCATTTTTTGATACTGGCGATCGTCTAAAGTAACCGCCATCTTCGGTTGAACTTGAAGCTTTCGGGTGATCCCGTCGTGTTGGAGATCTCCTCCTAAATAACTCCGTAACTGAGTCATTGCTATTGGTATCAGAATTGCAAATCCTTTGGAGCTCCTTATCATTTCGTTTGTGGAAACCCCCACTAGTGGGGGAGTTTCTGCGCTCTGTAGGTATAACTATAGGTGAATGGAATTGTGAGCAATTATCTCGTTCCTGAGGACTTGCAGGAGCTGACAACTCATCGAAATTGAAGTCGTGCAATTTTTTGCCATCTGAGTTGTTTTGAGACTGCAACATAAGAAAAAATATTATTAGTAAGCTTTAAAATTGTATTGTACTAAAACAAAACTAATAATAAAGATATAACCCAGCAGTCTGTGCAGAAAGAAGTTTTTGGAAATTAAGTTTGATAAGAAATTTAACCCGACTCAAAATAGTTTTTCTACAATATATTTTTTTATCAAAATAGAGTTCAAGATCCGTCGTTCGACATCTCATTTGCTAAAATTTATTTAGGAGTTCAGAAACTACGAAGAAGCAAACAACAAGAAACCCACATTCCATTTAAACACATTACCCTTTCCTCCTTGTGTACTTCACAAATAAATATGAAAACTTAAACGCTGGAGTTAGAAGCGAGTACCTACTATCAGTCCAGCGATAGTTGAATACTGTATTATTAGGTCCGCAACTAAGTTCCCGCTGTTTTTCAATAGATGGCTCCAGTAGTAAGAGTTGGTCGATTATAGCATTACTAAAACGTCATGAACCAAGCTTAGACATATGGTAAGCAAGCCGCTTTGACACATTTGTGATTTTGTTTTTGGAACATATACTTTTGGTTGTGTGAAAATGTCTGATTATGTGCCAAATAATCGTCATTTGCGGGGAAGTGTTGCTTTTCGTTTTTCATTCGAAGAAAACGGCGGCTCAAGCGCATCGAGAACTCCAAAAAGTTTACGGAGATGCTGCTCTAAGTGAAACAACGTGCCGTGATTGGTTCCGTCGCTTCAAAGACGGTGATTTTGATGTTGACGACCGTTCGCGTGAAGGAAGGCCGAAAATCTTCGAAAACGCTGAAAAGACGTTGAAACCGAACGAAACGATCACTGGGGAACGGTATCGAACTCAATTGATGCGATTGAGCCGAGCACTGCGCGAAAAGCGGCCACAATACGATCAGGGCACGAAAAAGTGATTTTACAGCACGACAACGATCGGCCTCACGTTGCCAAACCCGTCAAAACCTACTTAGAAACACTCAAATGGGAAGTCCTACCCCACCCGCTATATTCCCCAGATATTGCGCCGTCCGATTATCACTTATTCCGTTCGGTGGCACATGCTCTGACTAATCAGGAGTTCCGTTCATATGACGACATCGTAAATTGGCTTGATTCATGGATAACCTCAAAAGACGAACACTTCTACCGTGACGGTATTCGAGATCTGCTAGAAAGATGGGAAAAGGTTGTCGCTAGCGATGGGCAGTACTTTGTATAACTCATTTGTAACCATTTTTTCATAATAAAGTTTTATATTCATAAAAAAAAAAGCGAGAACTTAGTTGCGGACCTAATATTTTAAGGCGGGAAAAGGGTCGGAAAATCAATTTTTTTTTTAAATTTTTTTTTCTGATACTACAACTTAAGAAATATTGTCAGAAAATTGTAAGTCATTAGGAGCAAAACTTTGCGAGTTATAGACAATAGATTCCGAGCGCTCGGTCTTCCTAGAACGTCATAACGCTCGGCGTGGCAACTTCAATCGAGTTTTTCTCAAAACCTTTTTTTTAAGTCGGTAGTCAAAATTTCTCGAAATCCTTTGGACCGATTTCGCCAAAACTTTGAACACTTCTTTTAGATACTAAATACTCGGATCTGAACGAAGGATTTTTTTTTCAATTACTACTTATTTTAATTAAACAAAAAGGAGCAATTTTTGGTAAAAATCAGAGTTTTTTTGCTTGCACCTACACCAAAAATTCAAAAATGAATATTTTGTTTATTCCTTCGTTCAAATCCAAGATAAACTAAAGAAATCTTTTTGTTTTTTTGAATTCAGATGAAACAGTGAAGAGTTATCCTGACTACCGCATGGAGACTTTTTCTGAGATGACTCGGCTCTCCCCACTTCCACTTGCTTATTTTTTAATATTTTTTTATTAAAATTTAGCAGAATATTTTTGGAATGATGCTTAATAATGTCACAAATTTTAAGAATTTTAATTAAGAAGGTACTTTTCAATCTCGCAGCTCAAACTTCCATTTTTACAGTCTCCCGGCTTTGCTGCCCCCTCAAGACCACCCAAAAATGATTAAATTTTTATGCAATAAACCTCTCACACAAATACCACCAATTAATTCACTCGACCCCTAAAACCATCCGAACTAGAACTGCGATTTCACACAAATCCAATCAGAGAAAGCAAGAATAGAAATATTTCCACTCTCTAGTTCATCCCTCCAATCCCCACCGAGCTCTAAGGAAAACTATGAAAAACGAACTAAGTTTACCAGAACGGATAATTTATTGGTTTGAACTGCACGGAGGTTAAAAATTGGATAATTCGACACATGGAGTGAGATGGTCTAATCTTGCTACCTGTAGACACGCCAAGCGTTTTGTTAATCACCCGGACAAGAGCAATGCAAAACTGACCCTCAATCTGATTGTGAGTAGGGAGGATTGCAGGGTTCGTGGGAACGATAACCGGGCACAATCCATGTGGAAGCATACCATAGGCATTATCAGTGGTTGGTTGGTTGGTTGGTTTAAGTGGCGACTCAACCATGTCGGAGTCCAATCAGCGCTTAATAACATGGATTGGTTGTTGTTGATGGGCTTTCTGTCACTAAAGAGATTAAGGCCAACTTGTGGTGTTCATAAATTCAACCAATTCCCCAAACCTTGCCTTAGAAATCTCTCTGAGGTTGTTTATAAAATGTGAGCCCACATGATCTATTGGCCAATGACCAAAACATCAGCGACCCCGAAAACATAAAAGGACCCATTCACAAAGCAATCCATTGAAGTTGAGAATTTGTTTATGCAAAAATATCTTTACGCCGAGTAAATACGCAAAGTTTTTCCATGGAAACCAGAGCACATATTTTCGAAGCGACGTGCATCGTAAGCTTACGCCAATTACATGGTTTACGCTTTATACGCTGGTTGAAATGAATACACTTAATATAACTTTGGTTATATAATCATTTCCACTAATATTTCGGGAATCTCAGCTTTGAGCTCCGAACCGAACACCCCCCAAACTAAGGTGGGACAGCACACGCCAAGGGGTGTAAGGCTAAGCGGGAGCTTAGTATATAGTATTCGAACTCCGGATACTTGGTGGCCTTCGGTTTAAATTTATCCTTCCCGGGGAACAACAGGATCTCCCCACGCATGACACTAACTCCCGAACTCGTGGAATTTATATCGATAAAAACACAGGTTTACAACAAGAGGTGAGTACAACCTCTGAAATGCCGATATTTGTTGGAAATATGCCCCACGAGGAAACTTCGAGTTCCTCACCAAACCAGTCGTAATTTTATTTTTTCCTTCTTCACTCCCTTTGGGAGAAAAGAGCTTCCACATAGACTCTCCAACATATTCTGTGTCGTGCATTTTCCTTAATTTATGTCAGCGAGTTCGTAGTCTTCGGAGTTCGACAAACCCCCCATTAGTTCTGCAAAAGTTCAAAATAATCGACGAAAAGTAATTAGACCTTTTTTGAGTGATTAGCATGCTAATTTATAACACAGTCCATGGGTTCGTCCGTGGCGACATTATATGCCTATTTTGCTTCGAATATGAAGATGGCGACAACGTTACGGTCAACGGAGAGCGCAGAGAAAGAAAGATATGACAACCGATTTTTTTTTGCCACAAATTCAGACATTGGACGAGCTCTGGTTTTAGCTGCCGCTACATGCCATACAAGCGGTCCAATAATCGATCTTTTGCGCACTAAACTCAATAATCGTGTAATTAGCTCTTTTAGAGTTGTGCAATGGCAGCTGCGATTTGACGCCATTGGACTTATTTTTCGAGATGCCATTAAAGATCGACGTTATGTGTCAAACAGGAAATTCGGGCACTTAAGCACAATATTGATCAATATATTCTTGACACCATCGAAAATGTACTGTAAAATTATATTGACAGGCTACTAGCAAACCAGCCGAGGCACCCATTTTAATAGAATTATATTATATTCCATAACTAATCGGAAGGTTTACTCTTTTCAATAAATCAACAAGCTTTGGAAAATATTAAGCAGTGCTAGCACTCTCACCTTATATTAAGGTTACGAGTTCAAGAGCGTCTAAATATACAATTTCATTTGGTTTACACCAAGTTTGGTGCACGGCAGTTTTCGGGGTCACTGATTTGAAAGCTATGTATGTAAGGTAGCAGCCGCAAAATATTAAATATAATTTCCATGAATTTTGGTACACGGGAGTTTACGTGGTTAATTTTAAATCTCGTATTGATTTTATTTAATGCAAAATGGCGTAATCAAAATCTAAATTTCATAAAATTCTGTGATGATTTCTTGTCTGGAGTTCAATTCAGCAAATCCAAGAGGGCAGACTCAGAATACAATTTATAAATCGTTCATAAAACTCGGCGCACGTGCATGTAGGTTTGTCGCTGATATAAAATTTTGTGTTCAATACTATTTCGGAATGGCGGTGCAAAATCATTCCAATCTTCGTAAAATTTGGTAGACGAATCTGGTGTAATATGTATAAATATAACTACTGAGGATGACTTCTTACTTATAAATAAATTAGGAACATTATAATTTAACTTTCCTCCTGAGATCGCCATTCTTTTTCAGCGACATCTAGAATTTTTTCATTCCACACCGATCTGGAACCTTAATGAAATAATATACGAAAGATCTTAGTCATCAACGAAAAATTTAATTTTGTTGCATTTGACTAGCAATCAACTATCGCTTATGCAATTAAGCAACAATTAGATAATTAAAACGAACACCTCAGGCAATCCCAATAGTTTATAAATTAAACTTGATATCGGTTCGTGAAGAACTTAATTTTCTTTTAGTTTTGTCCTTTATGTTCTTTTGTTTCCTCATTATATATCTCTTCTCCTAACTACAAACTAATACTTAATAAGATAAATTAATAAAATAAAATTAATTTGATAAGATCCCCTTTATATTTTAAAACTGCTTTGTCCGTCTAGGCATAGATTCAATTAGCTTAGCTCTGAGTCTTGAGGTATTTTATACTATTAGTTGAAAAGTTCCGTGATTTAAAAAAATTGTTGTCCTTTATGCCTTTTCCATAGATTTCAATGCGATTGGTATGGCAATTTGATCACCTAGATATTTTTAGTTACAAACTAGTTTTTTCCACATTTGCAGCCGCAGGCTTCGGATTATTGTCTTCCTGCAATTTCGGCAGCATTGTATTTTGTAGAATATCGGTACTGGAATTGACCTCTTCATCCATCAATTTTCTTAAGCGGTCCCATTCCTCGATGAGAATAATATCTCCAGACCATTATTGATCCCCCTTCGTGCTTTACTGTCTTGTCAATTCTTCTACCAGAATTAATCATACTTATTTTTGATTCATAAGAGAAAATTACGGTTCTATCCCCTTCAAGTTGCGATTTTTGGTTGCCATGTTGATTCCGCCACCTTTAATTTCCAAGTTTTGATCATAGATTCGAAATCAGCGACCCCGAAAACATAACAGGATCAGATTTCATAGCAATGCTTTGAAGATGACAAATTTCCGTCGCTATATTGGATCCGCCATCTTAAATCTGCGATTTCCAAACCTACCTAAGATTCTTCCTCGGAATACAAGCTTTCTATTAAAAAATTCTATCATCCATATCATTCCAATCCGTCCAATAGTTTTTGAGAAAATCGCGGACATATACAGGGTTTTTTGTATAACGCATGCATAAATGAGATAGGTGATAAATTTCACCTAGGCAAACAAAAAAATTGTATGGCGGGGGTGGAGGACCATCTCAACCGTTTTCGAGTTACAGGGTGATTAAAAAATTCGGGATTCCCATTATTTTTTATTTATATCTTTTATTCTACCCAACGCAGTCACATAAAACTCACGCCAAACAACTACTATATCAATGTGCTTTCCAAAAATGCCACCAATGTTGATCTACCTCTAGCACTGCTGATACAGTCACTTGCAAAAGTGTAATATGCTTTGAAATTTCATAAAGTTTCTCGCACATTTGCTCCGAATTTAGTGTAATTAATACACCTCTTTTTTATTAAATTGCCCATCTTGTTGCCTTTCCAAAGGGGTAAAACAAGTCCAGGTAGAGAATGGAAATACAAATTTATACCTAGAAAACCTTTTGAAGATTTTTTCACTTTCGCAACTGACTGTACCTGCAATGGTAGAGGTAGATCAACATTTCTGGCATTTTTGGAATGCACATTAAGATAGTAGTTGTTTGGCGTGTCACTGCGTGTTTTATGTCACTGCATTGGGTAGATCAAAAGACAAAAATAAAATAATAATGTACATCCCGAACTTATTAATCACCCTGGAACTCGAAAAAGGTTGAGATGATCCCCTCTCCCCAGCAATTATTTGTTTGCCTAAGTGAGATCTATCACCCTTCTCATTTCTGCATGTGTTCTAGGAAACACCATGTAAATATCGCGGCCGAAGACAGAACCTCTTTTATTGAAGTCGGTTACAAATAAAATTCTGAGGAAAACTTGTTTAAAGTTTCCATTTGGCTACCTGGTGTTGTATCTAGATTTGTACATACATATCAAATACACATTCATACACGTACACACGTACGCAAAACAACACGTGCGGTTTGTGTGAGTATTTTATTATGGATTTGTTAGTATGTATTAATAAATCATTAATGAAACTTTCACTATGTGCATATAATTCCTTTTTACCCCACTATTTATCTTACAATCAATTTCCACGGCTTACATGCATATAAAAAATCTGTCTTTTTAGGCATCCGTAACATAAGGGTGTCCTACGGGACCATATTACGAAGCCTCCGCTGTCCGTCCGTCCGTCTGTCAGTGATCTGTATTTCATGAACCGTAATAGGTAGATCTGAAATTTTCAGTGTGTATTTTTATTGCCGCTATAACAACAAATAATGGAAAACCAAGATGGCCGCCATGCAAATCATAAAAAAAAATCGATTATGTTATGTGTATGTATGTATGCGTATGTATTTAAAAAGTACATAGTGTTATATCTTGTACAATGGTACGGAACCTTTCGTGTGCGAGTCCGACTCGCACTTGGCCGGTTTTTTCCTGTATGTATTCTGTGTGATGCGACCAAAATCCAAGTTCTTGGGAATAGACTAGATACCTTGGCTGTGTTCCTTTATTCATTCAGAATATTTCAAGCCTTTTTTATTCACCCAAAAATTCCGGGCATTCTATTCCGTGTTCCTTTATTATTACGGAATATTTCGAACGTATTCTATTCGATCTGCTTCAAAAGGTGAATCAAATAAAATATTTGTTTGACAGCTGTCAAATAGATACGGCATAAACTAATCTGCTGCGATGGAGCTAATTAATTGTAAATTGATGATAAAGCTGTTATTACCAAAAATTTTTTAAGTCTTTGAACATTTTAAAATATAAGCATGATTATACTAAAATGAACATATTTTGTTCAACTCGTACACATGTAGACACACTTTCACTCACTCAGAAGATATAAACATACTCACTCTCAAATACATCTAAAAACACGAATCAATCAAGCACACACTCGTTCACATATTCACAGATATACATACATATGCAAGTATACGTGGTTACACACTATATCTATACTATTTGCCTTACCTCTGTTAGCAAAGGTTCGAGTCTTCTGCGTCAAGAGTAAAGGACCCCGCATGGTTTTTATGTGGGCTCGGTAAAATTGATTGACATTGTTGGTTTTGTGTTACTGACCGTCTCCACAGTACTTCGGTCCAAAAATAATTTGTTTGCTGCTTATAGCAGTCTGAGTCAGTTCTGCTAATGATGGCCGCAAAGTAGTACGGGTAAAATATTGCAATAAAACCAGTAACTTGAAAACATCATTGAGGCAGGACACAGACCTCACAAGATAACAATCCAGAAGAACCTACATATATGGGACAGCAGTAAGAAATACACACACACGCGCTCACAAACACACACACGCGCGCGAGCGAAAACACACACACACCCACCCACCCAGGCACACACACACAACTCCGCTGTACCGGTCCCAAGTCCGAGCCCCATTACTCAAAGATGGGGAAGGAGGAGGGAGAGAATAAACAATCTCATATTAAAACCTAGGTCACTCTGGCGCATATTTTTGGAACCACAAGATTGATTCCATTCACTTATTGATACTCAGAGATATTATTGCATTGGACTGAGATGTGTTGAATGCAATCTACAAACTACTGTTGCCAGCCAATGTGGCCAAATTGGTATTTGGTGCATGTCAAAAATATTAATTAGCAGTTTTCAAAGCTATCCGATTCATTTTTTCTATAAATATTTCACAAAAGTTACTGTTTTTATTGCATACTACTATGCAGTGATCGTCAGCAGAACTGACTCAAACCGCTATAAGTAGGAGAGAATTGATTTACGGACCCAATCACTGTGGAGACTTTTGATCAGCAACACAAAGCTCAGATGTTCATAAAGACCATTCGGGGTCCTTTAAATACTAACCTTCTTTCTTTGCATAAACGCTTCGTGCTTAATACAATTATCCACTCAAAAATGTCAGTATTTTTTTTATTTTATAACTATTTGTTTTCCTCTCTCTCACTCATTCTCTTAGCACACCCTTTACACTTTTAAGTGGTGTAAATTCATTTACAACCCCTTTGATTTATTTCGGAGCATTTGCATACTGTCAATTATTTCCTGGTTACTGAAAAATGATTTGGAGCATATTTGTTGCATAGGTACCCTGTAACTTTAAATTGCTCTAGCTGGGTTCACATGGGTGATTTTAAGTTTTTGCTTCAATAGATTACATCGATCTCAATCTTTGCATTATTTTATCAATATGCTCGGGAGTCCCTTCGTACAAATTACTCGTTGGGATCAAGCGCAGCAGCACTTAAAGAATTGCATACAAGTTTTGACTGCTGGGACTAGGGTCGAGAAAGATAATGTACAAATCTTACCTTCCCAAGTTTTTTGGCTATCTTCTGCAAGACTGCTTCGCACTTGTACAGGGTCTCGAGCTTTAACCTTTAAACAAGTAAAACTGTGAGAAGTGATCGTTGCATGAACCGTACGTACTTATTTTCTTTTCTCGTAAGCAATCGATGTAGCATTCGCATCTTGGACAGCTGAGACTCCTTGCCATCACCACGCCCATCCTGGTTCGTCTCGAGCTTCGCGATCAGTTGCACAAGAAGCGGAATGTACTGCTGCATCTCCCGCACCTTCTCATCGTATTCCTTATTTGACAACTCCATGGCTGTATCTCTTCCCTACAAAAGGAACTGTATCAAACGGAGGTCATATTTCCTTCCCAAAATATGCTGCTCTGCAGACTGCGCAACACTGAAACACACAAGCCGAGTCTCTCACGTTATATTTCTTTTCAGTTTCTTATGGTTAATCACAACACAAGAGTTTCTTTATTGACAAAAAGCACTGCGGCTCGAGCTGAGCAGGTAACACATTGATTTTGGGGAATATTCCCGAATAGACGCTCTGCGGCCCTTTCTTTACTTATTAGTTTTTGCACTGTTTACATCTTGCACTTTATTAGCGTACACCACTTGCGGAAGAATGCACGAACTTTTCAATTTTTAAAGGCAAGACTCCTCCATTCGGGGGAACCTTTTAAAACTTCACATTACCACTGTAAAATGCTTCCTGTGGCTGCCGATGAGCTGCAGGGCCGAGCGATTACAAGTCCACAAAACATTCACTGCAAACAGAAAGGGTGTTCATTTTACCGCGGCCAGGATGGAGTAACTTGCGAATTTTTATTTACCAACCAAAACCACTGCTTAAATTAATTGTGAGGCAAAAGTGTAGGGAGTTCGAGTCTTTGACACAGCTACTCCCGTTCCCGAGATGTCGGCACTCAGCTGAAATTTGGTACGCCAGGGTTTGGGCGCCGAGCCGAATGAGAGTTGGGTACTAAAAATAGAGAGGTTTGAGCGAGAGTCGAGTCTCGATTCTCGAGTTGTGCAACGGTGAGCGAGACTTGCTTTCTTATGTCAAGAAAATGTCAGAACTGGCAAGGCGGTATGATAAGGTCCAGTCGCTTTTTGGACTGAAAATGCGCAGTGCTCTGGGCTTTGCTTAGGACCTAGGGATATAAAATTAACAGCTAATGACAAGATGTCGGCTTGTTTCAGAGCCAGGCCACACAGCAGAGATATAGGTGTATTTTACAGGCTTAAGACTTCTAGATTCTTCTAGGCTTCTACGAAACAGGGACCCGTAAGTCCCGTTATTATACACACGGTGACTTGGTCCTAGCTCTGCATTCGTACACTGGGCATGTGTTTCATTTTCTGCCGATACAATTTTGTAGGGTTAACTCCGAGCACTTTGGTTTACGGTTCTTAAACGCACAGGAAGAGTTACCAAAAAAGACAACGTGATCGACCCCTTGGGGTGCTGGTTGGGTCACTCGAAGAGCCAACAAAATGGCGTACCGACAGTAACCATACCTCAAAGCGGAAAATTTCTGTTATACACGCAATCCAACACACCTTAGCAGAAATTCCACTCAGGCGCTTGCATATCGCACGAACGAAAAACAGAAGCAAGTAAACCAAACGTACGCTGTAATTTAAGTCCCTAAAATTGGTGAAAAAATTTTTTCTTCGCGGACAAAACTACACGGCACCTCTATGAACAGAGTCTATTCGTCCATTGTCTGGCCAACACAACTAGAGCGGGTAGTAGCAGACAGCATTCGGCAGTGCCGTGCCTACGTGCAAATCGACTTTCCCGGCTGCCGAGAGCGCGAGTGCAAGTACTAAAAATTTTCTCAGTGTACGAAATCGGAGTTTTGTATTCTTGAACGTCGCACAGATGTCGGTAGCTCTGGGCGGTCGTGCAAAGGAAGATCGATTCCCCAAGTGAGTATCGAACCGGGGAACGTGAAATGTGCTGCTTTTTGTCACATGTGCGGTGGCGGTGGCGGTGGCCATAGCGGTTCAGTTGCATTTTGGCCTTGGAGCTGTGTAGTGCTGGTGTGTGGGGCAAGGGTTTATATTTGAGATTTTAATGCTAAAAATTATAGCAATAGATTCAAAGCACATACGATTGAATATTTGTTGGGGAAAATACTGATACATACGTCTCTGTTGAGCCAAAGATTACCAGTCATTGAGGTTTTTATCCCCTAACAGAATCTTACGACATCTATGAACGGAATTAGATAATATTCAATGATTGCTTAGCGATTCAAAGTAATCTAGAAATTTATCAAAAGATCAGATTACTTGAAGTAAACAAACCAACTGACCTGAAAAAATGTTGGAAATTTTTTTGAATAACAAAAGAAATTAGAAATTAACTCTTGAGGCATGAACCAATGAACCATGAAGGCACTTTAAAAATTACGTAAACCAAAAACGAAGAACCGTGCGGGGAAAAGTGAAATATGAACTCCCTAAGACGATACCCACTTTTAATTTGTAAATGATACTTTAAGTGAATAGTATTTTAAGGAAACTTAGATTTATTACTATACTTTTAACCTAGCAATTTTGCATGTTTATGCATTGATTGTGGAAGCATGTACGCGACTGCCTGTGTTTTAACCCTGGAATAACGTACAGGGTCACCTGGACCCCACAATTGTTTTTATAATTGAAAAATATGTTAGAAGCAGATCTAATTTCAGTACATTTTTTTTTTGCTATTAAAAATTAGGTTTTTCCAACTAAAGACGATTCTTTCGAAAAAGACATCTTGCCTAAAAAAAAGTTATAAGATAAATTAGGGTCTAGGGTCGGAGTGACCCCGTTCGTACTCCCAAGTTCTGTACATAGGTGTCTACTGCCAGACCTATTAATATTGTGTGTGGAATGACAAATTCATTACTTTTACTATGTATGTCTTTCTTTATATTAATAGTTTTCCGATCTACCACTATCAGACACATGCACGAATCTTTTGGGCTCGTGGGCTAGGTCATTCTCGCCTTTTATAAATTTAAAAATATCCGTAAGAAGATATAGAATATACATTAACTTCGTTTCTTATACAAAGGGAGCGATGGGATGAAATATGGGTGCCGTTTCGTGGCGCTACGAGCGCACCATTGACCTGCGCAATGCCATACTGCATAAGTGATGTTTGTGTTAGTGAGAATCTGTGTAGGTCGTATTTCAGTGTTCTTCTACCAATACATATCATGGGGGGTGGAATTCTTGATGTAACGTTTAAATGGGGATACATAACCCTTGAATAACTTGGGGTCTATAAGCCCCATTGCATTGATTTTATTATCATTCGAGACCGGCATATAGTTCCGTTCCCCTTAAACATGGAGTCACCGTCGCGTAAACGCGGTTCTGGCGGGAGAGCCGATAGGTTCAACGTGTAGCGGCCATTTTGTCCGCGGAAATATACATTCAGTATAGCTCGGCACTAACAAGCAGCTAACACACTGATTTTGGTCTCAAATTATAGATCTTACTTATGTTCACGCGGTACAAGTGCAAATCAGATTTAGCGAGTTCAAAACTTCACATAACAAAATAACATATTAAAAATTATACAATGTAGATCAAAACACAGGCAAAAGCCAATATGAAATATAAAGGACGCGTAGCATTGGACAGAGGGTCTCAGCAGCTATCTAGCAATATACCATTATCAGTAACTGAGAGGGTCAGGAGGTGCAGGAAATGCCAAAATGCGTAAGTCAGCGGCTCGGCCAATGACATGACGGACGGCGCGATTATATTCACGTCAATCCCTCGATTATGCATTGCATCCCGGTACAGTCACAACTGTTTTTATTAAACGGTTTTATTTAGCTTGACCTGTTTGTTTGGGTCAAATTTAGTAATTGAAATTTAGCCGCCTTCCTGTCGACAGATTGATCTGAAATTTGGCACACACCTTTAGTTCTGATGACAATAGAATTTAATATAACCAGTATTATTGTAAATCCAAGATGGCCACCTCTACAAAATGGCGGATTACATATGTTCTCACAACCCCCTCATTATAGGTATCAAATGAAAGGGCTTTCCAAGTAGAATACTGTACGCTATGACAAATTTCTAATCCAAGATGGCCGCCTCTACAAAATGGCAGATTACATATTTTTTCACAACCGACAGTTATAATGTCCTTTACTCGTGGGAACAACATGGAAAGAAATAATAATAAAACAAAAACAAACCAAAATAAAAAAGAAACTGCAACACAACGAAAAAGAAGGCTTGAAAAGGCGAAAGAAAAGTATAGAGCAAAACGTGCTAAAGAAAGTAAAAGTGAGACCCATAGTCGACTACAGAAACGAAGAGAACGGTTAGCATCGGAAACACCTGAGCAACGCAAAGACAGATTAATAGGGCAATGTGAGAGACAAAGGGGACTGGTAACGTCAAAAACACTTGAGCTACATGAGTCCAGGTTAATAGGGCAACGTGAGCGTACCCAGCAACATAGAGCTGAAAATCGTCCACAAGCGTTCGAAATGCTATTAACACATTGTGCATACATGTTTGTGAAATTTGTACCAAACGTTGCTATCCTAATCAAGTTCATACAGTACGTTACAAAAGTGTTGCATTAAAATATCTACCTGTAGAGTTGTCTTCGAAAGCAACGTTACTTTTATGTTCCCGCTGCAAAACACATGTCATCAGTAACAAATCAATGGCACCACCAAAAGCTTTCTGGAATAATCTGGATCCAGATACCAGACATGATTCAAGCGCTGACGCAAGCAGAACAACGTTTACTGACGCCCGATTAAGGCAAATTAAGAACCGTGAAGACGAGTTCTTTGGAGGAGTAAACGTTTTACTCTTTGGTGATCTCTTGCAACTGCCTCCTATCAAACGCTCCGGAACACCTGTATTCAAACAGCCTGAATATCTCCAACCAGCCACGTATCTGTGGCGTTTGTTCACTCTTTGTGAGCTGACTGAGAATATGCGTCAGCAAGGTGCTTTTATTGATGTATTAAATGCTTTGAGAATCGGTGAGCTAACCGCCCACCATTTTAGTATTTTGATGCAAAGAGTTATTCACCACCCAATTGATGAGTTTGCAACAGACAAGGCGTTAAGGGTATACCCCACTAATCAGCAAGTAAACGATCACAACGCTACTGTTTTGAATTTGTTCCGAAACAAGGGTGCTCGAATTTATAAAGTAAAAGCACAGGACCAGCTAATTGACACCACGCGAAAAACAGATAATTTGAATTTAGCTAATATAATACCAATAACGGAATAAAAACTAAAAACTTGAAAATAAAATAAGTAAAAAAAACTTTTTAAGTTAAACGGTTTTACTGAAAATAAAGATAATAATGATTCAGCTAATGTACTGAAAACTAAGAAATAATTCCATAGGTCCTAGGTACCAGTCATCGCACCACTCCACTCATCAATCTAGGGCATTAATCAGACAAAAAAATAAAATCGTGGGGCGCAGCGTAATTTGAGTAAATATGTCAATAGCATTTATAATGATATGAGCGGTTGACTGTAAGGTCCATGAAGGATTTCCGACAAGGAGCTTTTGGGCACGGCTGACATCTGATTTTCTTCTGTGAGAGGCCTTTTGGTATTCCTTAGGGTAGCAGAGCATCTTTTAGACATTGAAATTTAGACCTTTTTTAGGGTTCTGTACTCGAAGGGTGCCCTACGGGACCCTATTACTAAGCCTTCGCTGTCAGTCTGTCTGTCAGCGAGCTGTATCTCATGAACCCTAATAGGTAGAGAGTTGAAATTTTATAGTATACATACAACAAATAATGAAAAAACCAAGATGGCGACCTTCAAAATGGCCGCCATGCAAATTAGAAAAAAAATTTCAATTATGTTACAGCGGCTCTCTTGTTTCTTTTACAAAAATATTTAAAAAGTAAATAGTCTTATGGTATATCTTGTACGATTGTACAGAACCCTTCGGGTGCGAGTCCGGCTCGCACTTGTCCGATTTTCTTTAATTACCTCTTGTACGACTGGGCTGACGTGGGGCCGGCCTTTATACCCTAGATGGAATATACTAAGTTTGTCATTCCGTTTGTAACATCAAAAAAAAATTATGACACAAAATAGATTGGGCATATTATTATATATTCCTAAAATTGTAGGTTGTTTCCATTTTTGCATGTCCGGGTGACGCGTTAACGTAGACAGATGACATATTACGGTACACGGTCTTTTTAAAAAAAAATTGCAAATCCAAGTTCAAAACACGGGCAAGTGCCTGTTATACACGCATCAACTTAGGGTTACGCAACATGTACTTTTCTTTCGTCAGGATTAACATTTTATCGCTTGCACACTCCCGAAGTCGTCACAATTTTAGAGCCAAATTTTTTTTCCTTCAATCGCAGTAGTCCATTTCTCAAATGAAACAGTACACTTGCAGTGACTCACCGAAAAAGGTCGAAATTTCGTTTCCAAAGACTAAAGGCCAAACCATAATTTGCATAGCGTTCCGTACGAAAACCTGCCAAAACTGGACGAACGAAAGCTTATGATATATGTCAGAGTGTGATAAATCACTGCGATTTGTGTATTATTAATCAAACTTTCGAAAAAATGTATATCCTCATCCATTGTCCCCATTTTCAGCTGTTGCCATTTTGCATATGCAAGGTACGCTACAGATCGTACCTTGCATTGCAAAACAGACTTGTCGAAACTTGACGAAACGAACGACTATTCCTATTGTGGTTTGGCGATAGGTTTTGTGTGTAATCGCAAGTTTGCATGGGCTTCCGTACAGAGCAGTATGCACATTATGGTTTGGCCGTAAGCTAGATATCACTCTTCAGATAAGTTGAAACTCCTGTTCCTAGAAAAATGGCGTCCAGTGTCGACTTTTCAAGTTTTATCAACTCCTACTTGCCCCACTATGTGATTGGAGGCAATGAGACCCACAAACTTGACGTTTTAAAATTTCTTCGTTTGCACACCCCCGCGGTGATCAAGAGAGTGACTTTCGTTTATTTTCTATGAAACGCTTCCCCATGTAACATTTCACATATATAGTACGAACTACGCACCAACTCAATTGAGAATTTCCCTCCATGTGCAGTAGGTACCAGTCGTCTCCCACTTAAAATTTCTGGGTGGGCGAGCGATTGTTTTGCTACACGCTACGAAATCAAGCCAATTTGAAGTGTAAATAATGCAATTTCTTTGTTGAATATCTACCTAGTAGATTGCTGCTTTTGAAAACTGATAATTGTGAGTATCTAAAAACTTGTTAACGTATCTTATTCAAAATACTTTTCAGTTAAAGTAGATATTTATGTGCTACAATATCAATTTTTTCAGATTTTTTAACCACATAGTTGAAAACACAGCAGGAAGATGTATCGGACTCCCGAAGCAGAGGTGTAACGAAACCTGGGAGCAAGAGAATTACATTATCAATCGAAAATTCCAGCTCAAATAGTCAAGGTCTGGGCAACCTTCAATAACATCTGTCTTGATTGCGAGGTGCCAGTAGAATCCTTGAAGCAAATGAAGACTTTTCGTATATAGTACTAAGTAATGCGCAGAAATTATTGCCCACGCCGCGTATTTCATCAATGTTATGCGATGTGATTGAAGCTATTCAAAATACAGTCGAATTGAGAACCTCCTCCGTTTTTTTAAATGGGTTAAAAAGTTGCAGAATTTTTATCACGTTTCGCGAATAAATGAATTTTTAAAAGCAGATCTAACAAATGTCGCCAGTTTTCTTCATCATTTATAGTTATTGTGTAACTATGAGCATTACAGCAGCGGTGGGATTTCTATTCAGAATATACATATTAAAAGCAATTACAAATCACATACTTGAACTATCAGTGGCCATGAGAAAGAAAGCGCGTTCAAGTTTGAGAAAGACAATTTATGCAACAAACAACGCAAAGCTTTCTATAATTCACCAGCTGCACGAATGATTATGTAATTCGATTTAAAGTTATTCTAAATATAAAAGCCCCGCACAGGATTTCATTGGATAAGCAATGCAACCAATGCTGATAACTTAATGACGAGAGCAGTCGGGCGCATCATCTTGTTTATTTGTTGTTAAAAGTCAAATCGGAAATATTTATATTTTTAAAAGCCTTCCAAGAATAGTGGGAAGTTACGGAAAGCGCAATAGGTCTTAATTGGGATGGATAGACGAGATTGTGTAAAAGCTGGCATTGGCAATTGTTGCGCATCAGGGAGAATTTATTCGAATTTTATAGTCACGAACAGTCTCTACGTAAGCGTGATTTATAAAATCTAATAAAATTGTAAAATATAATTACCATGTGTACTACTTCTATTCTTTTAATACGCCCGCAAGGTGGCTTCTCAGGGAACTAAAACTTTAGATTTGCTGAAGTCGTGTGGCGATATGTAACTAGAAAGAACGATTTAGGAATTTTTCACGTAAATAAAATTTCAATGGTGTGGTGATAGTGTGAAATAAATGATATGACGCCGCAGCACCTACTGCTTGTATTATTAGTTCAAGTTTTTTAAATATCTCAATACATTCCCTTCTTGTTATCTTTTACGTTTTTTTTCAATTGAGAATACCGCCCATATTCCTGCAGACTTTTTATAATTGTCGATATAGAAAGCCATGCTGCTCGGCAAATTCTTTATTTGCGTATGTCTTCATCAGAGGCATGAGTACTTGTAATTCTAGGGAAAAAAAAGTTCAACAAAAATACAGTTACACCATATTAAACTTTATGCATTTTTCATACTAATTAAATCTATATAATCAAACTTCTAATTAAAACATCAAAACAAGCATATGACACGCTGCTAAAAACCATTATTAGTTCAGTTTTGATAAATGGAAACAAGATAAAAAACCGAGCAATCGATATGCCTTGCAGACAGTCAACAACAAAAGCAGCTTTGGTGTTACGTCGGAGCTCGAGGGATGAATTTGAGCCGATTCAAATAAGGTGATGGGGTGTACCATGGGAACAGAGGACAAAGCGAACAAAACGTTTTTGGGTTGACGACACGGTGAATGTTTGTGCTACAAAGAGGAGATCAAACACAAGAAGCGTACCTACTCAAAAATGGACCCCCCGGCAAAGTTTGGATTTTCTGGCCTCAAAAAACATCCCTAGTTTCATTCAACTCTTCAACTCTTAATATTTTCTAGACGAGACGTGAAATATTTTTTAAGTGGACGGGGTCAATTTAGCCACAAGTTTTGTTTATGATATCTTTCAGTAGTGTGCGGTTTTAGGTTACACCCTAACGTGGAGCTTTATTGACTATCGAATCAATTAAGTTGTCAAAAGTAAAACGGCTTTTTATCCAAACACCAAAATCTATGATTTACTCCACTCTTGTAAAAATGGAGCGACTACAAATACAAGATAATGGGCATTTTATGCAAGAAAAAGACGTGGATTACCACTTCCTTACGTTAAGAGCGAAATGATTAATGCAGCACCATTTGTAAAAGGCGTCTGAGTCGGAATTCAAGTAATCACAGTTCAAGTATTTAAGGCGAAACAAAACGAAACATCTTGGAGGAAGAGTTTGTATGAAATTGCTGGTTGAGAAATACTGCGAGATAAATTTTATGCATATGATTCGTACAATAATAAAACACATATCCACAGAATTGTTTAGTTTTCAGCGCAATTTTAGACTAACAAAAGGAAAAATTGGGGCCTATTGTGGAATCCGTCGACGGGAATGCCAATGCGGATGCATATGAAATCCACATCCGTATTTCCGTCGACGGATTCCACAATAGATCCCCAATGTCTAACTAAATTATACACCGGAAAAAGCTGGAAAAATCAACGTTTGAACTGCTCTCCACAATAGTTGCATTAATTTTAACATGTCTCTAGATGACACATGCCATCCAGATGACACTCATGTTTATGTATAACTAGCTTGCCCGGACCCGGCGTTTCCCGGGATACTATTAAATTTGTATTCCTTAATTTTACAACGCCTCCCTACTGCACAACGGCCTCTCCTATATGACCCAGCGGGGTGGGGGTGGTCTCATTAAATCATAAATTCGTACACAATACACCCCATACATCACTTTCACCTATTCCTAATACTTTTTTACATGTAAACTGTAAAGTATTATTAAATTTAGTTTTCCTCATTTTACACCACCTCCTTATTGCACCCCCTCTCCTTTATCTGCCAGCGGGGTGGGGGGTGGTCTTATATTTGGAAATTTGAATAACAGATTCGAAATCATTGATCCCGAAAATCCCCAAGCGCGGATTTTCAGGGAAATCCCTTGAAGTTTAACTTTTCGGTCGCCATATTGATCCAGCACCTTGATTGCCAAAATTTTGATGGCAGATTCAAAATCAGTGACCCCAAAAACCCAAACCAAAAACATAATTTTCTAATTTTCCGCGCAATATTATTAATTTTTTCTTTCATAAGAACCTTCTACTGACAATAACAAACACAACAAAAAAAGAATTAGCGAAATCGGTCCAGCCGTTCACGCGTGATGGCGTGACCAAGGGAAATAGCGATTCATTTTTATATACATAGATGAAGAAAATGTAATCTCAGCAATTTTACCTGGTTTAGGTGAAGAAGCGATAGTACTAAGAGATAATATAATGAGTAATTTGTGAATGTTTATTTTAATATCAAAAACAAAATATCTTCTTTAAAAAGTCAAACAAAAAAACAGCATATTTAAGAGCAGGGAACTTTGTAAAACGTCTATGTAAACATACTGCGTCATCGTCATAATACTTTCCACTTAACCCATGCGTCCACTTTAGTCCATCGATATTTCCTAACTTTAGGATCGCGAATTTTCCTTTGCAAACGCTCCTAGGGCAATATCAGAGTGCTCTTTCGATTCCCGAGGCCCATTTTGACTTGCAACCCTTAAAAAACCTAGGAACCCAAGACGACTGCATGGATTTAAATGGAACTTGGCATGTTGGTAGCTTATCTCCTTGGTCAGGCTATACGATACTTTCTATCCCAGCAAAGAAGGGATCCCCGCGGGATAGTCATAGGGGTGTCTTGCCCTTATGATATAATCACCCACTACGAAGGGATTTTTTTGAAATTCGACCCTCAAGGGTGTAAAAGGAGGTCAAATGATTTTTCATGCATTCTTCAATATATTTTATGTTCATTAGTTTGGCAGGGTTATGGTGGTTGGCGGGGGTGGTTGATTCGACGCGTACGTAATTTTAACGTATAACGTATTAACTTTCCATTTTCAACAAGACTTTGTAACGGAAAAATGATAACTTTTAGGACTTTTCTTTGAAATTCGTTCTAAAAACCTAATTTCAGTTTGTCCATTCCATGGAAATAGCCGAGCGAACAAAGTCGCGGGCACGTTGTTCAAATAATTTCTACACAGTCGGATATAAATTTGTTTACCAATTTACTTTTTTGATAGCCTTGATTTCACCTTTGTCCCTCTTTCATAGTCAGAAACATATTTTATGTGGCATTTTTATCACTGTAACCAAATAAATTAAAAATTCACTGATTTTACATACCTTAACCGATGTGCCTGTACAGCCAATGGGTTTTTTTTTTTTGGTTTTATGCAAATATAAATTTATTCCAGATTCTGATGAAATTCAAATTTGCTTGAAACGGTAGGATATTTAAAATTAGACTGACACGTTTAGAAGTAATTGTGGATGTATTTTAATTGGATGTTAGTTTTATTTGAGTACTAGTACTTTTTTGAATTCCTATCTTTGAGCCAATTTATTTTCTGTTTTCTAGAGCAAAGTATGAAGAACTCGTTGTCGCTCTGCCCTGCGAACAAATCAAAAATATGTATACAACAAATGGTATTTTTGTGGCTGGCATATACTTACTCGACCTTCTGCTATGTCTGACGATTATGTCATAAACAGCTATTACACAACTCTCAAAGCACATACTCCATGCGTTCAGATCTTCTGCTCACACGCATTCGCACCTCAAACACACCACGATTGCGTCGTTTTTACCATTCCTTTTTTAAACTAAGTGACCGCCTAGAACGTAAATTCTTAGGTTTCTCACCAAACATACATTTCGCACACCCTGTTCGTTTCCTTACAAATGCCAGAAAGACCATTTCCGCACCAGGCTGTGACAACTCGTTAACTGCAAATACAACTGCATGAGATTTTGCACCCTTTACTATTACCGAAATATTGGGTTAACCCTCACCCTTAGAACTATCAACACTAACAATAAAAATTTGTTCTATTTATAAACTACAAAATTTACATGAACAATATTCTAGCGACAGCCTCTAAAGCTTTGTAGATGTGCGTGTTCGTTTTTCCAGCACCTATAAATTTCTTTGGCAAGATTTATGGCAGCGAAGTTAGTCGCTCAATTTGCGGTAGGTATTGTCCATGACACAGTCAACGCACCGATCAATCGGGTGAATAATTATTGGAATCGATAGCAGCCCCACTACAGTGGGAATTACCCTTACAAAGGGGCCCTTTGTCCGAAGCCTCTTGAGGAGTTGTCCGGTAGCACATGTTATCCTGAAAATGGGAAGAATTTACGATTTTCGTTTTTATTTAATGCGTCTTAACTTACAAGGTACGCGGCCATCAAATATTTTAGTCACATTTTTTGATTGGGAAGCTTACCTGTTTATCGTAAATCCCGGAATAATGACCGAGGCAAGCATTTGCCAGAGGAACACATCACCAGCTATCATCCCTGCTCTTGGGATTGAGTTGGTTCGCTGCAGTGTTGGGAGAATGGTTAATGGTTTTAAGGTTTTTGGGTTAAGTGGAGCTTACGTCGTACTCTTTTGACGATTTGTGGAATACATCCCCAAGAACATAGGCAACAGCAACCCCATATGAGGCGCGCACCAAGTCCCTGTGGACAAGGGGCCGGAAAGCTTCTCCGACCTCATTGGCATACCCTGTGAATTTGAAATGTTTTTAGTAAGGCAGTTCAAGTAGTTGACAATGCTGAATTTTTCTACGAAGAAATACTGCGAGACCTAAAAGCAAACCCCAAGTAGCGGTAATTTACCCAAGTAACGGAAATAGCTGTCGCGAAAGATATCGTACTCCCGACTTTCCTTCATTACTCTTAAGCACCTGCGATAATTGACTAAATCAAGAGAGGAACTGGTTCAACTAAATGCAACCACTGCCTACCTCAATTATTTATTTGGATCATCAGGGCACTGGCAGCCTTGCGTCCGGTGGTTGTTATATCACATGAGTATGAAGTGGGGCACTGTTGGTTGACGTTCCGTGTGTTTCCATTGCTTTAGTACTGCCATACGTGTTTATAGTTACTCGCATCAACGACCTCTAAAATTGTGATTAATTTTCAACTTATTTTCATAAAATTGAGATCAAATAATGTTGATTGATTTATTGTTGTTTTAGGGATGTTTTTTTAGGTACTCTGATGTACATTAACTATGTGAAATTCTTAATTTATCCTAAATTTCTTGAAAATATCAGTCTTATTACCACCGCGAAAAGTGACCACTAGGTGGTAGAGGGATCGCTATGTGGTCCTGCTTCCAATAGAATTATGCTATTCCAATTTGTCAAGTTGTCTCAAGCGAGGCTGTACAATTATTTTTTGAGGAAACTCTCCGTTTAACGACGCGTGAATTTCATTTTAATCCTCCGCCTTCGATGCGTCGAAGTGATTAATTTGCGCCCGCACGAAATCAATAAAGCACCCGTCGCGAGTTGAACGCAATAGGACTTTGATTTCTCCCCTAGATGAAACCTGGATTGGGACTCTGTGTAAAGTGGTTCCTGCTAAAATCAAAACAACTGAGGGGTGAGTTGAGTGCGGATGGGCTGCTTTTCCGTGACAGTTTCTGGCCACGGCGGCTGGGAAAGTGCAATTGCTACGGTCCGGACAGTGCCGTCTGCTGCAATTGATGGCCGGAGTCGCGAACATATGGGATTTTAATAATTTTTTTTCGGGGGAAACGCAATGTCATTACTTTTTATGAGTTCGCTTTGTTATGCTCAACTGCAGCTGTGTGTGTCGTCCGTCGTGTCTGTCTCGCCACAACCTTGGAGGAATTTCGAATTTCACTTCTCTTGAATTCTTCCACAAGACCCCGCGAGACGACACTGAACCCGAGGCAGCGGGTCGCTCCAAATTTTCACTTTGCCAAACTCCAGTCCAGCTGCGGTGCACAGAGTGTCTGCTTTTCCAGCCGAATCGGAATCGGCCAAATGCCACAGTGTCATCGATCAGTGAAATCCGCAAGGTGCGAAGTTGGATAATTGCCGTCCGCCCGTCCCCGCAGTCTGCGGATGCTGCAGTGCGAATGCAATTTTCATAGCCGGTGGAAATTACCGAAATTTTTGTTGAGAGCTCTGCTCCGATCAAAAACAGTGCTTGCTCCCGAACGCCGGATTTGTTTACATATCGAGTTAGAAGGTTTATCTGCTCGGGAGATAGCGCCGCTGACGGCTGTTGTCTAATCGGGGCTTGTTTCTATTTACATTCCTATGAGCTGGACTACTTGATATATTCTACCACCGCTGCGTTGAGGGTGTCACATGATAATTTAGAACATCGCTCCTGTGTCTTATAACTTTCCATCAGAAAATGGAGCTGACTCCCACCAGCAGTCTTTTGACCACCGCTTACGCCTGCACCTTTTCTTACAGTGGGACTTGGTCGCTTGCCAACTAATCGCGGAATTGGTCCTGGGCAGTCTGCCCAATACAAATGAAGTAGCAGAGGGCAGACGCCCTAAAGGACAATTTTGCAAAGTAAAAAAGTTAGCAGTTGAATCCTCCACAAACCAAAGCACGTCGCTCCACTAATCGTTTCGTTTGTGTCCCTTTTACAATTTCTTATTTCACGTCATAGATAAACGAGCTAAAACTGTTGGTACCGCTCTTCTGAAACCATTAAATCGTAAAAAGGTATTTAAAGCTATTTTAAAAAAACGTATTGAGGTGTTCCGAACACCACGTGGTAATTAAAGGGTGCAATCATTTCTCCTTTCGACTTTTAATAGGTACGTTAGGTTATAACGACCGCAAGTAGTTTTCTTCTCAAACGTGCCACCAAATAAACCTAACCCGTAAAATTCTATGTCAGTTTATACGTCAGTCCGATGACTCGAAAGGTTTTACTCGTTTGTGGAGAAACTTAAAAAGTTTACTTCAAGGAAAGGGGGCACAGGTTATTTGGATAAACTCGTATATTTGCAAATTCCTATTTCAAGCTGTCGTTTTATCCACAGAATTAAAAAGTTACCAAGAATTTCGCATCATTTGTCATTACACCCCCTTTATCAGCTAGCCGCTCATCTGGCAAATTTTATTACATTGGTGTCAGATGTGGGCTTTTCAATTATAATAATTTTTATTCCATTTTATACCAATTTACAATTAGGCTTAATAATTATTTTTACATATTGCACGATTTTCTTTTTAAATACATTAAATAGTTGTTCAACTGTTAACTCCAATGATAGTGTGTTAAATTGGTGCAATCTTTTATGTACAGTTGCGTTCACAAAAATAGCATTTTAACGAAATCAAATTTTGATGTGTTATTTTCTTTTGTATTACTTCATACTACCGCTACAAAAAGTGTATTCTCTCCGATCAGATTACTATACTTATATGAAATGAAGTCAGAATCACCGCAGTCAAAATAAGAGCACCGAATAATCAAATATTTGTTTAAGGTGAAGGCCTCCATGTGAGCTCGAAAAATTGAGATTTTTCTCGCATGATTTGCGGGAAAAGAAATCAAGATTTTTTACAATTCCTTTTCCATATTGTTTATTGACCGTAAAGCTATAAAATCCCTGTATCAATTGAAAAAATATTACGTCTTGCACAGTTCCTGGAATTTGAGCGACCTCGAGCATATATCGCTGGTTTCTGATTTCTGCAAGGGGGCCGTTCATAAAATACGTCACGCTTAAATTAGCTTTTATTGACCCCCCCCCCCCCCCCCCCCCCCCCCCCCTAATGTCACGCTGTGTCACACTTGCTGTAACCCCCCTATAAATATTTCGTCACAAAACCAAGACCCCCCTGAACATGATAAATTTCTATTGATAGTACACAAATTTCGATACTAAAAAATATTCACTTTATTTATATAGAAGGTTCCTCAAAATTTCTCTCCGGCACGGCGCTGCCGGTGCATCGGCTATGGGTTAGCGCCCATATGAATGCATGTATTTAATAGTTGTGCGGCGACGTTTGCCGTTGCCGAATTTTATGGGGGCCTGCCTTAAGTCAAAACGCTAGAGCTGCGCCGCAGAGCTAGCGCTCATGTTGAAAAATAAACATAAGTGAATATATCAAGTTACAATTTATTGTAATAAAAATATATACGTTTAGATGTCTGTATTTACTAATAAGAAATGAATGACTTCTATCATGACATAAATAAAAAAAAATAGTCGAGAGAAATACTCCAGTAAAGTTTATTGATGAACGGCGAACGTCACGTTGCCATAGACCCCCCGTCCCTCCTTGTCACATCTTGTCACACTCAGCAAGACCCCTCCCTCCCCCTTGTGTGCGAACGTATTTAATGAACGGCCCCAAGAATAAAATTCGACTGCATATTAAAATAGGGTCTTTTTATTGGAGGTTGTACCTGTTAGGTTGTTAGCTCATTTCACTGACTTTTGTAACCTTTCTAGCTAATTTAGCAATGTTACAAGTTTAATTTTTATATAAACGATTGATACAACCTCAATTTTTTGTTAGCTTCCATTTAAAAAAAAATTAGCTCGATCGGATTAATCTTATTGACGTTATCCTGCACACCAATTTGAAAGACATGATTTGGAGAAAAACGCGTTTAAAATTTTCGGATGCCAAAGCAGTGCATAGGCGCGCTCAACTTCAAAAGCGTGTAACTCCGAAATGGTTGGGTACTTTTTGAAAAATCTTGAACTAACTAATTTGTACATACTTGTAGATAAGTTTTGGAGCTTTGGATTTTGATTTTTGTCTTGCATTTAGGAAAACCTCCCCTTAAGCATTTTATTCAAAGTGGCAAAACCGAAAGGTGATTTATTTACCTACATATTTATCATTGTGACTAACAAAATTTAAGTCATTGTTCATGCATTTTTGCTAGCAGTGGACCATGAAGACATTAAACTGCTCGAACACGTGCTATTATAAAAAAAATAACTTTTAATGGAAAAAGGTATGCCGAAATCAAACAATCGAGTGTTCCAATGACTCGGAATGTTATATTTTTTTTTAAAAAGAGCTGAAACCCGTAGGCGCAAATGCGGTGTCACTCTTTTTGGGGGAACTTTTAATTCGACAGAGTAAATATTATATGAGCAGGTTTGCTGATGAATGGTGCCTTGAGGACAACACCGTCAAATGCCCTGGACACTATTTTCCGTTCGGGATTTATTTTGCAAGCAATGTGCAAAATCGAGTGCCATAAGGCTCAACGTTACGCATAGTTGGATGCGTACCGAATTTGGAAACGTGTAAGTTGGGCATTAGACTAGCGTCCATTAAAAAAACAAATGGCACGTCGAAGACACTTTTTCCACAACTCGGCAAATATGAGCAATTCGTGGTCTTAACATAGCCAGATCTAAGAAGCTAATGTTTCTCAACCTAGGCTTAGCACGGCTGTGGGCGTTATTACAGGTCACTGTCTCATTGGCAGACACTTATAGACTCGGAGCACTCGCGCGACTTCTGTAGAAGTTGCCAAGACGAAGAAGAGGAATCTATCAGACCTCTGTCACTGTCCGAATCTCGCCATATTTAGAGGCCGACACCTGGGTACATCCCACTTCAGAGCCCTAACGTAACTGTACATGAGGGACCTGGTGCGGTTTATTAGGAGTACGCACTTGTTCGATTTGGGCTCTTAGGAGTCAATCCTATGTAGCATCACAATGGCCTTAATATGGCCTAAGCGTGCCCTTTTTATATGGGCAGCCACGTTAGCCTAAACCTAATACTACCCTTTGGACAGCGGTTCAGTAAGTTTGGCAGCCAATTCCAACGGAAAAGTATCAACAACTTGTGAATTCTGTGTTATTGCAAACAAATAAAATATTAATTTTGATAGTTTAAAATAATATTATCAAATAATATATAATTTTTATGTAACCGGACCGACTGGACGGTGGTATTTTTTTGACCGTGCATTTATTTGAAGCTTTTTAGTAAAGTTCGAAGTATTCATGTGTTAATATTTGTGTTAATATTTGGTTAACGAATCTCAATTTATTTTCATTAGTCATTGACGATATTAGGTATGTGTAAATGTTGATTAAAAAGCAGTCAGATCATCGGAAATTCAAACAAAAATGTATTTTTTATGAATTTGTTTTTATTTGAGCGTCATATATAATCTTTAGCAATTTCAAACATAAAAGAAAAGCAAAATTACTGCCAACGGAGGATGCAAACAATAAATAAATGAACAAGATTAACAAAAATAAATAAATTAGTACAGGTAAACAAATATAGTCAGTATGTATGTAAAAACCATTTAACTGTCAAACTTTTTACTAAATGTTAGAGCTTATAAACAATCTAGTCTTTGAACTTGTCCAAAAGATAACAGTAAGTAGCATTAATGCTTTCGGTATCTCATTTTCTGTTTGTTTGGTAACACGATCTTGTTTGTCTTCCAATATGTATCGTGTTTCCTTTATACTTTCTGTGTCAGGATTGTAAGGATGTCATAGTCATGGAAGTTTTGTTTTTTGTTTTGCTAAAGGCTGAAGTGCTTCGGAAATCCTCTATAATTTATAAAAATTTTTTTTCCTTTCAAGCTCATTCTCTCTGTCGTCATTAGGCCTTTTTGCTTCCCACTTAATTTTTTTAATCAGAGTTGTAGGCAAACCATTATCCCAACATAAATATAAATGTGAAAAATGGGCGAAGTTCGGTACCAAGAACAAATGGGTTTGTAAGCTTCGTCGAAAAAGAAATTAAGATCCAAATGTTTGCGAAGTTCTATTAACGCACACGAGTCATTTATTATAAATAAAACTCAAGAGGTTAAAGATTCAGTAGTAAGCAAGCAATCAGTTTTCTTTTTAAGCAATTTAAACAATGTTATATACTTGGCCCCTTGTAACATTTGTTATTGATATTCCAATACTTTTTGTAAAGATATATTCTACTTAAATACGTTATTTAATCTCTTTTTGTGCGTTTACGCGATACTCTTTTCTTACAGTTACGAGTAGATATCATAGACAAATGGCTGTTTTTTTTATTGTTTCTTTTATATATGCCCAATGATGCAAATAATTTCATGTTTCTAAGACAACTGGAAGATATTCGGAGGACAACATATTCGAAAAACTGAGCAAAACCTCAGTCTCTTATATCTTATATCGAATACCGAGATTGAGCTTGATTTTTCCTTATAAAAATTGAGAATGAGCACTTGCTCAGTTTTAATAATATGGGCCAATATCTCGGGAACTATTTGAGATTTGAGATTTTATAAATCCTTTGCAAGAGCGATGTTAATATCAAAATAAAAGTACGCATAATCAATTGTTATATATGGTCGATGTTTCTTTATGACATAGAACTTGGACCTCGAAGAAGACGCATTAGAAGCATTTTACTAACAATTTTAACATATTGAAGTACTGCACGCCCAGAAAAATGTTTTTTGTAGAAAAACGCATTTAAAGTTTCATTTTGCGTAAGTTGTAGATGTCGTAAATGTTATCAGATATCGATTATCAAAACTTGTGTCCATAGTTCGAGGATATACTAATAAAATCACTAAAAGCTCGAAAAGAAGAAATAAAACGGTGGGCTTATGAATTTTTAGTCTCGGTTTTTCAATTTTGTGTTTAACTTAAAGGTGTTACAAAAATATATGAACTTTTTTTTGTCTATCTCGTTAGTATGTCCTCCAATTAATTCAATTGATTTCAAATTATAAAAAAACAAAAGATATCTTATTGGGTTCAAAATCTAGATCTTACGCAAGTTCAGAATATGTAGTCTCGAGAAAAACACGTTTAAAATTTTTCTGTGGTTGTTTCTTCGATTAGTAACGAAATAATGCTCTTTACGATTAATCACCTATTCCAGGACCATATAGCAATCCTTTCTCCTCCTCATAGGTCCCAGTTGTACGCTTTGATGACTTGAGATTGAGGAATTGTAGTCATAGGCACAAACCAACCTATATTTATAAAAATTAATATATGGGGGTTTTCAGCGCTGTTGATTGGAATTATGGTGCCTAATTGTATAAATTTAAGGTGACAGCTTGAATATTACGAACTTTAAATACTAAACTTCTTTAGATTTTCATGAAAGTTGGTACATAGCAGTCTTTGGTATAACTCCATCAAGACAACAATTTTTATTTAATTAATTTCCCAAACAAAATGTCACTCCTTAAGAAACATCAAATGTAAATATAACTAAACTTATATACCGTCCACCTATTCTAATCGATTTAAGCCGTGTAAATTAATTTATTGTGCATTATACATCGTGTCCAGGCAGGACTAGTGGCTATTCATAGCAACATTTTAGCAGTTGCTACATACTTTCGGAATAGTGGAATACAAGATTCGATCAAAGTGACCACAATGTCGCCACTGCATAATAAGAAATTATCAACTTAAAAAACACTAAGACTAAGAGTACAGTTTAAAAAAATTAACTCAACCTATACTTAATGTAGAACAATATAAACCAGAAAAATATAATAATTCTTGTAAAATTGAATGAAGCTTAAATTTCTCAATTGTGGACGACCGCTCGAAATTAGCGGAATATGTAATATTTGAAGATCTTAAAATACATAGAAAGTGGAGGCTTGGAAAGTCAAGGAACAAAGATCGGATTGAGTAAATCATGTATACACCCAAGCTAACATAGGATTGCGGATTAATTAGTTTAGCTAGCTAACCAGCGTTCGGGTGAATTAGTTTATTGATTTAGCCAGTTTGGTGAACGAAAATCGGTCTAGCATAACAGAGGGCTGTAGCTGTAATTTCCAAGGGCCAAAGAAATGATTTATAAATTCTTAGATCTTCCAATAAACCAGCCATCAAGGTCAATCAAGATTCAGCTGCTGCAATCATCTTATCATCGAGCGTCGCATCTGAATCGTTTAAGCTAATCTAAAACGACGTCGTCAGCCCAACTCTACAGGGAAGTAATAAAAAATAAAATAAACAAGTAATATAAATTAAAATATTATAATTTGTGTTTAATTTAAACCAATTTTGATAAAAATATTTAATTATATTATGTACTACCAAAAGAAATAATTCTACTTAGCTAGGTAAAAGTTGTAACGGGCGTCCAGGCCATAATATGGATAAGGAAATTAATTGTAAGCTGGAGAGCTAAGAAACGTCTTAAAGGAGAAGGACCTGTCCATAAACCCGGTTTCCGGCCCCTTTAACTACTTAAACAAATTTTAAAAAAAATGTTATTATCTATAATACAAATATGTAATATCTAATCGATTTGACCACAAACGTAACCTCCCCTTATCCTCCCCCTTTTACCATTCCGTAAATGATTAAATAATTTGTTTGCATTAACATACACTCTAAGGTATTTTCCAACTTAAAAATCATATATCCTTTCAAAAAATTCCAACACCCCCATATTGCACCATTCACATACCCTCCCCTAAAACCAGAGGAGGTTCCGTTTGTGGCCAAATCGATTGTATTATAGCTAATAACATTTTTTTTTTTAATTTGTTTATCAAAAGTTAAAGGGGCCGGAAACCGGACTTATAGGCAGGCCCTCCTCCTTTAAGACGTTTCTAAAACATACATAGCTTTCAATTAATTACCTTATCCATATTATGGCCTGGACGCCCGCTACAACTTTCATCTAGCTAAGTAGAATTATTTCTTTTGTTAGTCCATAATTAAATATTTTTATTTAAATTGGTTTAAATTAAACGCAAATTGTAATATTTTAATTTATATTACTTGTTTATTTTATTTTTTTATAAATTCCCTGAAATTGTTTAAAAAATGTTCGTCAAAAATAAAAGGGGCCGAAAACAGGCCTTACAGGCCCTCCTTTAAATATAATGCAAGATAATAATATATTTCTTTACTAATTAACAAAATCAAAATCTTCCCCTAGCGTTGTTTTGCTTGCTCGTAAAAAAACTACTCCACACTAGAGTAAAGCAGATGACGATATATCTGAAAAATTTTATTGAGACAATCTGTTCGCCTATAGGCAAATGTTTATGTACTTTTGCAAGGCATGCACTTCTTTTAATTGGCTATTGGATTGCTTGCTGCTCTTCAATTTCGCTAACTAAGGCTCGAATGCAACATTTTTAAACATCTGCTGGGCGCTAAATCGAGTTAGTCTAACCTGAGCTGGTCGGATCTGGTCCGATCTGGTCTGGAGCAATTTAACCACTTCAGTAAGAACCACAGAGTTGGTTTTGTCTGATTAAATTCAGCGCAATATTAACTAGGATTGGGCGTTAAAAGGGTTAAAACCACAATTAATTAGCAATACATGTCAAAAGAATAACGATACAGGTAGACATTGCTTGGCAACATTAATTGATTAAAAATGATTATAAGGAACCAAATGGAAAATATTTAAGATTACACCCTCATGTAACGGATTCAGCTTTGTGCCATACTCATAAGTAGCTTATGACTTCTTCTGGAAATGCGAGACAGCTCTTTGTTTGCTTTGTAACAAAGACGCAGTTACAATTTTTTTTCTATTTGCTGGCATTTTGCGCGTGTGCTTTGTGTTAAAATGATATTTGATTTCCTTAGGTGGTCCCGAATATTATTTTTCCTTGGCAAAATCAAAATGGTACATAGCAAAATAGGTGTCTTTATTTAAAAACCAGCTGTTGCCTCGGACTGCGTTTGCGGTTAATTAATTCTTTACGTATCTTGCAAAATTGCAAATATATTATTATACCGAACACAATGTCTTTCATCATTTATTTGCATTAATTTAAAATGAAATCTTTTTTTCTTGTGATGGGTTCCGGTCTAGAATTTTGAGAAAGTCTGTTTTTTTTTAATATCCTGCAAATATTTCAGGTGGTTTGACGAATGTCTCACGAACGTCTCTCTCAACTTTGAACGCCTTATTTACTGGTGGGATTGATAAAAAAATGTTACCGGTCGAGTGATTTGAAATTTAAACACCATATTCTGTACATGATTGCCAACTACGTGTTCAAAGTTTATGTGGAAATGTTGAATATTTCGTTAAAAATGTTATGAAAAAGCGATGTTTTCTGAACTTTAATTTTGCCTGCACATAAAGCCAGCCACACACGGTCCGGCTAGCCTCTCAGCTTGGACTGAACAGTTCGCCTGATACGTATATATGTATATCTTGCGGGTCTTATATACGGTCACGCATGTTGTCCAACCAAGAGGTCACACAAGACAGACATTTCTCCACTTACAACATGCTGGACAAATTTTGTGGAATGAAATTAGAAACGCTTCCCTTAAATTCAAAATATTTTGATTTTCGTTCATCCGAATAACACGCAGTCAAGCAGGCCCACCCACCGTAAAATTTACGGGACAGCATTCTTGTATCTTATTTATTATCCCCTGCTGAAATTTTAAACCAATTGAATATACTCGTATTATTCTCATATCTATGTTTATGTTATTTTCCAGACCAGTCTGACGAAAGTCCCTTGGTTACACTATAACTTCTCGAACCGACCCTCTATATGTATCTCAGTTGCCTTTTCCGAGCAGCCTGATTTGTAATTATCTTCAAAGTGATTCGCCCGTTCTAGAGACGAAGAATCGATGAAAGTGAAGTGAAAGTAGTTAATTGATTTCTATAGCCCATGGAGGGATCTGAGGGATCACCTCCTTCCTCGCTTTGGATGATTCGCGCAGCTGAATTATTTCCAAAACCTCCAATGGAAAAGGAAGACGACCAACTGATAGTTCCCTTCCAAGAGCGTAAGTATTTTTAGTGTTTTTTTCTAAATGCCTTGACTAATCCCCCCTTTACAGTTGCAGGAGAATCAGTTAAATATTTGGGGCGCACAGACGATGGCGTCCTCGCCCTGTCCAACTATCGCCTCTTTCTGTTGAAAACGTCTACAAACACAGAGACCTCTGTCCCGCTGGGTCTCATCGAGTCAGCACAAATAAGGGATCTGTTCCATCTTATGATATTTAGCAAAGACGCAAGTACTGTAAAATGTTCCTTCGAGACGGCCGAGCAGTGCACAGAGTGGCAACGACGCATAATGCTTTCAGTAGGAGTACCTGAGACGCTCGAGTCTTTGTTTGCCTTTCCCTTCTATTCCTGGACGTCGGATACAGCAGTTGGTGAAATGGGCGAGTGGTCAGGCCGGTTGCAGAGGGCCTCACGGTATGAGGAAGACTTCCGGAAGGAAGTTGAGCGATTGCAATTCGATCTCAGTGGGACTTGGCGCATTAGTAGCGTCAATTCAGATTTTAAGCTGTGCCCTTCATACCCCCAACTGTTGCTTGTTCCTTGCTGCATTTCTGACGAAACGTTACAGAACGTTGCAAATTTTCGTAGTTCACGTAGACTGCCGACCGTTGTCTGGCGACACAAGCAATCAGGCGCTGTTATCGCCAGGTCTAGTCAGCCTGAAGTTGGGTGGTTGGGCTGGCGCAACTCTAAAGATGAACAACTCCTTAAAGCCCTAGCCGATGCGTGTGCATTTGACCGAGGCGAAAATATTGGTAAGCAGAATCTGTCCATCTCCGGGGAGAGTACCCCGTCCAGTGCTGAAGGGAGTCATGAAGAAGTGAATTTTGTCGAAGTTAGAGTAAAACCCCCATTTAGTATAAGGAGCCCAGAAATCTCAAGATTAATTTAATTTTAGAAAATTTTGATAGTGGACGCGCGTTCCTACACATCAGCTGTAACCAATCGGGCACGGGGAGGAGGATGTGAGTGCATTGAGTACTACCCCTGTGCTGAGATTGAGTTCATGAATTTGGGAAACATCCATGTCGTGAGGAAAAGCTTCCACGCCATGAGACAGCTGTGTGCCTCGCCACCAGATGTGCCCAAGTAAATTAAAGGAAATGCTTTCGAATGGTTAATTACAAATTTCAATTTTTAGTTGGCTAGGTCTGTTGGAACGAACAATGTGGCTGCAGCACTTGTCGGGACTCCTGGCCGCATCAATGACTGTGTGCCACGCTATAGAAAAGAAGGGGCGTCCGGTACTCGTCCATTGCTCAGATGGGTGGGACCGGACTCCTCAAATTGTTGCTACTGCCGAGCTGTGTTTAGATCCTTTCTACAGGACTGTGGATGTATGTATTATAAAAGTCCCTAGGTTTATCTGGTTGTCACCTCTTTTACAACATAAAATTGGGCTCGTCCAAAAGATTTTTATTTTGGATGCGCGTTCGTGTCAGGTTTTCTCAGTTACGCTTTCTATCTGCATGAGTGCTCATGTTACTCTAGGCCTCAGTTCATTGAATGAGCCTGCATACTGCTGGTTTGAAGGGATATTCGTCGAAAAGTGTTTTTTCAAGATCAGTTCATGTCGTAAGTGGGGTCATAACCAGAACTTGCCGCAGTAAGTGGCGCAGTTACTAAAAAAATCTTTTCAGGGCTTCCGGATTTTGGTGGAACGTGAGTGGCTCAATTTTGGTCATAAATTTGCCGATCGATGTGGCCACGGACCAGGTTCTGATGATTTGAATGAAAGGTGCCCCGTTTTCCTGCAGTGGTTGGATTTAATCCACCAAATACATCGGCAGTTTCCGTGCAGCTTCGAATTTAGTATGGCATACTTAGTAAGCTCCACATTTGCAACGATAAAAAAATTTGGCTTACCTTAATTTAATCTTTAGATTAAGCTGGCGCAGCATTCACACTCGGGCCTCTTCGGTTCTTTCTTGTGTAATACGACGAAGGAACGGATCGAGAACACAGTGCTGGAAAGAACGTTCTCGGTATGGCCGTTCTTGTCGGGTCCGATGTACAGAAATCCGTTATATGTCCCCAGCAAGGAGAAGGTCCTCTGGCCTGCACACAATGTTAGGGACTTAGCATTGTGGAGTGAGGTATACTTGGGGAGTTTAGGGAATCAAAATTCGGCGGATTTTCCGCATATGACCGACGTGAGTCCCGAATCGACAAGTAAGCCGCAGATCTCTCAATGGCTCATTACTGGGTTCACTTATTCTGAACTCTGTTTAGATCCGATGATAAAAACTAGGTCATACGGGGATCTCATGTCGGCTGGAGGTGTACCCAATGGATTAACCCGGCGGTCAAGTGACCCGAACATGGCAGTCGACTCGCAGTAAGTTTTGGCTGAGTCCACCCCATTTAGCTTTTCCTTTATTTACATACTTTTCACAGCATGATCATGCCCATTCACCACTCAGACAGCAATTCCATTGTTGACTTCACGCCAGACAGGGAGACCTCACCTGACCTCCTGACAAATATAATTCATGACACAACCGAGAAACTACGACTTCTCACAAACGAACTGAACCAGTCCGAGGACAGGGTGATTGGAAAGGTAAAAGGCGGCGACGTGGATGAGCTAGAAATCAACGCGGAACCGATACTATCGGCCGAAATTAAACAGGAAATAGACTTTAGTCCTAAGTGTGTGAATGGTGTGCATCCCCCCACAGAATCCAATTCTAGTCTTGCTAAGGATGACAATAGTTCAAATAGCGCCTCTGTGCAGAATGGTAGTGTAGCCTTCGCCGACTACAAGAGCTTCGACGCCGTGGACGGCAGTGATAATAACAATTCGTGTAGTGCTGATTTTATGGATGAAATTGTACTCAAAGGTGGGTGTGATATATTTTTGTGTGATTTTTGATTTATATCAATTTTGTTTTTAGACACAGAAAGTGTTAATTCCGAACAATGCTCGGATGTACATAACGCGTGGCATGGATCTGTTAACACAAGTACTGACACACTAGTTCCCGTTGAATCACAGCCAACGAAAGCTAGTGGTGATCAAGAGGTGCCTATTGGAATGACCAATCAAAACACTCCAGAGGATGCCCTTAGTGAAAGCACTCGGACTGATGAGGTAATTGATACAATTTATCTTAGTTTTGCTAACAGCAGAATTGAAAACAGACAATTCTAGGGATACCATTTATAGTTATTTAATTTTTTTCGGAAAGACCCCCGAAATAATGTAGTTTGAGAGGCATTAATTGGATGGGAGTTTCCAGCAGTGTGTTAGAAATGATTCTTTACAAGAATGTTAATTGTCAAAGGTAGCGGTTAGGGAAAAAAGGAACATAGATTATAGTATATATATATATTACACATAGTTTTATTTAACACCCGAATCAAACGATAGCAAAAGACGGCTTGTCAGCATTGGAGCAAAACGGCCATTTCTGGTTTCTAAAGCGGCGATTTATAATACATACAAAGTTTGGTAACATATAATACACTGACAGCTCCAATGTGAGTTTACTCCTAAGCTAACAAATTTTCAATAAATCAAATCCCACTGCAGACTTCATGAACATATAACCAGCTCCAGCGAGCAAACGCGGAGACTTATATTTTTGCGCGCATGGCTTTATGCACCTGCGTTAAAATTTTACCCTCATAGAATATGAGGCTAAGTTCACAATTCGACGTGGAGTGGATGTAGAGTGCAGAGTTCACTTTTGTCGCAACTTCAACGCTCACTCCTAAATAAGTATGTCTCTGTCTTACCCAGCGTGAGATGAGAACAATGAGAATTCTGAACGCTAAGGCGAATTGTGAACTCGGGGGTAAAGGTTCAAAAGTTGCTTGCGCCCCATCCGGAGGGTTTAGGGGCGGATGCCTAATTGTAGCACAGGTGGTAGGTCTCTTTGAGATATTTCGATTTGTTAATAGTCTAGTCAATATTTACCGAGATAATTTATTTCACTCCTAAAATTCAAGATGGCGGCCACGGCCACCCCTTGATGAATCCGAGGGAGAAAACTTTCGGTTGCATCACCTAGCTAACATTAAAATTTCGATGGAATATTAGTTGAATCAAACAACCGGTAGTAACTAAAATTGCATTCACTATTCTTTGAAGCGTTATATCTCGTGAAGGGTTACGCGTACGGAAAAAACGTATTAAACCGTCTTTATAGGAAATTATCTCAGATAAATTTGATAATACATGTTTTTGTCGAACATTTGGCCGTTTTTGAGGTATTTACAAAAAAAAACAGTTTTTCGTTATCTTTCGCTAGTAATAGTGACTTATTATGTGCATACTTATTGTAGTGTCGCGTACGTAAATATTTATTTACTTAAATCTGCAGTCAATTTTAAAATATTCATTTATTATATTTTTAAGTAACATAGTGTGCCCTAAAAATGGCTCTCCAAACGAAAGCAGACGAATTTTCATGGTGAACAGAAGTGAAGATGAGGAACAGAATTTGTTTTAGAATATACCATTAAAGTTGGGAGTATAAAAATAATCTCATTGCCGTTATTATTATGCTTTAAATGTATTTTTCACCAACATTAAGTTTCATTACTTACATTTTATTATGTTTTTGTTATATTTTTGAAAAATAAAAAGTTTAACTTTCACTGATGAGATCGTTTGCATTAAGTTTCAAAGTTTTAGACAAAAATTTTCCGATGTATGTATATACATATATTTTGCGGCCTTACGCCGACAACAATATTGCAGGAATGTAAACGCAAAAATATCGCCGTATACAAGGTGTTATCTATGGGGCACAAAAATGAATGGGATGGCAGATCTCACCTAGGCAAACAAAAAATCATATACCAGGGGGTAATTTCGGAGAATAATTGGGAGAAACGTGATTTTTAGCAAATTTAAGAGCATTTTATCACTTCCGCAAATGACTGTAGAAGTAAAAGACTGTACTGGTACCAGAAGATCAACAATGGTGGCATTTTTGAAAAGCACATTGAGATAGTAGTTGTTTGGCGTGAGTTTCATGTCGCTGCGTGGTGTAGATTAAAAGATAAAAATGAAATAATAATTTCGAATTTATTAATTACCCTGCAACGCCCAAACGGTTGAGATTGCCCCCGCTCCCCCTTCCGCCATAACACAACATGACAGTGGGAAGGTTCCAGATGCCTGCCAAAAAAAAAGGGAGTTAACTGAGTACCAGTTTGCCACATTTTATTGATATTTTAACCATCAACAATATGTCTCTAGAGCCTGGGAACCTGATTATCAATGAAGTCAGTGTTTCGCGTGCGGTGTGGCAGGTCGCGCCATACTGTTGAAACTACTTGTCATTTACGTCCATTCGTTTGAAACGAAAACATCCTGAATGGACAATTTTGCATATAATTGAACAATTGAAAACAATTAATAAATGTTCTTCCGAAATGTTACGTAGCATTTTATTTTCATAAATTTCTGTGTTTCCATATGAGATCCACCAAATATGTCTAAACGTTTGATAGACGGGAATGGCGCGTTTCCAATTTAAAGTCCCTGGTAAGACGGACATTTCATAGCCTATGCATTATGTTTAGTTTTTGAAATTTTCTGTTGGAGGAATAGAGGGTATTATATGGTTTACTTAAGATTACTATGCGTTCATGCGTTATTGATTTCTAGGAAAATATTATACTTTCTTTCTTTGGATTTTTAGCGGGTTTTTTAGCGTCTGCTGCTATCTGAATAAGAGTGCAATTGACATTCGTATTATATGTTCTCTGAGGGTATCAAATGGCACCTCTGGTTATATTATAGGCTTTTGCAAATGTGTAAATTTAGCCTATACCTGATAAAAGGCCGTGATGTCAGAAATGCGATTAGCTTGGTTGGAGTTACTCTTTCTATACAAATACTGTCGAAATTATCCATATAGTATTTTGCGTGTTGGGCGAACTTTCCTTAACTACTCTACTTACAACTAAAAATCCGTTTCTTGCAGGGCTCTACAGAGGAGATAGAAGAAACCGAGAAGATAAGCAATACGTTACCAGAAGTGCACGGCAAGTTATCTTGTCCCATTAGTAATGGCTCGTCCGGAATGGACGAGAGCATTCTGATCCTGCCAGAACATCAAAAATTAGAAATATCGAACACTGGAAAGTGTGAGGCTGTAGTCAGCAACAGTAATGGCGTGGGGGCATCGTCAACGTTTCACAAACGAAGGCGGACATCATTGACGAATTCAAAAAATGAAATTATTGTTAGGAACATTAGTGGAAGGTAAGTAAGTGGGGGGAGGAGTGCTATTTATTTCAGCTTACAATGGACATAATGTGAACAATTTATTGATGATTTTCAGTAGTTCAAAATCTCCAGGCATTAGGTCACTTCCCCTCACGCCACCAGGAGCACCGGAACGATCACCGGTTACGCTTTCCTGCCCTGACGGGCTAGCCCATGCGCTTAGCGAACAAAATATAAGACTTCAGCAGATCGTCTATGAACATAAGGTGGGTGTTAAAAGAGCGACAGCAACAATATTGAAACTACCGCGATGGCAGATCAGAAATTGCAATTCGGTTTCATTTCTGAAATTCGGTTTCTGTGCAGAAGTTTGTATGTTTCTGCAGTGTTACATTTCCGCCTTTATAAGCAGAAAACAGCAGCTGAGCAGCAAAACTGCTGTAAAAGTAGAGCAGGAGCTCTTGGACTGCTGTGATTCCGCTGATTTACTCTTTGCTTGTAAAGGCTGTGATAGATGTAAAACAAAACAAAAAGCAACAAATGTACGGTAAAAGCAGGGCAGAAGCTTTTGAAGCTTTTAAAAAGCTCTGCTTTAGCGACAGTTTTGTTCTGCTTCTGCCGCTGGTTTCTGCTTCATGTTTCATCGCCTTAATGCATTTTTGCCTTTATTGATTTCTTTTGTGTTTTGCTTTATTTTGGATTAGTTAAATGAGCGTTCCCTTTTTTGTAGGTACGAGAAGACGCACTGCTAAAAGAGCTCCAGGGAATGCGGATGGCGCTTCTAAAGAAGACCTGTCCTCACTGCAACAACCAGCCGTTTGCAAGCGAGGAGCAGGTGAGTGCATGCCTCCAGTTGTCCTGCCTTCACTCTCCAATAACAAAAGCACCTCTTTGCACACGTGTCATCTCTTGTTTTATTATTTTGATCCTCTCAAATGATAACACGCTCATACCTCTGTTTAATTTATTTTTATTAAAAAAGGCAGATGTGAAGGTAGATGAGGCGAGCACGGTAGTTGATTGCGACTGTTGTTCGGATAGTAGTCGGAGGGCGAGGCGATGCGACTTTGATGCTTTTTCTTTTGGGACTAGTCCTGATTCGGCGGTTAGTTTCAGCCATTCTTGATTTTTCTCACCCACCACACCCATACCCCTAGTCGAATGTAATCAGGTCTGGGGGGCAGAGCCTCCTCCATAAATTGTTTTTTTTTTTAACTGCATGAGCTTTGTTGCAATATATTGGCGAGGCCAGAAATCGTAGGGCGGTTTCACTTGGAGAGGGCGATGGCACACTAACAGAATACGACCGGGGCATAGGCCCAGTTCTTTTTGTAACTAATAATGTGGAAAATGAAGGTGTTCGGTCGTTTCGCGGGCGGGAATAGACGCGACTCATGCCTAGCTGCTCGCCCCCTGCTTTCAAGTGAACTCAGGAACTGTACTTCCTTCCTGGTTTCTGGACTTTAAGTTATCCTAACACTCGCTGCGGGTTATTTTGAGCAATACTAACACGGTTTGATTGCAGACTTAGTGGGTTTTTAGTTATGTGGTACTTCAAGTGCCCCAGTAATCCTTACCTCCTATATTACAGAGCTCTGCCCTAGACAACCTCGAGAACCTGTCGATATGCTCCTGGGAGGCGGTGGAGGATCGCGGCGGACCATCATCAGTCGTCAGCGCTACGCAGCCGGTTAGCAATGTTCTGTGGGTTCCTGATCATGCGGTGTCCCGGTGTACCGGCTGTCGGACGGAGTTCTGGCTCGGCAGGAGGAAACATCATTGCCGGTGTGAATTTAGTGTGTTATGATGATTTGTTACGAATTTTTTTGTTGCGATGCCCGCCCCGGCCGAAAGATATTAACAGCAAATCTTTCCAGCTCCTGCGGGCACATATTCTGCGCTGACTGCTCAGAATTTTGGGCACCCTTACCTGACGAACGGCTCTATAACCCAGTAAGGTTGTGCGGGCCCTGCTATCACTCTGTTACCACTCGCGTTCAGGCAAGTTGGGCTCAAACCACTTGTCCCCCGCATATTTACCAGTCACTCTATCCCCAGCAGCAAGCTCAAAGCTTCATCAATTCAACTAGCAGCAGCAACCAATTCGAGCAGCCGGTACCATCATCGTCGGCGTCATCATCATCATCATCATCGTCCTCTGCCGTTGCCTCCGCTACGAATCTGCACCAGACCAGCTGCAGCTCCACGTCGACAACATCCTCGGAAGCATGTAAAATGCAGCACGCTTGCCCATCCCGCAACGACAGAGGCTCATTCAAAGCTGCCGCAGCCTCCAATTGATGTGTTTGAAACCGGAAGAGCCCCTCCTTTACAATGCGTTAATGTAGTCCTAAGTTGAGCCCTACTTTTTATCTACTTTGAGTATTTATTGTTGTTAACGAGAATTTTTATTTTCTAAGAAATGAACAGTCTTGGAGTAATATTAAACATAGTATTAAAGGAGCAACCCTCTTTCACTCTTCCCCGGAGGCCCAAAAAGACCGTCATTACTTTACAGACTTTATTCTTACAAATACATTAAAAAAACTCTCCTTAAAGGTCACTCCTTGTTCTGTGACAGCATTTGCTTCTTTAGAGCATCAATGACTCCAGCAAAATTTGCAGTTTTCTTCTTGGCTGATCCTTTTGGCGCTGAGTTCTGGCCACGGACTCTCATTTGCGGCAGGGACACATCGTCCATGAAGTCGAAATCGTTCTTAGCGGGCCTACAAAACGTGAGTTAGACTTTAGAGGAGCCTGTTTATAGCTAATGGTGCCCCTAGAAAACTTACGTGTCTTTTTCAACGCTTTCTTTCACCTTGGGCTCCTCTTTATTAACCGGAGAAAGGGGCCTTCGTCCAGGGCACTTCCACTGGAGCTCCGGGATATTTCCGTTTTCAATGGACAGGTAAAGGTTTTCGAGCTCCTCGGGACTTGGCTCCAATTCCTCTCCTTCTGGAACACAGCAGATTGACCAGTCTTCAATGTTTCCCGAGGAGTCTAAGGACATTTTGAATTGAAGGGTATGATGCTGTTGCGGATTTTGTGTATCAGGCTCCCATTATCCCGTTATTCACAACAATTTCTGCAAACAAAACCATGCGAGAACTGTCAAAAACTAAAAATATAAACATGTACATTGTGGATGGAAATTTTCAATCAATATAGAAATGTAATAGATTAGTTGAACGAATAAAATATTACCTAAATAACTACGGGCGGGAAATTTAAAATGTTTTGAGAACAGTTGAAACTGAAAAATCCATTATACGATTGGAAAAGCAAGAACCGCAAAATCAGAGGAGTCGCGAGGAACGCCAACGTCAAAGGCTGCATGAAAATTTACGACGTAACCCTCACGAAAGAGAAAGCGTGTTGGAATGGAGCCCCACTCGCGGCAGACGATGGTGCGGCATTTAACGGAGTGACTTGATGTGTCTCGGATTTATTAATGAGACGTTTCGGAACACGATGTTTTCTATGTAGACAGTATTGATGCATTTTAAAATTCAGCCTTATTTATGTATTGATTTATATAAAGAACTAGTGTTCCTGGACCCGTCGTTTCCCGGGATACTATTAAATTTGAATTCCTTATTTTTACAGCCCCTCCCTACTGCATCATCACACCTATATGAATATGACCCAGCGGGGTGGGGGTGGTCTCATTAAATCAAGCATAAATTCGTACACAATACACCCCATACATCACTTTCACCTATTCCTAATACTTTTTTTAATATAAATAAATCTATTTTTTTTCATTTATTTCCAATCGGCAGGGGTAAATTTTTGCCGCCCTCAAAAAGTTTCCAAGGTCAACAACCACAGTTTCTACATTTATTAATATTTTCATCCCAAATTTGCCATACACATTGCCCCGTTTGTTTTCAATTTTGTTAAATTATTTTGACAGCCTAACCCGCACCCATCTTTTCGCAAAAAAATAAACAGTAAACTCGTACCTCCTTCAAACTTTATTCCATTTTAATAAAAAACTATTATTCATTAAATGTTCATATATTTATGTAATTATACTACTCTTGAAGGCGCTTCCATTGAGCCCACCCACAATAATTACCGAGACATGCCTCTTCATTTTCACGGGTAAATATTTTATTTTTCGTTTTCTCCTAATATTTTTCTATTTTCGTTTTTCACATGTTTTTAGATAGTTTCCAACAGTATAATTAAATTTAGTTTTCTTCATTTTATACCACCTCCTTATTGCACCCCCTCTCCAGTATCTCCCATCGGGGTGGGGATGGTCTCATATTTAAAAATTTTGATAGTAGATTCGAAATCAGTGATCCCGAAAATTCCCTTGAAGTTTAACTTTTCAGTCGCCATATTAATTCGCCATCTTGAATTCCAAAATTTTGATGGCTGGGTCGAGATCAGCGACCCCGAAAACTGGAATTGCCATTTTTGATAAAGATTCCTTGAAGTTAGAAAATTAGCTTCTTATACAAAACGCAAATTTAGATTTTTTTCGATTTTTCGGGTTTCTTTGGGGTTTCTCGAATTTTTTTTTAAAAGCATCCTTGTATTATAGCGAACAAAACAAAAACAAAATTATTTAAATCGGTCAAGCGGTTTTTGAGTTTTGGCGAGACTAACGAACATCAATTGATTTTTATATACTCGTACATACGTATATATAGATACTAGCATCCCCTCCCGGCTTTGCCCGGGTATTTCTACATTTGTGAATTTAAACTGTTGCAAAATGAATAAAATTGTTGATAGAAGCGCAGTCTAGTTTTAGAGAAAGACACACGTATGAAACTGCCCTTCATTGGTCGATTTTTGAATGGAAAAAGGAGATTGATACTGGAATGTTGTTGTAACCTGTCTTCTTTAATTTTAAGCGCGCGATTGATCCCAATATAAATCCCGGAGTACTCCACCTCCATTTGATCTGAATTTTGCATTACCATATCTGCAGAAGAGAGACTTCCATATAAGTTTCTCAGAGAGTATCAAAAAAGTGAGAGTTTTTAAGCTCATAAAAAGGTCCGCTTGACCTCTTCTGGATTATATTCAATCTAATGGAATTTTCTTTTTCCATGTAAAATTGACGAATAATCCTTTTCATTCATCAATTCATCTATTTGCATCCTTTGGAAGATATTTAATTCTCGATGCACCAGTTCTGTTTGTTTTTCAATTTTATATTGTCGAAAAAAAGCTTCTGCGCTTCCGCTTCCGTTTGGCCTCCGGAATATATTCAATAGCAAACCCGTCCCTTGCCGGATTTTTCATATTTGTAAATTAAAACTGTTGTAGACTTAATGAAACTATTACATGCGCGAAGACGGTTTTTCATTTTTCCCGCGGGAACCCAAAACAATCTTGGGATAAAATGTAGCCTGCATCATGAACGATAAAATGCTGCACCTTCCAGTAAAGGCCTCATAGAAATCGGTTCAACCGTTCTCGAGATTAGGCCCGACCCATAGACAAAATTTGTTGACATGTTTGTCTAGCTTTTGGTGTAGTGTAAGTAAAGACATGAGCTTCGAAAAAAGCAATTATTTCAAAACCACAGACCCTAAGAACCATTATATTCAATAACACGGATTTCCGTTCTAGTTGAGTTCCCATATTTGATCCGCCATCTTGGATTACCAATTATCGATGGCAGAATTAAGATCAGCGACGCCAAAAACCTCATATATGTATTCATTAAGACGGAAATCCTTTTATTAGCCGATTGTTCTAGGGTCACTTTATATGCAGAAAGCCCCTCTACTCCCATGGCACAGTGGCCGATTTGTCGAAAAAGCTGACCAAAAGTCGAAAAAAAAATTGTTTCGTTCTGTTCAAGCTATCATCCTATGTCATAAAGAACCTTTTTCTACACATTTTGGCAAAATAACAGTAATGTACTGGTAAGGCATTCAGCATTAGAGCAAGTTAAAGTGACTCTTTTCGACGCATCATCTGGCACGCTACTTAAACCTGGATTTGTACAACGTCGTTTTAAAAGTGATAACAGCTTTTCTAGTGGCTGTTTTCAGATCGCCTTCAGTAACGGGTGTTTCTGAAAGTATAGAAAGTACCTACTAAAGTTTCGCTGTGTAAAAACTTTTTTTTAACACAGTCATGCACGTCAAACTTTTTCGTGTTGACATTTTATAAAAATGAAGAAAAATAGTTAGAAGTTCCGCAGAGTTCCACGCTAAGATCATTTCCATTATATAAAAGAAAGTATTTTCTTTCATTTTACGAAAAAAACAGCTGCGTTAATTTGCGTTATTTCATGAAATATAATTTTAAATCTTGCGGACTGAAGCTGGCCGGTTCCCGAAAAAGCTGGCCAAAAGTCGAAAAATGATAGGAATTACACAAAACTTCGCAATTTTATGTTTTTGAGGTCGCTGATCACGAATATGAAATTTATTTTTCAAAATTCAAAATGGCGGATTCAAAATGGCCATACGAAATTTTGTTGAAAAAAAAATGTTTTAAATAGTACACGTCTGCCATTTTGAATCCGCCATTTTCAATTTTGGAAAAAATGTCATATTCGTAATCAGCGACCTCAAAAACTAAAGCATACAAAATTTTGTTGAAATGGAGTTGTTTTGAGTAGTAGACGTCCGCCATTTTGAATCCGCCATTTTCAATTTTGGAAAAAATGTCATATTCGTAATCAGCGACCTCAAAAACATAAAATTGCGAAGTTTTGTGTAATTCCTATCATTTTTCGACTTTTGGCCAGCTTTTTCGGGAAATCGGCCACTGTGCATGGGCAGGAGTTAAGACACTCCGTGAATATAATATCGGGGCCATTTCGCCAAGGTCTGAAGCTGTATAACGGTTTAAAGATATTGCATGTATTACTTATAGTGTTCCAGAAAAACCGATGATAGACAGATAATTTTCGTAACGCAAACTTTCTGAACATATGCCATTTCCCATACATATATTTATTTATACCCTCTTTTAGCTTCTTGGCGGTAGAAATTTGAGATATGCTGAAACATCTGTTCCATTATTTGTATTGCAGAGTGTTTTCAGGGTCGCTAATCTCGAACCTACTATCGAAATGTGGAAATTAAAAATCAGACCCTTTGCGTCTTGCTGGCATTGTTCACTGTACAAAACACACAAATATATCAAATTGAAGTACTTAATGGTAGAAAACAGTCTACTGATAATGTATTTGTTCTTTTATTATTTTACCTACCTGTCAAAATTATAAAATACGTATATATTATTTCTCTTTTAATTGAAAATGATTCCCAAAAATTTTGCTAGTAAGAACTAATAAATATGACAGTTGCACTGAGAAAGTGAAACGATAAGTGACACCCGTAGACGCCTGGCGAGAATAACTGATCGAGTGGTAACTGATATGATGTTTGAAAATTATTAAAGTACTAATATCGCTATTAAAAAATAGGGGTTGATGGTAGAAGGGTGAAAATTTAGGGTTTTATGTATTTTTTAATGCCGAATCATAGAAAGATTAAAACAAAAAATTTCGTTCTAAAAATAAAAAAAAAAATTTTTCATTCACCCTTATCACATAGGGGTATGAAAAATAGTTTACGTCCCATTCTCAGACCTACTGAATACACACACAAAATTTCATAAGAATCGGTCAAGCCGTTTCGGAGGAGTTTTGTTACAAACACTGTGACACGAGAATTTTATATCAATATATATAAAAGAAAGTCGTGTTAGTTACACTATTTATAACTCAATAACGGCTGAACCGGTTTGGCTGAAAATTGGTGGGGAGGTAGCTTAGAACCAGGAGACGGACATAGGACATTACAACAACATCCCGTTCAACCGCGTTCCCGTCGCGTCCAGGAAGAAGAAGAAGAGAAAATTTGTTGTAAAAATTAATAATTATACTATTAGTAATGCGTGTGCCATGTTATGGATATCGTTGGAAAGGGGAGGTAGTGTAGAATGTGTTGGTGAAAAGTGTGAAATGTGGGAATTATTGGTGAAAATGATGACACCCCCCAGAAGTGTATCTCAGGGGTAGGAAGAAGAGGTAGGAAATTGAGCCGGATTGGTGAAAGTTGGTGAAAATAGTGAAAATAGTGAAAACTTGGTTTTTTCGGTGGGTGCCGACAAAATTGAAACGGCTGTGGAAGAAAAGTGTATGCATGAATTGGAATAATTTTTTCACCAATCGATAACTAAGGAAGCAGAGTAATCTATATATATAGAAATGAATCCCTATTTTCCTTGGTCACGCCATCACGCGTGAACGGCTGGACCGATTTCGCTAATTATTTTTTTGTTGTGTTTGTTATTGTCAGGAGAAGGTTCTTATGAATGAAAAAATTAAGAATATTGCGCGAAAAATTAGAAAATTATGTTTTTGGTTTGGGTTTTTGGGGTCACTGATTTTGAATCTGCCATCAAAATTTTAGAAATCAAGATGCTGGATCAATATGGCGACCGAAAAGTTAAACTTCAAGGGATTTCCGTGAAAATCTGCGCTTGGGGATTTTCGGGATCACTGATTTCGAATCTGTTATTCAAATTTCCAAATATGAGACCACCCCCCACCCCGCTGGGAGATATAGGAGAGGGGGTGCAATAAGGAGGTGGTGTAAAATGAGGAAAACTAAATTTAATAATACTTTACAGTTTACAGGTAAAAGAGTATTAGGAATAGGTGAAAGGTATGTATGGGGTGTTTTGTGTACGAATTTATGGTTGATTCAATGAGACCAGCCCCACCGCGCTGGGTCACATAGGAGAGGCGGTTGTGCAGTAGTGAGGCGTTGTAAAATTAAGGAATACACATTTAATAGTATCCCGGGAAACGCCGGGTCCGGGCAAGCTAGTATTAGATAGATTTGGATTCCCTACAAAAAATCTCTTTTGAAAATATTTGTATTTCTCAATAGAATACACAAAACAATCGACCTCAATTACGCTGTCGATAAGCCCGAGCAACGTCGGGTACATATGGGTCAGCTAGTTACAAGATAAATGTGAAACTGGAAAGAAAGGTGAAATAAATTTTCTATCATCTTGCGAAACAATCCACGTAAACAACAACCATTTTGCAAATTACAAGAAAATTGGCTAATCAATTCGAGCTAATTGCTAGTACATAATTTCTAAAAAAATACACGCTTACTAGATGTACATATTTATTAAGTCATCACAATTACACAGTTCTAAGATTCACTCTGCTGAGGGAAGGTGTTCGCTTCGCTTCGTCAGTCGTTGTCGTCTTCACCGTAGTCCCATGCACTAAGGTCGCCATAGTCCAAATCGTCAATGTCCACCCGCTCTGGGCAGTGTCTGCACTTATTTTCACTGGTAGCATCCTCGGAGCACCCAAATCCAGTGCATCCACAGCATCCATCGTAGAACCATCTGTAGCTGCTGGCCCCCATGCTTTCGCAGTGGCTAATGCACTTATTCCAGGTGAGGCAGGTGTGCAGGTAGACAACCGTGCAGTGGTCCCAGCTCTCCGCTTCCTCAAGACCGTTGTCTTGAGCAGGCTCCTCATGCTCCGTCCGCTTCCCAGGTAAGGTAAAGGGAGTCCATATGTCATTAGCGGGCCCCACAGTCAAAGCCTCAAATAGATCTGGTATTCCATCCAAAATTCCCGTCTCGGATCTCTCCGATGTGTGGGAGCTGTTTCTATTTTCTATCTGCGGACACAGCCCGAGGCACGGGCAGCACTCTTTGTACAATTCACCTAGACAATGGGAGCACTCCTCGCAGCAGAAACAGTCCGTGATGTGGCAGTCGCACTCCTTCGTCAACAGGCACTTAGATATTATCGAACCGCAGAGCGCCTCGTTGCACCTCTGGGATCTTGTCAAGGTGAATTTCGCGAACAGGATCGCGATCAGCGTCAGCGACAAGCACTTGCTTGCGGAAATCATTTCAGGAAGGCGAACGTGCACTGGCCAAGCTCACTCCGCGCGACTGGAGCTAGGAGCTAGACAGTGGCCGGCTGACTCGGCGCTGGCCTGCTTCCAACGTCCGTTAAATGGCCGGCGCCGAATTTTCTGTGTGAACTACTACTGTGCAGATAAGATCGCATTTTTGCCTTTGAAGTAGCCCACCCGGGCCGCATCGGGTACCTGGAGCGTTTCAGGGAAATTTCGATGACGAACAGACCAATTTTCAGATGGAATTTGCGTTGGTTTTCTTAGCTGAGGTAAAGGTCATGTTCGATTTTACATTTCTAGCGACTAGTGCACGCGATCGACGGAGGGGAAGGAAAATGGATGTTTGCTTTACAGGTAAATTCTCGTTCCTTTGGTTCTACCATATTCCTAACAAAACTCCGCTTTCGACGAAATTAATGTTGATCGCCATGCAAAAACTAATTGCGCAAATCTTTCATATAAGTTAGACGCTTTTTATTTTTGATTATATTAGAATTGTTAATTGTACGCTGCCAGCTTTATTTCATGCAAATAAATAAATTCTGGTTACTCTGATAGCTGGTAAAATAATTTTTTCTTAAAGGTTTTATTAAGCTTCACTCCGTTTGTTTCAAATTTCGCAATCTATTTTTCAACTTATATTTCTACTCAACCGAATCTCATGAAACTTTGACACATGTATTCAGTCTGCATGACAATACAACAATATGAGAGAAATTCTTTTTATTGTTCCAAAATGGCGGATCCAACATGGCGACCGAAAGTATCAATTTCCACGCATTACATGAAAATGGGGACTTTCAAGTTTTCGGGGTCGCTGATTACGAATCTGCTATCAAAATTTGGAAAATCAAGATGGAGGATGATTTCAATAGATGCTTTGTTTTGGAGGTTGCTGATTACGAATCTGCCATCATAAATTCCAAATTTCAATATGACCTAAACGAATATAGACAACTTGAAAATGTGTTTGATCAAATGCATGCGTTGCAGATATTAGAACAGGTTGACCTTACTGAACTAGATGACGAAGCTGATAATAGGGCCTTTCGGCAAGTACTGAGAATATCTCAGTTGTCTCACTGAGACGGCGTGTTCTCGCACATCGTCTCACTTTCACATTGAGCAACAAAAATGAACGCAGCCTTTGAGCAACTGAGCCATCTGAGATGGATTTTCTGTGTCTCATTTGTCTCAGTTATATAATATGTTATGTGTTGCGACAGCCCTTGAGCAGCCCTCAGAATAATCTTTAATTTTATTTTATTTATTTTCCAAGCGAAAGTCCCTCTTAAAATCGGCATAATCATATATAACGGGTCCTATTCTGGTAAAGACGCACGACTAGCCAAGACACTTTCTAAACCTAGGATTTTAGCCATGGAAATATGAACTAAGCACGGAACGGCTGTAAGCCAGATTTAGCGTACCACATTCCCTGATGTGTTAGAATTGGCTGTGTTCGTATGGTCGCTCAGTGCAGGCGTAAATATGTAGACATAATCAGAAGGGGGCTTACAATTCAAAATTTTCTGAAGTTCTTTCCATAATGTCTATGCCCCCTTTAACATTTATTTACACGCTGCCATTCACCGCTTGCGCCCCGCTTGCGACGATTCTTATTTAGCTCTCCCTCATAAACGCTGTTGCTGTTCTCCTCTAGGAAGCACCCCTTAGGTGGTCGCTCACGTATAGGGTTCATACACGATACAGCCGTTCCGTGCTTAGTTAGTATTTCTATGATTTTAGCATTGAAAGTGTGCCTTGGCTAGTCGTGCCGTGTGGAAACGACCACCAGAAAAATTCGATGCCAAAATCAGCTGATTAATCCAATTATCCTACCCAACTGAGATAACTAAGACAGTTGCTCAATATCTTGTCTCAGTTGTCACAGTAAGAACGTGCTACCGAAAGGCCCTAATATAAGGCTTGATGTCGTAATTAGCACAATAAACTCTCCTAATCTTTTAAGGGCCTTTTTCACAAACTACAAGTAAAGTGTCAAGTAGGCTAACCGCCAATTAAAGTCACCGGTAATTAAACGTACGAATTTCTCATCTTCGAGTAGCGTTAGCCAGTGGATAAACTAGCCCGTAACTTACTTGCCACTCGATCTGCCAATTAGCGAATTTAATTGATGAGTAGGTTAACAAAAACTTCATCGTGTACAACATTTTGTATTTCAGATAAAGCAGTTCGTTATATTTTACTAAAAATATCGTTTTCAACAAACTATTAAACATAAGTTACCTTGTGTTTCTTGGGTTTGGGGTAATATATCTGAGTCGAAGATACTTTCTAAGTCGTCGGTGCTTAAGGAGATCATGGCCTTGATTTGTTCCTCCACACTAGCCAGTGGAGTTGCGATATTTCTACAACCACCGGTACAATATAGTTCTGAGCGTATTGCAGCCGACTTTTTTCTGACCGTACGTTTCAGGCCCTCACACTTAACCTTCAATGTTTTAACTGATCTGAATATTCCTCCGGAATGATTCAAATGATCCCAGCAGGAAATTTACTCATGACGGCATCGAAGAAGTCATCAATAGAAGGGCATGTATACCCATTCCAACATAGATGAAATTTCTCACGGCGATGTCATTGGAAAGACGTGCATGTCTTTCCACATGACCACGGAATCTAAGGGGTCATGTATGCTAATCCTTTTTTGCATTTTTATGGAATGCAAGATTTCATCAATGTTTTTTTATTGATGCTTTCTTCGAAGTCTCTGAATTGGTGGATTGAATGCATTACGACAGCATCGCTGAAATCATTGGTGGTGATGTAATCAATCATTTCCTGCAATGAAGGGGGAACACAATTATGACGGGCAAAATAAAGGCGAATTTTTCGAATAGATTCGACTATATGTTCACACATTTTTATTTATAAATATACAAAATTTATTAAGTTATACACATTATCTCGGATTATTATTTATTAATAAGAATGTGTGGACATATTGTTGAATATATACTCTAAATATTCCTCCATTCGATCCCTAAACATTAAATTAAATACCTGTGCAAAAAGTTCGCGAAAATTCGTGTTTCTTTTACCCGTCACAGTTGTGTTCCCCCTTTAGGATCATATTCACGAAGCGAAAATAACATTTATAATTTTTTAAATATCTCATTGCACAGATAATTTTAATATTACTAATCAAAAAATTAATTTATGCAAGATGAGCCGCTGCTAAGTTGATAATTAAAATATCTACACAATGATGTCATATAAGTTTAAAAATTTGGACCTTTGGCAATTTTAACAATGCGGACTCACAACCCTGGGACGACCCACCCCACCAATAGTTTTACTTGCCAGACCCGTTTTTTCATCTGCGCGTTGCTTAATTACATTAATAAAACAAACCTTCTCCTTAAAAATTTATGTTGTCATCACAATAATATAAAATGAGAAGATTTAGATTACTGAGAAGCATGAAAAAATAAAACAGCAATAAAACTTCAGCTCACTTGAAACAAACAAACTCCCGTGCCTTCCTGTTAGCATGACTAGGACCTCAAAATTGGCATACATACCTTAGTCATGCACGAAATTATCGATACACTATTTCTGGTTTCAACAAGATGGCGCGACTTGCTTCGCCGCCCGCGAAACATTGACATTATTACAAAGCAAGTTCTCAGATCTTGTCATCTCTCGTTGTAGAGACCAAAGCTAGCCGTTGATAAGTTGCGGTTTACCCTGTTTGGACTTCTTCCTCTGATAAATTTTCCTTTTTTAATGTTTCCGAATCCTTCCTATTGTTTTACAATTTAATTTCCAAAAGTAGCCAATCCCAAAATTTCTTTTGCAATAACAATCTGGTAAGGGTGGAAACACTTTAAATGTGAGGGAGAATTAAGGAAACAACATTTAAATGCTTCTTATCATCATTTTTACAATTTTACATTAAACTGCTTGAAATGAAGTCCACGCACATTGATTTCAATATGCAGAAATATCTTCAATCGATTTCTTTTAATTTTCAGTCAGAACGAATAGATCCTGGGTACAATACGAGAGAGGGTGAGAGGGAGATCATGAGGAACCCTTTTGATGTCCGGGCAAGATGACGTCCTATTCTTATCCAAATAAGGTAAATTCACTTACCGCAAAGGGTTTAGAGGGATTATGATGTGAATGAAGAGAGATACGGCGACGGGCTCATGTTCGGCTTATATTTGGGTAATTCTGGTGGTGGCAGACGAACGAAATCCTCCTGAAGCCCGGCCGGAGGTCCCTTCGCATCTGAGAATACTAATAAGGACGGGGCTCAATCAGCGTCCGTATACATACATACATAGCTTTGGAACTTTTGAGCCCCAAATTGTATTTTTTCTTTTCTTTTCTTTTTTTTTTGGAGGAAAAAGGTGCCTAGAAGTTATTTAATGCGGAAAATGTATCACTCCGAGATCTTCTCAGCTCTGCGTGAGGAAACCTCACGGTGCCTTTACCCTTATCAAATGCACCACCAACCCCTGCAAGGACCAGTCGCTCAATATAATTTTTGTCGGAAATTTTGCAGCGTGAAAACGTCCGGGACGTGCCTACAAAAAAGAAAAAAAAGTGGGCAGAGACACATTCAACAGGAAATCAAACTTGGACAAGACGGGATGAGTGAGTTATAACACATAAGGATCCAGGACTCTGCACGTCTTGTCTGCTTGGGAAAATCAACAGACTCTGGGATGGAACGGCTTTTGTTCCCTATGGCAACAATCAGAGTTTCGCCTGTATGTAAAAAGGAAAAGGGAAGACGGTGATGACGACGCGGGTTGAACGGAGAAGAAGGAAGGAGTGGCTGCTGCTTTGCTCTGCCAAGACAGGAGTGACCGGCCTACCCTCCTTTCATTTGGTTGACGAGGGTCTCGATGTGCTGATCTGGAGCTAATACCTGACACTTTCAGCGCTACCCGCGTTTCTAGGCTGGGGCTGCGCTGAGCGATGGACCTCCTGAATTTTGAATGACTTAAATTTGCAACTACATCCATTCAAATTGGGGTAGAATAGGACGATGATACAATTTCATTTTGGGACAGATAATTCAACGTAAATCGTGTCTGAAAGCAGGAGCTAGAAGTTGAGAAGTTTCCGTCCATGTCCTTTCGAATTCCCCACGAAGTATTGATTCATGCCACCCCCTACGAAGTGCCCTTTTTGGGGCAGAAAAACAAGCACTTCCGAACGTTCCTCAATTATTTAACCGCAGATTTATTTAAGCAAGTTGTGCTGTAACATGTCGAGCAAGCCATGCTTGTCGGAAGCGCTTTTATTGGACTTAGTTCGCAACGCAATCTAAACAAATGCAATCCTTGGTGGGTAGTTGCACTGACGTGACGGCGGAGGGTTTTATCAATATTTCTTGTGAGAGTTGTTCGTTAGGCTTCCTGGCATGGCACCGAGAAATGGCGTCAGAAGCTCCATTGGGAGTGGAAAAATTATTGTCGAGTTCTTTTCTGCTGAAATGCTGCTGAGGGTCTGCAAGTAGCGAAGCTGAAAATAATAAAAAAATAAAAATAATGTTATTCGAATAATTTTGATAGGTGGGTTCTAATAGTGGAAAAATGTGAGAATAGGAATGATTTGCAATAGTTTAAAACTGCTCAAACAATTTTTTGCGCAAACCCTGCATATAATGGCCTAATATCGCATTTAATCACTGTCACCCCATCCAAGAACTTGAAGTGTCTGTCTGTGATGTTCGGATTTTCAACTTATAAATAATTTTCTCGATTGCATGTTCCATCACTAAGTCGAATGCAACGTTAAACAAATTTTTGTCTCTCTTTACGAAGGGATTTAACTCGAAAATTACTCAAGTGATTAACATGAGTTACACATTTTATAGACTGGAACCCTGGGAACAATTTAGATTTTGTTTAAGCGTGAAACAACCGGCTCCTAAATGGCGACCCAATATTATCAATTTCTAAAGAATTCCGCTTAAATGAATATAAAAGGGTTTTGGGGGTGGCTGATTTTATTACTGCTATAGAAATTTTTTTCCCGGGAACAGTTCCATGGGGGGGAAATGAAAACTGGCTCCGCACATGAAACAGTTTCGTACCTTCTGCAACCGTTTGAATTTACAAGTATGGAAAATCCCGGGAAAAGCCAGGACGGGTCTGCTAGTTGTTAATAAATTTTCAACGGTTTAATAAAATGATCTAACTATTTTTGAAGAGAAACTTCTTTTATCGCGGTAGTGTAAGTTCGCATGTTAAGAAATGGGAGTGTAACGAATTGAGGGATACATATTTTGTGAAATTAATTAGGAGGGGCCCTTGGTATCGCTAATTTAAAATAAAGTGCCCGAGTTTAGAATTTCTAAATAACGACTTCAATTTAGCAAGTTCAAAATATTAAACTTCTTTAGTAATGCGAGTAGTCTAGTGGTAAGCCTACCAGACTACCGATCCAAAAGTCTCATGTTCGAATCCCACTCAAACCCACGATTTTACTCCCAGAACACACTTGTCATAATAAGCGACAGATGGCAGCTCCATCGATTAGGATACCTATTGCAGGCTTATCACTTAGCGTAGTAATAATCAACGATTCAAGAAGCGGAAACAGAGTCAGTTTATCTCACAAATGGTCAGTCTTACGAAAAAACACCACATGAAGTTTATTGTAGAGAATTCACTCAGCTATAAATTATTTTTTAACCTTAATTGTCGAAAAGTTCACCATTCTCGCGATATTTGCGGAAAACCATATTACGCAACTTTTGATCCCTCTTGAACTCGCGTAATTAATTTTTGAAGCGTTATATCTCGTAAACGGTTACGCGTACAAAATAAACGTAACAAACACTTTCTATTGGAAATTATTTTAGCTAAAATTTTGTAATACACATTTTTGTCGAAAAGTCAACCATTCTCGAGATATTTGTGAAAAATCGACCTTTCGATCCCTTCTTTCAAACTTTTTTGTCCCCTTTTCACAAGTTTTTATTAAATTTTCTTTCTTGGTTATCTCTTTTTGCTAAATATGTTGCAAGTCAATTTTGAACCAATTCCCGTCATCGGAATAGGTTGAGGTTGAAACTTTGCACGCGTCTAAACGCCCGGTGACAATGCAATATCGTATATTCAATATCGTTTTAAATCTAATGTGGCAAACGTCACAAGATGGCGAATTGCCTTTTTCTTCACAACCCACTTGATGTGGGTATTATTAAATGGAAAGGTTTGACGAGTAGAATAAGATACCTGATCTATGTGATGTGAGACGTTGCGGATTACCTCTTCACAACCCCCTTGATATGGGTATCAAATGAAAGGGTTTGATGATAAAATGCCATAAGCTGTGTGACGTCTTTTTAAATCCAATATGGCGGACGCTTCAAGGTGGTGGATTACCTTTTCCTTCACGGGCCCCCTTGATATGTGTATATCAAATGAACGGGTTCCACGAGTAGAATGCGATTAGCTATATAAATCAATTTTGAACCAGTTCCCGTTATCAGAATTGGTTGAAACTTGAAACGTATGTATATATGAACCCTATGACAATGGAATAATATGGTGACTCGACCTGATGCCGCAGCCTGGGCAGCATGAACACTGTCCAACTTCTCAATATCTTACAGAAGATTCAGACTACGAAATTCTACGAAATTAAATTTTTCTATCAATTGCGACTACTTTATATAAAAGCTCGTTGCGATATGGGATGAAAGCTCAACATACAGACAACGAGCTTTTATATAAAGTAATCGCAATTGACACAAAAATTTAATTTCGTATTTAAATGCTACAGGTAAGTAGGTATAGGAAAATCTTAAGATGGAGTTTGCGCAAAAAATCGCTAATTTCCAGAATCTTGAAAATTTAATTTGTTTATGTAAAAATTTTCCTCAAGATCGCGGATCATCCCCACTTTCTTCTCAAGTACAGTGCTAATCGTTACCTGGAGGGCAGAAGGGCTCTCTGAAATAATATCTGACGCCTCCTTGAGTGCCCGAGAAGCTTTCATTTCGCCCTCAGCAGCAATCACTTTCGCGCGTGCTTCACGTGCCGCTTCCGCTTCAGCAGCCATAGCGCGCTGCAGAGCAGTTGGCAAAGAAACATCCTTTCTACGTAAAGAGACGAAAAAGTAAAGTAAAGGGAATAGAAACATTTTCTTTGGTTAATTCTTCATGAGAAGACCTGAGGACTTACATTTCCACTCGCTCCACTTTAACCCCCCACGGATCCGTGGCCTCGTCCAAGGACACTTGCATTGTATGCGAAATTGTTTCCCGCTCTGTTAGCAATTCGGAGAGAATCCTTGTGCCGAGCACATTTCGCAACGTTGTTGCAGCCAGCAGCCTGGTGGAATGGCTGTAATTTGCTACTTGAATAACTGCTTTCAATGGGTCGCTGATTCGATAATAAACAACGGCATCTACGGTAACAGTAACTGAGTCCTTTGAGAGGACCTCCTGTGGGGGAACATCGAACGAGACCGTCCTAAGGTCCACTTTGCAATAATCGTCTACGCAAGGTAGAACGAAAAATACGCCTGGTCCTCGGGCACCCCCAGTCCTGCGGATTATTTCTTTTATTTCATAATTTTTTATTGTTTGTAATTTTGATGAAAACGAGATAACGCAACCTACCTGAGACGTCCCATACGAAATATCACTGCTCGCTCGAACTCTGAGACCACCTTGAAGCAAATGAAGATCGATATGGGGAATGTGAGCGCCATCACGATTATCGACAGCAACGTTGCAATCACCTCCACAAAGCCCATGGTATCATCCTCGGCTGGAAAACATTATTTTATTCCATCAGCAGGTTCGTCAAGTGCTTCACTAATAAAAGCTCTGCAAAGGGCAATAATGGAGCAAATCAAAAACTAAAAACTTTTCCCCAGAAGCACCACAACGTCAAGTGGTTTTGTGCTTCACAGAGCCACTTTCGGGCTGTGCTGCAAGTAAAATGTGGTAAGGATCCTCCGGGCAGCACACTCGTAGTAGTAATGCTTTTCAATCCACTCAATCCCTTTGTGCTCGCCGTACCGTCCCCAGTAATTGTATTATATGCGCTTTCATTGTAAAGCCGAATATTTTGTTGTTTGATGAATTTTTCATCTGGATGGCTTTATGTGTTTCGAAAAGAAACACACAAAAAAAACACCATCCCGCCGATTGTCAGACTACAACAAAATTACTTGATTCCGAAAAGTTGTCTGGATAGCATCATTCCCTCAAAAATTGGCAGAGGAAAATAAAAAATAATTAAAAATAACGGCTTCATCGCGCTAGTTAACAATATTTGTTTACCTGCACCTCACGCAGATTTAGTTATGTCTTCGAATGTAAACTTCACTTTATAAATAGGTCTTTGTTTACCAGCTGTATGTATGCTGTTTACCTATTTGTGTTTTGGAAAATGCACGACTTTGCCTTAGTTCCGTAGTTTTTCGTGCGCTTAATTGCACGCCCGTTTGATTTAAAAATAACCAAAGAGGATGGTTTTGTTAACAGCAATTCAGCGGCACTTTAAGACAACATTTTGCACGCGATGTGTATATTTTTATATCGAATTAGCAGAGGCCAGTCAAGGGGATGTAGACACAATCTCTCGGATGCGGAAACAATATTTAAGAAATCTGTTAATTTTCAATACAATTAAACTGGGAGGAGTCGATAAATTAAAAGAACTCGTCATGTTTATATAAGAGTTCATGGAAATGTGAAATAGACAGTGTAAGTCAGTAAGCGTATTCTTTCATTCCAGGTAAGTACCTATAGTGGAAAGACTGTTATAAACTGTAATGAAATTATGGACTCAAGGCTGCAGGGTTTCAATTACAAAGAGGGTACTGTTTTTTTGTAACTCCTGAAGGGAGATTTCAAGTAAAATAATAAAGGCATATTCCGACCTAATGAGATCACTTATTTTAGACTCATTTTCCTTACAAGTCCTAAAATTCGGGTCAATTTTTTTTTCCTTTTTTTCCACAAAGGCACCATTTATTAAATTGATTGGCAGATTTTTCATTTTAATAAAGCCATCATTTTCTACACTCTCTCAAGGCAAAAATATGTTGAGGTACTCTTATGTACTTTGTTTACAAAGTTATTGATCCCATTTTAAATTATGACTCAATTTATGCAATTACAGACACTATTTTCCGGACAGAACGCAGGCAGATCCGTATGTAAAGAGTCTTTCAATAAGGGTGCTCGACTTTTAAATGTAAATAAAACAAGTTGGGTGTAAGATACTCCCTCCGTTTTCATTTTATTTGAAAGAATATTTTATGGCATTAAGTACGTTTAAATACATCGTTTAAACGTCTGCCGCAGTTTTGCTTGTTGGCGCGTATTCAGGAAGTCAAATTTTCGATGACTTAGTCGCATAAATCTGGCGGAATTTACTGGATGGCGTTCGTTATGTTGAGTTTGACGGCATCAATTGTTTGCAGTATATTCGCATAACCCTGTGATTTAAGATATCCCCAAAGGAAGAAGTCTAAAGGCGTTAAATCGCACGATCTCGGTGGCCAATTCACCTCGCCGCCGCGCGATATTACCATGCCCTCAAATCACACGTGCAGAATGTCCATCGTGGCTTGCGCTGTGTGGCACGTAGTGCCGTCCTGTTGGAACCACATGTCGTCGGTATCCATATCATCCAGTTCAGGTCACAAAAAGTTGCTTATCTGTAGCGCTCGCCATTGACGGTTATGGCAATACCAGTTTCGTTTTGAAAGAAGTACGGACCGATGATTCCGCCAGACCAAAATCCGCACAAAACAGTGACTTTCTTGGAACGCTTTTGGTACTGGTGTATCTCGTGTGGGTTGGCATCGCCATTCATCCAAAAATGGGTTTCGTTGCTATTGATGATTTTTTTGGCGAAATTCGGGTCAACTTTCAACTGCTCCAGAGCCCAATCAGCGAACGCATGAAGTTGTCTATGGTCTGTGCCTGGGTCAGCTGGATTTCATACGGGCGCTGACCAAACTCCCGACAGAAAATTCGCCAAGTTGCAGTGGCAGAAAGCCCAAGTTCGGTGACGTACAGGTGTTGGCTGATTATTTACCGAATTCGACTTGACAGGACGTTTATACCGTGGATAAAAATTTCGTAATGCGCGAAGCGTTTCTCGAACGTTGCATTGATTTTGTTAATAAAATTTGATGATTTGCACAGGTTCGCACGCTATAATCTTCCATGGTTATTTGACATACACATTTGACAGATGTTGCTTAAACAACATGGCCGCTATAACCTAAAAAATGTCGAGCGTCCATATTGGAAAACCCTTTAGATACTAGCAGACCCGTTCCGGTCTTGCCCAAGTTCTTTGTCATACTTGTTAATTAAAACTTTTGCAGAACCCGCGGTAAACCAAAATAATCTCGGGATAAAAGGTAGGTAGAATCATTAACGTTAAACTACTCTACCTTCCACTAAAGGCCCCATCGAAATCGGTTCAATACATCCAGAGAGTAGCCCCGACAAATAGACAACATTTTTTGACATGTTTGTGTAGATTTTGGAATAGTGTAAATAAAAAGGCAGTTATTTCGAAACTACAGACGCTAGTGCGTAATCTCCATAGGAAACCCAATCATAACCGAACCTGTAACAGAGCTGCAGCTCTTTCATTTGCATTGAAATTTTTGTCACCCAACCAGGGTCGCATTTACATGTTTGAGTATATGTAAGCTGTTTAGTCGTTTTTCCTTAATGATGTCCATTCTAATAAACGTTTACATCGGTTTCCAATTGGGCATTAAAAGTCTGCTAACTCAAATAATTTTACGAAAAAGTAATCGAAATTATCACTTCCCTGTGGGATGCATTCCAGAATCCATAATTTAACATGAGTCCATATAATGACGTTTAACAAGCAGTTTACTAAAAGATCCTTATTTGAAGATAATAATCATACATAAGTGTTTGTTTGCAAGAAAAGCTATAACGTTTTTCCAGTTCCATATTTTCATCAAGATGTTCTTCACTTAACAGAGGCGGCACCTATTTTGTATCACTTCCCTAAAAGCTAAAAAAAAGTTAAAAGTTCGTTAAAATTACGTAGAAATTGAAGAGAATGCGACGTTGCCGCTCTGGCGATTGAAAGAAAGAGGTGAAGTCAGCATATGTACATACTATAGTAACGGCTATGCTTTGTTTCACTCGATGAGCGATCAGTCGTGCGAGTGCGTTTAGTGGAGACTGTGCGCGTTCAGGTCAGACAATTCTCACTATATTTCAGCTATTAGGTATTATTAAATTTGAAATAATTGTATTTGTATATATTTGTTTTAATTGCACGGAGCATTGGTGGATATTATGTATGTGATAAAATAAAGCATTCTTATGGATTTGAGACAAAATTATTTAAAATATCACTTCCCTGTCTATCACTTCCCTGGATCTATAATACATAGACAGGGAAGTGAAAGCCCTTCAGGGAAGTTATAGATTGATGTTCTTTTTTAAAAGTAAAAGTGTGCTTTGAACTCTTAGTTCACTTAATTATGTTTAAGAGTTCATCCTAGTTTACCAACTTCAAAAAATCAAACATATTTTATAATGAATTTTGAAAGTAAATCACTGCAGAAATATCATGTTAAAATTTCATAAAGACAGGAGCAGTCTAACTATATTTTTTTCGATTTTATTCGAGCGCGATCTCCGGCGTGCTATTGAGTATATCAGCGCTTGCTCCGCCCCTCTTCGGTGCTCTCGGCTTTGTGAATACAAACAGCTGTCCTATTTATACTTGAAACCAAGTTGTATTAGTCTGTTATAATACTCAAAGCTCTTATATGAATGTTGTTTGAACGTTAGTCTCGTTTTGCGTAAGTACAATTTTTTCACAACATTTCAACAAAATAAATTTTAAACGCGTTTTTCTCAAAATCACTTTTTTTATACGGTGTTGTAGTTTTCTCCGAAATGGTTTGACCGATCGTTCCGAAATTTTTACCACAGATTTGTGACATGTATGGGTATCGTGTGTAATAGAATCATGTCAACATTTTAATTTTTTCAATTTTTTTCTAATCGAAAAATCATGAAACAAAACACTTTTTTCGAAAATTTTTTTAAGTTTAAGTATAATTATAATTCTAGTAGGTACACACGATAGCCACTGGCACACTGAATCTAAATTTTCCTGGTTTTTGTTTCAGGCAAATCTTCACTAAAAAATCAACAAAACCGTTGACATCGCTTTTTTTATTATATGCCTACACGAATTCCGCCATTTTGAATGTATTTACTATTAAAAAAAAAAAAAAATGTGTCGTATTTTTAGAGTGTATTTATTTAGCCTAAAAGAATTGAATATATAATTTAGGGGGCGTAAAAAAAACTCTGAAAAAGAACCTTATTTTCCAGGCCTTTAAACTAGGATGAACCCTTAATAAAAAAACTTAACATTTGTTCCAGCATTTTTGCTCTACCGACCTCATTTCGCTGTCTATGTTTCACTTCCCTGCCTACCAGGGATGAATTTATCACACAAATACAATAATTACTGTAATGCTTTCCGAAAAATCTCTTTTAACTTTTAAGTAAAAAAATCGTTTCGAGTCACTTCACTGTCATCCGAAAACTGAAATATGCCTATAACTTGAAAAATTTAAAATATTTTGACTGACCCATGCAAACCTAGAAAACTATAATAAATCTTCGTTCCAGCCAATTTTCAAGTTAGAAATTATTATTGTTGATTTTCAATAAAAATGAAATTGATAGTCCGCATAATATCAAATTAGATTTTACTATTATCAAATAAAAAGTTTAATTTCTTTTGTTTATTTATTTTGATTATTTTTTTCTTCCTTTCCATCACGTGGGGCCTGAGCACGTGCCCCAAGTGCCCTTAGGTAAATCTGACTCTGAACACATCTCTAACATTTTGGTCAATATGAGGTAGCTTTTTCTTCTGTTTGAGAATAACCATTTCGTGTTGCCCCATGCCATTCAGCGCATCTAGTATAGGTTTGTGTATGACTGACATTTCACAACTACTCGTATATTGCTAATAATGTGTACAGACGCGATTTCTTAGAATTTCAGCCTGATGGTTTTTTGGTTCGGTCGTGGTTTGGCCGTGGTTTGGTTTCTTATGGAGATCCTGAAAATTCATTTACGTTAAGAACTTTTGGCCGCCATATTGAAGGTCGAATTTACGACAGCAGATTTTGAATCAGCGTCTCTAATAATATCCCAGCAAGTAGAGTATCATTTGGAAGGTTTTCGTTTCATGAACTGAACCCGTTTTTGAATTTCTTTTCTTTGGACATTTATGAGATATTCCCGAAAATGTTGCTCCAAAATTGATTACCCTTTCCTTTGATATAAGTGAAGAAATTGAATTTTGTTTTGTCGTATTTATTATTATTTTATTTTCATTTTTGCGTGCTAAATACGTAAGAACTAATTATGCCTTTAGCGTGCGCATGCAACTCGTACTTGGTCGGTTTGTCATCATGAAAAGTCCGACATACGTAAATAAAAAATATATAAAAAATATAATAAACCACATGGCCCTATCTTGACTAATGTAATTTATGGAGGAAATACCGCCGACTCAAATGTTTACATAAACGTTTACACCGGATATTTCCTGCTAACACAATCAATAGCCACATTTCAAAACAATTAGAGCTCTGTACACTTTTATTGATTAGCTTGCGCATCAGCAAGTTACTTACGGAATCATCCGATCTCTTCGTAGTGCTAGAAAGTGTGGCATAACTTAATTAATTATTTGCACTGATCACTAAGTCCCCGTTTCGAATTAGTTTTCGCAGCCATTCAATTAGTAAACAGAATTAAAATTCATTCGCTATTTAGTGGAAGCTTTTTGAAAAGTACCTATACACTTTTCTTGCATGGAAACAAAAATTCAAATCTATCAATTCCCTACTGAATTAAGATTATATGCATTTACCAAATTTGTGCTATAGCTGTGTTAGAAGCATTTCTTCCAGACCAGAAGAATGGAAGTTGAACGTCAAGAAAAAAAAATAAAAGGACAACTCACAACACTCACAAGTTATGATTCCCTTGTAGACACGTGCTACTGAAGGTGGCACAGCAGGGATATGCTCATTCCGATATCCTGAAGGACCTACTTGCTCCGACGGATGCCTAATGGTTGACATGGTGGATGTGACACTGTTCATGCGTTGCGGAAACTAAAATTAATTTTCTTTTTAAGCCTACTCATCTGGGAATTTCTGGTAAGCACCACAACACTCCAACTGTCCTTTTTGAATATAATTTTATTCTCAACCACCGAAAGGGATATGTTCCCTTTTTGGAAACGCACGAAACTGTAACGAACCCGGGAAAGAATTTCGCACAGCCACCTCAAGTACCTGCGAAGGCATTGAGCTTTTCTAAGAAGCTGAAACGATCTTTGCAGCAATCGGTACAATAAGCCTCCCCCAGCTGAAGACACGCAGGCGCGGCAAGATGTTTCAATTGACTCGTTGCCTTCTTTCTGTTAATTTCGGCCTGCAATAAAACTTGAAGCTTCGATATTGCTCAGACGTGCCGATATTGCAAATAGAGTGCGAGCCGCGATCAATTGAATTGCTAATCGATGTGAGCTTTACAGTCCTAATAAACAAAAACTACTGCAGTAAATTTAAAAAAAATATATTTTCTTTATTTGGTCACGTTCGCTGTTATTTCTTTAGCCATCCCGCGAGCTCCATGGGGATAGGGAAGATGACGGTTGAGTTCCGCTCCGCTGATATGGCGGAGAGTGTTTGCAGGTACCTGAGCTTAAAAATGAAAACTATGATTAAGACTGTCTTCGTTATTATGTTAAGAACGTTTTTTTTATGAAGTACCTGAAGGGCAGCAGGCGACTGTGACATCATATCGGCAGCTTCCTTCAGGGTTTTGGATGCATTCAGCTCACCTTCAGCTTGCACAACTTTTGCTAAAGCCATTCGTTTCGCTTCAGCCTCCGCGGCCATTGCTCGTTGCATATCACTAGGTAAGCGGACATCCTTTCTACATATGAAAAAATTGCGATATAATAATTTGAATGCCTCCTGGAAGAGAGTAGACGAGGACCACTTATTCTTAGCCGTTCGGATTTAATGTCCATAGCTAGACAGTGAATAGTGACAGTCGTCCATTAAGGGGGAATTCTTTTAAATAAGTAATAACGAGTGATAGTTTGCCATAGAGATCGCGCCGGAGTCAGAATTTACTATATTTGAGGGTATGTTCCACAAAAATAAGTTTTTCGCAAACATTGCGCTTCTGGTAAAGTCAGGTGTCAAACTAAAAGATAGGAAATGTTTCAAGTGAATTCTTCACATATTTTTTTTTTGCAAAAACAAGAAAAAAATATTTTGGAAAAAAAATTCCCCCCTCAAGTTACATGGACGAAAGAGAATTTCGTCTCCATCGTCTTACGATATTTTATAAAAAAAAATTAAGAGTTCACATTACATTTCAACTCGAATGATTAAGACACCCCAGGCATCCGTAACTTCGTCGACAATCCTCTTGAGCTCAATTGCAAGTTTATCCCTTTCTTTTATCACCTCGATGAGACCCGCAGTACCTATAACGTTCCTTAGGGAAGTTGCACTCACGTATTCTGTTGCTACGAAATAGTTTCTAACGTGTATCACTGCTTTCAAAGGGTCAAATACTCTGAAGTAGACGACTGCATCCACTTTCACCGATGTGGAATCTTTAGTTATGGTGTCTTGAGGTGGAATGTCGAATGTCTCAACACGAAGGTCCACTACTATGTAGTCGTCTACGCACGGCACTATGAAGAATATTCCTGGTCCGCGTGCTTTACCTTTCCTTTAAAGATAGGATTATTAAATTATTGCAATTTTATAGTGATTGCATGTCGAACATAAGCTGGTCAAGATTGGCTGATGGCTTTCTTTGAGCGATTCGATTTTTTAGTATTAAAAGCTTTTTCGCTCTCATGCTTATAAAGAAGGATTTAAAAAAAATTAGATTCTTATGAACTGAGATCTGAATTTTTTTTAGCAAAATTTAATTGGAAAGAATATTTATTAACGAGTTTGAGTATATTCATAATACAATATACAATACTTAATAACTTTCAATTTTTTTTTGTCGCACAACAAAAGACCTGTCAGAAGCAGTCAACTTGAAACTTTTTCGTTTTATCCTAAGTTTACCCCACTCTTTTCTATTAGTCATAAAAAAAATATTGTTTTTTTTTATTTCAAAAACATACGTAATTATCACAAAATGTTGTATACATATTGTTTTAATTTACTCGTTTAAATCAGACAGGTATATTTTGGCCATAGGTCAAAAACCTGGTATGAGATTTAAACGCAAGTATAAAATTTATGTTCATTAATAACTATTCTTGCTTCAGACCAGGCAATTGTGTTGTTGACAAAATAGTTGTCTATAAATAAGTTCGCTTAATAAATCCTTTTAGTTTTTCCCTAAATTGAGCAAATTTGGCACGGTTTTTGATTTTTGCAGTTATTTCATTGTATATTTTAATTGCTAAATTTTTAGGATTACTTAGACCGACATTAGTGTGTATTTTATCAAGACTATAGTTATCTTTATTACGAACATTTACACTGTGTACGTTAAGCCTCTTGAAGAAAACGATATTATTTTTGATTAAGTTATGTTCGTATTTAGTATACATGTCCTAATTTCATTTTTTCTTGTTTGATTGTAGAGGATCAGTGATCTCGTCAGTGTTGAATATTTAAAAAGTATTTTTAAGGCTTTATGCATTAGAATTTCAATTTTGCTTAATTCGGTCACAGAACATAGACCTAATAAGTAAAATAGCGCAAGTGGGACAGGACATTGGATTCATATATTATTGGCTATATTGTCATTCAAAAAGATTGTTCATGTATGTAGATAATTCACCTCTCTACAAAATCTATTCTTAGGACTTTTATGCTACAATCAAGCGTTAATGACTACGTAGACATGATATCCAAAGTCGCGACTTTGGCCTAGCGTAGCCCAAAGTTGCGATTATCTTTTCCGTGTAAACGGGCAAGTCCCAACTTTGGCCTAGCTCCGATTCAGTTGGGCCTACGCCTGATATAAAGGGTTTTCCAATAGGGACTTGACAACTTTGAATTCAATTTGTGAACGCACCCTTTCACTAATCATCGAACTGTCACTGTCAATTTATTCAGTAAACTTAACATTTTCATCATGGTAAAGTACACGAACGAACAAGGTCTGCAAATTATAAAAATTTACTACAGAAATTCAGAGTCGGTGACCGCTACTTTAAGAGCGTTAACTCCGATTTTCGGTCGTAATTCTCGCCCTAGTAGACAGGCAGTAACAAATTTAGTGCAAAAATTTGAGTCTACATATTCGTTGTGTGATGTTGCCGTGCCAGTGAGACAACGGGTTGGTCGAAGGGTCGAAAATATCGCTGCCGTTGAAACGTCCGTAGCAAATGATCCAAATCAGTCAATTCCACGGCGTTCTCAAAAGTTGGGCATCGCCACTTTATGGCGAATTTTGCGTAAGGATCTTGGTTTACACCCATACAAGATCAAGCTGACTCAAGAATTGAAGCCGATGGACGATTTGAAGCGCCGTACGTTCTCCGATTGGGCTCTGGAAAAGATGCGCCAAGATGATCAATTTCATCGCAAAATCATCTTCAGTGACGAAGCTCATTTTTGGCTCAATGGGTTCGTCAATAAGCAAAATATGCGTTATTGGTCGGGTGAAAATCCCGTTTGGTGCGGTTTGCATGCCGGCGGCGTCATAGTGCCATATTTTTTCGTCGACGATAATGATCGTCACGTTACTGTGAATGGTAATCGTTATCGCGCCATGATTACCGATTATTTTTGGCCCGAATTGGAAGATATGGACTTGGAAAACATGTGGTTTCAACAGGACGGTGCCACAAGCCACATAGCACACGTTACAATCGATTTATTGAAGAGTAAGTTTGATGAGCGAGGTATCTCAAGAAATGGACCAGTCGATTGGCCGCCTCGTTCGTGCGATTTAACGCCTCTAGACTTTTTTCTTTGGGGCTACGTCAAGTCATTGGTCTATGCCAACAAGCCGACGACGTTGGAAGAGCTCAGAGCCAACATTGAACGCGAAATAACAGCCGTTTCGGCCGAAATGTGTGGCCGAGTCATCGAAGATTGGGTCCAACGAATCGACCGCTGCAAACGTGCCCGCGGTGGCCATATGAACGAAGTCGAGTTCCATTCATAAATGTTTTGATTGTACTTCAACCCGATAATAAAGTTTTTGAAATATCTCAAATGGTTTGCATTTTATTTTGAAAAAAAGTTGTCAAGTCCTTATTGGAAAACCCTATATCTCTTTGTGTGTACTCGATCCCTCAAATGTCACAAATCTTACTCGAAATACAGATAGTACACAAGGGAAAATTTCCTAGTCCACTTTGTGTCGTTTACACGAGCAGCCGTGATTTTGGCCTATAACCGGTTTTTAGTCCTGATTTGGGACTGTCGTGTATACGTAGTCAATGAGTTATTGCTCTGTAATGTCGAATAAGCTGGAAATTTTGTACAATACGTGATTTTGGCTGTTTTTGGGCTTTCTATAGCCCCGTTTCTATTGATCGTATTATAGAAAAAACAAATCAACTTAAATGGGCACAAAATTTTGTCTTTTACAAAATTGCATATACCTTATTTTGCGGTTGAATGCACTGAAACGGAGTTATAGACGACAACCTGATAAAAGTGCTAATTTTCGTAAGTTTGTCCAAGATGCAGGAGGCAGTACAGTGTGTGGGGTGACGAAAACTTAGATTTTTTAATACCCTATGGACCTATACAACACATAAAGAAATCTAGCGTAACCCCCCTTGTTGGGCCTTAATCCATGAATTATAAGTGCAATTTAAAAAAATAAATTCTAATTTTAAGATCCATTACTTGGGAAGTTGGAGGAAGGCATATTTCTAATCACAATTTTTTTGGTTACATTTTTACATGAAATGTTTTTGATAGTATTTGTTTTACAAGTTGTCTTCTCATCTACCACTGAGTTCGCTAAAAGCATCCTCTTGTAAAATTTTTTTATAAACTGTAAGAGCATGAGTAGATGAACATGACAACACATAGTAAATGTCCTATTGCCTGTTACATAATGAGTTCCTTCCTTACATACATATAACAGGTAGGTTAATAGTTGTTATTATTTTCTTGCACTGTTGTAAAAATCAGTAGTTCCTCCAGCTCATCGGAAACACAAATTATTGCTACACTTAATTCATACCTACCGAAGCACGCCCAGCCGGAATATTACAGCTCTCTGATACTCCGCTACCACCTTGAAGCAAAACCACAAAGAGAGGGGGAATGTTATTGTTATAAAAATAATTGACAAGACAAGTAAGAATTTCTGCACGCAGTTGTGATCTGTAAGGAGAAAAGAAAGGATTCGGTTCCAAAATTGACCACCTTGAGCGCGAAAACTTGCAGAAAATGCACTCACAACTTTCAATGTCTCGATCCCTAAAGATGTCTTGGTCTTCAATCACTATGCGGTGACGGGGCTCTCCTACATCATCGATGACTTTATTTGCCATTTTTTGAACTTACACAGAATTTTACCCGGACCAAATGATTTATTTACATAACGAACAAATTCGACAATTAGGGGAGGTTGCCTAGATCTAAAAGGAGGAATGTCACTCATAAGGGGGAAATGAAATGCACGCGGTGCGTGAAAGGAAAGTTGCTTCTTTACCTTCAATCGTTTCAAGTTTTCACCTCTATACAATTTAAAATGCGAAAATATATTGGAGTTGCTATGCGAGCAATTACCATGCAGAAGATCGAAAGGAATCCATTCTAACAAAATGATTCAAAGAAATTTGAGTAGAGCAGCTCATTATGGGGAAAATATAATTCGACTCCCGTATTTGCGCAGCCATCGAGATGTGTTATTAGTAGGGCAACAGTCCTTTCAAAAATAATCAATCAATCAGTCCCTCAGCAGCCCGGGCCTTACCCGACGTCTACAAATATTTGCAGAATAATTTCCAATAGAGAAGGGCTTCTTTATTCGAAACTTCACCGTTACTAAGGAGAGCCCCAATTAAATCTCACACTCAAAGGGATTTCGTTCCCTTTGAAGAACCCTTGCAATGGATATGATGTGATTAAGCTTTTCAAATTTTAATTTCTTTTTAATTTTATCACTCACCATGGACCTTTTCTTAATTCGTTTTATCAAAAATGTGACAAAAAGCGGAAGGAGGTTTATATCATATTACCGTCCCTCAAGATGGGGTGTATGCTCAAAGGAAAGAAAATCCGGAGGAAAACAACTTCTCTAATGAGCCAAACGAAACGAATGCCCAGACCCTACTGTCGAGTGGCAATCGGAGCTGCTAAAAACTAATTTCTTTTAGCAATGAACTCATCAGCCACCGAACAGAAGGGGGAACCTGTAACTTCACCCAAAATCAGAAAGGCAAATGCCCAAAAATAAATCAAAGCTGGAATATCCCGAGGTGCTGTAGGAGGTATGTATGTATTCCCTCGTATCCGGGGATCTAATCGCAACTGAAATTCTGAAACCTGTGGATGGTTTTTAAATATCTTTCCGTTTCCCTAACGTTCGACTTTCCTTCCAGGGAACTTGCAGCGAATTCGAGTCGAGCTTTAACAGTGTCTTCACTAAGCAGGCGCGAACTTGGAAACGATGGGGCGAATCCGTTTTCCGAGCACACAAGCCAACCAAACTCAACAAGTTTTCAGAGCACATTACGGAAAAGTGTCACGTCTTTGGGCACTTGTTGCAATGCAAAGATAATTCCCTGCCCGAGCACCTTTTAATTGAGGACGAAGTTGTAAATCGAATTTTATATTTAGGCTGTTTCGCTTTGTTGTCAATATTTTGGGAATTTTTGGGCTGCTAAAATTGCAAAAGGTGAACCTGTATTGGAAAACTTTGTTGTCTCTCTGCTTAGTGTGTTTAGGGTGTTACACAGGCATGCAACTTTTAAAAGAAAGTTTGGTACAGTTCGAGTTGAGCTTTGGACTTTTCTTCGTGAAAAAGTAAGTAAATTTCTTTTTGTTTCTATGGGTACCTTATTCAACATTAGGTTATTTATTCCCTTAATGACAAATCAAACCATTTCAGCAAAAATGGGTCAAAAACCCCACTATATTCTAGAAATGAGGAAAATCATTTGTAAATTGAAGAAAGAAGGCAAAACGTACAGAGTTATCCCTGAAATAGTGTGGCGCAAACTTTCAAGTAAAAAGTACTTATCCGATACGGGATGAAATTTAAAAGCATGTTTCGCACGACCTACTGAATGTCATGACAATTGGAAAGTGAAGGGGAGAGTGAATGTCGACCAGGGATGTTTATGTTCACGAAATTTAGTATTTGGTGGTTTTCGAGGTCGCTAATTTAAAATTTCCTGCTAAACACAATGAATTTAAGATGGCGGACTGACAAATATTATATAGAAAATATTATTCTGAGTCTTCAAGGTTTTTTAATGCAAATCTATTGTTAAAAATCATAGAATTCAAGACAGACCTAAACTCTATGAGATTTTTGTTGTTGCTGGGTCAGGTTTCCTCTTAACTGAAGTTTAGTCGTTTTCTATGCCTGAGACCAAAACTCGGTTCCGTTATGCGGGATTTTCATGGAATAGAGCAAGTGAATATTTTGGGGATATGTCATTTGTAAAATTTTCTCAAAATCCGCGAATTCCTTCTGCTATTAAAAAAACGAGTTCTAGATGACGAACTGTTAAATGTAAACTTTATTTGATTTTTATAAAAAGTGGTCTATGAGATTTTTCGGAATCACCGATTTCAAATCCATCTTTTCGAACGAACGGAAGTGGCTACGCCACAGTTTCGTTGTGAAGTAAAACAAAAAGTAAACCAAAAGATATCGCCTCGAAACTTCAGGGCGTTCCACTGTCCACCACCTGTGGATCCGCCTGGTAGCTGACTGCTGTATATATTATAGTAATAGTAGAGTATGCGCTTTGCACAGACTGTATTATACAGTAGGTATGCGGATCGCAGAACACACGGTCACCCTTTTGTCGCGTTATATAACGAAAACGGTTGAATAAAATCAAAAAATGAATAGAATGTTTTCTGTACATAATTAGATGACCTACAATTTTCATAATAACCCTCATTGACTTCTGAGTCATAGGAAACGAAATTTTCGTGAAAACCCTTTTTTGTGACCCTTGACCTTGAATATCTCGCAACGCGGACACGATATCGATGGAGACTTTCTATACGTGTATTATAAAACCTAAACGAAGGTGCATTAAAAGGAATTGGTTCCATTTAAAATACTTAGAAGCATATTTAATATATAGTTACGAGGATCATACAGGAACGGGACGATATGTACTGTACATATACAAATGTATATTTTATTTGAAGCAAATGTCTCTTTTACATACCTTTCTTTGCGGTGATTGAAGAAATTTAAAATATTTTTTGCTGAAATTTTAGATGAGTTTCGTCATTATCATGTCGAGTTCCAAACCTTCCGCCTAAAGAAAATAGTGAATTCCTGCACGTGAACAACATTGCCACTAGTTAGTCACTTTAAGTGCAAAGACCGCATATAATTGTCGCCCTTGGCGAAATTTCAAAATTACCCAGAATTGAAATTGTTTCCTTTTAGAGAAACTGTAAGACGTCCCCTATCACCAACTTCCTGGACGCGGGACGGAAACAAATGATTTGTAATCGTCGCGAGTGCTCTTTAGTTGTGGTCAAAAATCGCTGGAGCTCTTAATTAAGCACGTTTAGGAGATGAAATTAATTAAAACTTTCTCGTAAAACTCATGGAATGGACTGAAGTAAACAACCTCTTCGAAGTGAACTGAAATTAGCAGAAATTATTTAGTTCGCTAGTTCGGATACAGTTTGGACTTTGTATATTTGTTCGGAATTTATTCTCGAAGTTCAGTGACATGATGGGTATCCTGCGGTGCCAAGCAATCGGAAGAACTTTAGACTGATGGGGTTGAGGGGAGCTATAAAATATTATCCCCGGCGCCCGAAGTATGTGCAAGTAATCGTTCAGAGCAGAATGGCATTTTAGGTACTCACTCAGATCCATTATTTTCGAAGTTTAATACTTTTAAAAGCTTTAGGAAATCGTTGTTTGCTTTCACGACTTTAATATTAAATATTTTCTAAAAGTTGTTTTAGTTACCCTTAAATTGATATCACATTTCTGAAAAGCGATGAAAAAATTAAAAATAAATTATTGCTTACGACTGTTCTCTTTCTAAGATTCCATTTACATTATAGTATTGTATGTACAGTACAGTACTTAAAAATTAAATTAAATGTGAAGTTTCTATTTATTTAATTTTGTTTAATAAATATTTGCATATTTATTTTTAACATGTATAATGGTGTGCTACAGGTTCCATTAAAGTACATTATTGTTATTTTTTCGAAAGGACAAACAATTCTTTCCATGTACAGAGCGCTACAGTCTGGTTCAAATGGCGTCGGTAGATGATTTAGTTTAGTTTAGTTGGAAAGGGGGCGTTTAGGCGTATGGTCTTTCGATCACCGCGACCGCTAGGATCTATTGTGAATCCCCATCCACATTTCATCCCAGGCCTAGCTTCTTGGAGAAGGCCGGAATTTTCCTGGGAGTCATGTTCCGGTGTTGGAAAGGCCTCTTCTAACTGTGTTAGTCTGACCCTGGCCAGGGCTATACACTGACAAAGCACATGCACCGCTGCAGTCTCTGAGGCTTCCGCGCAATAGCGACAGGAATCAATTCCAGCTTTCCTTAACTTTTTAAAGTTGATACCTTAAGGAGCAATGTCCAGTGAAGAGTCCAGTAAGTGTTCCGAGCTCTTCCTGACATCTTGGGTGTTGTTCCAGTATCGGAGTCGGCTACTCTTCTTCTTCCAATTTTCTATGGCCCCTTTTAGGTCGCATTTGGAGATGCGACAGAACGTTTCCAGAACAATAAGGGGAGATTTCGCCCCTTGTTTTGCCAGGCCATCGCATACTTCGTTGCATGTGTAGCCTTCGTGGCTTGGAATTCACATTTATTGTTACTTGCCAAAAGCTTGAAGGATGTCAGGCATTCCCGAACTAGCTTTGAGTCTACACTGTAGAACTTGATCGCTTTTAGTGCAGCTTGACTATCTGATAATATAACGATAGTAGAACCATTTGTGGTTCTGTTAATGCAGGTATTGACGCATTCTATTGTAGTATGGCCAGTATTTCAGCTTGAAATATGGTAGGGGTTTTACCTAGTGCTTTTGAAATACGGCACTTTAGGCTATGTACGCCAATCCCTACCCCTTTCTTGGTTTTTGAACCGTCGGTGTACCAAACCATTGATCCTTTCGGTGGGGGCACTTCATGTCGGTAGATGATACTATGATTAAATCACGCGTTGTGTTAAACTATATATACATTACGTCATAGGTCATGAAAATCACTCCACGTAGGTACACAAAAGTCTTAAAAAACTTACACCGATTTTGAAGTAGATGGAATGTCAAAACTATGTATTAGATCATAGCATATATGTATCCATATATGAACATACATATACATACCATATATGTATCCGGATTGATAAGCATGATCGAAAATGAATGCATTAATGGATCCGTTTTTCCATGCGATCTACGCCCGCAATAACATTGTAACTTGGTGTCAGGTAATTTGTATCTACTTACCATAATTTGTTCTGTATGAAGTAAAACAATATAAATCATAAAAAGTATTTATTTTTATGCCATCGGTTACAAAGTTCAAAATATGTGTAGGGTGATTTATTTCCTCTTTATGGTGTGTCGATCCCAAAAACTATAAGACGACATAACGTGTGCAAGCAACCTGTCGTTTTCCGACATTGCACGTGCAGAATGGTCTTTCGTTTGAAGATCTTGCACATAACGATTAATGATCATTACGTGTAATAAGATTTTGTTTTCACGTAGCGAGACTGTATACGATCTCTAAGTAAAATGCAATGCAATATTCCTGTTTTAACTGCTTGGTGGTAAGTTGGTCTTCATCACAAGTTTTAGACTCAGCTATCGCTGATTGATACCGGATCGTATAAATCTGGTAATACAAGTAGTCCATAACCACGCCAAAGTAATTCGATAAGAAATCAATCTAAATTCAAAAACTTCGAAACTCCAAAGATATAACGAAATAATAAATCGCATTGCGATCTATCTAAAAACGCTTCTTAAATATTTTGTATATACCCGTACCATTCCGCGATACCTATATAGAAGAGTTATATTGCTTTATGCAGTGTAGAATAGAAGTTAGGAGGATAAGCGGGTACCACTTTGAAAGGAGATCGCGGATCACGATTTTAAGCATCCACACTATCGGCCTTATCATGAATTCCGGGGATATAAAATTCCACTGGAAATTTAGGAAATATCAAACGCATCAGACTAAAATTTTACGCCTGCTAATACTCGCATCAAATTTTATTTTATTTTATTTTTTATTTATATGTAGAAGCGTATTCTAATATGGGACGGACGAAAGAACAATACAAAATTTTCAAGATAAACGGGTCGTCAAAGTCCTTCGAACAATGTTTTAAGAAATCAAGTGCTGAATTCGATCGATTAATTATACTGTTGATACGGCGTCCAAAATTAAATTTATTATCGATGATCAAATCGAGGTAAACAACGCTATATTGTCTAGACAAGGGCTCGCCAAGGATTTTATAAGAGTACTCCAAGGGGGAGCATTTCTTAATGAAATAAATTGGAGTACATTTGCTCACATTTAACTGCATATGATTTTTTAAACACCGCAGTTCAAAACTGGCAAGATCATCTTGGAGGCAATGTTCATGTGATAAAGTCTTGAGTGATCTAGAGATTTTTAAATCATCGGACATTATACGTAGCCATTTCATTCTCCAAACGATAAATATAAAAATATACAAATAATTAAAACAATGATGATTTGTATGTATGCATGTATGTATGTATTTCCAAATCAGGTAGAAAATTAACTTTATGATTGATAAGTCTTTTTGGAATGCTTCATTAAATGGAAAACAAATAATTCCAGTTTTCCAATTTTAATTTTAATTTAATTTAATTTTTATATTAAATTTTAAATGATTTTTTGAACATTATTTCGAAAACCTGTTAAGATCATATTACACATTCAGAACAACAGCAAAGGGCTGAGAAGACTACCTTGCGGAACGCCGCATTAAACAAGAAGGGTGTCAGAAAACGCAGAAGTTAATTTAACCTCACACCAGCGATTTAAGATATGTTGTACTTTCAAAGATTTAATCCCTTGAGCAAGATCAGTAATATCAGTAGTAATTTAAAAATTAAGACTTTATGCGAGAGCTTTTCAAAGGCCATGTTGAAGTCGGTACATACACACAGTCAACTTGTTTGCGTTTTTCTAAATTCATAACACAAAAATAAGAAAACTCAACTGGATCTTTTATCGTAGATCTGCCCTTCACAAACCCATGTTGTTTTCTGCGTATAAAAGAGAACTATAACATAATGCCAAGAAAAAAAATCCGTTACAATGGTATCAAAATGGAATCATTTCGCTCTTCTTATAGACAGGAAAAACACAAAATAATTTTAGAGCAATAGGGAAAACATGATATGTGCGTAACGATATATTGAACAAATAGGTGAGGGGTTCAAGAAGTGGAAGAAGGACGCGTGGACGCGTACATCGGTTCGAAAAAAGTCATTTAAGTGCATTTGCTCAGTTGGGGATCAAAATACGCGTAAAAGACACGAAAGCAAAACATGCAAAAAAAATCATTTAAAAAAATCCACAAATATCCTGGAAAAGATCAAAGCTCTGCCTTTGTAGGATTTTTTTAAATTTTGTCGTGTTCCTTGAAATTATTTTGCTATTGGCTTAAGGAAAATGATTTTGTTTTCAAAACTTCAAAACCGGAGTATTCTAACTTGGACAGGGCACAACCCTCTTACAATTCACCCAATCGGAATTGAACTTATGTTCTCAACTTGTACAAGAAATTCTTTCGGCCCCTTTTTATTGGTTTTCAGGAAAAGTTTTCGCTATCAGAGATCTGTTAATAATTAGCTATCCCGGGAGTGTTAATTGAATGACTTTTGGGCAGATTACTTACTTCCTCCTGCCCTGCACCCCTCGACTTCTAATGTTCACGTAGAAGAGACTTAGACGAGAAGCTATAAAGTCCTGTACTGTTGTTTGCCCAGTGATTCATTACGAGCTCAAAAGGTCGAACAAGTGAATACCTCTACTGCTATAGGGGCAAACGTGCAACCCCCGCCATAGTACGGTTTTAAGTTTCTATCCTCGCACAAAGTCCTTCCTTCGTCCAAGTAAAATCATTTAATTAATCTGGCAATGGCAGAGCACGTACCCATACATAGTTTGCTTTGTGATGAGATGTCATTCGCAGCTTACCTTTGTGTAGTCACTGTCGCTGCAGCGAGCGCGACTATCCAGCCTTTCATCTTAATTCCCTATGACACCCACTCCTCATGTCCGTCTCCCTCCTCTAGGTAGGTTGTTGGTTTTGTTTGGCCAACATGTCGGCTCTATCCCATTTCCGTTCAAGTTTCAGGCAGACCTGTGCTGTGTGAGTCCTGAGGTTTTGTCACCCTTCGTTTTACTAAAAGCCATAATATAATACAAGTAGCCTTTAAGGACGTCATACTCTCGTGCAGTAAAATGGCAAGGAACCGTCTCAAAGGAATTTGACGAAAACAAGAATTTGCACTCATCAGTCAGGACGGCGCCCTTCGCTCTATTTGAAGGAGTCGGCTAATCAATTTACCATTGCTAAAATGAACTTCCATTTCGTTCGCCCGAACAGCTGCTTCGAGTTCTTGGGATGCTTTTTAACATTCTGGGAATGCGAAAGAAAAATATCCCCATGGGTATACGTTATACGGTTTCGGCCGCGTAGCTAAGAAGATTCCCAGGGAGAATGTGCTTTTTTCCTCAGAAAGCCAGCGTTTAATATGTATTTAGGAATGTCGTGTCTTGCTAAATCAGTGCACTTTAGTTGGGCATTTACCAAACATTTGACTTTTTCAGCGTGTTTTCTCTTTTGTGGTTTTCTTTAATTATATAAGGATTTGTCATTGGTATAATAGGATTGGAGTAATGCACAAATTGTGGCTCCGCGGCGGGGACTAATTATTTCTTAGAAGTTTGTGATGATTGCCTGCCTATATTAACGTATTTATTCCATGCAACTTTGTACTGCATTCGATGCGTTTTGAGTTTTTTACGGAATATTGCGTGATAACTCACTCTATTCTTTTTTGCACTGTGACCGAAAATAACTGGTATTTTTGAATTTTTGAACTAAAAAGGCACAGGGAAAATGTAGTAGGAAAATTGAAGGAAGTACATCTCTCAATTTCTGACAATTTTTTAAAATTGCAACATTTGCATTCCTACATCTTCGAAATTATTATATCTGGACACTTACAATTCGTGTTAGAAAATAACAGTTATTTACGCGTTAGACGCTTTACTTTTACGCCGGAAAATGAAAGATACCAACCTTAATTTTTTTGTGGGATGAAAAGTTGTAAAAAGACCATTTATTGCGATAAAACTTTGGTTAGTTGTTGTGCGCTCGCCCAGGAAGGTTTTAGACACAAAAATATTTTTCTGCAATTCAAGATGGCGAATCCAATATGGCGGCGATTTTTCCAACTTTAAGAAATCTTTATGACAAAGAGCACTCGCGTGGTTTCGGGATCGCTGATTTTAAATCTTCTATCAAAATTTCCATATTAAAGACGGACGGATTGTATATGGCGACCAAAAAGTTAAACTTCAAGGGATTTTCGTGAAAGTCCGCACCAGGCGGTTGATTTCGAATCTGCTATCAAACTTTCCAAATTAAAAATGGCGGATTCAATATGACGAACGAAAAAGTTAAACTTCAAGGGATTGCCCTGAAAATCCGCAATAAGGTGTTTTCGGGGACGCTGATTTCGAATATACCATCAAAATTTCCGAAATTGAGACCACCCCCACCCCACTGGGTCATATACGATAGGGGTTGCAATAGGGATGGCTATAAAATGAAAAAAGTAATAAATTTACTGATACTGTTAACGACCCCAAAAACATAGAAGTACCTATTTTTATGAAAATCCCTTGAAATTAAAACATTTCGGTCTCCATATTAGGCTCGCCGTTTTGATAACTTATTAATCGCAACAACAATTGTTAAGTTAAAATATGTAGTACCTTCGGGAAAAAATCAGTAAGGCATTTGGTCATACAAGCATAAAAGTAAATAAGGAAATAGATTTTCTATTTTATATATGAACTAGCTTGCCCGGACCCGGCGTTTCCCGGGATACTATTAAATTTGTATTCCTCAATTTTACAACGCCTCCCTACTGCACCACCGCCTCTCCTATGTGACCCAGCGTTTTCCTATTTGCGGTTTGCACATGTTTTAGATATTTTCCAACAGTATTACTAAATTTAGTTTTCTTCATTTTACACCACCTCCTTATTGCACCCCTCTCCTATATCTCTCAGCGGGGTGGGGGTGGTCTCATATTTGGAAATTTGAATAGCAGATTCGAAATCAGTGATCCCGAAAATTCCCTAGTGCGAATTTTCAGTGAAATCCCTTGAAGTTTTACTTTTTCGGTCGCCATATTGGATCCGACATCTTGAATTCCAAAATTGTGAATGCTAGCTCGAGATCTGCCACCCCGAAAACCTCCAATTGCCTTTTTCATAAAGATTCCTTGAAGTTGGAAAATTCGCTTCGTATACAAAACGGAAATTTCGATTTTTTCGATTTACCGGTTTTTCCTTTGGGGTTTCCAGAATTTTCCTTTTGTTAAACCTCCCCTGTATTATAGTGAACAAAACAAAAAAAAATTATCGAATTCGGTCTAGCCGTTTTTGAGTTTTAGCGAGACGTACCGCACAGCAATTCATTTTTATATACATATATAGATTGTAAATTTTTCTGTGATATTTCTACGTGCTCCTAACGACAGCTTTGTTGTAGTAATTAGCAAGCGTAATTTGTTCTTTGTTCGACCTTTTTAATCGAAGGTGCAGACTTCCCGTAATTTTTATCGAACATGGATTTTTTTCGCCTCTGTAAAAATAATGTTTAAACAACGCACGAAATTCGTTTTACTTCCATTGAATTGCGAGTTTTTAAGGAAGCCAGGAGAGAAAGCATTGGTATAATTTATTTATGGTGTGCTCGAATATTGGACGAACTAATTATTCGTATACCTAGATGCCTAGAAAATTGATTTAAGATAAACAAACGAGCTATTTATTGTCTATTTAAGTTTTATGTCGATATTTGTCTTTATTGGAGCATTAGTATTACGGAATGAGCTGTAATTTCCCCACAAGCACTGACTGGGTGCTTTCGATATGTCCTATAACAATTCCACGAATACTATTTCCATAGAAAATATACAAACGTACCTACCCTGAACATTTCCATATTTCAGTACGCCGAGTCCAATTAGTACATACTTAATTCGCTGACTGTGAATAATTAATTGGCTCCCTTTCTGCGAAAGGCTATCCGGGAGGTTAATGAAGAGCATTGAAAAATATGAGTGTGTAGAGGTAAATCAACAACTAGCCGGAGTAATTGAAAACGGCAGAGTGTGGAAAGGGAGGAAATCCAGCGACAAATTAAACTCCCCTGGGTAATATAGGCGGAGGCAGACTCACTTGGCAAAGGTGAAGCACTCGATTTATGGTCTGATAGCAAATATTCACTTCACAGGCCCAAGTAAACACGGCTAAATGAAGGCATCACAGGATCAAAATAACTGTGATTTAGGTGGTTGCGTGAAGGAAATTGTACGTCAACAGGTGAATTATCTCCGCAGGGCACTAGCAACAACAATTCGCCCGAATGAGCGGGCCGTCTGCAATAAATCAGACCCCTGCCGCCGCCACGTCTGCTGCTGTCCCGAGCATTGGAATTTTATTGCCCAAACAACTTTTATAGACGTTAAGTAGCCATTAAGTAAAGTTTCCTTTGGATCGTCACGCCAAAATAAGACCTGGGCGCAACTTCTATCTGTCCCCCAACGCAATCCCCACCTGCCCAAAAGATTAGGTTAATTCCGCGATTTCATGTGTTAACACAATTAGCCGTCTCTTGCAAAAATTAAGCGTTCGATAAAAATTGCTCGGGTTCTTCGGGGCCGCCTGGATGTCCAGCTTAGCTCCAATATAAAGGGAGCAACTGATTAATTTTTTTTTCAGACCCGCTCCAGTGCATTAGGAGCCTTATCAGGCGGTTATCGAACAACGGCGGCTCAGTCATTAGTCGCAGCTTTGTACTGGAACTGGGTTCGTAATTACTTTGTCCATGACTCGGGCATAAATCAACGGAAATATTTATGTCTTCTGGCGGGTGCCCGTCGTCCCGCGACCCATTTTCAGGGGGTGGGGGCGAGGGTTTCATAATCTGATTATGCGAGGACGCGCTAACGCCTGCAGAACAAATAAAACAAACCAATCCATTTTGGGGCGACGTTGCGATTTTTCCATCGATGGAAATTACCTATTTGCTTTAATGACTTCAGCATTTTCCAGGCGCAGGCGAGCGGCAAAAGTGAAATTCTTTCTTCTGTCTCTGCCATTGCCTGCAAAGATGACGGGAGAACTGGGTCGCTCCACCCACCTTACGCAGGTGAAATCGATTGGAATGATTTTCAGCAATGGGTGCCGCTCTGAGGAAGTTTTCACTTTTTGGTGTTTTCAATGTGGTCGGCACCCATTTGTTTTCACTTGGGAGGTAAGAAACGTGCTCGAGCGCCAAAAAAAAATTTAATGCCACTACATAATTATCATACATGGAAAATACGTGTCAGGTGTGGGATGTGGGGTTCTTATCTCCGGTTCTGCCCAACTCGAAGATAAGCGAGTTTTGAAATTTAATACTCTGAAATGCTGTTCAATAAAACATCTAACTGCACTGAATTTTATGTCGTCTTGTTTTTCAAAATTATACCTTCTTTGATTTTAGTTTTTTAAATTAAATCGCCTGCTTTTTCCCCTCGCCCCACAGGTATCTGTTCTTCAGGTTTATACATAACTCTAAAATGCATTCACTCCTGCTGCAAACAATATCTTTCCGAAACTGATTTGTCACAAAATAAAGGACTTGAGTTCGCTTCACACAAAAAATTGCATCTCTTTTTATATCTATATCCGAGCAATACTGAAAGATAACCAGCTCCATGTCCTCATTGTAGTTGTTGGACGGGTTGACCTTTCTTTGCGCTTATGTCGGTTGAGGATTTGCTCGCAAATTTATTTTACAGATTACGAATTGCCTTTCAGGGTCGAGAGGGTTAGTTTTAAGAGCTTTCCCCAATAATTGCTTCCTGGTCCGGTTTTTTTAATTTTTCATTTCAGGTATACCGTATACCTACCGTATACCTGAGCCGCACCCGATTTACATAATCGTGCAAAATTGCATAATTTTGTTTGAATTCAAATTGAAATTATACTAACGTAAAGTTGGTTCGGGTTCGACACCCGAAGGGTTCAAACGAAAACTTATTATATTTTTTCGACAATATGTCCGGTTGTTTATCTTTCCGTTCGTCGGAGCCCTGCAGCTCGTAGATTATTTTATCTAAAATCAATAATCGTATTTAAATGTGAATAGTGTGTATATTTTTGGTGGTCGTCTTCCATACATAGATTAGCCGTCAAGTATTTTGTCATTCAATTCCCTACAAAAAGTGTCTATGTCTATAATTTACTTTACTATAGATTCAAATTTGTCAGTCTAAAATGGAGGGGCGGGAGAAAGGTATGAAAACAGTAAAATAGAAAAGAAGTTTGGGAATCCGTGTGCGAAATTTTGAATAAAAATATTAGTAAATGTAGAAACTGTGGTTGATAAAAGTGGGAATGACGAAAATTATTGCCGGTGATAATAAAAATATTCATTCAATAATATAAAAAAAAATCAGTGAAAGTGATGTATGGGAGAATTGTGTATGAATTTTTGCTTGATGTAATGAGACCACCCCCACCCCGCTGGACATATAGGATGGAGAGAGGGTGGGGGCGTGCAGTAGAGGTGGTGCAGTAGGGGAGGGGTGCGAAATGAAAAAAATTAACAATTGTGTAGAAAAACCGCTCGAAGGAAGAAAAAACGAAAAAAACGGAAAAACTGGAGAAAAGTGAAAAAATGTGGAAAAAAAAGTAAATTTTCGGCACAATCTGGTTTTGAACCACAGACCCATGGCTTGCCTTAGTATCCCATTGTTGCATATGCCACTGCTGCTGTTGAAATTTGTTCAAAATTTATAACTCATAAATGGCACAGGAAAGTAGTTGATCCAAAACTTCAAGTAAATTAGTTCAAACAAATATACTTTTCCATTCAAAGACACCCCCGGGTTGAATTTGAAGAAATACTGAAATATGTATTCCATTATTTGTGTTGTAGAGTGTTTATGCACATTTTCAAGCGAAATGGATAAAACAAATATGTTTCTCCATACAAAGATTTATACCCCCTTTTACTCTGAAATTGGTGAGCAGTATCTAAAGCTTTCCCGCAAAATAACTTATATATGGTGTGAATATGGACGCAATCGGCCAATTGGTATAGAAGTTAGGTTGTGGCGACACCTATCGGAACCACCCCTAACATTGGTATAAACCATTCCTGTAACTTAACTAACATATGTATATATGTTGTGAATATGAAGTCAATCGGTCAAGTAGTTTGGCCGTAATGCGGCTGAATATAAAAGTCTTGCACTGACTTAGGGCTTATACTTCTGTTGTATTCTTTTATTTTTATTTTAAAATTATAGAGTGAGCTACTTTCTACAGCGTACTGATTTGCTCTTCCTCTCCCTTTCTTGTGTGTAACCAAAAGTTATGCTCACACACACACGTGAAGAAGTATTAACACACGTTTCATCACACACTGAGAAAAATTTGCATGGATTTGCATGGTCCGCTGGGCAATAAAATAGTCTTGAAATCTATAATTTTTACAATATAGTACGAGAATCTATAGATATAGTTCTGGCATCCATAAGATAGGCGAGAGAACCTTGGGCGCAAACCAATCTCTAAAAAGTTGCTGCGGTGCGCGTACTAACTAAATATATTATTTCGTTAAACGCATGTGCATCTATATTTAGGAATCCCCTGACTATAAAAAAAATTACGATGGACTATATATAAGGATCTCATGACCACACGGAACTAACGAAAGATATCGCAACTATAATATAGATTTGAACTGCTGAAAGCTTGCTAGAAAAATGGTTGTAAATTGGTAAACTGCATGAACGCCAGAGATGAGTCATTTCATTAGGTGATCTGTTAAAAGGGGAACGTGTTTTTCGGTGTCGGCCTTTTTCGATTAAAATATTTACTCCAGCCAAGTAAAGTGTTTAGAAGTCAGTTTGTATGTATAAGTAAAATAAATATATGTATCGACATTTTTAAAAATTTTTATTTATTTAAATTTCAGGGAGCACCGCAGTGAAAATAAGCAAGCTTCAACATAATTTAGTTGGTGCAACTATAAAGTGGTCTCGGTATCCTTATAAATTTAGTCAAAGGGACTAAATTTTAAGGATAAAGAGTTCATAATTCTGGTCGGATCAACTATGTTGTGTAGTAACAGTAAGCATGATTATAGTTGCAAGGGTCTACATATTATGGTCTTAGCTTCTATTTATTTTAGTTGTATCGACTATGAAGTGAACATAAATGCTTAAAATTATAGTCAATGGGACTAAATTTTAAGGATATAGTGATCATAATTCTAGCCACAGCAACTTTATTTTTTAGCTGCAGTAAGCATAATATAGTTGCAATGGTATATATCTTATGGCCTAAACGTCTGTATAATTTAGTCGAAGCTACTATATAGTAGTTAAAAACCTATATAAATGTAGTCAAAGCAACTAGAGTTTATAGTCCCAGTGACCATCATATGATCGCAGTAACATAGGTATTGAGTCACTGTGAGCATAATATGGTTGCGAGCGTCTAGAATTTACAGTCCGGGTAACTATGAAATAGACGCTTGCGTCCTTTTACCTGGTCATGGATTAAATATGTTCATCAATATAAATGGTCCAGAAAACCATTCTAATAAACACTTTTTCCATATTTAACGAAGCTTCGTCAAGTTTTGGTATATAGTCAATTGGACTATATGTATGGTTCTCCCAAAATATGGTCAAATATTTCTTTCAGTGTAAACAGACATTTTTTGTAGGAAATCTACTTCTCAATAATTTTTATTAACAACTTTTTCACTCAAAAGTAATAATGCGGAAATGTTTGATCAAGAAAAGTACTTTCCAATTAATTACTAGAAAATAAGGAATAATTTTATCATTAAGTTTCTATTTCATACACTTGTTGGATTTGTTCGCTAGCAATAGAAAACATGTTTTTTATACAATTGATCTATTTTTAGTGTGGATAACGTTTTTATAAAGTGCAGACTTCGGTCATGCACGTAATGTTTTAATTTAGATTTGAATTAACGTCAATTTTAAAATTGCTCTGATGAAAGGAAAACCTCATTAAGCCCAGCTTTTGTGAAATAATTATCTCAAGTCTTAAAAGTGCCAAAGACTAAGTAATGAGATTTTAGACGAGGGGAGAACGCAACCATTTAAATCAGTTCGCTTGACATGAGCTTTGCATAAATTTGCCTTAAAAGAGGGACGCCATTTACATACTTATGAGACGCAGAAAAAAAAAGGGAAACTCAAAGCAACAAACTTTTCTTTGTGGTGTTTCGCGAGAGAAAATTTTAATATTAACAAGACGATATAATTGCCTGCTAATGAGGGAGCGTAAATTGTGAGCACACGCGTAAATAAAGCGACACATTTCGATTTTTGCCAAGGAAACGATGGGGAGGACATGAATATTATCGAAGATACACTTCTGGGAAAAGCGTCGACTTTTAAACTATTTCTGCCTCACCTGAAGGATAAAAATCAAATATTTATCATGTCTTTGCTGAACATACTTCCCGGAGGTGTACAGAAACATCTATACCAATGGGAAACGTTGAAAGCAATCTCCGCTTCCTCCTAGCTGAAGAAATTTATCGTTTTCAGAAGTTGTCGAAGAGGACAAGCAACCCAGCATTACACCACTACGATAGGTACTTGTTTGCATTCATTTTACAGAGGGGCCCTAAGTGATGGCAAACAAGAGACTTTTCATCTTAATAATTTCCCAAGTGATGGCTGGAGTTCGAGAGATGCAGGCTAATGGGTGACCGGTTTATTGGGACTGTCAACCCCACCTTGGGTGTTCCATCTCCGTTTCCTTAGATTTTAATTATTTTTTATTCATTTTAAATGGGGGAGCACTTTAAATAAATTGATAGTTTTCATCATTATATAACATAGAAGCATAAAAGAAAATTAATTTAATGTAAAAAACAGTAAAGCTGTACACAATAACGTGAACTCTTCCAAAATAAAATATCTTAAGAAGCTGGTCTAGTGTTAAGGTTACCACTTTCAAAAATAGAAGTATAGGAGAACCAGAATAGTTTCAATTAAACTTAATAAAATATATATGTAGGTATGTGACATACTATATGTGATCATAATAAAAAATCGCGGGCCGTTCTTAGGCACATACGACAAACCACTTATGCGAATGCATTTTATTCTTTTTTATGATGTAACATATCTCATGGATCTTAAGAGTCGACTACATCAATGTCTCGTTGTTTTAATGAATTATTTGAATATATCTATTTTAATCTTTCGACGGACAGTGTTAAGAATAATCTTAAAGGAAACTTTTACGTATTTCTCTTTTCTTGATTTACTAGTCAGTCTTTTGACAAATTGTATATAAATAAAAAATATTTAATTGTCAGAGTGGTGGTTGGTTGTAAACTACACAGGATTTAACGATGGTGGACTATATTTCTCAAGAACTCAAGAAAATTCGTCAGTGATTTTAACACAACGTACATTTTGGCGCAGATTTCCCCGGCGTCCGCCACCAACTGTGCCTGGCCGTGCGCCTTAAGGAAACAAGCACCACATGGGACCGTGTGAAATCTAGTCTAGAGAATATCGATTCTGTGGGACATGAGGTGGAAGAGAGCTCAGGGACATTAACTCGATGACAATACGGTCTCTGCGGTGTATTCTTTGTGGCTATTTGAAGTTATTGGTTTATGTGAACAAGCCACATACTCTCGCGGCCCGAAAGGATAATATTCGTCACAACTTTACTATTTATGAGATGTATGCTAAGAACATTAATGACTTGTTTGTTGATATTTATCTACCTTTACTAGTTCTTTTCATTGCGATTATAAGAAGTATATTTAGAACTATTCATATATTTTTTTTAATCTGTGAATATGCACACCCTATATGCAAAAATCTTACAGTGCTATAAAAGAACCAAAGCTCTATTCTAATTCAGCATACCTGTAAACCTAAAAGCATAGCAATATTATTTAAAGGGGAAATTAAAAGTTATGTCTCGCAGGTCTGTGTTATTAATTATATGTAACAAATATCCGAATAAATAGAGAAAACCATTCTTTTCTAAATCCAGATGTTTAACTGAAGTTAATTTCGCTTAGAATCGCGGAAATATCGACTATTCCAGGTGGCTTTTAAGAACATATTTTTGTTTAGTGTCCAAGCAACTAGTCCACATGTGGAAAGCCTGCGCTTTGGGTAAGAAAGCTATTTCTAAGTATTGTCCACCAAGAGGTGCTGCTGATTTTACCTCTCATGTAATTGTTCCCAACCATTCTGGACAAATCGTATCGTGATTTGCTGACTAAACTTGAGTACCTCAATCTGTCCGCTTTTACCTCTCATAAAGTGTCGCATAACTGTGCGAATGATGGTTTCGACTAATGATATATTCCTGTAATTTATCTCTTCGCCAATTGTAATTTATCCAAAAAAAGTCGGCCATTTTGTAACAATTGGTGCCAGGTGTGGGGTATCCGCAAAGAAAATAAAAACAACTAAATTAACAATAGATGCATTTTTTCATATACTGCTATGGATCCGGAATTTTGCATTGAATTGAATTGTTTAAACTGCTGACTATTGCAAACATTTTAAAATTTGCAAAAATCGTATCAAATTGCCATGATTTTTACCCATCTAAACTTTAAAATTGAACTGAATAAACTATTGGGTTAAATTTTTGATTTAAAGTGCGTATAAGTAAATACAATTTGATATGCTATTCTCAAAATTAAAAAGTTTTGTCATAGGTGTAACTATTCAAAAATTTCATTTCAATTCAAAATTTGCTGTGAAATGTTATCCAGAATAGGATGAAAAAGAACACGCAGTTAAAGCTAAGAACCGCAGAAACCAAATTCAGGAAGACAGCGACCGATTCCAATGTGGAAATCAACCGTACCAACTCTGATTCCTTTTCGGAGACGCTAACTAATCTTTTCACAAAAAGAAAAACGTACAGGATGATTAACTGCAAACGTTAATGAGTTTAATAGAATGAACTCTTAAGATGGTGGCTCTAATCTGACGGAATAAAGAAATATGTAAATTTCTTAAGAGGAGCGTGAAGCTCTTTACTTACGGCCTTATGGAGTTCCAAAGTTTGCAACATTTCGAATCTGCTTTTAAAATTTGGGAATTTAAGGTGATGAATACCAGATGGCGGCTGAAGACTTTCAACTTCTATTTCTGATTTCTATGTACATTGGTACGCATTTAATGGTATGAAAATAATTTATAGTAAGCAGTTTCCCTAGAAATTATATCCCTGAAAAATAAGTAGGCATGTAAAGTAGTAAGTATGTTAAGTAAAATAAGTGCACCAATAATACTCGTATTTCGGTCAAATAGTCAGGACAAAAATATGGCTAACCTGTGGAAAAAATCCGAACTACTTATCTGAGTTTTTCTGAGGACCTTGATTTAATATTCTCGTGAACTATTACGTAAGACTTGCTATAAATTAATATGAATCTTGTAAAGACGGTGTGTCGAACGTCCTTCCTAGCACAAGAATTGTGATCCCTGCGTAGGTCGGATATTTGTTTAGGAGTCGTCCGTAGTATTTTCCATTTATGTTGTGCAAATATGCCCATGACGTGTGCCTCCACGAAGTTCTGTATAAAATGTTTTTTTCACTCCTCTTAAAAAAAAATATCACAAACACGATGGCAATAAATTTTATGAATATTTTTTTATAACCAAAAAAGCCCATAAGAAAGGTGTGATAATTTAAAAGGCCCTTAAAAGAATTAATTGAAAATGTTTACAAGCATAACATGAACCATAAAATGAATTAAAAGAACACTCTCCAAAAAATGAGCATATTTCATAAAAAACGCACGAACATATGCTCAGCAGGCAATTATATAAATTTAAAGTAAACAACCAGTTGCTTTAAAGTGCACACGTGCATATGGTGAATCCCATTAAATTTGTTTACCATCCGGAGGCTGTGATACCCGGCCGATGCTATTAATCTGCTTATTACATGCTCGTCCTCAGATGAACACCATTATCCCAGACTGATGCGCCAGAGTGGAGATAATAATTGTGTTGCCCCGGCTTAATGAGACTTATTATTATCCGGTGCATTTAATTATTTCATTCCGCCGACCCGTCTGTGAGCTCTGCTTCACCACAGCTGCCGGCGGTGCACCATGGATCCTGATATAGCTGCCGAGTATGCTAGTACAGGGCCGCCACAAAGGACAAAATCAATGGATCTCAATTTGATTAGTTTTACCTAAAATGGCTCTTTAATTTGATCGGATGGCTTAGTGGCTTGCTCAGTGATGTGATCGAAAGCTAACTCAAGCGGAAGATATTCACATGCCTAATTGGTCCTAAGGAAAACAGCAACCTGTAAATGAATATGAGTCCTTTTAATTGCATTTTTATGCGATGTAATTATTCTTATGGGGAAAGCAATTCCAAAGAGGTAAAGAACACCATTTATTGAATTACCCATTAGAGAAACTGGGAGCATACTTTGATGAATCTTGGAGTACTCAAAAGGGAGTTTAGGTGTGCTCCTTTTTGACTCTCTTTTCGCTCTTTTTCCATTGGCATGTCCATTGTCCGCACACTGCGGACTCCCACTAACATACATGTAGAGCTTAACGGGAGCTATATTCACACTCTCCTGAGAGCCATTCTTTATACTATTAGGAGGTCAGATTAATAGCTGCGTTTCTTTTGATCATTCTTATCCGTATATGGATAGCGGAAATTTGATTGAATTTGAATTTAAATTCTAAGCAGTGGATTTTGGGCAATGGGCAATTACTGACAAACATTCACACAATGCTCCTCGCTTGGCCTTCAGCAAGTCAAAACTGTCGTGAATCGGTGATCTCGTATCCTTGAACTTGTACTTACTGGAAACACCGCAGGGGAAGAGAAGAACGACTGCAACTTCTCACACCGATCCAGATCGGGTATGACTAAATAGTTTTTAAAAGTTACGACAAAAGTAAAGGTACCAGCGTAGAAGCCTCTTTGAGCATTATAACTTTTAATCTTTGCTTATTAAGACTTTTGGCGTAATTGGAGGGTGACAAGAGGTGAACATTTTGTTTATCCATTTTCTCGGCTGTTTGGGCAGCTACGACGAAATTGCTGATACCAGTGTAGAGGGCGCTTCAAGCACTACAAGTTTGCTTATAATGACTATTTTCGTAACTGCAACGAACATCGAACAAACGAAGTAGTAAGTAAATCATTTAAGCTTTTAGGTTTCATAAAACGCAACAACCACAGACTTTTACAATTTTTAAACATTTCCGTTGTACAATACTAACTATCAAAAATAGTTAATTCTGTGATACACAGTTGCCTGTTGCATGCGTAAATTGCGTAAACTGCAACACAGCAAAATTCTCAAACCGTTATGACCGATTTTAACTGCTCATATTGTTGCTTATCCAATTTTTTGTTTAATCTGTCAGAGAATTCGGTGAAACTTGGTAAAAACTTACTATTTTCATAGTTCATCAACAACTGGTATATTAATTGTCCCGCAATTCTTAGTTTAGGAGCAATTAAGTCGGTATTGTAGATTGAGACTTTGTGACGTAAGGTGGTTATTTCAAGACGTCAGCAATGTGATAAGGCACTAGATTTCTATATCTAGAAAATATTGGCAAGATTACATTTTGGTCGCTTGAACGTTGTTTGAGAAATCGGGCTTCTACATTAGCGCTATGTAGATATCTTCGTTAAAATAAATTTTTTTTAATGACATTTTACTCACAAGACATCAAAAGTTGGAGTGCTTAAAAGTTATAGATAGTCATCTCATCCATCATATGAAACCAGATGTCTGCTTCGTGGTCTACAGAAATTATCACAGCGACGAATTTATACTCGAAAAAAGGTTCTGGGCGGCGGGTAAGGTGTTGGCTGTTTCACTTATCGAAAAAACAAATAAAATAAATAATTATCAATCTATATGAGTGTAGCTATCGCCGGAACCAGAAAAACAGAAAAAAAATGTGTTCCAAAATAGCGCGTTCTTGAAATTTGCATACCGAAAACAGACTATTTTTAATTAGTTTTTTTTGCGTAAAAAATAAGAAGTTATTCAAATAAAAATTTTTTGGTGGTCTGGGCCATAGCTACTGGAATAACATATTAAAAATTGAGATGATTCGGATGAACATTTTTGTTTTGTTTTGTCTCCTGCCGTGCAGAAAAAGGTGGTTTTGAGATAAATGAATTTAAAGTTTTAAGTATGTCTGCATTCATGAGGTGGACCAACCGTGCGCTACCTGCTAAAAAGGCTGTAGAACCTAAAATACCGTCAATATAATCACAAAAATTTAACAATATATTCTCGAAAGACGAAATATAAAAAAAACAAAAAAATCGATTTTTTGAAAATTCTAGACCACCGAGTCTGTCTCTTTAACGAGCAATACGATTTTTTCGAATTCGATATATCAAGGAATGAATTTGAAAATATGATGCTGGCATTAGTAACTAGATTATAAACCATTGCTAAAATTGAACTTTAAGTAATTCGTAGTCTGCAAAATTTGTTATATCGGTAGACTCAATAAAAAATTGTTTAAGCTTTAAATGGAAATTAACTCAACAAATATACATGACATTGATTTCATGGTCAAAAGAAAAATTCTGTATTTGTAAGATGGATAAAAAAAATTAATTGTAAACCGTCTATAGAATACGACTTCTAAGCTGGGAAGAGGGGAGGTGATATTTTTAAAATCAAATATAGTCCCCCCAGTAAAAGGGCACCTCATGCTGTCTGTTAAAATGGCGAACAGTCGGCCTCGGACGCCTTGTGCTTGTACCTCCCGGTGGCTTTAGAATTAATGTCACTCTCCCCTTGAAGAGCTACATTAATGTCGCGATCGCAAAAAGTGGATTACTTTGTGAAATCCCCACAGATTAGAAAATAATTTCATCCCCCTAACCTCTCCTAACCCACCCTACCTACCAATTATCAATTTGCGGCCTCATCATCCTTAGTGGTTTCTATTGTCGCGGGTTGACTCTCCCCCGCTCTACCGCCACCCCCTACTCATCCCACATTACCGATAAATTCCGGGTACTCTTCAGATTCAACATTTTTCCCGCCCTCCGATTAGATATAATCAACTATTTGCCACAACTCCAGGAAAGTGTTTGCCTGATGGAATTTACTACGTTTTTCTTTTCGTTTTTGTTCAAGTACACATGCGGTCCTCAAAAGAAGAAAAAGTTGTAGGTGGGTGGCCAGGACGATAAACAAAACAGCTGGCTGGTCTATGGTCGAACTATTGATTGATGGCTCTACGAAAATGAGGCTCTTTGAGCGAAGTTACCTCCTGGTGCCGGGGCCCTATTCATTTAACCGCAAATTCGAATTAATAATTCACAGGGCCTCTGTGGCTCCTGTCACCATGTGGCCGAATGGAGTTCGTGCTTAGAATTTCGGCCCGCATTAATTGGCTCCGGTTTTTTTTCTTCTTCCTTTTGTGGGGGAGGAAAAAGTGAAATCACCTAACCGAGGAAAGTAATAGGAAGTCCATCGACGAAGCACGCACAATTTCAAAAACAATCACGAACTTGGCCCTGCTTCTAATTTTCCTTTTCAATTGCGAGTAGGGTGCCCATCGTGCAGGGGTACCTCTCTGATAGAACCAGAACGTACCAACCTACTTTACGGGAAATATGCGAACGATTTCATTTTCGGTAAAGTGCCTTTTTCGCGAATGACGAGCTCTTCAAGGAGGCTGAAGGGCCAATACTCATTTCCATGGTTTCGAGTTTCGTATTCTTTCGCTTCGATGAATTTTCGCCATTCCTTGAATTGGTGGACTGATGGAAGTCTCACCTAGAGCTTGTGCTGTCCGCCCCTTGTTGAATTTCAATATACCGAGAGCTTTCGCCACGTTCCAGGATTGTTTTGTTGCGGCGAATTCATCCGAAACCTTTAGAACCTGGAAGCTCGCCGCACAGGAACTCGCTACATATGGGCTTTGCTAACTCGCCTAGACTAGAAATATAGTTATCTCCGATCGGAATGTAACGAAACAAATATGTTCTTAATATATATTGTGCGGCCAGCGCGTCAGTCTTGTACTAGCGTCGGGTACGCACCTTTGACCGCCCCTTCTCGAGGAACTCACGGTTCGCCGTTTCGCAGTTTACCATACGCGAGGAGTTATTAATTTTTTTTCTTCCCCGTTTCATTTTAATAATTACGGGTTTCGCGACAACTTCTTGGATTAACAGTGGCTCGGTAGAATTTTAGTTAGCAAACTTTCAAGTGATTCCGTTAGTTTGTAGAGATTAGGATAAACCTGGGTCGGTATGCAGCGGATAAGTCCGGCAATGGAAGTTCTTAAAGTACGCAAATTAATAAGTCTAATCCACGGATGGGATGCTGTGAAATTATCTTAAGGAATACAGAAGCCGCGATCTTCTCCAGTTGGTATGTTCGCGTGTGAACACCGCTGGAATATTTGAATCCATTAGTGCAGAGCATCAGCTTCTCAAGATGCAACAGGTGGTGTACGGGGGTGTGTTTGTCTTATGCTAAAGCGACCTCCAGCCTCAAGAACTTCGTTAGCTTATCAATATTTCCAGTCTCTGCGACGACGATTCCATTTAAAATCTCCAGCATAAACATTTTCGGTTCAATGGTCTGTTAAGAACGAATTTGATTTCTTCAGGCTTACCGTAGTTGGACCCACCGAGGTGCACCATTGTCTTGACGTAGGGAATCTCTTACTTCGATACCATACGGAGAGTGGTTCATGGTATTTTCACGGAATTTATCCCTTTTGGGGATTCTAATGCGTTTATTATTCGGCCGGTGCACACGGGAAAATATATAATAACATTTACTTTTTTCGCGTATCTGAGTGATTTCTTTTTTTTTATATTAAAAAAGGGGTAATTTTCTAAATTACATATTGTTTTTCTTAGCCCTGTATTGTGGGCCAGCATTTTTAGTGATTTGTGATTACATATAAAAAAAGGGTATAAGATCGAGGAAGAGGCTTTGAAAATCTAAAAGCAGAATGAATGTGTTGTGAAGAGGGTGAAGATAGTTAATTAAAGTGAAAGTAGTAAGAAGAGATTTTTTACATATGGTCTGCACCTTAATGGATCACCGTCGGGAATGTGGATTATGAGAATCAGTTGCATCAAATATTATGCCAGCAGTTGACACGGAATAAACGCTTATTAGCCTCTCCTAAAAGAAAATGTAAGTTATAAATTCGTGTTGAGGTAAAATATTAATTTTAATTTTTTTTTTGGTCTGACTGTAGTCTAGATTGAAAACAAAGTGGTTATCCAACATATGGATACTCGTTATTTTCTACGTAGTTAAATATGCTTAGGAGTTTAATAAGCTAAATTTTTTTTTTGGTGAATATAATTTTTTTAAAATCATTTTCAATCTTCTAAATATGAGATTTCCATTGAAAAATGAAAAAATGGCAAGAACCATTTCACCGAAAGGCATTTAATGCATTTTAATAACTATTAGTTTCATTTTTTGTTTCTTTTCTTCATGTTCACAAAGAACTTTTCTGGCCGATCGAAAGTGGCATGTCACGAAGTCGCGTTACAATATAGCGGGCGTTCATTTTGATATATTTACACAAAAACAATTTATAAATGAATTTTGAAAGTCAATAGATTACTCTACAAAACATTTTGTGTTGATAAATCTTTTTTTTCGCAAGGGAACAAAATATCTGAAAATCATGCAATTTTAAGACAAAAGATAAATAACCCACCCCTTGGCTTTTATACATAAAAAATGAAAACTGTGAACGTTTGTGCATCATCACTAAAAAATGACCATAAGAAAAATCTGGGAACAATAATCTTCTCTTTTATCAAGAAAACTTTTTCCCTCAAAAGAAAGACACTGTGGAAGTGATTATGCAAATAAAGAAAGGAAAATGTCCTTTTTCAATAAAAGTACAGCTTATAAATTATTGCATCAGTGCTTACAATGACACTCGTCCACATTTTTAGTACTTTTGCGTATTTTTAATGTATACAAATTGCTACATTTTATCATTGAAACTTTTCTGGCTAAGACCATTCATATACAAAAGTACCCACTACCCATGGCTATATCAGCAGTTTCTCAATGGAAGAGATCATTCTCATAAAAGCGCCGTAGAACTCCTAGAATCTTCTTCAAGACACTGTTTTATCTTACTTACATACATTGTAATCCGCACCATAAAGAATTTATGCAATTCCCATTAAGGAGCGCAGATTCCTGAGAATATTGCACTTAATAGTGAGTACATCGATTTTATTATTAAACTCATTTACAGCTTAACCTTTAAATCCATCAGTTAAAATAATTGAATCTAACCAGCAGGAGGAGTTCAAATTGAGGAGTCAACAATTTGAATATAAATTTTTTGATAAATTAGTCGTTAAATCAAAATCTATCTCGGAATTTAACTGCATAGAAATTGGTTAGGATGAACGTCGGACATACGTAAATATGACCAAAACCTTAGTCATTATCAAAAAATAATAGCAGTAAAAAAATTACAACCAAATTCTAAATAATCGCTTATATGTTGGTACGGAACCCTGTGGATGCACACGTAGTGTATGCTTTGTCCGATTGTTTTAATAAACTGTCGGCAAATCAGGAGGTGAAGTAATCCGCGTATAAGCACCCCTCGCCATATTGCATTCGCCATTTTGCTTTTCAAAAAGTTCAAAAGTTTTATTAAAATCATTTTCCATATTAAGTGTAAGTTTTCGCTCGGTTTTGGAATTATTAAAATCGGTGCAGAAATAAATCCACTGGAGCAATCACAAGCTCTCGCGTTAGCATTTTAATTATATAGAAGATAATGGTGATAACAGCAATAATATTCTTTGGCTATTGTCCATATTATAATTATTATTATTTTATGATGCTGATCTCATACTTACGAAATTTTGAAATCAAAGGTGGCGGACTGAGAATTCTCAACTTCAAAGGATTCCTCTGAGAACGGGTTCTTTTATGTTTTGGGGTTGCTGATCTCCAATCTACAATCGAAAAGGAATTTAAATGGGCCGATCGAATATGGCAAACTTATAATATGAAGAAACTTCGCTTCTACCGAGCTTTCTTTGACGCATACGTCATTGTTTTTTTTAAATAAAGTCTAACATGACGCTGCCGCGCTAATGATCAGGGGATCTTTAAAGTCTAGTTTGCAGTTCATTCTTTTCTTTTCTTCGATCTCTTTTTTTCAGCCTTGGTGCCCCACCCCGATGTGTGTGGCACCATGTATAAGTAAATCCATGCTCCGCCAAAATAGTAGCAGGCAGATGTCCTTCAAAGACGGGAACTTTTCGCAGTAGATGCATTTTCCATCCACACTTCAACTATTTCTTTCTACTTTTTACATATTATTATGGGATCTGAAACACAGCCATAAATAAATTCAACGATATTCTAAGTCGAATTAAAGTTCAATGACGAATATCTGTACTCTACTTCAAAGATGGTGTGGAGAGGATTGCGTGTTTCATAAATAGAAACATAAACATCTATGATATAAATAAAAATGAAAGTGTGTTCGTGTGTTTGTGTATTTGTTTGTTTGCTACTCAATCACACCTAAACAGTTGCTTCGATAGACTTTATTTTTTGACACAAGGTAGTACAAAGGCCAATTTAACACATGAACCATTTGTTATTTAGATAAAGTGCAAGGTTTCAAAATGGCGGCTCCAAGATGGCAACCGGTTAGTTATGTCATTAAATTAGTTAAACTTCAAGAAATTGTCCTGAAAATGCGCACTAGGGGATTCTCCGGGTTGTTGGTTTCAAACTTGTCATTAAAATTTCCAAATTTAAAATGGCGGATCCAATATGGCTACCAAAACTTCTCCACTTTAAGCAATGTTAATAAAAATGAATATGAAGAAGACTCAGGGGATATGAATTTTCAAACTTACTAAAATTTAATATAACGAACTCATAATAACTACCAAAGTTGTTAAACGTCATCGGATTGCCATAAAATTCAAAGCCCTGGGGTTTTGATAATTTAATTTCGAGGAAATTGAATGAAATTCATTTTTATTCATTTTACAAACAAAACTTTAGGGCCAGTAATTTAAAATCTACTAAAATTTCAAAATTCAAGATGGCGGACCCATGGTAACCCAAAAATTTAAACTTCAAAGGCACACCACGAAAAATAATACTTATGGTTTGTTAGGGTGCAGATCTTGAATATTTATAGCAGAAATAGCTAATTTAAAATGGCGGATCCAAAGTGGCTTTTTCGTACCTGCTATTTGCATTTTAACGTACACAGATCACAAAACTTCTGCACAAATAATGGATTGCAGGAAATTAAATGTGTAAATAAGATCATTGTAATGCCAAACTCTAGCTAGTAAAAGGTATATCTTTATAGATGCTTTTGTATCTCTGAAACGGTTACCCCTACGAATAAAAGCGATTTAATATTTTTGGTAGGAAATTTCCTAAGCTACAAAGTTAATTATTTATTTTTTTTTTCGTAAGAGTGAGTGTTAAGGAGATATTCATAAAAATCCATTTTTCGTTCTCTTTGACCACATTATCAAGATCTCCATACCAAAATCAAGGTTTTCACTCGTTTTGCCAAAGTACAATGCCTAATTTTCCTATAGTCGTTCGTCTAAAGAACGCCATGAGGCCCAAGTCTTTGCGCAAAATTGTCAAGTCGAGGTAAGTAAAAGCCTAAGTTTTTGTGCATGATGGCGGATCGAGAGATTTGGGGTACCTCGCACATCATTGGGGACGGCGGATAATTACGGTGACCAAAATTTTCACGTAACAAGCGATACGTTAGAGTAACAGAACGTCGCCTTACTGGAATTGTGACACTAAGATAATTTTTATGAGAATTATTTTTATTTGTGGTCGCTATTTTGAATTAAAAAATTACACTCGTGTTACTCAGACGATGTATACCTCACATTTCAAAAACGATCTAGTACTTTGAACACAATGATGGAACATTCGTACCCGCGTTATGTCCATTGTCTATACATAGTCTGTCAAAGTCTTCGTCGTAGTTGGGTAAAGCGCTTAAAATGTGTGTAAAAGTACGAACGCAAGTAGCAAGGTCATAATGATGCTATCAGGGAAAACACCACAGGCAAGTCAAAAGACGGTGATGATTATTACCCGGATATTGCTCTGTCAATCATTTTTCTTTCAAGTGTAGTGCATGATATTGCGATATTGACTGGTTTCAATTATCTTGTAAATGTTAATAAGTGTGTAGGAGGCTTTATAATTAGCCGCAAGGTATACATAGAAGCTCTTATTTAATTATTAACAGAGGTTGACGTCTAAACAAATTTTCCAATAAATAAGTACATTTTTTCGTTGACTTTATTAGAGATGTGTACATAGACCAGATTTTTCCTCTAAGGGATTTTTATTGTGGTGACATTTAAACAAACTCCTAAGACTACTGATCATGATTTCGAATTTTTACATATTTTAAATTTGTCATCACAATAAATTAACGAACGCCGTTTCCTCATGCAAATACACTTACATTTAGTTTCATTATTTTTGCTTTCTTCAAAAGGAAAAGCTACATCTGATTCATTTTATTGGCACACGATGTAACAAATGGCACGAGTTGTATGAAAAATGGGATAAAGCATGATATAATGGAAATAGAATCAATAAACCAAAAATGTTCGACAAAAGTGAGAAAATGTTTTCCATCCATGACTCATGCTGAGAGGTGAAAAACAAAGTCCGGAAAAGGGGAAAAAAAAATAACAGAAAAAATAAAATCTTTAGCTGCCCGGCCATTAGGTTTACTGGCTGATTTCCAAGGACGTAAAGGAAGGCAAGAGATAACATTTTCCAGAAAATATTTGATATTTTACTTCGTCGCCGCAAACAGAGAGACACACAATTTAAATTTTCTACACTCGAATGTGTCAGGGCTTTTGATATTTATTTTTTTTATTTTTGTTTCTCCCCTTCACAGTAAAAACCTTGGGAAATAATTCAGGCCCTGTGAGATGCTTTCATTGTTCTTAGAATTGAGAAAACCGTGAGGCAACGAAAAAATTTTAAAATTAAATTTAAATTAAATCTCAATTGCTACTTCTTTGTTTTTCCTACATTTAGGTTAGAATATTGATTACATGTAGGGGAGAACGGGGAACACAGATCAAAATACATAAGGAAAGTGGAGTATTATGATGTATAATGGTAAATGCAGTTTTGATCCGAAATAAGGGTTTTTTCTCAAATTCGGCTTCAGCGAATCAAAATACATAGAAATTGTAAGGTTTCACTCAAAAGACAGAACATTTATCTTTTTTTAATGACATGTGCAGTTAAAAATTACAAATTAAAAAAATTCTTCTAGGCAAAACAAGTTCACACCTAAAATGCACAAAAGATTCTACCCTCCCGCAGGCAGAGGTTAGGGCACTCTGTCTTCGGTCATTTGGCTAAATTTTCAGCTACGTAATGGTATAAAGATATATCATATCATATTTCGTAACACAAACTTTCTCAACATGTAGGAGTGAAATATTTTTTCCATACAAACATTTATACCCCCTTGGGGGTTGAATTTAGCGAAATGCTGTTCAGTACTTATTTATGCTAAGTTTCGAGTAAATCCGATAAAAACAAAATTTTTCCCATTCAAAGTTAACGAATCATTATGAAAATGAAACAGGCTCTATGTGGTATTATCTTCTGTATTAAAATAGTAAAAAATCTATAATACAGGCTTATACCCAAGAAACCCTCCCCACCACTTTTGTCGCTTCTTCTGTTAAAGTCGAGAAAATTAAAAATATAATTTGCGCTAAGAAAGAAACATCGCAGAGAAAAATAAGAAAATCAGTCATCACCGGCTATGACCAAATAGTTAATCAATTTTCTTGGCTTCTATTAAAGTTACGGAAAAGATACCAGCGTAGAAGGCGCTTCGAGAACTACAAGTTTGCTTACGATTTTTGTCGTAACTGTCACGGTTGACAATTTGAGCATTTTCGATGTTTGAAATCGTAATATCTTAGAAATGATGTTCGTAGAAAAACAAATACATCAACCATTTTCGAACGTATTTGAAAGATCTACAACTTTTGTATGAATTACTTTTACGATAACACTTACCGTTTACGAGAAATATGCGAAAACCAATGTCGTTGACCTTTGACCTAGAATAAAATATTTAGCACAAATCGGACCGGTGGGGACTTTTGACATTTCAGTTGTGTTGATGTATTTAAGGTCTGTGCACATTTTCAGCTCTGTGGAAATTTTGGCTAGGTTTGGATTTTTTACTCGACTAAATGGCCTTCTTTTTTTTTAAATGAATATCTTTTTTTTGCGTCCATCCGCACACCGAGTTGAAGTGAACTAAACCTTTTTCTGGATTATCGGATCAATTAACGTCCTGCACGTACATGTCGTCATAAAATAGTCAAAAACGGGGCGTCCCCGCTCAAGTGGGACGGTTGGCAAGTCTACTCCCCACTGATCTGGGGTTCCCGTCCTCCCCTACACGAAATTCGAAAGTTCCGAATAACATTAATTTGAAACATTTAATTAAAAGGCTGATGCAGAAAAGAAACTAATAAAGCTTTGTAATCGGTTATATGTACATATGTATGTTTAAAATATAATGGAATGGAGTCATGGCTGTACTCAGGCAGGGACAGGGGAGTAGCTGCCCACTAAAAATTTTGTTTGTATTGTTTGCAGGAATATCTTTTTATGGTCGCGTCTAGAAAATTATTTCGGTGAAATGGGGATGAAATTGCCGCACACCGCAGCATTAGGGAACTACAACGAAAGAAAGACATTTTCGTTTTTGACAAAGCCCCACCGTTTATAGGTACGGCTAAGCTTCCCTATATCCGAGTTGAAGGAAATAAGACTATGTTATGTAGAAATGACAAATTTGAAAAGAGATTTAAACAAAAAGCACCAATCCGACGATATGGCTAAAAGTAGGTAAATGACCTTTTTAGTAAAATTCCCCCTAGGCAAAGTTATATCTTAGCAGCAACAGAAAAAGCTTTTAAGGACTTTTGTGAGATTCATTGAAATCCCAAATGTATAAAGAATGTACTGGAAAATTTTGAGCCGACGAAAACCACCGTTGCATTGTGATGCTGTGTCAAAAAGTTGAAAAAGTTTGGTTGTAAGAAAAGCATTTGTTTCGTTTCTTTATAAAATCTTCACGGATGAGTTTTAAAAGTGACAATTTTTTGTTTCGGATCTAATTTCGTAATTTTGTCATTGCCTTCATGTGCAGGAGTGTCTTATGCAAGAAGTACACGGTACCTGGCAGCATGGCCTAGGGCGGTAGCTAAATCGTGACATTTTTTTAAAATTTACTTTTAATAAAAATGCCTTCTTGGTATTAGTTGTTCAGTGATAAGTACAACACATGCATGTACTCGTACAGAACATATGTTACCCTGTTTAATTGCTTTGAACCTATTATCAGCAAGTCAAAAATGCCTCGATTCTAAATTGCTGCCTGGTTGCTACTTCCGCTACCGCTACACATTTGAATTTAATTTTAAATGTTTGCAACAATTCGAGAATTGGGTTATAGATTATTTTGTCTGTAGTGTAGCTCTTTAGAGTTTAGAGCATAGTGTCTAGTTTTGATCGCGCAAAAATTCTTACGTAAGGTATAAGGAGTAAACGCTTCATCAACTCAATGAGTTTAAGAACTAATATTAATTAAAGATGATCTTTCTTTTACAATTATTTAATGCTAACAAAAGTTCTAAACAAACAGAAATAACGCAAACATTAAACATTAAAACAAAACTTCTGTCAACTTCTTTTGGTGGTAGAATTGTAAATGAGCATATTATTCTGTTTGGCATATTGCTAACGTTATATTATATTACCGAAAGGTAAGGCAAGGTATCTACAAATATATCTGTCACGAGTGTTTCGATCGAATACACCAGTCCATAGTGTCGTTGCACGGTAAAAAATTCACAAAACTCCTTATTTCTACTCAAAACGCTTATAGTTGAACATTTGTGATCGCCATATTGAACAGTTTTTCGGTCGCCATATTGGGCCCGTTTTCATAGAAATCCGTCATATTGGATCCGCCATTTTGAATTTGGAAATTGTGATGGGAGATTATAAATCAGCAACCCAGAGAACCCGCTAGTGCGGATTTTCAGGGCGATCCCTTGAAGTTTAACTTATTCGGTAGCCATATTGGGTTCGCCATCTTGAATTTTGGTATAATTGAATGCTGTATCCCCAAAGACGTCTTCATAGTAAATTTAATCAGAATTTCAAAAATTTCGGTCGCCATATTGGATCCGTAATTTTGAATTGGGATATTTTGATGGCGGATTCGAAATCACCGACCCCGAAGACCTTCTAATGCTGATTTTGAGGCCAATCCCTTGAAGTTATAGTTTTTCGGTCGCCATATTGGATCCGGCATTTTAAATTTGGAAATTCTGATGGCGGATTCGGAATCAGCGACCCCGAAAAACCTTTAATGCGTATTTTCAAATCAATCCCTTGAAGTTTAACTTTTTCGGTAGTCATTTTAGGTCCGCCATCTTTAATTTTGGTGGATTTGAATTCTGTAATACCAAGCCGTCTACATATTAAATTTCATCAAGATTGTTTAAAATTAGGGAATTTCGGTCGCCATATTGGATCCGCCACTTTAAATTTCAATTTTTGATGGCAGAGTCGTAATCAGTGATGCCGAAAACCTCTTAGTACGGATTTGTAGGGCAATCCCTTGAAGTTTAATTAATTTAATAACATAACTAACCCGTTGCCAATTTGGGGCCGGCATTTTGAAACCTTGCACTTTATCAAAATTGCAAATATCCTATATCCTAAGTTGGGCTATATACTACCTTATGTCAAAAAATTAAGTCCATCGAATTCGTGATTGAGTAACAAACAAATAAACAATCAAACAAACACACTTTGATTTTTATATACATATATCATGGATAGAATCTACTTTAAATACCATCTTAAATTGCTTATTTGAAAGAAAGATGTTGTTGTAGAAAAATCATGTTAAATTGTTACCTCTTTTCAATGTTATGGCAAGTAAAAAAAAAACATTGGGGTATAACGACCGACCCCGTCTGCACTCAAAGTGTTAAAAACCAGATTGTGAAAAGCTAGCAGCGAGTTTTTTAGATCAACTTCCAACAATTCTGTGCTTTCGTAATTCTTTGAATTTCTCTAAAAAGTTTCAAAGATGTAAATATACATATGGTATGCTTGTGCCCTTCAGTAACATGTCCTCCAATAAAAACGGAAAAATCCCTAGTTGCCGCTTAGCGTGAGGAATAGTTGAATATTTGAATAAATTTAAAATTTAAAAAGGCAAGCATCTGGCACTTGTGAGTCCAGCAAGGCGTCTGCTACCCCAAGAATTTCATTTATTGTGTTACCATGTCCCCCACAGGGTGCTCGGGGATGCAACAAAAATGAAATTTTCTAAGTAGCAATTAAAAAACTGCAAATTGTACAGCCGCGCAACTACCCACACCACGGCACGGGGGCGATGGCAATGCAATTTCTCAAAGCATTGCCGGGAATTTTTTGCAATTTGTAATAATTAGCTGCGGAGCGCGGCCGCGTCTTCATTACGCAACAATTACTCTGGGAGTCCTGGTCAAGCCAGAGAGGGGCTGAATTGAATTAGAAGTAATTTAGAAACAGTTTTATTCCCGGAAATTTCATAGGGTGGTTGCGCGGCGGACGAGTATTTCGATTCATTTCTTGTCGGCATCGGCGATGCGAGGGTGGCGAGTTCGTATGGTTTCTATTGTTCAAGGACTATACACCGCAAAACGTGTGTGCTGATTGACACTTCATCTCGCCTCTGCTGGGGCTGGTGTACTCCAAGGGTGCGTGACGGGGTTGGGGGGCGCTGATAAAAATCGATATTAGATCAGCAGAACGCGCGCTTATCAATAGAAGGGCTAACGGTGGTCGGTCGCTTTTCCACGTATTTGCAGTGTGTGCACCCAGATAGAAGGGTGAGCCTGCGTTTCATTTTACTGGCGTGTTGGGACTGGGGTCTATTCAAAAGCCACCTGTTGCGAGTAAAATGAAATTGAATCCCTCCCCGGTGATGTATTTGGCATCAAAGATAATGCGGGCGGGACGCCGGGGGTAATACATATTGGATTCTATTTTCGGAGCCGAACAAGTTGGTGAAACCCGGAGCTGCTGCCGTTTTTTTGCCCGCCAATCCATTATGGGGAGGTACTAAATCCTTGCACGCTCTATTAGGGGCTGCCGTAAAAATTTCACGTTCTTTTGTATGCAGTCAATAGTTGTTTGGGGCTCTCATAAAAGACCAGAGGATAATTGTCGGTGGAGGGCTGTTGGAAGTACTATTAAGAGGATCAATGGAGATGAATGCACCATTTAAAGAAGCTGTAAGCCGCTTCAGAGATGTTTGAATATCCGTCAGCGAATTGCCCCATGTCATTTTTTCAAATTCGTAAAACTAGGATTTTTGTTTAGGGTGGCTGAGATCCTCTAGCCTTAACCTGTCCGGAATGAAAATTGCAGAATTTAAATTTAAGCTTATTTGGGCTACTAAAGCTTGGACCTCATTGACTTGACAAGACTCTGGCTTGCGAGTATCGAAACTCGAAATGCGAAATTGTTTTACACATATCAGAAATCGGGCTTCACATTTAGTTTGGTCCGGTCCCTCAATTGGGTTGTTGGACCTCAATTTTGAGAATGTATGAGCAATACCTCAAAAGGAAGCGCAACATATTGGCATATTTTAAAAAAGGTTTAAACATTTAAGACGATTTAATGGATAAGTTTTCTTTAAACACCACAACAGTTTTGTTCAAGTTGACAAATTGTCGAAAAGTTATTTTGTCTCAAGATTTTTTTTTCTGTTGACACAGATGCTTGAATTTGTTTTTATTAGAATGAATACAGAGAAAAAAAACCAAAATTACTAACATACCACGCACATCTTCGAGGAGGCCAATTGATTTGCTTAGGTATACTCAGCATACAAGTGAATTTTCACATCATTGACGACTGTCGGGGTGTCATTGATAAAATGGTTGAACAGCATTGGAACTAGGGTTGATCCCTGGGGCACTCCGGGTTTCAGACGTAGAAGGCTAAATTTCATATTCTTGATTTTAACCTGCTGGAATGGCTCAGACAGAGAGTTCCTGAATGAATGAATATGCCGCCAAACTGCTGAAATCTAAGAAGGTGGACAGCTTCTGAAGCAATAGGCACAATCCACACAATAAAAGTCTTTTGAGAAATAAAACAAAGTTAATGTGGTGGAAGACCCAAGAAAGCGGACTTACAGCTACATATGAGAACTACGGAAACCAGGCTATCTATCTAAATATCTATATATTCATCATGTTCATTAAAGCATACTCGCACAACTGAGGGCAACCGGAACGAATCCATTTACAAATACTCGACTCAAACAAAACAAATAGCAAAATAAATTCTAAGAATTCTTTATGAAACAGTTTCAATTATTAATAGCAAAAAATACCAGTACATTCCTTTTTAATGTGAATGTTGGGCTGCCTCTCCGGTTATATATTTATGTATTACCCGCATAAATTATTATCTGCCTACTTTAATTATTTCCTAATCCCCCTAATTTTACCCTTCCAGCTTAGTAACAACGCCTCTAAGATTTGTTAAATAATGGTGTAGACATGCTTTCACTTTCGCTTTCAGCTCCATTTCAAACATTTATAAATATTAGATTAGATCCACCAACCGAAGTTCATGCTAACCAAACATCTGCAGATTCGTAATTTGGATTGAAGCTCTATAAATAACAATGAAAGTAAATAATTGCTGGGAGCCGAATCCTTAATTGAAATATGCTTTACCACTCAGGGAATTGTCAATTTTAATTTGCACAAATACAATTTCCTGCGGCGGCGGCTCAACCAAAATCCCTCAATACCTTGGAACCCATCCTAAAAATGCCATCATCCATTAGACCACAATGCTCGACTACTAGCCACAGTAGTCCTGGCTGTCTATCATGCAATAATGTAAGATGGTTTCGGATGAGCATAAAAGCGGTCGTCCCAGGAGCCATGGTGTATTGAACTCGTTCAATCTACTCGTGCCCTGCACAGCAGAACTTTCCTCGGAATTTATCTAAAATAAAGCGACCACAAGCAAAATGTTGAAGTAACCTTCAAGGACTTGTGAAATTTTCCATCCCTTCCAGCTAAGCCCTCACCATCAGGAGGAGCTCCAGGAAGGGACAATACTTTCCTGTGAGAGGCAAACCCATTTGAGAAATTCTGCGATTCCCGGTCCCAGTTTTGAAACGAATTAACTCAGCCCACCGTGATGAGCAGAAACAATAGTGCACGTCAGGACTGACGAGTGCCACTTGTTGAAGCATCGGAGCTGAATAATGATTCCACCGTCTGTCTGTTGATACCTTCCTTGTGCACACGTACTCGTACCTATCTGCGGTAAACTGGAGCTTATGTGGAGCAAGTTAGGCGGATCCCCCAGCCACCACACCGTGTCGTCTCACCACAGCAAGTAGTTAGGTGTGTGCAAATTGATTTTGTGTCAAACGACTTCATCTTTTTATGCCCTAATTGAGTGGCAAAATCCTCTTAGTGGCACCAGTCATCCGTCGCAATGTTCCCAAATTGATTTTCTCTGCTCCATGCTATTCCACATGGCCAGTCCATCAAATTTGTGGGTCTAATGAATAAGTGCTCCGAGGATAATCCTGGAAACACTTTTGCCCTCTTCAGGGCTGCCCTTCCTGGCTTTGATCGAAAAGAGCAGGAAGGGAAACTTTCTGATTTTACCGACGAATTCGCTGCCATTCTATAAATGAATAATTCCCCCGCTTGTTAAGCCACAACTCCAATTCGTTTGGCTAATGAAGTTTTTGTTTTTGACTTGTTATCGGCGGAGGGAGGAATATTGGTCAAACAAAGTTAAAGTAGGAATTCTCTGTTTCGCAAAATAAAAAAAAAAAGAAATACATATTGACAAATATGTATGCGCAACGGTGAGTACATGAGGTTTGTGCGAATATAAACTATTTGTCTCGAAATTATTTCTATTGAACGGTTTTATTTAGCTTCACTCCGTATATTAGTTTGTTTCAAATCTTGCAATTGACAATACAACAATATGATAATAATATGTAGGATCCAACATGGTAACCGAAAGTTCCAATTTCTACGCAGTTACATGAAAATGGGTACTTTCAGGTTTTCGGGGTCGCTGATTTTCAATCTGCTATCAAAATTTGGCGGATTCAATATGGCGATTGGAAATTCTCAACTTGAATGGATTTCCGTTTATTTGGACATACATATTATACTATATGGGTTTTATGGTAGCTCATTTACAAAATTTCAATTTTCAAAATGGCGGCCGAAAATCCCTACCCTATAATTACGCCTAAACGCTTATTTTGATTCTTTTGAATTTTTGCCAGAAATTGCTTCATATATGAATTTAACTACCATTCATTTTAGGGTTGCGGAATAGCGGATCCAACATGTCAACTGAAAAGATTCAACTTCAATGGATGCTTTCAGATTTTGGAGGTTACAAATAATGAATCCAATATGGCGACAAAAATTCTCAATGAAAATGGGTTCTTGGAAAGGGTGGCTGATTTCGAAACTGCTATTTAAATTTGAAGTTTATGATGGCAGATCCAATAGCTTTTTGAATTAGAAAGAAGCGGAAGTTCTGCACACCCAATTTGAGTCCAAGATGTATTACCTTATTACCTTACCTTTACTTACCAGTGCCTATCGACGGATCGATCGGAAGTTAATTAAGGAGACTTTGGTATCAATCCCCATAAATTATGTGCTTTTATAGTCAGTCTGTGCGTTGACGTTGTACTATTAATTAAATTAATTAAAAATAATTTAGAAGATGGAACTGGGTCACTATTGGTCTGATGCTGTTAAGTTCATAAATGAACTTTTAATAGAGTTATCAGGCAGGCTGAGCTCAACCTATAGGTTAGTTAATCATGACATTTAGGTATATCTTAAAATATAAATAAAATGATTGACTTTTAGCCAATTTTTAGGGTTCCTACTTTAAATATAGTTTTATGTATATTATTACCTGCAACCAAATTTTCTTTAATTACTTTAAATTTACCTTGCGTATTTTTAATTATCAATAATAACGTTATCATAAAAATTATATATTTTGTTCTACCTTCTACAAAATGTATAAAACCACCCAGTTCTCATTTCACTCAAATATTAATTCTTATATTCGCCACCATATTGTCTTGACAGCGCTTAACCAATTATCTTCAAGCAATAAACACAATTATGTAAATTGGGAATGCTGTCTATAATGCCATCCGATTATTGGAAATGAGGGGTGACACGAAACCAATTATTGCAATGACGACGAAAGTTAACTTATTTCTGTCGTCTGTTTAGGTATTTTGAATTTGCCTTGGCATATTTCATCATTTCTATCGAAGCAGTTATTTATTTAATTAATCAAAACTCTTTGCAAATTTTACTATATAAATATATTGCAATTTGGTTTTACTATTTTATTGAAGTATTTCTGGAATTTATTTTTTAAAGCCAATTTATTGTAATTACTTTAGATAGTATATAGTAGGTCACCGTATTAGACGCTTAAAAAATTATTTACATAGGTACATTTGCATTATAATATCTATATATATAAAATCGTACGTCTGAAGCCACTTTACCGCCTAACTATTTGACTTATTGATTTCATATTCACAACATATGTATGTTAGTAAAGCTACGAGAATGATTACTAGTTAGGTGAGGTTTCAATAGGTGTTGCCACATTCTAAATTCTATACCAGTGCACCGATTAAGCCCATATTCAAACCATATATAAGTTATTTGCGGGAAAGACTTATAAGTAGACACTGTTCTCAAATTCGATCCCCAAGGGGTAAAAGGGAGTAAAAATACTATTTTTATCCGATTTACTTGAAACTGTGCATAAACACTTCACAACACAAATAATGGAACACGTATTTCAGTATTTCTCCAAATTCAACCCCCGGGCTGTGAATGGAGAAAAATGTTTTTTTGGTAAACCACTTTTATTATGCCATTTATGAGCCACGTGTCCGTGGTTCAAACCGAGGTCGTGCCGAAAATTTACTTTTTACCTTTTGTTTTTTTCACATTAAATCTTCACTTTTTTCCAACTTTGTTCCACTTTTTTTTTGTTTAGGGCTATTTTTCATTATATTATTAATTTGTTTTTTTCGTAGGTGGTGTTACCTCCTCTATTACACCCCTTCCTATTTATCCCATCGGGGTGGGGGTGGTCTCATTGAATCAAGCAAACAATCATACACAATTTCCCCATACATCACTTGTACCTTTCTTAATACATTCTCCCCTTCAAAAAAATCTATTTTTTTATCACTTTCCAATCCCCATCGGCAAACATTTTCGTCGTTATCCGAAAGCTCCCACTTTCATCACCAATAGTTTCTACATTTATTAATATTTTCATTCAAAATTTTAAACTCGTTCAGTAAAACATGTTTCTTATTTTCTAAAATTGTTTTCATACATTTTCTCCCTACCCCTCTTTTCACCAAAAAAATACACAGTGTCCTTCATTTTTTGGGTTAAAATTTTGTTTCACTTTTTTCAAATATTTTTTAATTTTGTTTTTCCCATAATTTTGGATATTTTTTTGCACTATTATGAATTTTTTTTTCATTTTACACACCTTTCAACACGTATATGTTACAGCTAAGTGGGGGTTGTATAATTAAATCAAGCATAAATTCATATATAATATAATACAATACCCGCATACATCACTTTCACCTTTCCCCGTTTATGCAAATCAATTTTTTGCAAATTAAATGTACTCAATTCATTGAGCTGAGTGAGTTTTGAGTGATGCCCGCCTCTTCTTGCGAAGGTGAAAAAATAACAAAATTGAATTACTTATTTACGAATGTAGTCTAGGGTGAAACAACGTTTGTCGGGCCCTGCTAGTTATTATATTTACTCGTATGACATTTTTAATACTTTATGTAATATAAAACTTGGTTAATTATTGGGAAAATAATTTTACCTACTCGTAGATGTGCCCTATTTTTTATTAGAAACGCTAACATAATAAATATGTTTATACTTTCATCTAAAAAATATGAGACACGTAATGAAAAAGTTATTATAATATATGAAGAAGTGACAATCATCAAAATAAAGGTTCAAAAGACAAAATAAAAGAAATTAATGAAAGTTAAAGACAAAAAAATTTAACGGAATTATCTGTGTCCAGTAGCTATTGGGTTTCTTTTTTTCCTCTCCTTGGTGCACGTGAAGATACAAGACGTCTAATTCCTGGAAGCAAAAATAATCTCAGCTACATTGGCAATTATATAAAATTTCCTCCACCGTTTGATTACACAACACAAAATTACATTTTAGACGTATCACATTTATTATTTCAGCAATTCCGGAAAAAATGTGTTCTTCCGTTTGGTGTGCGGCAGTGATGTGCCGGAAGGTATTAAAAGGAAACTCTTGTTTGCTCTGTTCATAAAGCATTTCGTTTAAGTTTATCAAAGTTTAAAGTTCTAAGAATGCTTTCTTTAAGATTTAGCTAGAAACTCATATTTCCAGAATTGTGGGATATTAAGGAATGTAATATTTTATCTAAAGCTCAACCAAGAGTATAGTTGATAAAAATAAGATGATGTTCCTGGTAAATAAAAAGAATCACCATTCTTAGTGATAAGAAGTAAGATTGAAAAGCCATCGGTCTAATCAATTAGTTTTCCACAGCTGTTTGTTTTTTGACCTACTGAAAAGTTCCACTGCTTTGCGATGCGTATTTTTTTTACATTTACGTATCTATTGAGAATTAAAGAGCAAGCTGTTAGCTATATGCTTTCATCGATTTGAAGAGGCGTTATATTTTTTTAACAAAATAATCTAGGGGGTACCTAGGGCAGTGGGAAAAACATTAAAATTAAAATACTTCTTCGATTTCACATTCTAATATATTCAAAAATTTTGTTAAAATCGCATTGTGTTTTTCATTGAAATCGAAAAGTTGCGTTCGCTCCTTAAATCTTTCATACCATATTCAGGAATAGTGCTCAGCACGCATTTATGTTATTTAAAGGAAATCTATTAAATTAGAAATAGTAGATACGAAAATGTAGAACTCTTGAAATTAAAAATAAGTTCGTTGGCTATTTTGATCCGCCATTTTAAATTAGCTATTTCTGCTATAAAAAATCAAGACCTGAACCCTAAGAACCAAAGAACAAAATTTTTTGGTTATTATTATGCGGTCCGCCATCTTGAATTCTGAAATTTTAGTAGATTTGAAATAATGATTTGCTTCATTCCTTGAAGTTGATTTATTATTTTGGTCGCTTGATGAGCTATTTTGAATTTGCACATTTCGATAGCGGTTCCTCTAATATCCCCTTGCTTTGAATTTAATGGCAATCCGTGAATTATGTCCCATTATGGGTTTGTCATCTTAAGTTGTGTCAAGTTTGAAGTCAATATCCGCTTAGTCTTCTTTTATTCATTTTGAATAAAATTGCTAAAGAGTGGAGAAGTTTCGATCGCCATATTAGATTTGCATTGGTTTTCTTTATTCCTCCTCTTCTCCAGAAGAGACTGGTATTTGAATTTGAAAATTTTGATAACAGCTTCGAAATCAGAATTAATAAAAACAACTTTTTCGGCTGCCATTTTGGATTCGTCATTTTGATAGGTTTGAATTCTGTAACCCCAAAGACGGCTTCATATTAAGTTTTATTAAAATTTCTTAAAATTGAGGAATTTCGGTCGCCATATTGGATCTATCATTTTAATATTATTTTGGTTAAAGTTTTCAGGCCAACGAAAATGTGGACTTGAATTAATTCAGAAGTCGTTAAATCGTACAAAGATCGAACGGTGATGACAATAAATCTGACAAAGTGTACGTAATGCTGTTACATTATGACGAATATTTTGGTGACATGTTTGAATAATTTGTAAACGTTATTCGATCTTGTATCTTTCCATAATTAAATGACAGACATTGTCAAGTAAAACTAACATAATAAGAATTTATAAATGGCACTGCATATTTAACCTGACAGTTAAAAAATTATGCTCAATGCAAAATGCTTCTCAATTATTTTTTTTTACAAAAATCGTTTTTACTTTAATGGTGTCAATACTGGTAATGATAAGGATTAAAATACAGGACGAAATGCCATTTTTTTTGGAAAATATATTTAATTCTTTACAAGATTGATAATAACTGTCTTTAGCGTAGGAGCGATCGTTACCAAGATAATTTAAAAATCATAATTATGAAAGCTTGATACGCTGTAATCCTGAAAATATGAATTGTGGAAAAATATTTGTCCTTCAAAAAGGGTAGAGATTTTGTTTTCTCTACATAAAAAGTCCTTACCATTTCTGTCGTAAGTCCAGCTGTTTATATATTTGTGATATTTGTGAAACATCATTTTCCAACATGGATAAAGTATACTCACCCCTCCACCCGCACCAATTGAAAATTACACTCTGAGGGAGACTTCCAAATATTTACAATTACAAAAATATCATTTGATAGGCAGGCAAATTAATATAAGTATACAGTATATGTTTATCTTATTTGACATAGTGCGTGAATTTCAACTTACACTTGACTGCGTTTCTCAACCGCAATGGTATAGACAATTTTCACTTATGAGATCTTAAAAAAAGTATAAGCTGTTTAAACTATTGTTTGGCGGTCATAAAATAATAAATAAAAATGATTGCTGTAGTGTAATAACAGGCGGGCTGAAAAGTTCGTAGGCTGAGCCATAGATGGCTCTACTAGTATCAAATCCATATGATTTTTAGTTAGCCCTAACCTTTAAAAGACGTGTGTATAAATTTGACAGCTGTTGTATTATTAGTATCTGAGTTATAGCATTTTTAGTGAAAGAACTTTTGTTACTTTGAAAAAATGGATGAAAAGGAATTTCGTGGGTTAATAAAGCATTGCTTTTTGGCGAAAAAAAATACTGTTGAAACCAAGGCTTGGCTTGATAAACATTATATGGACTTTGCACCGTGGTTTGCTAAATTTAAACGAGGCGAAATGAGCACCGAGGACGATGCACGCAGTGGATGCCCCAAAGAGGCTATTACCGACGAAAACATCAAAAAAGTCCACAAAGTAATTTTTGATAACGGTAAAGTGAAGTTGATTGAGATAGCTGAGACCCTAAAGATATCAAAGGAACGTGTTGGTCATATCGTAAATTAATATTTGGATATGCGAAAGCTCTGTACAAAGTGGGTGCCGCGATGGAGCTCAAAATCGACCAAAAACAACAACGCATCGATGATTCTAAGCAGTGTTTGGAGCTGTTCAATCGTAATAAATCCAAATTTTTGCGTCCATATGTGACGATGGATGAAACATGGCTCCATTATTTCACACCGGATCCAATTCCACAGAAATTTCGCGCCGATGAAGAGGTAATCGTCGAAACTGAAGCCTATTTTGAGGCTAAAGACAAATCGTATTATAAAAATAGTATCGAAAAATTGTATGACCGCTATAATCGTTGTATCGCCCTCGAAGGGAACTATTTTGAATAATAAAATCAAATTCTATCAAAAAAATAATTTTTTCTATGCAAGCCTACTAACTTTTCAGTCCGCCTGTTATATATATGGTAAAAATATTGCTCGTAAAATAATATTGTCTTTTATTTTATATCTTTTCAGAATGCTGGGGGGAGTAGCTGGTCGACATATGTCCAATCGCCGGAGAGGTTCTTCGCCAATGGTCCGAATGACCGGAATGATGGCGCTCATGGATGATAACGCACCCTCTATACCCCCGAAAACCCTGCCACGCAGGAGGCGGGCAGTTACAACTAGTGATCACAAAAATTGTGCCCTTATACAAACAAGACTGAAACTAGGAGATATTATGTAAGTATCTTCAAAATTCATTTCTTTAATAATTAAATTAGGGTATTTCGTAAATTGTTGTAAAGTGTGTAAATGCGTTGAATTTCACAAACCTTAATAGAAGTTGACACCAAAAATTCATTAACTGCGATCAATATACATATGCCCACATGATTATTTATCGTTCAGATAGAGAGTGAACCCTCACGTAAATTAATTAATGGAACTTTGTCTGATTACTTAATCGAAATGATTGAGTGTCGAAACGAGCAATTTGTTCAACGTTCATGAAATGATTTCAATCGTTCTCGTTCTATGCGTACTACACCAATTCACGTGTACCTACATAATTGTATTTTGATCTTTCGGTATAACATTTTAATTATGTTACAATACAATGGGAGTATTTTATTTTCAGGCTTTTAAAATCGTTTGCCTCAATGGCTTAATGCTATTGTGCTCGCCAGCAAGAAAATGTTTTGAATTCGGAACTTTGTTGAGCAACTCGGCATCACAAGAAACAGCATTGTTCGCAAAGAGTTCTTTGGCTGACAAGTCCTTCCTTTGAAAATGGTCCTTTACTCGTGTGCTAAGTTTGTCGAAAACGTATCCCTTAAATAAAAATCACTTTAGTAAGCATTTTCAACAAAGTCTTTGAAATAAGGTTAAGTCCCAGTTTTGAAGTTTCAGGGATTTTCTGATTTTTAAATCATCATTAAATCGAGTTCTCAACGTTCTAATGGTATTAAAAGCAAATCAATACACACGCTAATGTTCTTAGGCCTTCGCTTGTCAGCGGGAGTATATACTTTTGTGACCTTGCCGTTTTAACTCTTAAAAATAAAACGAAAGAAAAAATACAATCCGGAGTAGCACCCTATAACGTAAAACTGGAAAATTGATTTGCCATTTTGTGACTCCGTGATTTTATCTTAACTGTTTGGGAGTTAGACGGTGATTCATATATATTCGGTATGTATATGTTTATGTTTTGATCTACTCAACGCTGCGAGATCAAACTCATAGTCCGGTCAAATCAGCTTCAAAAATAGGGGTAAGGTTACATTAATTCGCACAAAGCTGAAAATTGGCATGAATGTTGGGAACACTATTACAAACAATTTGTCGAAAATCCCCATCGATTCGATGTGTGGAAAAATATGTATTCAAGGTCAAATGTTGCGAAAATCGGTTTTTTGCATTTTTCAGCTAAACGGCAAGTTTTATCATAAAAATAGCTGAGACAAAAATTATTCATTATGCGATTATCTATAAAAACTGTCTCTACACTTTTTATCCTAAGAATCACCATTTCGGAGATATAGCCATGCAAAAAGTTGTGTCCGTTTGTCAAGTCAAAGTTTGCCCGGCTCTAGTCTTAACTACTCTGGTGACCATGTGATATTTACTCATGCCCGGCTTAATTAATTTATTTAGGTACCTGTAAAGCATTGAAAGGAAGTTTAACACGTGCGAGTTTCCCCGCACGTGTGATGAAAAATAGTTTTAGTGTCGAGCGTTCCTTCGTGGTAAGAACACGTAGTTATTGGTTATATTTCCAAAAAAAATTCGTGCAGTTTTTTGTTTGTAAAAGAAATGTCGCAATTTTGCTTTATTTGTAGTAAACACTTGTCCGAAAGTGAAAGTGTTACTGTTGAGCGTGGCCTAAAGACGTTTATCGATGCAAGTATTGAAAGAGGTGATGAATTTTCGGAGTACCTGAAAGACCAGACTTCTGTGACAATTCATGTGCAGTGTCGAAAAAACTACACTCGGAAGAGTACCATTACTGCAGTTAAAAGACAACACGAACAAGAACAAGCTGGTACATCAAGAATAAGTCCTCCTCGTACTAGAGCACGCGTAACTGAATCAGTTTTTTGTTTTAAACAGTGTTGCTTATTTTGTGGCAATGATTTGAATGAAGAGTTTGAAAAGAAAGAAGCACTGAAATATCGGCGTCAAATTTGTAATGTAACTACACTTTCATTCAAAGAAACAATTTTGAATATAGCCCAGACTCGTTCTGATAATGTAGCAAAAGCTATTATTACTCGAATTGAGTTTGAACATAATTTAGTTGCTGCCGAAGCTAAATATCATAAAAACTGTTATAATATCTTCTTGAGACCGACTACGGGGGGTAATGTCGGTCGTCCTCAAGACGAACTACGAATTTTGCAATGGAAGAAATATTTGCATATATTGAAAATAGTGACGATTGTCAATTTACAATAAAGCAATTAAAAGATATTTGCAAAAATTCTGTAGATAATAGAACCATTAAGTTACGATTAAAGTTGAAGTATGGCGATATGGTGCTCTACCTCATGGGTGGCGCGGAAACGTGTACATTTTATGAAGAACACAACATTTTCAACCTTTTGCATGGCTATATCTCCGAAATGGTGATTCTTAGGAAAAAAAGTGTAGAGACAGTTTTTATAGATAATCGCATGATGAATAATTTTTGTCTCAGCTATTTTTATGATAAAACCTGCCGTTTAGCTGAAAAATGCAAAAAACCGATTTTCGCAACATTTGACCTTGAATAAATTTTTTCCGCACGTCGGATCGATGGGGATTTTCGACAAATTGTTTTTAATTGTGTTCCCAACATTCATGCCAATTTTCAGCTTTGTGCGAATTAATGTAACCTTGAATGTCTATTTTGACCGGACTATCATGCCAACCAATTATGATCTACCTCTACCGCTGCAGATACAATCACTTACGAAATTGAAAAAAATGTTCTGAATTTTTCTGAAATACACAAATCACCCACTTCATACAAGCAAAACGCTACCAAAATTCCTCAGAGCACAGCGATACCTCCACATATGCGACGGCAACCGGTGAGCTCAACGCATGAGAAGTCGAGTTGTTCAGCAGAAAGAAGACTAAAAAACAAGGAGACTGAGGGTTCGTACGATTGCGACGCTGCTGCCTTGTTTGCCTTATAAGAGGTATAACATGTCCAGGTAGAGAAAGGATATACAAATTAATACGTAGAAAACCTTTTGTGAAATATTAAAAATTCTGAATTTTAAACATCAATTAACTCAAATTAAACTTTTCTAACACACTACCATTAACTGTGTCGATGTCGCTGGCCTTTTCATCTTTCTTCTTTGATAAGTAACATGCCTGTATGGTATGAAACATCATCCCCCTTTTAAAGTAGGCCCAGCATATCAAAAATCAACTCAATAATCAAGAAATCTACAGGGTTGGTCTTTCTTGATGTGTAATCTGCGTTTGACTGAGATAGTTTTGGAAGTGGCTGGGATATATTTTCCATCTCTGGTTCCTCGTATGAAAGCGGAGGATCGTCAGAGTCGTCTTCCTCTTGGCCGTTTAGAATTGTAGTGAGGTTGTGACAAGTTTTGCCAGAGTATGGATAGCATAAAGTTGAGCACTTAAGGCAAGCTCGCCGGCAAGTGCAAGGTCTAAAATCCCAAATGATATTTGTATTTTACTCCCAGCAAGTACCTGCCTTGGGCAACCAGAATTACATAGGAATATTGTTAAATTTTGCGTAGTTTTGCCATAATCGATCATCGAATATGAGTTTCGATTTCCCGGAATTCAATAATTGAATTTGGAAAAACTAATGCTTAAAATGGGCTCGTTTATCAGATCCCATTTATAGATTTCAGATTAATACAAAAACCACGTCACAATTCTATTTGTTTATAAGGTACTTTTTGGCACCTATTTTAAAAGAGTTCTATATGTTGTTTAAATTATTAAAATGCAATTTTTTTTACGAATAGGTAGTTGGGATCTCCAAGAGTGCGTTAAAAAATTGGCTGTAAAATCTATAGATTAGTTCAGTCGTGGCAATACTTATAAAAGTAGCAACAAATTTTTTTTTTACATATAATTATACGAAAAACTGTCAAACCGATTTGGATGAAATTTGGTATGTTGCTTCATAATGATAAGAGGTACTCTGCGGCTCAATTTCGTACGTAAGTACATTCTAGAATCTAGATAGTCGAAAAAAATTCAAGAAAAAATCTTTTTTACACGCTTTATATTAACTTGACCTGAATGTTTGTAACGAAATTTTTCAAATTGATTTTCACCCACTTCCAGGCCTCTGAATAATTTGCCCACGTATTAAGAACCGATGACAATACTTTAATTTCATAAAATTTTGAAATTCAAGAAAATGGACTGAAAAAGTTAAACTTCAAGGGATTGCTTTGAAAATCCGCACTAGAGGGTTTCAGGGGATGTTGATTTCGAATTTGGCATCAAAATGTCTAAATATGGGACCACATATAGGCGAAGGGATGCAGTAGGGAAAGGGTGTAAAATGAAAAAAATAAATTTGCAAATACTGTTCAAAAATATCTAAAAATATGTGAAAAACGAAAAGAGGAAATCATTTCGAAATAGTACCTAAAAAAAAAATTTATCCGTGAAAATGAAGTAAGGCTAGCATGGAATTTTCGAAATTGAGAAGGAAAATTCAAATATCTCTAGATGAAATGGCTGGGTTACGAAAATAGGAATGAAATAATTTTATATTTAGTGTCACATATGAACTGCAAAAACTCGGGTCTCCTCATTACTTTTATACTAAGACTACAAATTTAAAAATAATATCACAGTTAAAAAAAATTTAAAAAACACTTTTGTAGTAATGAGAACTAAGAGTAAAAAATACAGCCATAGGAAGTCACCCAACTAGATATAATTTATTTTTTTTTAATTAAGCTTAAAATGAGAATAAAGTGATTGAAAAAAAATTGGCTTTATTATAAAAAAAAATCGTGGGAAGCTATTTGTAAAAGTACGCACGTGTACTAAGTAAAAGCACCCCATGATTATTTTACATTAAAGGCCATTTTTTTCATTCACTTTATTCTCATTTTAAGCTTAATTATTATAAAAAAATGAAATTAATCGAGTTGGGGGACTTTCTATCGCTGTTGAACAAAATCTTTATATTTAAAAATAATTTTTTACTTTTAGTTCCCATTGCTGCAAAAACATGATTTTTATTTTTTTTAACTACAATTTTATTTATTTAATAATTTTATATAATAATTCCTATTTTGCAACAACAACAATATGTAGCGGAATTTCTAGGTTATCTTTTGTGTAATTCTATTGTGACACTTTCATTCCATCTTCAACTTTTTTCTAAAATCCACAGTTCTCGAGTTACCTTGAAAAGAAAGTAAAAAAAAAACCTTATTTTTTTGGATGTTTTAAAATTTTGATCTTTTACAACTTTTCCACAACTTTTTGAGCTGGTGTATATCAAAATTATCATTCATTCCATAAGCCCTTCTGGAGGTTTTAAAAAAAACTAGAAACGTCCTATATGAAACATCCAACCCAAAACAGATTCCGCCTGTGCTATTAAATTATTTATTTATTTACCAAGTCGTTTGTAAGTTATTCAATGTTATTTTCTTATTTTTATCAATTTTTTACTTACGCGAATTTGGCTGTATACATAATTAGTTTGAAATAGGTTGGTGTACTTTGAATTCTCCCCATTGTCTGTGTTGTTTGGGTTGCAAGTTTATTGCCTTCAATTGAAAGTTCCGCCGGCAAAAGCTTCCTATGGTTTAAGTTCATATTATTGTAAAAATACGGAGTGTAGTGCTTTTACGGATTTGTTATACAGCTTTTAGCTTTAGCCGCCCAGCATGCTTTGTCGTGCATTTGAACTTGCCGAAGGATTCAGCTGAATGGGGTGTACCCTGAAAATTTAGTAAACAAATCATCAAAGCGACAGGCTTTTTGCTGTTCACGTGTTAAACTTGACTTGTTATGTCAGTTATTTATATCAGGCATGTGCACCCTTTCAAACTGTAACAACATAATTTTGCTTTAGTAAGGATGCAAGTAATCTTTCTATTGTCTTTAGCTGCAGGGTGGATTAATCTAGACTAGGGTGACATGACAGCGACAGTAGGTTGTCCCCTAACTGCTTAATTGTGAATTCAGCTATTAACGTAGGCGACTACTTTCGCCAATCGCAAGTTAATTTGAAAGTTTTGGTGTTTTGCTTACAATAGAGCGGTATCTGCATCACCCTGTGAGGAGTTCAAATCCAAAGTTGTGAAAAATCTCGCTTTGAGTAGAAAGCAGTTTACAATACAAATGGAGCACCTCATACAATACCGAGAGGGAAAAAAACCGATATGAGCTTATGTTCCAAGAAAATAATGATTTTGTAACGCATTCTTTCTCAGAACTGCTGAAAAGTTTACGTGGGTGCGGGAAAAGCTTCGGTTGCATGGGTTTTCCCTGGGTTCCGCGGAAAATGCAAATTAAGTGGTTTTTCATTTTAAAACCCAACAGTGTCATTTCTGTGCTTAAACTGCTTACCCAGAATTAATCAAAGATGTGGGTGCTGGGTAGGGAGCAGCAAAATTAAATTTGCGCGCTCTACATCGAGCCTTAAAAGACAAAAGCGCCGGGATGGCCAAAGGGTGATTCTCGGAACTTTTGGGGGGTTCTTTTCACCAACAAAATATACCTGGAACGGACGTTCGTTGGGTCGACTCGGCTGTGTGCAGGCTATCCACTCATATCCTCTGGAGTGTGTGCATGTTGGAAAAGCTGGCTCCATTCTGTTTGTGCTCACACAACAGAATAAAATTTGGAACTTTGGGGGGTGTGCAGAGTACGGTGTTTGGAAGCTCTAGGTTGTGCTCCGATTGATGGGGATGTATTGGTTTGGGCCATTGGTGAAATTTGTTATGCTTGCGTGTGAAAAACTTCTTCCCCTTCGTTCAATTTTCCTAAAGGTTGGATTCAGTTGAATGTGGTTCCGTGAAATGAATCAGAAAAAGTTGAATTTTTGGCAGTAAATGGAAACATCTGTGGTTAAAAGTGAAGCAAATGAGACAAGTGACCCGTTTGCTCGTTAAGCAAATTGTTTTTGATTGGAAAAGCGTAGGAAAATTGTGTGAAAATTTGGTCCATTTGCCGCAGAAAAGGGAAAAGGTCGAAATCGACGAGACCTCTTTTTGGGAGAGAAGACACCTTTTAGCCGTAGAGAGGTTGTCGAATTCCATCTAGTGCATATAGTGGACTTTTTTCTGGGACTGGGAAAAGGGAAAAATTCGTGGACAGTCAGTTATTGGGAAAATAAAGTTTAGCGATTTTAAAGGAAAAAAAAAAATTCCCAGAAAAATTTCGTCTTCATTTAGAACATTTTTTTTTCTATCGTCATACGCCGTTGTAGTGTTAGTGTGAAATTTTTCCTTCGAATATTGGTTTTCCCCAGTTGCATTTTCGGCTGTGTTAAGTTCTCGTGCTTTGGTGTGCGTGATTCTGCAGTACGTGTGTGTGTGTGTCGCCAAGTATATTTTTTTTTTCGAAGAGAAATTGATACTCCAATCAAAGTAAGAATTCTGGATATAAAACACGAAGAGTATCCCGGTCGAACGAGGCTATAACCCTATGCCGTTTCACTCGATAACAAACTGGATTATTGGGCTGTGCGAAATCTGCACATTTGGAGGATCTCCTTAGATACCGCTTCTTTCAAGGAGAGTTCGTTGGAGTCGTTTCGGGGCCCCCATATTTAAATACAGTTGCGTTAATTGCACAAACCCATATATAAGAAGAAAACCCTACTCACAGTGGTGTATCTATCGCAAGTGTGTGCGTTTTTATTAACATTTTCGTCGACATTTTCCGCGGCATGGTATAGACATTCCGAAGACGGATACGACAAAAAAAAGAGGAGGAAGAAAGTCGTCTAGTCCAACCTGCGTGTGAAAATCACTGGAGGAAATTTGTCGCTCGCACTATCTATTCAGTCAGCAGTTTTTTCGGTTTCCCAATAACGGCAATTTAACCGCAACTATCTTCAGTTCGAAAGCCCGTATACATCTAGCCTTTCTAGCTAACAACGTTCGGCCCATATAGGGAACCTTTCGGTAGTTGTTCGTCAGTACTGTTTGTTCTTGCTCGCAAACTAGCCTACCCAGCCAGGGAGGCGGATCTCTAGCTAGACTTAGGCTAACGAAAATCAATTAATCCAGTGATAATCGCTAAGTGCTAAAAAAAAAACACCTCCCCTTTAAAATCCAAAACAAATCGAACTCGAGTGCGGTTGCTGCAGATTTAGGAGCCTTTCGAACGAGAGAGAGCCTTTTCAACACCAGACCAGAGCCCTAGATCTGATCTCGACTCTCATACCTGGTTGCTGTGGTGATGCTGCGCTACCGTAATTCCGTTATTTAACGTCCTGTGATTGTTGTGATTTAATTTTAATTTTTTTTTTTGCTGAATATATTTATATTCCGCGTGAATTTGTAAATTCGTCTTCATCGTCTCGCCTGTTCAAATGTGGATTACGAAGCAATCAGGACAAATGAGTGTTGCCGTTTACATGGTGTAACCCAATATGGCCGAGGGGTCGTCTCTAAACTATCATAAATTGGAATTACTGACGGTATGACATACAATTACTACATTAATATTAAGTAGAACTTTTACCCCTTTACAGCTCCCTACCCCTCCATTCCCCACACCCATGCATGCATCATACTTTTCCATCAACCCAGGTAGATACACCTCCCAATTCCACCTAGTGCAGCCCTCATTCCCCAAATATTTACAGTGAAACCCTAAAAAAAAGGTTTTCATTCAACATCAGCGGAGCCGCTATTGCTCCAAGAAATTCGGCCATCTTGAATACATTCTAGGGGGAGCAGGCCAGGCTAGGGCAGTGTGCCTCCACTTTCTACACTATGCAGGCCACAACAATTTTTGTGGAAAAATGCCCATTATGAAAGCTGAACAGCACCAGCACAGAAAAAAAAAATAAAGAACTATCCAGTCGTGAATGCTGTTCTCCTTTTGATGTGAAAGGTTCCCAAGTTACCCATCTCTCGGGTATGGCCTCCTTCCTAGCTCCCAGCTTGCTTGGGCTGTGCATGTGTTTGACCTGGGGAGGACGGAATGGGTGCTTCCGACACTATCTGTCACATTATACATAATAAATAGGCTCCCTCGGCTCTGTTGTATTAATTGTGCCGCTTCTCGCCGCTAAAGCTGGGATAATACTCATTTTCGGGGCTACCTACCGGCCCTTTTGTCCATAGATTCACTCTTCAAACCATTAGTGGTCCCACTGAAGACTTGATATAATTTCCTGCAACATTGGATGAGTTATAGGGGAGTGGAAGGGGAGGCGACTCAAACATCAAACAGCTCCTGGGCCCCAAAGGGAGGGATGCTGCAAATGACCTAAAAGCCGGCTATAGGGCTCTGTGCTATGCGAAATCACAGTGGGGTACATGGGCTGCATTTGTTTTCTACTCGGGAGTCAGGCGATCTCAATCCGCTACAACGAAATGAAAGTGCTACTAAGTAGTGAAGTGGCCAGTTACCTCCTCCTTCTGTGTCAATTCTTTTTTTTTTAATTTTGACGAAAGTATGGATTTGCTCATATTATGTAAAACTTTTTGTTTGGAAACAGATTTTGTTAAAGTTCGGGTACTTGCCCCGAAATCCTGTTGCAGGACGGATGACTTAAAGGAGAATTTAAAGCTCGATGAGGCGAGAAGGCAGTGGACCTCGCATGACCTATTTTGTATTCATTATATAAACTGTCGAAACTCTCATAAGTTTTTTAATTATAAATTCTTTAATGGCTTTTGTTGTGCACTTGCTATCTGATAAATGTGCAAATAAAAGAATATAACAGCACTCGGATTTAAAAATATATTTGCTTAAGGGGGGACATCACAGTAAAATTTTCAATGTTTCGAAAAATTTTTTTTTCGCTTAAAAGGTGCTTTAGGGTCTTAAAAATAATATACCAAATGATGGAATACGGCAAAAGTGTCCGAGTGCCCAAATTTTTCATTCTGCGGTTAGAGGTATATGAAATTTTCATATGGTTTTTCAGTACTTAAAACTTTAAACGCGTTTTTCTCGAAACCACTTTTTTTGAGCTCGCCGAAGACATAACTCGAGCAAATCTTTACCGATCGACTTGAAATGTTGACAGTAACTTCGAAATATCTTTCTCCACGGAGCTACGTAGGATTTTTTTTTTATATGGCTTAGTTTTTTTTTTATCGACGATTTTATGGCGTTTTTTTTGTTAAAAATTAAATTTTTTTTTCAAACATGCACCATTTTGTGAAAAATCAATATATCGAAAAAATCCTACGTAGCTCGCTAGCTGTTGTTATGTGAAAACTACAAAATTTTGGTTTTTTCGTCCAGGTCAAAAATTAAGGAGTCTACGTCTTCGGCCATCGACACGGTTTCAAAAATAGTCGGCTTGGGGCATATGCTACGCAGCCGCCATTTTTAAATATTTTTTATTGAAAAAATTACATTTTGTACTTTTTTAGTATTGCTATAAAACCTACTTTACAGATTTTCGATTGATACTTTTATTCAGCCAAAATTAATTCCCGAAAATATGCCTATTTTTTTGTGTGCTACTGTGATGTCCCCCCTTAAGGATATTATACCTACTTTAAATACAGCAAGGATATCTATAACGGAATTATAATCAAGAGCAATCAAATCTAAACCAAGTGCATGTGTTTCAAAAGTAGATTCAACCAAACCAAAATCAACGGCAACTTGTTCAAAAAAGCAAAACTTTACAGAGTTGAAATAAAAATAAATAAATTCCAAAAACACACAATTTATATCACAGAAAATATTTTTAAATAAAAAAAATAATAACAACATTTATTGCTAATAGAATAACAGTTATTTTGGGACAGAGCAGTATTTTTTATTAACCGATTTTTTTCTGTACCTAGTTATGAAATGTGCGGTTTTGTTTTAAATTGATTTGGTCCAGTAATATAAGGTTTTATCTGCTCGACAAATCCCAGTGAGCTACAATTTTTGTACACCTTCGGTATGCTTTCTAAAAGTCATGGCAAAATCGATATCAATATCTTGTCGGTGTTGTGAGACACTAGAGGTCAAAGGTCACGACAAACGGGTTTTCGTGGCTTCTATGGCTTGAACGCCGATGGAGGCTATTATAAAAATTGTAGATCTGAAAATGTATATATATATGTATAATTATATAATATATAAATAATTCATATATTTTTTTTAGAATTAATCGTTTTCGTCGTAGAGCGCAGAGAAAGTAGTTATTGAATAACTATGCACTCACTTCAGCATGCAGGTAAAACTGCGTTTTCTTTTACATAGTTTCCCCCAGGTAGGCCAAATCCATGGTATTCGGAATAATACGAGTATAATATGTTATTGTAAATATGTTTGACATTACATTAAAACAAAAGTCCTGTTGATAATTAAAATCTATTTCGGCAGTGATCAGTTGTGTTGAGATGATGAAAATCTTCATCATCATCTTCATTTTCCATTTCTATCGTATTTGCAGATAAAATACTTTATTTTCGGAAAGTTGATTTTGATTAACTGCATGAAGCCTTATATACAATCAACATCGCATTTCGTTTCCTTACAACTGGAAGTATTTATATCCTGTGCGTAGTACACAACTATTTAAAGTTTCCTTGCTTTCGCTAAAAAATCTCATCGCGAACACCCATTTGATTTCCGTCGAAACCGCCTCTTACCTACATATGTATTTAAAGAGCTGGAGAAATTAATTTATGTACCTACAAGTAAACATGTAAATACGTTGAAAAATACAACCTTCTTTCAAGCTGATAGAATTTTTATTCAAAACACCGAATTTAAAAATGATATCGCACTTATGACTGTTATGATGAAAGTCCTAATTTCTGCGACCGGCGACGAATCGATAAATCGATAAATCCTATTGAACACTTTCGTTTACAGCGGCGATATTTGCTTGAGTACGCACATTCTGATGAAGTGTTGGTATTTGGTATTGTTGCATCATGCAGAGAGTATGTGACATGAAATCGATCCTAAGTTAAACGAATTATGTGAACTATAAAATTGATAAGTCTTGCAAATTGATGACCAATTTCCAAAGTAAATTTGAATAATATGTGATCGTTCCAAGGGCAATTTATAAAAAAATATTATACAAATGACTGAAGTATCTGAAAAAAGTAAAAATTTTGAAATCAAATTTTTTATGTTCCGTGAACACCTTTGAAATCACTTCGATGCTTGTCTGCCCGTCTCTGTCAGGGGCGATTTTCTCGGAAACTATTAGAAATGGAACAAAAATATTATTAACGGCATTGCATAGGGTGTCAAATGAAAGATTTTTAGAGCACGAATATAGCAATATACATATATAATGTGTTTTTATATGCATCTGGAAAACCGCTTAAAATTTTCTGCTCCTTATCCAAAAAGGATTGGTCAGAAGAGTCCGAAAAAATTATGAACATTGAGAATTATGTGTAGAAAAGCTTAAGGGCGGGGTAGGGTTTTGTAAGTTTTTTTTTAGCATTTTCTATTTAATTTTTCTCCTGAATGTACAACATGTCGAAAGTATCGTGTCAAAATTTCAAGTAAATCGAACGTCGATTTACGAAGATACAGCGTTTCAAGTGACCGCTTCTCATGCTGTCTTCTATGCTTCTATGCTGTCTGAAAAAACTTTAAACGCGTTTTTCTCAAAACTACTTTTGCAAAGTCCGTGTTCACTGCCATTTAAAAACTACTAGACCGATTCATTTGAAACTTGGTACACATTTTCTACATATAAAATACCTCCCCCCTCGTTTCGTTAAAATTTTTTTTTTTACATTAAGGGGGTTTCCCACCCACAAAATGGCGGAATTTTTCGTGGAAAATAGCAGTTTGCACTTTAGATGGCCACCAAAAATTTTTAAATGAAAAAAAAAAAAAATCGGAGCTCGAGGGGGGGAGGATTTGATAATACTTTGACTACATTTTAATGGTTTTTGATTTTTGATAATTTCCGACCGAGATACAGTGAACACCGCAAATTGTATTTTTTCAAAGACGTTCTGGGGCAAGCTCTATCACCGGCTTGTTTTGCAATATTTCTGCATGAAAAAATTACAGAGTATTGTTAAAGGTATGCTTAATAATGTACAAAAGGTTTCAATAAATTTGCTCTATCCGTTCCTTCAAAAAAAATTCCTAAAAAAAGTGTTTTTTTTAACGCTGAAACCCATACCCCTCCCTTAAGCTTTTGTAGTCACAGACCATCCTTCGCCGCAATGTTAATTGCAGTAGAAAAATCGTTTGCCGTAAATATCTCATCTTATACAGGGTGTATCAGTTAACGCATGCCAAAAGAATAGGGGTGACAGATCTCCCCTAGACAAATAAAAAATCGTATGGCAGGAGTGGTTTTCGAGGTACAAGGTGATTCATAAATTCGGGATGCACCTTACTATTTTACTTTTAATTTGTGATCTACATAATTAACATAGCGACATCAGACTCAAGCCAAGCAACTACTATCTTAAAATGCCACCAATGTTTTTCTACTTCTACCTTCAAGAACTGCAGGTGCAGTCACTTGCGAAAGTGTTTGTGTTTCTCCCACTTTTTTTCCGAAATTCATGTAATTAAGGGGTTGACTCTTGACTCCAACTTTCTTATTTGGTAACAGAAAATTAAGATTTTTTGTGAATATATTCATTCGACATTTTACTATAAAAATACATTTCATGTGTTGAAAAAAATAAATTATGAGCCTAGGAGCACGTTGAACTTGAGGTGTCCGAAGCGCAGATGCACACGGTGACCACGAATGCCGCCTTCTGGGGAGTTAAAAACATAAAATTCAAATGTTTATTAATTGTTACTTTGTTGGCCATAACTGGGATCACAGAAATGTTAAAATATCATACATTAGAAAAGTTATTTAGTTACAATAAATAAAGTGCGATTTTCGGGGTTTTTTTAAAAAAAAAAAAGATAAAGTACATATCAACATATGTATTTGTCCAGGCTCTAGCGGCAATTGAACTAAAGGTGCTGTGTAAGTTTCAATTGAATCAGTTCAGTAGAACTCGAGATGTCGTGGTCACCGATTCCAGAAACCATTTTCCATTCATTACACTGAAGCAAATCTACATGCTCGTCGTAACTTTCTTAATTGTACGAAACCCTTTTACAGGAATATTATTGAGGATTTTCGGAATGCAAAACTGCAAGAAAAAGGAAATCAATGTCTCGATACCATCACTAAAGAACACCACACTAATCAACCCTCTTTTTATTTTTATTGATTTGCACATCTTGTTGCCTTTCCATTGAGGTACAACACGTCGAGGTAAAAAAAGGACACACTAATTTATATGCATATTTTTGTGGAATATTAAAAAATCTAAATTTTAATTTATTTTCTTCAAATAAACGTTTGTAACGTGCTACCATTAACTGCAATAAGTTTTGAATTACACAGAAGGCATTTGGAAGTTAAAGTTTTTGTAAAATGTAAGAAAATCAATAAGAAGGGTAATTCAATAAAAATAAAAAAGAGGTTTATTAATTACATGAATTTGGAAGAAAAATTGGGAAAAACGTAAAATTTAGGAAATCTTAGAGCGTTTTCTTAATTTCGTACTTTCGACTGTACTTGCAGTAGTAAAGATAGATCAACATGGGTGGCATATTTGAAAGGCACATTAAGATAGTAGTTGTTTCGCGTAAGTTTAATGTCGCTGCTTTAATTAGATCAAAATATAAAAATCAAATGGTAATATGCATCCCAAATTTATGAATCACCCTGTAAATCGAACACGGTTGGGATTAGTGAAATTAATTTAGTATAAAACAGTAAATGTATTTTATCTGTACACAGAATTTCAACTTTCTGATTTCGAATCTACCATCAAAAGTTTGGAATCCAAGATGGAGGACCCATCTATGGCGATCATCTATTCTGCCCTACAACTGTACATGGATTAGAGATTTTCATTGTTACAGATTACGAATTTGTCTTCAAATTTTAAGATTAACAATTCAAGACGGCGCCGGCACGGCGATTAGATTCAAAGGTATTGTGATCGATTTAAATTTTTGTTTTTAAGAACGGATACGCCCGGGTTATGAATCTGCTAGTATTCAATAAAATCGATGAATTCAACTTAAAAACGTAACAGTGTTTTCGATAGCGGCACAATGAATTCCGTAGATTCATTAAACCGGGGCTTTGTACAGGAATCTGGCTCGTTACATCTATATATACATACATGTATGTATAGGTTCGCTAAATATGAGTTCGTTGAAATCGATGTGGTTTAACATATGTCTTATGGGGTGACTGGATTGTCAAGAGTTTGAATTTGTTTCGTATTTAGTTGATGATTCGTTATACATAATTTTGGTCAATATATGTAGACAAAGTACAAGTTTTCTAAATTATCACACATTTGTGGAAATGGCATTAAAGAATCGATTGCCATGTATTCTGACTAAACGGTTTAAGCTCACTCACTGTTGGAGTTTATCGTCCACAACTTGCAACCTTTGGTGTCATTAAAATCCGGACATTTTCATTCTGGTTAATGACAGGTTTAGTCTGATTTCATTAGATTAACTAATATATTTATTTAGCCCTGTTAGTATGTTTGGGTCACATCTTGCAATCAAAATTTCGATCAGTTCTAATTAAGCTGGAGCTTTTACATTTTGAACACGCATATAAATTATGTGACAATGCATTAAAGTATCGTTCTAAATCCAGTATACCCGAGGGAGGGGTTTGCATAAAAACTGACGAATATTTATGTTCTCAAATACATTTTGCTAGTGCCGCGCCGATCCTTAGACATTCTAGTACATGATACTAGCACGAACTAGACGAGCGCGAATTCTTAGGGCTTTTTAATCGACTTTAGATAAAGGTAGAGGTTCTCAATTCGATTGTATTTTTTGTGTGTGTATGTTACGCGATGTCTTCGACGATTGTAAACCGAATGTAATGATTCTTCTTTTATTGAATAGGATATATCCCGAGGATGGTTCCATTTAAATTTTAAGAAAATATTTCTAGGGGTGGAAAATTAGGGGTCAATCCCGTTTATTGAATTTCATCCACATCCCGTTTACCGATTTTAGTAAAACTTGGCACACAGGCGTAGTTCCAATGAAAATAAAATATTCTATAATGGTGCCTTAGAGCTGATCTGATGATGGAAATAGTAGGCAAGCGAGGGGAACTCCTCAACGTTGTTCAGCAGCTACTTCGTGTTTGGGCTCATATGATTCGTTTTGACAAGGACCTCCATCTGGGTTTTGCCTGTTATCGAGGAGGTCACGTCACGGTCACGAACACAGAGGAAGTGTTTCGGGAGCAGTAAGAAAGATTGTATGCATTTGTATGGAGCCGTCATTTGTTTCCGCTACTGCTCCGCTTCCGCTGAATATTGCTGTCCCGAAATTGCTCGCATCCTCCTATACTGTTTTTTCAGTGTAATATAAAAATCTAGTTGTTGGACAGCTTATGCAATCTCGTCATTTCGGTGAGAATTTTCTCATTATGTGCGAAAGTAAAGTTCTACAACAGTTTTAATTTTCGCATATGACGGGTCTGCGCTAAATTGTCCGACCCCGTTAGAAAATAATTGTTTTTGGAGTAGGTGTCAAACCGTATGATACGCCTCTGAGCTGTGGTGGTAGAATGACTGTGAAGGATACCTACCCGATCGGGTTGCCCACTTCACCACGTTCGTGCCTCGTCTCGCGCAAGCTATGTTACATGACACATCACTGCGCGGAGCTGTATTGTACGGTTTGACACTGACTCCTTAAACAATTATTTTCAACTTTTTAGTGCTTTAGTTTATATTTTTGAAGTCGGTTTCTATTTCTTATTTCATGAACGATTTTATTTCCAAAGATATATGAGGAACGTATTTTCGCACATTTACATATACAAAACATATAATTTTGTTCTTTCATTTTCATTTAATTCATTGTGAAAGTCATTCTACACATGGAAGAAGAAATGTGCAACTTCTAAATAAAAATAAAATAAATTGAAATAAAAGAGCAAAGTATAAGTAAGGTAAAGTAAACTAAATTATAGGAGATGTGACTTCACGCATTGTCTGGATAAATTAAGATCTAAGTAATCAAATCTATCATTGTACATGGATTAAATCGGCTCATTGAAACCATCAGGAAAACGGACTTTCCGGCCGGAACGGTTTTTTATTCCGTTTTGTTTTGTTGGATTCCGGACACGAAGCTGCGATGCGACATTTATAGGGGATGGGAAGACCTCCGGCTTAAGTCGATCCTTAGAGATTTTCACGGGTCGACCATTTACGTTGATCTTGCAGTATTCATCATGCAGTTTTAGGACACGTTAGGACCCGTCATATGGCTGGGTTATTGGTGAAGTTACGGCGTCTTTTCTGGAATCCAACAACAACAATCATTTCTCTTTAGAACGGGAATAGTCTTGTGGTAAGCTTGTTAGACCGCCGCGCCGATCCAAAAGTCCTAGGTTCGAATCTCGTTCGCAGCCTACGCATCCACGCCCAGAGTGCGCTTTTCCTAATATAGGACAGATAGAGGCCCCATTAATTAGAAGGAGCAAGTTGTTCGTATACATGTACGTGCGGCACTGTATGCTACAACTGTTTAGTAGAAAAATAGTAAACAAAAAACAAATCTTCAAGAGGTTTCAAGCAATCGAGCACTCCCGAACAAGCGAATATCATAAAATCTAACAACCGGTCGTCAACTGATCACATTTATAAATGACAATTGCCTTTGTGAATATGAAAGTACGCACGTGTGATTGCTTCCAGTACATTAATTTCATCGAAAGAAAGAAAACTGCTATTTCGTGGTGAAAGCCTTCAGCGAGACCACAATAAAGCTCCATCAATAACCGACTTCTTGAGGGCAGATAATTCACACTAAACAAAGCTTACACCACCCACCTGCCGCCCAAAAAGGCTTTGTACATATTTCACACAAATATACTTCGTGCTGTGACCACTACCACCCACACGTGACATGTTTACACCCCGACGATATATTCAGCGTCAATTGTTTCTGTCCTTCCCCCAACAGTTCATGCTTTCTTAAAAAAAAGAAAAAAAAAGAAAAAGAAACAGGTAGCGTTATTAGTCTTCTTGAACTTTAACCTTCGTCTTATATTTTTATTTTTAAAGTCTGTCTTTCTGTGGGAACCACCCACTCCCTTGTGGGGATCTATGATTGCTCTCCCACACCCCATGTCTACGGTTATGGGTGGCTGTTACATAGAGGAAATATTATTAATTGAAGTAATTGAATCAAATGAGCAGAACCTTTGCATGTGACCTTTGCGCCTCACCGCAACTGTAGGCGTATTGCAAAGGAACGTGATTTTAAGCCTAATAACCTCATTAAGTTCAGGAAGCAATCTTAAATGAGACAACCTTGTTATTCGAAGAAGTCACTTTGTTTGAAAACATATCAATGTTAATTTCTTTACATACTCGTACATACATAACATATGTATGTCCCCTGTGTACAAATTCTGTTTTTTAAACTATTTAAAGAAAAGACTGCTTTGCAATGTGGTTTGCTTGTATCCGTGTTTTTTATTATTTTCCTAAATTAATTTAATTATAGGCTTATCAATAAGGGTTACCTAAATTTTTATTGAAATAACACTCAAGGGAATTCGGGAATGTTTATTGAATATATGAAAATAGGAAACATCTGAATTATGTATCAAACACAACATCGGCCAAACGGCTGCAGCTGCTCTTTTGGCAGGCCTTAATACGGGTAATGAAATTCACCATGACATTTATGTTGGACGTTCGTGAATAGCACGTTGGATTTCGATTTTGAATTTTAAATTCTCTGCGGATTGCCAGCATGAACCTTTCTTTTCACGTATCCCCCGTATCTAGCGACGTACACTGGGGCAGAATACCCTTTCTGGCATCAATTGAGATTACTGTTCGAAATGTGAAGAGTCAGAACATTAGGGTTTTTGCCGGCTGCTGATTTCGAATTTATTACCAAAAATCAAAAATTCAAGATGGCGGATGAAGGCAGTTAAATTTTGTGAATTACTACAAAAACCAGTACATAGGGGATTTTGGGGCTGCTGATTTCGAAGAGAATGACCAAGTAACACCCCCAAATTCCCAAACTCACGTTTAAGGAAAAAAATATTGTTTTTTTATTTGTTGCAGTCTGAGGGTGGTTTTATCACCTCCACCCTGACCCTTAGGGTTTGTAAATATTGCCAAACCCTTCAGACTACAACCCCGTACTATAATCCACACTAATATTATGCGAATCTTCGTAAGAATCAAAGTACTCCTCAGCGTGCGCGTGGCCCGTCGATAAAAACAATTGGTAGTCAGAAGGGGCCAAGTCTGATGAATAAGTGGCATGGGGTAGCACCTTTCAGTTGAGTCTCTCCAAGTAGTTTCGGACCATTGGTGACGTGTGCGATGGTGCGTTGTCGTGGAGGAAAACCAGCTTTTAATGTCTTTGCTGATAATAATGAGCACGGTGCAATTTAATCAGTTTTGTTGATGGTAGCGTTGGGCATTGACAGTTTCACCAGGTTTTAACAGCTCACAGTAGACAATACTCTGCTGATCGCACCAAACGTGCAGTATCGTCTTCCGACCGAAGCGATTTGGTTTTGGGGAAGATGTTGATGGTTGGCAGGGATCAACCGACGATTTCTTGCGTTCAGTATTCTCGAATTATATCCACTTTTCATCGCCAGTCACAATCCGATGCAGGAACAAAATCTAGACATGATTACCAAAGGAAAAATGTATGCTGTTGTATGAAATTGCTGATTACGTGCACTGATTAATGTTGACAGATGTCTAACTCATGGCCTATCCATAGTAGCTTAATGTGCTCACTAACGCCATCTATAAGCAAACAGCGGATTTAAGCTTATATATCTGTATACTAAAATTATAACAGTACAATAGAGTTAGCGGAATACACCAGTGTCAAATAAGAAGTGAATTTGGAACATAACATTATCATTAAGGCTTTCCAGTTGCCTTAATTAATTATTAATGATTTAAACACCAAAACTTTTTGATAAACCCTTTTGAGAAATATGTAGCAGATATGATTACGAACAAGAGTTTATGAACGTTTACTAACACTAAAAAAAATATTTCTGGTTAAACCAACAATTTCAGCCTGTAAATTTCTTTGGTAAGGTTTACTCGTATCTGTTTGAATTGATTGAAATTTTCCATTGAATTGACCGAAAAATTGTTAAAATATTTAGAATATGTGACAATTGCACTAAAATTCATTTCTTGATTTTTAATCGGGTTTTAATTACTAAAGTGCCACATCCCTTTCAATAGACAAATGTTATTTTTTGATGTTGGGATCGCAATATGAAACGACTGCATTTCTGTCAAATCTACTGTATGTTATGTGTAGCTGTTCTTAATTGAACTCATATTAATCGACTCACTGAGAGAAAAACTGCATTTGTAGATTAATCGTCAGAACCGTGGACTACTGTTTCAAAGGTCCTGGGTTCAAATCCCACATGAATGAAATTGATTTACTTTCTAAAAGATCAGATTATAACATATGTATCTGCTACTATTCATGATATTGGCGCATTGATAGCGGTTCCAAACTAGAAATTCAGCTTAGCGGGTTCGAATACCATTGGAAAGTACAGAACAACCTGAAGACAAGACATAAATACATAAGTATTATATGTTTCTATGTACATTTCTTTGTATACAAAAATGTTATTTCCATTGAATTTGGAAAGGTTTTTTTAGTTGGTTAATTACTACCTTGCAAGTTGATATGAAAAGAGGTCCCTGGCGTTTTATCATTTCCCTAATAAGTAGAAATAGCATTTTTCATATTTTTCAACTAAACTTTTCAAGTGACACTGGCTGGGAACTTTGGTAGGTGATAATCATAAGGAAAAATAGTCAAGTGAAATATGGAATTAGTTGTTCGAGCAGGAAATTATTTACAGTGTAACGTTGTCCGCTTTAGGCCTTTAGACTTCTTGAAAATGGTTTAACATATTCAAAGGTATTTTCCCCCAATGTGCACCTTTTCAGAAATCGCACACCCGTAATGGTGAAAATGTAGATAACGATCTTCAGTGAAAGCATTAAACACTACTCGATGTGACTCCATGCATGCTTGCCTTCTGGATAAGATGAGTTTGAACTCTGTTCTGATTGATTTCCCCCTCCTTTAAGGAGGAAAGCTTCCCTGCTTAAAGCAGCCATTAAAGGTATGCACAACACTGGTGCTGGCCTAATTCTTCTAAGGGAACCCGTGGAGCCTAACCACATTAAATTTGAGAAAGCTCCAGGGCGGAAGCACCGCGACGTGAAGCAGCACCAGTTCATCCCCCCGTCTCTTTAGGGGGAGCCTTAAATGAATTAAATCTGCCAAAGGATCAGGCGGTCCATTATGAAATTCAGCTAAGCGGATGTTTCACCAGCATAGAGTCACATAGTCGGACTTCCGCACTCCGAACGGTATGTACACGGTGTGGCCCCATACTCATATAATGCGCCTATAGCGTATTTTGCATATCAGGGAGTTGCAAAGAGGTTAGTATCCCACCGATGGGGCTGTGTGGAGCGTTGGGGTCAAACTGGAGTTTAGGAGAGTATAAGTGCTCCAGAACTAATAATTTGCATCCGTATTCGGAGTGGCGGGGAAATGTGCATAGAGCTTTGCGGTGGATTAGGGAAGGAACACAAAAAAAGAGGCGACTAACACACTTTGGATTAAGGGAGCACCTGGGGAAGCTGAATCGGAAAATGGTAAAGCTCCAATTCTGTCCTAGTGGGAAGCTCCATTTTGACAACCTGGTGCCGCGCCGTCGCACCGAACCCCAAATACAAGCAACGTACAGCGGTATCGGGGCGACCGACGACAACGGGGCGATGATGGTGAAATGGGGGTGATGTTATACTGGCTATAACCTATGATGACGTGGATAGGAACGAAAAAACATGAGAACCGAACGGCAGAGCTCTGACAAAAACAATGTGGACCTACAGCACATATGGACGCATCGAGCAGGGCCTCCCACTGTCGATGTGTGGGTCGCTGATGTTTACCCTGCTGCCAGATTTCAATCTGGTTTCAATAAAAACATGACCAAAACATTAGAGGGGCGTCGAAAGACGGATCGGGCTTGTTTTTGTTGTAACTCGGAAGTTAAAGTGGACGCGATGTGGTCTAATTGGACGAACCGAGTTATGCCACTGCACGTGGGAATGCCTTTGAATCGAACAGATACCCATTGATAGCAAATTGCAGCGCTTGCAAATTTTATCGAGGACATTATTGGAAAGTTCACATGCCTTTATCTACGAGAAGCGAGGGCTACTTTAAACACACTTTGCTTTCTGAATATGTTATATTTCATAAGTTACTGCTTTAACTAATTTTTGTGTGAATATTTGGTATAGAATATGTTCCCCCTTTCTACGACTCTTGAATAATACTACTGTGCTCCATAATTGTTTTGCACACAGAGTAGTCACCTTTTGGGATGAAATGCATTTGCTCGCTTATCCTTTGGTATTTGGTATTTGGCTAGAAACCACAAAATGTTGACCACAGCTATTTTTCTCTGCTGGGTGGCGGCAGCTTTTAGCTCTTGCTGGCATGACCTCAATTCTTGCTCTGTCAGTTTTATTCTAAACGAAAATTCCATGAACTCAGATAAACTCTTTTGTGCTCCGCACAATTTTTGTCGACACCTTGTAGGGACTTATGCTGCTACACACAGTATAAAATAAGACGCTAAAACAACTGTTATTTCCTTATTTATGGGAATTTATTATTTAATTTCTCACTCCATTAAACATTTCTGTATCCTACACCAATTTTGGTGATAATGTAAAAACTATGTTATGCAATGACACTGCTGATAAATCTTTTTAATATGCAAAGCAATTTTATGTGAAGCACGCCCCATTAGAGTTAGTGACGACTTTCTCCAATCTAGGTAGTAGACGGATTTTTGAAGGAAATTTCGGCTTTTTCGACTTTAAGCCGTTCTCCAGAACGCAACGGACCGATTACATACTATGTGAGGAGGTGGAATCAAGAAATAAGGTTAAGGGTCAAAACTTCGATTTGGAAATTTTGGGAGATCTTGGCTATTGTGAGGTCTGCACCTACCTATGTACTTCCTGGAATCAAGGTTCGTCTCCATCGTAGTTGTTTTCCTCCTCGTTTTTATCATCTCATTCGATTACGTTGTCTGCAAAATACTCTTCAGCTGCAACGAGGAAAAAAGAAGACAAAAATTCGCTCACGTTTTTTCCCTTTACCTCATTTCTTGATTTAACCTCCTCACATATTATTATTATTATTATTTATTCGAATTATGAAGTACTAGCTTACCTAGACCCGGCATTACCAGGGATAGGTAATAATACCATAAATTTGCTCCACTTAATTATTATTACATTTCATGTTACATGCCATGTAACGTGTCACGTCACGTGTCATATCACATTTTACAAAACATGTAACGTGACCATACTGTGGAGTATTCTCGAAAATGAGAACATACATCTTATATTATAATTCATTTTTCAGTTTTTCTCCCATTTCCAGGCTTTCTAGTCTTAAATATAAAAGTTAGGTATATCGGGTCCCCGATTTCTTTTTAGATCTACTGATGACTAATATTTTTGTAGTACATTATTTTCATAATAAATAGCTCTTCTTCTTCCGACTTGTTTTACAAATATTGATATTTCTAACTGAAAAACTTATTTTTATCAAATTAAGATAGCCTATGTTACTCAGGGATAGTGTAGCTTTCCAATAATGAAATAATTTTTAGAATCGGTTCAGGATTTCCAAAGATTACACTTTACAAACAAACAAACAATCAATAAAACAAAAGAGCAAACAAATTTTACCTGTTTATAATATTGGTGTAGACAAACAAGATTGCAATTTTTTTACAACTGCACATACACAACATATAAAATTCAGGCAATAAAGGCTTCAATAAGGATTCATAATATTGATAAACACAAAGATTAAAATTAGAAAAAAAGGATGATTTAAAGAATTTTGGCGAGTCAGCGATTGAAGCAATGACGCAAATATTGGCGCAGCCCTATCTTACGCAGAAGAGTTTTTTTCCGATCGCAGCATGACAAATGGCTCATCAGCCACAATCCTAAGAGACATAATCAGCTAGTGCAACTTAGTCGGCTTTTAACTAAGATTATTTGTTAGCGACCTAAGAAGAATACGGTTCAGGTCATCATTAAGTCTATAGGAACAGTTCTCAACTAAATCCAAAGGTATATTGACAGTTAGAGCTGAACATCATCAGCACACATATGTGTATGGAAGTCATTCACCACATTAGGTAGATAATTGATGTACATACTAAAAAGCAGGGGACCCAGTATGGAACCTTATGGAACCCAAGACTTGATACATGAAAACGAACAAAAACAGTTTGTTTCAAACTTTTCGTTTGTTCCGTTGTCGGGTTTCTTGTTTTTTATAATAATTTTTATTTATTTGCAACGCTTCTAGTGTTCTTGAATGTATGCTCTAGATGTTGTCCTCTATTATCTATTTTGGATTCACTTTTAAAAATGTTAAGGCTCCCTCCGTTTCATATATTCGTTTCCTCCAATTTTGTTTCATTACGCTGAGGCATTCACTACAAAGTAAAATTGCTGACAAACCGCATTATTTGATAAGCAGATGACGCTTTAAAGTGTTACCAACTTCATATGTGTATATGATAAAGAAATTCATTGTTTTCTTCATGTTATCCCAACATGATGAAATAATGGAATATAGGCGTGAACTAGATTTGCTTTTAAAGATGAATTATTTTTCATACTCCTGCCTTGTTTTTCGTTGATATAACTGTATGAAATGTTTCCACACAAGCAATGTATAGCAGCGTTAACCTTTCAAGCTCATCGGTTCACAACAATGTATCTCGCCGTTTAAGGTAAGAATTACATCAACTATCGACCATAGGTATAGAATGCGTTGTGCCTTATAGAAAGGCCGCATAACTATTTGATGAGCTCGGGGCGGTCCTTTGTCATTCGTTGAGCACAGAATACCTTGTGCGGCCAGGATCTGGGTCAGAATTCAATTTACACCCTGTATTAAAAGTAAATCAAGCAATAGGATGACACGAACACATTGCAGTCCTTAATCACCTCCAACATGCACCGGATTACATGTCCAGGGAATTTATGTTGGGGTGTCCCCGCTACGCTAGTCGGCTAGTTGGAGCGGAGCACCCATTTCCCTCAGCCCCTGCTTAATAACGCATTGTGAATCGGTGTGTAGGTGACATAACTTATAGAAAAGCCTCGATCTGCTCTAAATAAGTCCTCTATACCTGGAGAGCAACAACTTTCTGGGTAGGTGCAATTAATGAGCATTTCACGTTCGGTACCCTTGAACTGCTCCAAATTTGTACCATTCAGGGTAAGGCGATACGGCCGGCTGCTCCAGCGGTTACAGTAATTCATTTAACGAAATTCCTCAAGACAATGCCCTCTCAGTTCGAGGGGTGTGAAGCGGACATGACCTTTTTGTGAAGAAGTATTTTTACAATTATACCTACGCGTATGTATGTGTTAAGGAGCCAGTCAGTGGTGCCGGTGTGGTCTGACTTGTGGCAAATCATAAACTACCTTTAATTAGATTTTTTTTTCTTTTCACATTGAGGAAAAAGTTTCCCACTACCACATGTTACGCGGAATCACTGGCTCTAAGGAGCCCGAGGGGACTGCAAATGAATGTGCAGGACAAAATGCAGAACATCCTCGAATGTCGCCTTAAGCTGTAATTAAATTTATAACTAGCCGGAGTCCGAACAAGGGATTAAATTGAGGGTACTGGGGAAAACTGATTAGTAGCACGACTTGCTGGCAGCATATGTATATATTCACATAGTACTACCGGGGAAAATTGTGGCGCAATTCCGCATTGTTGCGATTGCTCTTACACTGCCGCAGCTGCAATTTATTTAAATAATAGCGTGAGGTTGTCATTTCATATCAGGCACGTGACTGGCGGCATTTTTCCTATCATATTTTATATAGCCGCATTCGTGATGACTGGATGTTTACAAATAATTTTAAAGCAGAGCACCGGTTACAGCACGTAAACTCTTTACGCCGCATTCATAAATCCCTGACGTAACCCTTATATTTTTTTTTCTTAAAAACTCAGCCAGAAATTTTCAGAATGCGACAGAGCTGCGCCTAACGAGATGGTTTCACTCAGAATAATTGTAGTGTCATAAACATTTAAACTTTCTGCATTTTTTTGTCACCATATTATTAATGTTTTGTGAAATTACCCTTGCAGTGGGCATCGTGGTAAAGCTGGTGCAGACTGATTGTGACGCACCTCTCTGCAAATTATTTAATAGGTCAATAACTCAAGGAAATTTTCGTCCTTTACTAAAGAGATGTTTTATTAATTATTATACCCACGTTTAAACCAGTGGGCTGGCTTTCAATTAAAGGTCCATATCGGATGTCCCAAAAATTAGGTTATATCCTGGTTATTGGAAGCGGTCACAAATATCAAAAAATCGTTCAAAGATGTGTTCGATTATTTGAAGGGAGAAACATTTTTATAGAGGTTCTAATTCTGAGATGTTCTAGGACCTTTACCGCGGACGGAATGAATCTGGAGTCAAAGCTCTTCTTCAAACTTTGCCCCCAATGAAGGGAGGTCGCAAATTGTCGAATCGGGAGACAAAGTTCGTCCTCAAACTTTTGAAGGGAAGTCGAAAATTGTTTTTAAATAATTCACGTTACACGTTCACGTTTTTTTTCAGTTTTTATGGCGATCGTTTTGGTGGTGACGTTAGGGGGACAGTAATTGTTAAATGTTTTTGTAAAAAGTGTTTACACAAAATGTAAAAAACAAAAATAATCATAGGTACACATATATGCTTTCATTTGCCACCCCACACCATTTCCTAGTTTACCCCCTGAAATTAACCCCTAGAATTAAAATTCAATTTTTTATACTTCACGTCTATAAGAGGACCATCTATCTATGTTATGTGCTAAATTGCAAATTTTTACATCGAGCTTTGTCTTGTTATGCCAGTTCATGACGTCACACCAAGTAAAGCTCAGTTCAAATTCATGTCTATGTCAGTGAGCTGAGCTATATGTAGTATGATGAGCGAGTCAAGGTTTGGGTTGACTTCGTCAGGTAGATTTGCCTGAAGTTGGCAAAATACTTAAATTAATTAAAGGGAACACTTTTAAGGGGTTACATAGGTCTTGAAGGAAAGAAAAAACAACTTTTTCAAAAAATTGTGTTTTAAAAACCAAAACTCTATTTTATTTGAAATTTACACATAGAAAACTTTAGCATCTCAAGAAGTTGTAAAAAAATTTCCATCTAAAAATATTGAAAATTCTCCGATTTTCCTGCAGATTTCCTCGTCCAGCCTTTTTTTTGCGGTAGGCAAGATTTCTCGAGAACGAATCGAGAGATTTTGCTGAAACTTTGCACAGTTTCTCTTTATACTATTGTTTCGTGATTGACCGAAGGAATTGAAAAAAAAATAAAATTTAAAGTTTAGAAATAAGTTTGAATATATTTTCCTCACAAATTTTTTAGCATTTTTCCGATTCTCATCGTTTTTAAAACATTTTTTTCGTATAAAACAAGAACGAGTCAACCGATTAAAAATCCCTTCAGTTAATCACGAAATAATACTATAAAGAGTAACTGTGCAAAGTTTCAGCAAAATCGGTCGATTCGTTCTCGAGAAATCTAGCCTACCGCAACAAAAGGTTGGACTAGGAAAACTGCAGGAAAATCGGACAATTTTCAATATTTTTAGCTGTAAATTTTTTACAACTTCTAGAAATGCTGCACTTTTCTATGTGTACATTTCAAATAAAACAGAGTTTAGGTTTTTAAAATACAATTTTTTGAAAAAGTTGTTTCTTTTTTTCCTTCAAGACCTATGTAACCCCTTAACACCCAAGTTGCTTGGCAAAGTTAATATAAATTACAAGCTAAACAAACTAATTGGAATAAGTTTATGTCTTTGCTTTATATGTATATTATAATAGCTTAGCTTGTTTGCTAACGACATTAACTGTCATAACGCGACAAGGACGAGGATGAAGATTTTGGTTCGGACAGGCCCTTATAGTTTTTGAAGGGTCCCAAATTCAAACCAATTTCTGCTTAACGCAAATTGTAAACGTGTACAGACTGGAAACCAGGCGTCCCAAGTTCGAATCAAAATATATATGACTGAAAATAAACAATTTTTCATTGTTTCAAATTGAAATCATTTTGGTGACAAATGATATGTCTGTGTTTTTATTTAAATTAAAAATGAATCTATTTCATTTTTTTCTCAGTGTACCCGTTGATGAATAGCATCAAATAAAAGTAATCTCCATATAATAATGGAATTCTCCCGAGAACGTTCAAATTTTGAAGCCAGACTTATAAACTGAAACCTCGATAACCCACTCGTGCGTACCAAGCTTCCCAAGATTGCTCAAAATCCTCATATCAAATATTTGAAATAAACTGACAAGGTATAGGTTATCTACATAGACCAACAAAAATATGCGTAGCCTCCGACTGTCAATTAGGTATATGTACTTTGTCAGCTTATTACAAATATTGACCAGTTAGATCAATTTTAATAGTACTGAGTGATTAATAGATTTCATTATGAATGTGTCTTGTTTACACCTTTTTAGTTCATTTTTACAGTCAATCGGGTGTTTTGGTTTTTTGAAATAGACTTTTTTATTATTAGATATTCTTTGCCGCGGGGTTCCAGAGGTAATAGTCCGGCGTACCCTCAACTGTTAAAGTGGTATATTTTCGCTAAAATCAAGAGATTGTTCATTTTATTGTTGTTGCTGGAAAACAAGAGAATTTTTCTTCATTTTACTGATAAATTCAATTTTTCTTATTTGTTTTTAGTTGTTAATAAACATTAGGCAAAACGATGGACTTCATTTAAGAACTTTCTTGTTTTAAAATTAATTTTCATGATTCTATTGCTGTTATGGATCTTCAAATTAAAGAAGGGAAAATTGCTTATTTGAAGAAATATGTTATCGAATTTTCGTGCAAGTAAGATACTGCTATGCTTGTTGTTGGAAAATTATTTCTCTCAGTGCAGATCGGGACAAAAAGACAATTTGATTTAACTAATTGAAGCCACCAAAAAAAATAAAATCGACAACGTGTCTTTACTAATCCTTCTCAGAAAAGATTGCTTGTACAGTTCGTTTATTGTTACTTTACTATTTCATTCGCCTGTCATTCAAAAAGTACATATCAAAAATATGAAATCGATTTCTTCAAAGGATATTATTTTAATCAAGAAATGGCTTAATTTGTAGGTCTCTAAACAAAGAAATAGCATTAGTTTTGCTTGCTTTGTCTTCCGTACTCACTAAGGACATCCTTCGTCCTATGAATCACATTTGGGTATTTACCAGAATTTTGTGACTGGCCAACCGAGTCAAGTGAGCAGACACCTCAAACTACATTTCCGTTGAATATATCTAAAAATAGTCCGACAGACGTCAAGGGAGCCGGAACGCAAAGTGGGACCCATCCTTAGCTCTCCTGCTTGCAAATTTCATACATATAATGTCAAAGTGCGTATACAAATCTCCTCGGAAGATGCGACAAAAAAAGAAATCAGCTGGAAAAAAGAAGGTTATGATTCAAAGGCTCCAAGTGAATGCCGGGGAAGTAGCGCTGCCGATTAACTCATCTCATCGCCAGGATAGTGCGATTCATTTCTTTCTATATTTTTTTTGTTGTTGTTGAAATATCTGGAAATAGTCAGCCTCCTCCGCGTATCTGCCGAAGGACGAATCGCGAATTTATAAATAACTCGGCGGACGGAGAAGTCTCTTACATATTATCCGGAGAGCGAGCGTCTCAGTATCACTACCACGTTCGCCAAATAACAGGATGTTGTCTTCGTCCGTCCTTCGTTTGAATCCCACCAGGAGGATGAGCGAAGGGGGCAAAAGCGCGGCGGCGGCGGCGGCATCTGGGGCCAAGAATTTTCTTCAATGGAGACTGATTGTCTGCGGCACCCAAACCATTCGCCCAGGGTGTTTCTGGGTGCTTTGGGGCCACTCCTTATTTGTTTTCCACTCCAAACGTTTGGTTCAACGTCACTAACCATTCAATTTAGCCTACATTATTAATGTGTTCCTTGTGCAGAGGCCGCAGTGTGCCCCTTTCGTCCTAATTTATCGCATATCTGAGCGGGCGGGGGTGCTGATTGGATGCGTGTCCTCAAATTGTGGATCAGCTCTTTCTTTGCTAACAAGTGCGGAGAGTGGAATTTTCCGTCTTATCTTTCATCGAAGAGGCTCTTCGAGGTCCCTCCGGGAGTGGAAAGGCGTCTCAAAAAGCATCGGAACATCTTAGTAACCACGTCGGCGACTATAGGAGGACATGGAGTAAGCGGATAATTCCAGCATAGGGAAAAAAATATCGTCGCAGTCCCTGAGACTTTCCCTCAAGGATGCGGCTGGAAATCGGGCTGTATAGTTTCTTACTTCCCTGGGCGATATTCAAAGCTTCATCCACAGTGGCTGTATAAGCTTTCAAACGGATTTGATTTATTGCTGCAGGCCCAGGCTCTTTGTGGACTTAATGACGCAGAAAATTTCCGCTGACTTTTTCGTTACTAGCAAGCTTTTGTGGGGAGTAATCCCCCCGATGGGGCCGGGATTCCTGTAACCAAATGCATCCCCGACTTCCTGTATATCCTGCAGGGGCGAAACAGCAGGCAGTTAAAAGTTAATCAATTAGCGGGGGTTTTTTTGCGGCGACTTGGGATGCCCTAGGGCCGGAGATGTTCAGTGCCCACACATACTGGTCAAGAGTACCATAGCAATGCCACAATGTCTTTTTTGTGTCATACATGTGCCCAGTCCAATATGTGAGTCATCCAGAGTGTCCTACTTCTCTTGGTTACTGTCCAATTGGAGCACGTAGGGCAATGCGTATTCAGACTAAAAGTTCTCATTCTTTTTTCAGCGATTCCTAACCATTTTCCACACAGCTAAAAATGCTAATATTTATTTTTAATTTTCGTTTTAGGTTGGCAGCGGCTCAGGAAGCGGCGCTAGCAGGACAGCAACAGGGCTCCACAGGCGGGGGGCGCTTGGGTCAAAAGGGAGCCCATCGCTTAGCTGATAGAATGGGTGGCCCGAGTAGTCAAGGCCAATCACCACCCGGTGGTGGGCCTACATCACTTTTTATCCTCACCGAGGATAACCCAATTAGGAAGTATACAAGATTTATAATCGAATGGCCGCCCTTCGAGTACGCTGTGTTATTGACAATCATTGCTAACTGTGTAGTGTTGGCATTAGAAGAACATTTGCCTGAAGGTGACAAAACAGTATTGGCTCAGAAACTGGTAAGTGGTTTAACATTTAAAGGTTGTAGCGCAGCTCACGCTATAAACGCCTGTTAAAAGGAGAGCAACCGGTCAGCTTGAGATAACTCGTTCCAACCAAATATTTTTTCTGAAATTTGTTAAAATATACAAAAATGGTATGTCTAAGGTACGACACACTTTTTTAGCCGCTGTTACTAAATTATTATTTTTTATTTCGAAACTAATAGCAATATACTCTAGGAGGCCAACTTCATACTAGAAGACTTTAACTTTGTTGTGATAAGTGAAGCATTGGAATAAGAATCATTATTTATTTATTTATTTATTAGACTACAGAGTAGGTGCACTCTAATAGACAATTCAGTATACCAATATAAATACATACGAAGATCTAACAATTCAAATACACTCTTAGCTTCCTGTACTGACTTAAAAGCAGCTCTGTCCATCGGCAATCGACTCATGTACTCTATAGTTAATAAAAAGCAATGGTCTAGATACTAGCTTAAGGATCCCCAAACTTCTCCGGTATGTTGGTAGTAATCAGCTGATAGTTGTCAAAAGAATATTTTGGCAGTGGGTGTATAGAATTAACAAAGTTTAAGAATACACGGATATGGATGCGAAATGGGCGAGAAACTTAAGTACTCCCTTCTGAGCTACTTCAATTACCACTAAATCGTCTGAACTAGAAATGCGTAACGAATTTGGTTCTTGACTTTGTTCCTGAATGCTGTGCTCGACAAGGACAAGCATGCCGTATTCCCCTGTTTGTTCCGGAGCAGACGCGGAGTAAGACGGACTCGGGACTGTGTTGAGTTCTTCTAACGGGTACACTTTGACGCAGGTCCTATGTCATAATAAGTCAGTGATAAAATTCGGAGGGGGAGGGGGAAAGGAATTGTCCTGATCGCATCAATTTGTTTGACCCTGATACCATTGCATCATATACTTCGCCACAACAGTCAAAAGATATACTTGATCCAATTCATATGTACATAGTATTTAGATACCATTAACAAAATTAACAACGCCTTTCAATGACTGCATTTCCTTAGCATGATAACCATCACTTCAATATCCAATTTTATCTCCAAATGTACGTTCAAGCTTATTCGACTTGTTAAGAGCCCGATCAGCCAACCAAGTGTGATATTGGGCTTATTGATTCTAGACTACTTCGGATGGCTGTCGGTATTCAAAGCAATTCGATTTCTAGGGCTCTTCTGGACGATTTTTTTTTAAAGATATTGCACAATTTCATCCGAGCTGAACCAGGTGATTAAGATGTCAATTCAATTTCAGATTTAGTACCATGGCTATAGGACCAAGCCTTTTGAAATTTTAAATGTATGCTGAAAATTTCAGAGAGCAAGGGCACCAACATTTTAAAACAAAAGAATGTTGTTTGTTTGATGTTCTGAATCGGTTTTTTTCTGCCACCCTTGTTCTACTGTGGATAGCAGTCACAAAAGAACACAGCTAATGAATATCATAAAATCAAAGCACAGATCCTAGAACATATTTTCATGACAGTTGGTATGTGCGGATTTTTAGGGTATGGCTTTTTCCATTTTGAATTTTCCGGTAGTAAATTTTTTCAATCAATTAATTTTTCCATCACTGCATGCCTTGTACGAAATTTCTACACAAAAATTAAAATTTTCCATATCATAGAACAGAAATTACAGTACCTACAAAAAACTGAAGGACATTTTTCCACTGAAACTTTCGAACTGCGAAACGAGTAAATGCCGTCTGTACTGACTCAATACGTGTAGATTGATGTACAGCTCATGGATTCCAAATGATTGACGCGTACTCCATTTGAGAAAAAACCAAGGAAACATGAAGGATTTTAAGAGTAATAGGTGATTTTCCACACACTACTGAACAATTTGTAACAAATTTGATAGATGTTGCTTTAACAACATGGCCGCTATAAATTTCGGGCGTCCATATTGAAAGACTTTTTATTATCTAAAAACTGTTTGAATACTATACACGTGTAAACGTAATTTGGTGTTACAAATAAGTTTGAAATTAAATTTAACGTAAAAATTTAATGAGTAAATGTTCAAATCGGTCATTTTCCAAATGAAAAAAAATGGGGGTAGGTAGTAGCAACTATCGCAAGATATGAATCCGTTACACATTAAATTTGTTCATAACAATTAAATATGGAAGACTTCGGCTTCCAAGCGAATTCATTTTGATCCTACGAACGTACCCAAAAACATAAAATTCAGATAATTAGCTTTAAATTTTACTATTTTACCCCAGAGCATTCCTAGCCGGAGGACCAGTTTAACAGCAACTTGAATGCATAATATAATAACCAGACTTGATTTGTGCTTTCGAGCTGCAGCCTCACGAAAATGACATATTTACCTACAATTATTTAAACACAACTATGTTAGGGAATTCCAAGACCACCTCTCAATAAATTGCTGAATGGAATAGGCTCTAGTAACTATGGAATTAATATGTTGCACAAAGTCAAGCTTGCTGTCAAGACTCCCAAATCACAAATAGATTTAGTTCGTTGAATGGAACAATCCCAGAATGCAAATTAAAAAAATAATAATTAATAGAATGACATAGCCTCGCACTTGTCAACATTCAGTTTTAAATTATTATTCGCGCACCAAGTCTGAAAAACTATAATTTTGGCCAGAAAGACAATCACTTCTATCATGAAAGAATAGCTTCATATCGTCCACATAAATTAGAATTTTTCATTTCTCTAAAAGATATGTCATATTGCCAATTGACAGAATAAAGAGAAGTGATCCAAAATAGCTACCCTGAGGCACTCTTGAAAATCCACAAAATATGTAATATCATCTTATGAAACTTGAATTGCCAAATAATGTCACAATAACACTGACCTCCTGATCCAAATCAAATAATAGGCCATCGAAATCTTTGTCAAAATTTCACAATTAGCAATTAACATATTCCCGTGAAGATGTTGAAAACACACAACCTCTCTCAGTAGGTCACTCTGGCACGAATTGCATCAAATAGCGCGTTAGGAAAGCTATATATACCCGCATGTAACTCTGCCAGTTCTCTAACGGTCATACGTTCCGAGAAATCGACTTTTAGCCTCCAGTCAAAACAGTCATTTTAGTTTGTAATAATTCGCACACAGCTGAAATTTAGTACGGATCTTAAATACGTTATTACAAATACAAAGCAAAAGTTCCCACCGATCCGACTTGTGTTAAAAAATTTATTCAAGGTCAAAGGCCACAAATATCGGGTTTTCGCATATTTCTATTAAACGGTAAGTGTTATCGTAAAAATAGTTCATACAAAAGATGTAGATCATGCAATTGTCGACAAACATTGTTTTGTATAATTTATTCCTACGAATCACCATTACTGAGATATCGCGATTTCAATTTATCGATCGAACATACTAATATGCACTCAGCGGCGGAGACTTTTTCTATGGTATTATGACGACCCCACCTACCTCATTGATTGCATGCGTTTTAAGCTCCGCCTAATGCACAAAATTTCATATTGTGTAAAGACCGTCGAGGGTGAGGTCTACCAGGTGCAAAAATTGTTTTTGAATATTCCCGGCTTCTATACAAGCTACGACAAAAGTAGTAGTACCAGCGTAGAGAGCTCTTCGAGCACTATAACATTGCTTATTAAGACTATTGTCGTATCTGTCATTAGGGGTCGGGGGGAGAGGCAACGATTGCAAAAATTGTTTTTAAATTTTCTCGGCTATTTTTCCAGCTACAACGAAAGTGATAGGGCATAGAGGGTTCTTTGAGGGCTACAACATTGTTTATCATTACTTTTGTCGTAACTGTAACAGTTAGCCGTGGGGGCGCATGGGTGCATATTAGTATATTCGACTTTTGAAATCACGATGGTGATTGAAGGAAAAAAAATATATAAACGATTTTAGTAAACAATTTGCCTGATCTACATCTTTTGTATGAACTATTCTTACGATAACACTTACCGTTTAGGAGAAATACGCAAAAAGCCGATGTTTGTGACCTTTGACCTAGAATAGCATTTTTAGCACAAGTGGATTGGTGGAGAATTCTGATATTTCATTTGTAATAGCGTATTTAAGACTTGTACCCATTTTGAGCTCTATGCGAATTATTGCAAATCCACAATTTTTTTTGGTTATTTTGACTGTACTATTTTTTATAACCATCCTCTGTTACAATCTTACTTCGTTTGCCCTTAATTTTGCTTTTTATGTCGTTTGCCAAGAATTTCATATAAGTTATATGTATGTTCAAGAAGGGAAAACAGGACAGAGTTGAGAACTACACACCGATTGCTAAATGCCCCAGCTTTAAGGTAACCTTCTCCTAACTGAATTAAAAAAAAGCAAAAGCTTGGGATTTTTTTACAAGAAAACAAAACAACATATGACCTTGAATCTTTTTTTATTTGGAAGTCTTTAACAAAAACTAGAAATTGTTTTTTATTTTTTCATTTCTCGCTCACCCGTCGCCGCCAGAGGGCGCCAAAAAAAATCGGCCTTTTTCCGTAATTCCGTGATTGCGGCTCGCCAAATCATCTGACACAGAAAAATCAAAAAACCACTTAAATTAGACATTAGAATGTATAAATCTAACTAGGATCTAAGGAATCGCTCGACTAAAAAAAAAATTGCAGCCTTTTGAAGTCAAAAATCGAGAATTTTTCGACAAATTTTTTACAAAAAGTGCTGTAAAAAAAACTGCTTGGGTTTTGTCTTATATCCTAGTTAGATTTGTGAACAATTGAATTCAGAACAAATTGAACCCAGGTTTATGGAAATCGGTTGAGCGGTTCAAGAGATATCGTGGAACTACGATTGAAAAAATTAAGTCGAGAAAAATGCGTTTAAAGAAAAAAAGAGTTTTTGAGTGGAATATTTCGCACAATACCGAGGAAATGGGCAGACTTACAGTATTAATTAATAGCACTTTAACTCGAAAACCGTATTTTTTTTTTTCGTGAAATTTTAGGACATGATTCTAGTCATATTAAGGAACATTTTTCCGTAAAAAAAATAAAAAAAAAATCGATTCTTATTGACCCCAGTTAGGAGAAAGTCACCAAATATATAGCACTATAACTCGAAACCATATTTTTGTTTTCCGTGAAATTTTGGGACACGATTATAGACATATTAAGGTATGTTTTTCCGTGAAAAAAAAAATGGTTTTTTTTTGCCCCAGTTAGGAGGTCACCAAATATATAGCACTATAACTCGAAACCATATTTTTGTTTTCCGTGAAATTTTGGGACACGATTCTAGACATATTAAGGTATGTTTTTCCGTGAAAAAAAAAATGGTTTTTTTTTGCCCCAGTTAGGAGGTCACCAAATATATAGCACTATAACTCGAAACCATATTTTTGTTTTCCGTGAAATTTTGGGACACGATTATAGACATATTAAGGTATGTTTTTCCGTGAAAAAAAAAATCGATTTTTTTGTACCCCAGTTAGGAGAAGGTCACCTTAAGCAAGGCATACACGATCAAGGTTCTTGTCAATTGTACTTGATGTGACGTTATGTTCCTAGTTATTTGATCGTGTGGAGGTATTTCCAAGTTCTTGTCATGGACATTGGAAGCCTGAGAAAAATCAAACTGACTCTGGTGCTCCTCAAGGCTCAATACTTGGGCCTTGATCATTTAGCCTTTACATTAGTGAGCCACCAGACTTGGTACCTACTAAATTCACTCATTCACACACGATGTTTAGCTCTATATATCTGAACACATTTGTTGGGAGAATTAATGACGACCTTGAACATATTAACGCTTGGTCAAAAAATCATGACCTCCGTTTGAATATTTTAAAACACAGTTACATATATGATTATTTCTCGTACTAAATGGGATATGTCTAACTCTCTTAATTGTTATAGACAATAATAAACTTGCTCTTGTAACTAACGCTAAAAATCTGGATATATGGTTTAAAAAAACTTAACATAATGTGATCATGCTACAGTGGTTATTAAAGAGTTTATGGTCAACAAATTTGTTTTTTTGGAATGCTGCCAAACCCAAAAGGATTTTTCGAATTGGCTGAAATTTGAACAGGGATAATTTTTCGGTCGTTTAATTATTCACAGAGTGGGTCAGAGTAGACCAGAGCGGGCGAGAGTGTGCGATAGAGTGGGTGAGAGTGGTTCAGAGTGATAAATAGGAAATAAGGATCAGTCATAAACATTTATTTGGATGCGACAGTTTACGGCCAAGCCTTAAAATCCTCCAAACATGCGTTGAATGTTAATATGTATACCGGAACTGCATGTATTATTTGGAGATGAGTGCACAATATTTTTGGACCCAGGGTCAGCATCTAAAAAGCTTCGATTCCAATTTTCTGGTCTTTGTCATTGTTCTGAACAGTTGGGGATGCCGATGAATTGTGATACGGTGCAACGATAATAGACATGTCTCCGAGTTGTAGGCTTGCATTTTAGTACAGTCGGAAGGGAGATTTTCCCTATGGTATTATGGCAAACCTACATTCCTCGTTGATTTTTGCATACGCTTTAAGTCCCTCCTTGTTGTCTCAAATGCACGAAATTCCATATTTTTTAAGGCCTGGGTGGCGGGGGAGAGGGCCTAACAGGTGGAAAAATTGTTTTAAAATTTTCTGGGCTTTTATTTAAGTCACGACAAAAGTGATAGCACCAGCGTAGAGGACGTTCCGAGCACTACAAGTTTGCTTTTTATAAATTTTGTCCTAACTTTCACGGGAGGGCCGGGAGGAGGGGTAACAAGTGCAAAAATTGTGTTGTCATTTTTACAGCTGTTTTTGCAGTTACGTCGAATGTAATGATAACACTGTAGAGGGCACTTCGAGAACTACAAGTTTGCTTATTATGACAGTTACGACAAAAGTAGTGCTCTAAGAGTCTTCTACGCTAGTGTTATTATTTTTGTCGTGGCTTTAATAGAAGCCGAGGAAATAGAAAAACAATTTTTGCACCTGTTAGGCCCCTCTATTCCCGCCCCAGGGGCCTTAAAAAATATGGAATTTTGTGTACTTGGGACAACAAGGCGGCTCTTAAAGCATATTCAAAAAATCAGCGAGGTAGGTGCGTTTCTCATATATTTACCTGCCGTCTGGACTATTTGGATCTTTAATGAAAAACACCACCTCCCTTTCTTGAGTCCAGTACTGTTATAAGTCTTTCAATGCAGCTTTCGTTCTTATGGACTCATCTTTTTCGCTGTTCATTATATAGGTTGTGGCTCTCCGCAAAGAAGCCGTCAAATTATCTTCATTTTCTGTTATTGAAATTGTTTTTTTATTATAGTACACAATCAAATTATTAAAACGTAGCAAACATGGACCTTTTTGTGTGCCCGTGATTTCCTTTTGAATCGCACACTCATCTGTTATGATAGGTACTTGTGAAATTTTTCTACAGCTGTTGAGCTATTTGCAATCGGTTTTTTTCCTTACAGTCCGGGAAAAATCCTATAGCAGAAAAGCAACAATTACGCATTTGATATCATATGTACATATGAATTCAGTTGCTTAGGTGCGTTCGAGGCGATGATCTATATACTTGCTCCAATTCTTAACTGCTGTGTTCAGGAACGAATTTTATCATTTTGAATGGCAGTTTTATCAGTTTTGCTTTCCCGGAATCTCAATTGTATTTGCATATTGCAGTCAACCTTCTTACTCCTGAAAAGGAAAGTATCTTTTGAAAAATTACATATATGAGTCTAAACGAACTGTCATCATACGTGCCAATTTTATTTAAAAAATGCTATTGTGTTTTGCTTAAGCTTTCTTATGCCTCAGTCTTACACTCTTTTGTGTGATTTCCTTTTTAACGCCTCTTTCGACGATTTTTACCATCACAATCTGATTCTTTGCCATTGGATTCCTCCACTTCACTTTGTTCTTCATTAACATTACCTCTTATTGTACATCACTTGCGTTCCTCCCTGAATGCTGGAATCCTTCTTCTCTGTTGCTACGTTGCATTTTCTGGATATTAATTTTACTTCTATTTGATAGTTAAATGAAACGAATTAAATATGTGATAGCCCGGGGCAATTAGACGATAAACGAAGGAAATCTCAACAAAAGCTCCCTCCTCCCCCTCCGAGTTGAAATTTTGAAAAGACTGTCTTTGATGTGTCCCAAACTTAAATCCGCAAAAATCACAAAAATGACAAAGATATTGAAGGCGAAAGTATTTTGCAAAAATCTCGCGTTCTATGCATCGGACATCCATAAGGTCCATGTGAAAGTTGTGGAGAATTTAATTATCTGCAAGATTGGTAAATTTAAGTTTCCACACTACCGACGAGGTAGGATGCATGTCGCGGTTTTTTTTTGGTTTCCCTTGTAGGCCTAATCTAATGTTGCGTCAATTATCATATAAGGTACACTATATACATTAATCCTACTCCGATTCATACTCAACTTCAGTGCGTTCCAACTTATTCTGTAAGCTATCATCATCGCCATTAATATAATCATTATTATCATAACAATCAGAATCATTATCGGCATTGCTTATTTCATTTTCATTCGTTGTTACAATGTCTCAATAATTCAAATCATCTATTTTAGCAGTAAGATCTTCCGGTTCAATTAATTTCTCTTTGCGTATTTACACACGATATCCCCCACAATTGGTGCAACCATTGAAGTCCAATTTTTCATCAACCACACATTGCATTGCAAACTTTCGGCAATTGCAGAAGATTTGGCCCAGTAAATAATCTGGCGCTGGTGGCAGTACTGTGGGAACTGCCTCGAGAATATTTTGTTGTTGGAAACCCAGCCCCATTCATGAGGTTCTGGTTTATACTCCAACCAAATTTGACAACGACACATGGACCTTATGGAACGCGAGATATTTGCAAACATTTAATTTTTGAAACATTGTACTATAAATTAAATAAAATATCGAAAAGAGAGTGGGCTGCTGTTGCTATTTTGGACTCACATGTTTTGGAAATTTGCGAAGAAAATGATCGTGGATGAAAAATTGGTTGAAAAGTCGGGATACGGATGCCTTTTGTGCCAAATTGATGCCCGAATTGTGTGTCGAAGGGCCTGCTTTATATCGCGGTTTCGTACATCTGGTGCGGATCAATTTTATCATTTGCATTCTACTCGTCAAACCTTTTCATTTGATACCCATGTCGGGGGGTTGTAAAGGAAAAGGTAATCCGCCCTTTTATGGTGGCCGCCATTTTATGGTGGCCGCCATATTGGATGTACCCTAAAATTGAATATACTATATTATATCGTCTTTACAATCAAAGGTTTGTTGAAAATTTCAGCATTATCGGATATCGGGAAGTGCTCGAATATTCGGTTACCAGATTTGTTCCCGACAGGAAAGCAATCCAATCCAGCGTTGGCCGTTGGTTTTTTTTAGAAAATGTGAATCTTTATTCATTAACAAACAAAATTTATTTAATTTGCTGTACACCACGCAAACGAATGTGTTAGTGCAGTCCCGAGTACCTTAGAATTACACTAACCGTGCAAGCGAATTGACCTACAATCAACTGAGAAATGCATACGAAATGCTTGTTCATGTGAAAAATACATTTCGAAACGATACTTCCCACAGATTTTGTTATTTCAGCTTAATAGAAGCTATAAATAAATAAAGTTGCCAGACCAATGAATATTCTGAAATGTATGGGAACTATTGCGGCGAATTTAATTGAATTTAATCGACTCGACTAGCGAAGACACTAATTTTCTTAGAATATCAGCTTAGAAAATGTGTCTTTGCTAGTCGAGTCGACCAAATTCAACTTCCATAATAGGACCCTATATTTTTTAAAAGATCTGTATTTGCCCTTCGTCAGGAAAAAACAAGTTACAGTTGATTCGGTAACTGATAATTCTAATGTAATTTTTTTTTTATCTTTATGACGAGTATACTCGACAATATGCGAAAAGTTGTTATTTCGTCATGACGAGTATACCCGACATAAACAATAAAAAGGTTAAACAGTGAAATATGATGAATATAGTCATGCGCATGTGCTAGGGTAATATACGACATGTGAAAAAGCCACATACGCGCATGTATCACGAGTGCCACATATCATGCTCATGCGTATGCGTATGTGTACCATATGTGAATGTCACAAAGGGAGCTAGTAAATGGCATGTATCCATTGTGACCACATCCTGACGTGAAATACCACATACTTATGTGACTTTTTACATGCCGTGTACTACGGCCTTAAGCCGTAAAATTTATCCGGTATGTTTTGATTTTTCTTATATTAGTTCTAGGCTAGTCTAATCGTGTAATTCTAAGGTGGAAAATATTGAATTTCATTTTAAGGATTTTATTTGTGCAATTTGTAATTTATTTACATAAACTATATAGGACCTCCATAAAGTATGAGAGCTTGAAATATTACTTTATATATTATGAGCTTATCAGGCAACCCGTGCGCAATCTTGGCCACTCTCAGTAATAGTACTTATCTTTTTAATTACTATAAAAAGAGAATAACGTGAAGACTTTGTAATTGTGAAAAAACCCCTGAAAAAAAATCACTGCACAATTTATACAGTTGTGCGTACGAACGGTTATTTATGGGTCATTCTTTTAAAAATCGCCCAAATTTCATGGAAAATAAAAATTGACATTTTAGAATGGTCTGAAATTTTTTTTGGAGTTTCTTAAAATAAAATTTATCGACTCGTATTTCAGGATTTCGCTCAAAAAAATTTTGTTTCGAAAATATTCACATATGAATTTTTCATAATTTGCTAGATTTTCTCCAATCATCTCATATTCGAAATTCATTATCTCCCGTTGTAATGATCGGATTGACCTACTTTTTTTTTATTTTACGTGTTTCTACGTCAGCTTTACAACGGTTTTTGAAAAAATTATTTGTCAAAGCTGTATAAAACAGAATGGTTAATGCTCGTTTTCGGTTGTTTTACTGGTAAAAAAACGGAATTTTTAACCAAAGAGGGCATTTTAACACAAAGTGATTATGCGTAATCAGAAGCGGATGCAAATAAAAAGTAACAAATTTAGTAAAATTCTCTAATTTTTGTACAACGAATTTAAGAAACCATATCTCACAATTCGGTCTTTGAGAGTCACATTTCCTTCTACCTTGTGTGACAGTGTTATGGTGTTATCTGCGGTCCCACAAGGTAGTCGTCTCAGACCCTTGCTATTTACAATCTTTATTAATGATTTCTTCAATTTAAAATGCACATATCTGCCTTGAAGAATTTTGGTGCGATCGAATCCTTACAAAATGCCAATAGACTGCAAGGCAACCTCTTTAAGTTATCTGAATGGTGTTCTAAAAATCTATGAAGCTTAACATTGGCAAGTGCAACTTGAATTCGTTTAGCAGGAAGAGTTCCTTTTTGGATCATTCTTATAGAATTGATGATATTTCTTTGTCTCGACAAGTTCGAGCTTTAGACCTTGGCGTCACTATTGACACAAAGCTTTTAGATTTGACGTCTCTCTCTAAAGGCAGAGGGAGAGCAAGTGCTACACACATGTATGCATGATATTGTTACTGGCGCTATAAGTTCATCAAATCTTTTAAGCCTTATTAACATAAACTCACGTCCAGCGTAAGATCGATTTCCAGCGTCAGACTTTTCAGTGTGTAATTTCCTCCGTGATGTGTCGCAAGGTCAGCCCACCGTCCACCAGGTCCGATTCGAGGACAGCACGGCGCGGCGGCCAGGGAGGCGAACGCACGCATAGGTACTAGGGAGAGCTAGACGGCTATCTCTAAAAAATCGTTTGAAACATATCCTTCCAATGAGCATACCTTGTATTCACTGTAACAAGGTACAGCGGCTGATCTGTCAAGCGGTACAAAGACGATCACACCAAGTTCTAAAACCTGATGCGTGAAATAGTAGTTCGCTACAAAAGTCCGCACCAGGTTATAAAACTTCATATGCTGTGCAGACGCCCGTCGGGTTCAGTCAACTTGTAGCTTTAAGCCGGCTACTCACGTTCCAATTTTACTGGCAATATGCAGAGCCAATCGACAGGATTGACACATGAGTAGGCAAGTTGAAAGAGCACAGCTGTGTGTGTCTGCAGAGACCTTGTCGTCCAGCCCTGCAGACTGCCAGTAAAATTGGAACGTGAGTAGCCGGCTTAAAGCTACAAGTTGACTGAAAAATCTTGAAAATTAAAGATGGCGGATTGCTATTAAAATGGGGCATTTCAGGTTTCCGGGGTCGTTGATCTCGAATCTTCTATTGAAACAGCAATTGAAGATGGCGGATCCAATATGGCTGCCGAAAATTCTTAACTTCGAAGGATTGCTCTAAAATTCGGTATTTTTATGTTTTCGGGTCGTTGATTTCGAATCTACTAATCGAAGTGGAAATTAAAGATCAGGTCGCTGATCTAGAATCTACTATCAAAAAAGAAATTAAAGACGGATGGTACAATATAGCGACCAAAAAATCCCAAATTCGAAGGATTGGTATGAAATCGGGTCCTTTCACGTTTTCGGAGTCGCTGATCTCTTATTATTGTTTTTCATTATTCTATCATACACTCCGGTCGGAGATAAATAGCTTGGTTAAGTATACGGCACAGTATCTATGATGCTAGGGGGCGACTCGACTACCATATATCAATATCAACTTCGCTTCTAAACTACCATCGACGCCGTATTCTCGTATTTAGAGACACTGCAAACAGCTGTATTATATCTTATTATCACAAGCCTGTGTTCATGTGTAAAAGAAATTTAAAAACAATAAATGTAGAAGTTTCATTCCTCATACTTCTTACTGTAACATTATAAATCAAATTTTATTCAAAACGTGCAACAAATTTTTGAAACTGAAATGAAATGAGCTTAGATGTTTACACATCAATTGTCGTAAGTACCTCGCCACTCACACCTTTCTCTTCATCGACAAGTAAGAGATAACCGACGAGGAGAAATATCGAATTCTTCTTTCCGATGGAAATAATTTCAGCAACTAGAAATTCGGCATGGAGACGTTGCTGGAGGAACAGGATCTACTCGTTTTTACCCAAAAATCGTACACCCAGAGGATAATAATAAAAGACGAGGCGAAATCGACGACCGCGGAACAGCAGGAGCTGGAAACATTGGTAAAAAAGGACAGGAACTGCAAGTCCCAAATAATTCGGAGAATTGCGGATAGCCATTTGGAGTACGCCAAAGATGAAAAGACCGCGTGGATATTTGTGGAAATCATTGAATGCGACTTTCGAGAAAAAAGGAATTGTTGATTCGTGAGATGCTGTTAGAAATGAAACTGAACCCCAATAATGATACACTTGCGAATCAGTTTCTGAAATTCGACAAATAGATTCACGAGTTACGTCAAACTGGCGCCACCCTCAAAGAAAATGACGTTGTTTTTCACCTACTCTTCACTATGCCGATAGAATTCGACGGGGGTTTAATGGCGATTGAAACTTTATCAATGGACAATTTAACAATTGGATTTGTCAAGAATAGGTTGCTTGATGAGGAAACGAAGTGGAAGACGTTTGGAGGACGAGCCAAAAGAAGCGAGCAGCATTCTCGTCGGCAGCTGGAAAGGGGAGGAAGCGTCATGGAAAATTCTCAAGCAAAATAATAGATTTTATATTTAAATGCTATGATTGTCAGCAAATTGGTCGGAAAAGGTGTGGCCAAGCAAACCCATGGAACACTGTAAGTTCCTGGAGTGAAAGAACGTTAACAATTAAGTACTGAAATAGTACTTAACTTGCAAATAAACTCACCTGAGTACCAAAATATGTTAAGCACAAGCTTGCAGTAATTATTGCAAAAACTTCACTCGTGCACTCGTAAACAATTCGCGAACTTTCAAAACTAGATTGTCCGAAAACAACGAAACTAACAATAGCGCAATGTTGCCATGTTGATAGTATTAACGAGTATTACAAAATTAGCGGAACACTATTCTGGAAATATTAATCCACAATTTTGTTGACCTCACGAAGGAGATGGAAAAAGGTAGAAAATCAAAATACCGGCCAAGCAAAAAGAGGGACTGGGAAAATTTTCTAGGTTCCAGAAATGCCATTGCAAGGGCGAAAAGAATGCAATTGGTAAAAATTGTAAATGAGGCAAAACAGTATTTTTTGTGTACCTATAAAGGAGCAAGGCCAGCTCAATCGACCTCTTTTGTTTTCTTGACTTACCAGCGATTATTTGAATAGAGTTATTTTGGATTTGGAAAACAGATTTTCGCAACGCACTTGGACAACGGCATTGACGACCCGTAAACTTGGACTTGGCGATATCTTTTGGACTACTCTCAGGATCTGGACTTGCACAGATATTTGGCGGCAACAATTGGATTTTTCTTGGACACGATTGGAAACTAATTTTTGAATTTCCTTTTATTTCAGAAATTAGGGAAGGGTTAGGAAAACGTTAGTGAACTTATATTGCAAATGCCTTTTTTGATGAATACCAATATACACTGCTAACGAGGGAAAATTCCAACCATTTTCGAGTTACAGGGTGATTCCAAAATTCGGGATGCACATTATTATAAGTTTTTATATTTTAATCAACCTAACGCAGCGATATTGAATTCACGCCATACAACTACTATCTTATTGTACTTTCCTAAAATGCCACCTACATATGTATGTTAATCTACCTCTACCACTGCAGGTACAGTCACTTGCGAAAATAAAAAAACTCTCTAAACTATCGTAAATTCTACGTGTCTCCTTATTTTTCTCCGAAATTCATGCAACTAATGCACCTCTTTTTAACTTGTATTGCCTTTCCACAGAAGCACAACACGTCCAGGTAGGGACAGGATATACAAAATTATACGTAGAAAACCGTGAGCGGAATATTAAAAAATCGTAATTTAAATTTTTTTTAAAATTAAACGTTTGCAACGTATTAAAATTAATTGTAATAAGTGTAACAAGAATTTGGGGTTCATTTAAGTTAAATTTTTTGTGAAGTGCAGATTTTTTTTGAAATTTTCTGCATATATTATAAATTTGTACATCCTTTCTCTACCTGGACACGTTGTACCTCTATGAAAAGGCAACAACGTGTGTAATTCAATAAAAATAAAAACGAGGTGCATGAATTACATGAATGTCGGAGAAAATTTGGGGAAATCGTGAAGTTTAGGAAATTACAGAATATTTTTTTCAATTTCGCAAGTGACTGCACCTACAGTAATAGAGTTAAATGAACACTGTTAAGATTTTTGGCAAGGACATTGAGATAGAATTTAGTTGGCGTATGTCGCTGCGTTAATTATATCAAAAGATAAAAATATGTTAACAATATGCATACCATGAAAATTTTGAATTTTTTAATCACCCAGTAACTCGACAACAGATTTTCCACACCCCCAACCTACCCTACGATCTTTTTGTTTCTCTATGAGATATCACCCCTATCCTTTTGCCGTGCGTTAACTGATACAACCTTTATAATTAAAACGCTAATACGGGGGCTTGTTATTCCTCCTGTCAGTTTATTTCTGCGCCTATTTTAATGATTCGATCCGAAGACTTGTCAAAAGCTACTGAATATGGAACATCACTGATAAAATATTTAAAAAGCAAAATGGCAGATCCAATATGGCTACTGAAAATTCTCAACTTCAAAAGATTTCGATGAGAACGGGGTTATTTATGTTTTAGGTGTCGGTGATCTCAAATCTAGTATAGTCGAATTTGGAAATTAAAGATAGTGCATCCTATATATCTAGCTACCGACAATTCTTAACTTACTGAACCGAATTCGACAGGATGAAGGATCCGCCTTGGTAAATTGTTTTACATGTTGCGAAGCCGAGCATAAAAAATTTCATATTTTTATTTTGAGGAGTTTGCACTTATATTGGTATTGATTTTAAGAAATCGATAAAACAATTAGAAAAAGATCGGGCAGATTGCAAAATGTATTTTTCTAATTTTCGTTGGAATTATTTTTTTATGTTTTGTACATGATAAAGTGTTCACATGCATATGTAGTATTTTAAACAACTTTTACACCAAAACGAGTTATCTCAAAACGATCGTTGACACAAAAGAAAAAGTTACTGTAATAAAGATTGACGAAAACTCACAAAACCATACAAATTTTGCTCTTTGCAGGAAAGGACAGAGGCCTATTTTTTGGGCATATTCTGTGTAGAAGCTTCGCTCAAGATCCTTGCCTTAGGGTTTGTTCTGCATAAACACTCCTACCTCAGGAATATATGGAACATAATGGATTTTTTCGTTGTAGTAACGGGGTAATGCTACTTGAATTAATTTTTAGCCTTAAGTCTTTTACTTCTAATGTCTTTTGAATTTACACCTAAATATAAATATACTTTTGTAAAATCCCTTGAAAGTAACAAAAATAAATTTTAACAAATTAGTTCTATGACGATCTTCGCCGAGGCCAATGTCGATGTCGACCTACGCATGTTGCGGTCATTTCGCGTCTTAAGGCCGCTTAAACTCGTTTCTAGGATACCAAGTAAGACGTCCGAGTGCTCAACCAGGAGTGCCATTAAGTAGGACTTGTTCGCAGAAGCTGATCTAATATATTTTGTCCTAGTCGATGTCTAGATTAGTAATACAAGTCAAACATTTTACATTTTTTAGCGGAAAATTTAGCAATGTCGTCGGCCGTAGGGACATCTACAGATGCCTTAGATTAATTAACTTTCTTCCCACATTATGTAGCGGATTTTAGATCTTAGTGTTTTCGGCGGGCTAAATTTTAGACAAATTTCACGAAACATGTCGAAGTTGCTTATGATGTGGAAAGACAAAGTTTGATATTAAAAACACCAATCCACAATAGCCGACATGTTTTGGGGATGTAATGGGTATAATAAATTCAGAGATATAAACCTATAGCGCTAAAATATTGCTTTCAACAGTTCATTTAGTACTAAGCAACTGTAGCTGGTAATCCAGTTGGCTAATATTTAAATAAATAACTACTTCTACCTAGAATAGTTGTAGTCGTAGCCGAATATCATTTTCTTTTAGATGTTAGTGAAACAAAATTTTTTTAGAAAATTCACGACTAGTCACTTTCGTTTTTTCTTATTCTTTTTCCACATCCTTAACATAACCATCCCTTGAACAAATCACTTTGGATGCGTGCTTACTCGTACATCAGGTTCATCACAATGTTCCCACAAAAAGGGCCCGAAGTAGATCTGAGAACATTGAGGGCCATTCGTGTGCTACGGCCCTTAAAATTAGTATCTGGAATTCCTAGTGAGTAGATGATTTTTTATGCTAGCTGCGTAGTTCATACAAGAGAATAGTGTTTTATTGTTGTTGACGATATCAGTGTAATTGACGATAAGCAAAGACTTCCACGATGTTTTTTTTTTGACACTAATAATTTGATGTTTGTTAGAAGTTTTGATGCCTGAAGAGGGTGTAGATAATTTGAAATGGATTTTGTCCACTGAATAACTTGTTTTTCTTTGTGATGCAGTGTAACGCTTATGATGCCATATTGAACATCTCCTCGCTGATGAACTTACGTTGAGAGTCTAAGCTTTAGCTGAGTAAAAATATTTGTCTATTGAGGGTAGCAACAATAAAATTGTACGTTACGGTATTGTGAAAGCCAAAAAATACACTCTACAAATTCAATTAGCATTGCCAGTGAATCGATGCCATTAATAATGAAAAATAATATCGTCCTGATGGCCGCCATGGCTTCGCTTAGTGGCAGGCAATTAATTTTCGAAGGTAATTTCACATCGTATGTTGTCTTTTAGCTCCTGAATCATTTTTGGCTTATTGAAATAGACGAGTGACTTGAAATACAACCACAAAAAGAAGTCTAAAGTTGCCAAATCATCCGTCTTCTTGAAAACATTTATCTTGGAGGTCCATATCAAGAAAGGAAGACTAGAAAAGTTTTTAAATTATTTCCCGATAAATTTCCCCATTGACGGTGATTTCTCTTCCTTTATTGTTATCGAAAAAATAGGGCCCAATAACATCTCCCACCCATAATCCGCAAGAACTATTTTTTGGTGCAGTGAATGTCTCAAATCCCTTCTGGATTGTTTTCGCTTCATATGTATATCGCAACTTTGTTTGGTTATATAGCTGGTCTCTTTGCTGAAGATGTTGTTTTGGCTAAAATATGTCCAACTTTGAGATAGTCTCAACTAAAGTCCATTCAGTGCACGTACAGCACGACATATATACATATGGTCGTTTGGGTTCTGGTCCTATGCGGATGGAAGCCCAAGTCTTTGCGCAGAATTTTCCAAGTCGAGGTCTTTGAAAGACAAACTTCTTATGCGCGACGACGAATCGATTGTATTGGATTATCACACATATTATCGGTAGGCGGTGGCAATCTTTTTGTTTTGCCAGGCGCTACGACGATGCGCATGCGTTGATTGATTTACTACAGAGGCAGTTGACTAAAAATGTTCAACAAGGCAATTATGACACACAATAGTAATAGCACTGAATCATTTCAAGCTGTTGCTGAGCTGTGTATATTTCCATGATAAAATGGTAAAGCTTACTGAGCGTTTATACTACTACAGATGTCAAGTATCACATAGGGTTGTCAGATGAAAGATCTACAAATTCCGATTGGGAAACTATATTTCGGACATATGCACAATTGCGCAGGTTCACCAGGTAGATTTGTTTGGACTAAAAAGAATATGATTGCTAGAGGCTCTGGAAGAGACGTTAATTAAGTCGAAGTTCATTCGGTCTCTGCCTCGACCAAACCGATGCGACGGGAAAAAGTATGTCTTGACATCATCATAATACATATTCACACTAACATTTTTTAAAATAAAAGTGGGGGTCGAAGAATACAGCCCTGCGGAACACCAGAGCTAATGCCATCATCTTATCTCCAACCTTTGTTCGGAGTGGTTAGATTACCAGACAAGTTGTGTATATTTAGTTAATGGAGGATTTGAACATTTTGCTGAGAAAGCATAATAAACTTATCAGATAATAATCACAGAGAATTTGGGGAAAATCATTTAGCCAATCGTACCACTACAGCATTGGGGAAAAGTAGCATTAGTTGGAATGGGTTCAAATTTCGAAGCGGTGGTGGTTAAACCTAATGGACATGAAAGTTATCACATATTGGAGAATCTTCACAATAAAGATTCCATGCCGCCTAATATTCGATGTTTAGTTCAGGTGTTCCAAGCCATGAAATACGTTGAGGTGTGCATAATTCGTTTTACACTCAAAGGCGCATATTTGTTAAGCAGGTATGATATATGGATGTGCTTTGGTATCACACTCCTCCTTCAACTTTAGCATATGAAATACATTTTTAAAAATAGAGTTAAAATTGTTTGAATCATTTGGGCAAAAATATTTGCCTCGCGCCATATGTTGGAGTCTTTGCTTTTCGTCTATAAAAATATATGTGGAGGTCAAAATGGAGTTTTAAAATCGGTAAAAATTGCTTTTGTGAATGTATAATTTATTAAAAGAATAAAAGAATTAAATTTGTTTGTTAAAAAAATATTGAAAACTCCAATTAGATGTTCCGATGAAGTAACGAAAACAAATTTTATGAATATGTTGTTTGAATTTTACTAACGAAAAATTTTTTTTATCTTTCCTCAAATCTTCCACCTGTTGCTCCTTCAACAATCGTTTCCAGGTTTACAAGTAGTTTTAAAATCAATTATCAAAGCAATGGCACCGTTACTTCAAATTGGACTGTTGGTCCTGTTTGCGATCGTTATATTTGCAATCATCGGACTCGAGTTCTATTCGGGCGCACTGCACAAGACTTGTTATAGTTTAGAGGATCCAAGTATATAAAATTTTTTTTACACATTTTATTACATATAATCTGTGCCCAGTGTGAACACAAACACTAAGCACATTACTTTCACTATTTTCAGGTAAAATTGTTAAAGAGGGTGAGATGGAGACGCCTTGCTACACAGATAATAAAACACTGTCCACAAGTGGCGCGTACGTCTGCAATTTCACGCAGAGCCTATGCCTGGAGAAATGGGACGGACCAAATTCTGGAATAACGAGCTTCGATAACATTGGTTTTGCCATGTTGACGGTATTCCAGTGCATCACAATGGAGGGATGGACAGCAATACTGTATTGGGTAAATTACTTAGCCGTACTATGTGCATTTTCGTCCTCTGTTTTGCTTTCCTGTGGCCTACGTTTGGTTGCGATATGTGGAAACCTGATAATTTACCTAATACAGAATTGCCTATCGAATTCGATAGAAAAGAGCCGAGCTGTTTTCACAGCAAACAGACAAACTATAACAATTTCAGTAAAACTCTCTGCTGATTGTGCATAATGCAGAAGCATGAATTTGTCCGTTAATTTTAAAAATTTTGCGCATGTGGAGGTGAGACGTTGCATTATTTGCTAGTCACATGGGTAACCCGTCTCACAGCTGGGTTACCTATGTTTCCTCATTTTCAATTTAACCTCAATTAGACAAGGGCTTACCGCTGTGAGGGTTCATGAATTCTGTAGTATGCTTCAGCACAGACTTTTACAAATGTGTAATTAATTTTACACATTTACACATTTACCTAATTTCATATTTTCGAAGACTCCAACGTCGCTGCACCAAGGTGTCCCTGACGTAAAGTCGATAACTTCCGGCCATAAATAAATCTGAGAATCAGCGACAACTTTTCCGGTAGCTTTGCTTAATTTCTTCTACTGCGCTTTCTTCTTCAACAGTAGGAGGATCTTTCTTTTGTGTGCTTCTATGTGTTTTTTGTAAATTAATTTCACTTTTTTATTTTGGTTTGTGATTGGAGTAATTCATTGGAGTATTCTCATCTACATAACATTTAGAAGAAAACTTCTATAGATTTTGTTGTTGTTATTTTTTGTTTAAAATTAAAATAACTAATAAAATTAAAGCTCAAAAGTCTTCAACCAATTGAAAACCGTTTCGTTTAATTTGAGTCTATTAAGTTTAATATTGTAAGACTCTGTCTGCTTCATAAAGATAGAACAATAGGAGCAGAACCCGTAATTTAGAAAATAATACGAATATGTTGATTTCGTATATCGTAGCTGAATTTCATGTAAAATTTCTTAAAAGAATTTTGGTAGGTAATTAATGCAGCTACAAGATACGAAATCAGCGGATATACCCTTAGCGTATTTTGCTGTAAGTCAAGCGTTCTAATTCAGATTACGAAATTCACAAAAAAGACAGACATAATGTTTAGTTTTGCGCGACATTAAAGAAAATGCCTATTGACACTGGAAGAAGACTTTTTGGGTAATTTTAAAGTCTTTTATCAAACAATAACCTTGTGCACTTAAAAAAGAAAGAAGAAGATGAAAAAGACGTTAAAGCATGCTTAAACTAATATAGCTGTTGATATGTACATGGTTTGAGCTGTAAATTAAAAGCGTCGGTATCATGATCATTAATTTTATTTTCGGTAAAACATACAAAAGTAGTTTGGATAATTCTCGGCTAGGAAAATGTATGTAGGTAGCTCAGTGGTTAGCACACTTGGGCTGCGAGTATCTACACTGGTGAAATTTCGATTGAAAACACTAGGCATTATAATTTTTCATAATTTTTCAAAACTTGATTTTTGTTTCACTCTTATTTTGATCAAAAGCGAATATTTTACTTATTTGTAAAGTGTGTCTATTTTGTGTCTCCAATACAATTCACAAGTGTGAATAATCTTACATTGAGGATGGATGGAATTGACGTGAATGACATTTAGTTTCAACAGGATGGCGTGAGTGCCACATAGCTTGCGAAATGAGGAAAGATGTTATTTTAAAATAAGTGCCATCTGTCATTTTTAAACTAAAACTGGCCACCGAGAAGGTTAATTGTAAGCTGTATGGACTTCTTTCTCCGATTTTTAAAGTTAGGTTAACTTAACAACTTAAGGTCTTCCTTCTTAAGTCAGATGTCACATTCGTGCAATATGGTGCAATCCAGCCGTCTTTACTCCAAAACGTCTTCGAAAATAGCGTCGAAAAGAAACAGCTGCCGCTGCCGTGGTCATATGATTGACATTTCATGTCTAATATCAACAATTCCACTTATACTATAAGTCAACCAAAACTTCGAAGAATTTCATTAAATATTATTTTTTAATATTCAAGTTTTTGTTGAGACTCTTGACTCATTATAATTTTTTTGGAAATATAAAAAAAAAGCTAATCATCAAAATTGAATCACTTCTCATCACTAAAGAAACCGGTATTCCATTCTTATCTTAATTTATTTTCTTGTCCACGTGTTGGCGTTTTTATGTATCAAAGACGGCTTCTTCATGTATTTCGACAATTCTAATTTTAATTACTTAAATACTATTTAAAATTTTTTTTAGACGTCTCAATTTAATTCCCTGGTAATACATACATATATAAATACATTAAAAGCATGGACAATTTTAATTTTTGTTATCTTTTTATTGGTGAGATCTTTGCTATGCCCCTGATGAAAGTTGTTTTCAAAAGAGAAACCTAAATTATAATATAATTATTTATTTTACTACATCAAAAAACTAACTTTAATGAATATTCCTTTACAAAAAAATAGATATGGATGCCTGCCCAGATATTGCATTCTATGTAGTTTTGCCTCCGTAGTTTGGACTGGATCATTATATTACAGTAATTTTAAATCATAGGAAAATTATTCTTAGCCAATGGAAACATTAACATTAACTCTATATGGCCGTGAACTTACAAATGTATACCCTGTAAAGATTCCTTTAATTTTTTAAATCGTACAAATCTGATCGACTTATCCTCCACCATGTTTAACATTAGGTTAGACTCTTAGACGAAACGACTCATGGGTAATTTCAAGAATTGACATGAAACGTCTCACGGCTCTTTTATGACTCGCATGTGCTAGCGGCTTTCGAAAACTGATGTGTATGCGCAAACGAGTGAATTTATAGATTGAGCAAGCTGTTGTCGCGTACGCACACGCAATGACTCACGGAGTGCAGATTTTTGAGCTTCTGTTTTAAATAGGCATCTTCGGGTCGTAAAAGGAAGTGATTCATCATTTTATTTCGTGTTTTATTTTTGAGAAAATGACGACAGCATTTATTAGTTGACTCACGTGCGACTCGTGCACACGGGTGAGTAAACCATTCACGTCCAGGTAAGCGTACGCTTTCTTGGTTAGCAGTTTTGGTGCTTACGTGTACTTTTCAAGTTAAAAGTTTGGGCGCACCCATATGCGTATGAGCTGTTAATGAACGTACGTTTCCGTACCATAGTTTTATTTAATACTCGAAAATGATGATGAAAGCTATCTTGAAGTTAAAAAAAAAAGTGTCTTATCATTAACAACTCATATACGGATTTGAACTCTATGAGTACAAATATCCTGCCAGAATGTGGGAGCACATATGGAGTCAAGCTAATCCCAGAAAAACTTAAATCTGCTACATCTCGCGAACTATACTGTTTTTTAGAATTTGTGTTATAATGGTTTTTAGGTTAGGGGGTCTACTTTTCGGTAGAATCGTCATTAGTTCGAAAAAATTATAATTTTTTATAATAAAAAATGGTTTGAAATTACAGCTAGCTCCAAGATGTATTTCAGTTTTAAAAAATTCGTGGGATTCACGTGACCTTGTGTGGTATACCATGGTTAATTTAGGGTTGTAGTAAAGCCATAAGTATTTTACTTTAGACAAACGGATCAATAAAACTAATCAACGTAGCTGTCAGCAGTCCTCTGACAGTAGCCCTCTATAGGGCTAAATTTATCGCATAGCAGTTTGATGTTTGTGGAGCCATCTTTGTGTCAGCCAGATAAATTTAGAGCTACCCTTCTGCGTTTCGTTATGGGGCTATGTAATCATTGTCCAATCTGAAATTTCAGAAATATGGCTAAATTTTGAGGCCATAAATATGTGCACACAATTTTATTCAATTTATCTACTCACTCACAATCACTGCAGTATTAGTTTACCGATAACCGAAAAAGTATGGACTCCAGAGAAAGTAGTCACTTAGTCTCTGTACTTTAAAAATAATTGTTAGCGCACTATAGAATTAATTCATACCGATGCAATTAATCTCAAAACTCAAACCCTGTACATTAATTTTATAAAACAAAAATGTCGTTAACTAAATGTGTGCTTTAACGTCCGCAATAATGCTGAAAATAAGCCTATAAATGTTGTAATCCCTTGTGACAAAGAAAGTTGCATGAATTGTGTAAGCTCTGTTTTGTGGCCGAAGGTGTGGTGTTTCTTTCCAACAAAAGATGAAAACGAACCTCTCTAATTTCCCGTGTGAATTTCTAATATTTAAATATTTCAGACTAACGATGCGTTAGGTTCCCAATACAACTGGATCTATTTTGTGCCTCTTATAGTTTTGGGCTCATTCTTTATGCTCAACCTAGTTCTTGGTGTTCTTAGCGGGTAAGTGTACATCTATCGCACTCAGCACAATCCGACATTGTTGTATCTAACTGAAGAAGCATTTTATTTCTTTCACAATTTTATTTTCGTTCGTTCATGTTCGTTTACGTTTGTTTTCTGTATCATCTTTACTTTGAACTACTAACGAATTACAGAAGTTATTTTCGCAATGTTTATGTTAATTCCAATGTCGTTGAAGTGAATTCTCCAACGAGCGTAACCGTGTCGAACGGCGCGTCCAATTTCAAAAGTGCCGAACCCGCCAATTGTTTCAGGATGCAATGACCGCCTATCTAGACTGGATAACACAAGCAGGTTTATAAAACATTTTTAAGCGTCTCTTTTATTATTTTTTGAATGATCTTGCATCTAACCAAACTGTTCGACTACCTCATTACCCCAAAAAAAACAAAAAAAAACCAACTTATAGCAAATGTGAGCAAACTTATCGCTAGATGCTTATGACAACCGACAGAGGAAATCCCCCGAGTTTGTACTATGTCCATAGTCAATTTAAGTTAGTGCTCCACCCGTTTACCACGTTGCTGTCTACTGTAGTAAGCAAGAAAAACGCATATAGCATTTCATGGGTATGTCATTTCAGTGGAAAGTTTCATTAAGTAGCATAGAACCGTCGCGTGTCTTGTGGCGGGAATTGCTTGCATCTTTACGGACTTCAGTAATTACAATATTTTTTATTTTTTTATTTTTTTATTTTATATCTTTGCGTTCTTTTATCAAATGTTTTACAGGAAGCTATAAAATCGTGCCATCTGTGACGAACTTTGCTCTTGAGGTTTCTGCATATGGAAGATCCTGAACGCGTTATTGGAAAAAAATTACATAATAACATGAACGCGTGTATTGCTTTATTCTCGTTTATTTTATAATTAACTATATTTTGATATGATTTGGTTAAACGCCT